>CM052701.1:105974458-106088242 GCA_028551405.1 Uromys caudimaculatus
ACTGATAAGTGGATATTAGCCCAAAAGTTCAGAATGCCCAAGTTTCACTTAACAGTAACCACTGGACTGAGAATGAGGTCCCAGATGGAGGAGTTGGAGAAAGGTCTGAAGGAGCTGAGTGAGTTTGCAGCCCCATGGAGGGAGCAAGAGCGTCAATGGGCCTGACCCCCCCTCCCCGGTAGTCCTGGAGTTTGGACCACCAACCAAAGAATATACATCTATGGTCCCATGGTTTGGACCACATATGTGGCAGAGGATGAGAAAAGTGGCATAGAGAAAAAATAAACTAAGTAATCCTCTTCCAGAGATAGGAAACGGGTTTCCAAGATGGTACAAATGATACATATTGTAAATTGAAGATGGTTAAATAAAAACTGTAGAGTCTTGACTTAGAATTAGAAATATTAGTATAATTCTATGATGCATTTTATTTTATAATCTCACTGAATTTGTGTGTGTGCATGTATTTATGTGAATATGTGTATAATTCCTTGGCAAGGTCCCAGAAAGAACTAGATCAGTAGCAAGAAGCATCTAGATTGTGGTTTCTAATTTCCAATGAAGTGTGACTCATTAGTGAATATGTGCTGGGTGGGAAGTGTAATTTAGACCCACCATGTCAGAATTCAAGATGCAACTAAAATATCTTGTTATATAAAGGAAAAAATGATATCAATGATCAGTGACAATTGGGGCAAAAGAAAATCAGATTTGGACGTAGAGTTATAAGGTCTTGGGCTCAATCCTCAATAATGAAAGTAAAATCAAGATTTATAATGAATTATAGTCATCATGAACCAAAGGTGAAATACTCTGATAACTCTAATAGATTGAAATACATCAAATATGTTTAAGTCTATGAAAAAGAAAATACATCATTGTTCACTTCAATATTTTGAATTGGCACAAAAGGGGAAAAGATGAATTGATTGATTCATCTTTTTCATAACCAAATAAGGTGATAATGTCTTTTACAATTACCTTAGTTAATAAATAAAGGACTGAAAGCATTGTTTTAGATCTTATTTTGAGAAATCTAATGAATTTTCCTTGACGTAAAAAATCTTGACTGATAGAGACAACGCAAACATCTTTTGCTGACAAAGAAAGAAGATCAAATATTATAGAAGTATGCACTATCACCTTAATTTAGGATAGTTTTTTTTCCAGACAGGCTCTCACTCTACAGCACTGGCTAGCCAAAAATTCCTATCTAGATCAAGTTAGTCTCAAAAACTCAGAGATTTGCCTGTCTCTGCCTCCCTAGTACTAAGATTAAAGATGTATGTCACCGTGCTCAGGCCCTAAAAAGTCCTCCTGTCACAAGAAATCTAACCTAGTTCTAAGAAATGCCCTAAATCTATTAATGGGTAGATATGTGGGGGGGTATTATAACAGTTTTATGTAGTATTTAAATTTTCTTAAAAATAAACTATGTTTTAATTAAAAAAGAAAAAGAAAAAAGCCAGGGAATGATAGCTTACACTTGTAGTGCCAACACTGGAGAGGCAGGAGGATTTCCAGGAGTTCAAAGCCAGTATGGATTACAAGACCTTTTGAAGAAAGAAAGGAGACTGGAGGAGATGGAGGAAGGAAAGGAAGGAAAAAGAGAGAAGAGACTTTTTAAAAAGGAAGAAAGGTCTGGAGTGGTGGCACACACCTTAATGTCAGCACAGGAGGTTGAGGCAGGTGGATCTCTCTAGTGTTCAAGGCTGACATGGTCTACATAGCAAGTACCTGGCCAACCAGGAACTTGTAAGATCCTTTCTCAAAGAGGAAAAAGAGTTGCTAGAGAAATAGTTCAAAGGTTAAAAGCACTTAAACTGTTCTTGCAAGAGACCAAGGTTTGGTATGAGCAACCTCATGGCAGCTCACAACCATCTGTAACTCCAGTTCTAGGGGATCTGATGCCCCTCTTCTGACCTCTAAGGACTCTCCACAGACATAGTGCACTTACATATATACAGGCAAAATACTTACATAATACATATAATATAAAAAGAAATACTTCTTAAAAGGAGGAATATAACAAAAGGTAACAAAAATCTCTTCACAATCTATACTTACTCTTTTAAACATTTTAGGCTCTCTCTCTCTCTCTCTCTCTCTCTCTCTCTCTCTCTGTGTGTGTGTGTGTGTGTGTGTGTGTGTGTGTGTGTGTGTTAAGTGTCTTTTTTTCAAGTGTCTTTGTTATTGCCCATCTATTTATTGAGACAAGTCTCTCACTAAACCTGGAGCTTTCTTTCAGCTAGGCTGGTTGGCCTAGAAGCACACAGGATCTTTCTTTAGCTGTCCCACCCCCAGAGCTGTGGTCTCAGATTCATGCTGAGGCTCTGGCTTTCATGTGTGGAAAATCCAAAGTCATGTCCCAATGCTTATAGAACCACTTCACCCACTGATCCATCTCCCCAGCCTCCTGTTTACAATTTTTAGCATATAAGAAAAGCTCCAATAAATTCTTCAAACAGAAAGCTTACCACACAGAATCAAACTTAACACCTATATTATATAGAGTGCTGAAGTATCCCTCCCATCTGCCAGAAAATCAGGTTCAAAGCATGTTCTTTGTTTTCAGTTTATTGTTATAAACCTCATGTTAGGTCTCTTGGCAGGATGAAAAAAGAAAGAAAAGAAAAGAGAAGAAAGAAAGAAAAGAAAAGGTGTATTTTAAACTATAGCAAAATCACAGTCAGATAAAATTTAGAATATTTAAAATGATCTTTCTCATTGCTTATCCTTTATTATAGTTAACTCAATGTTAGCAAAAGTATCCATCTCTCCTGATACAATATCTGGACAAAAGTCATTCTTCATTCTTGGGTGTCTGCATTACTATTTTAGTTTTTACAAAAAGAGTAAGTGGTGTAACAGAAAAAAGAATTAAATAATGATGAAATCTCTCAAGTTTCTTAAATATATAAGAGTTAAGCAGCCAAGATGCAATAAAAAGATCTGAGTGGGAAGTCTGTGACCCATGAAGTAGATACCACAGAAGCTTGAATGAAAAGTTGAAAGGCTTTATGAGTAGGCCAGACTAGATAGATAGTGAGGCAATTAGAATCATTCATTGCTGCCAAGGCATCAGGCCAACATGAATTACAACCCAAACTGAATGAAGCAGAATAGAAAATAGAAAAGGCTTTAATGAAAATGTTGGAGCACTCACAAGGGATGGGGAAAGAGCCAAATAACTGGAAGATGGCTAAGTAAACTAAAAGGTCTATTCTCCCATCAATGCATAAGGGATTTACAAGTTTAACTCTCATTGCTGTTAATAGGAATTCCATGTGTAATCCAAGATTACTCATGGAGAAAATGCATCTATTAGTGTCTCGATTGGCCTCTCGTGAGCCAACACTGGCAAATGATCCAAACTGTGTGGTAGTTTGGTGATAGGGACTAACACAGCCTAGGATGAAAACATTTGGTTTTGCTTCATCTTATAATCCTTTGATAGTACATGGTTCCTTATCAGCAGACAATAAAATATATCTACTCTGGCTTTCACAGTATTTATTTTGAATGGTTCAAAAATTAATTTTCAGAAAATAAAAAGAAAAATCACAGGTTTCTATTCAATCAAAGATATTTTAATTCATTTACCACCTGAAAATAATCCTTTTGATAACATATTAAGAATGATCATAACCATTATTGTAGCTAGACATTATAGCAGATGCTTTCTAACATTCTACTTAATAAGACAATTAGTTATGAAGTATTTTCCCTATTTCACAGATAATTACATTATAACTAAAGATTAAAAAAAGTTTCCCTATATCACTAGGCTTGAAAGTAACATTCAAATTGAGATCCATCTACCCTCGAGTCCATGATCTTTCCTGGATACCACACTGACGACTATGAAAGAGCAACCTTGGTACTCTACTAGATCATTTTAACAATATAATTCCAATATACACTCACAAACAATCAACTTAATAAATTTAAATTTGCATAGTTTCAGACACAGAAAATGTTTCCAAATAGTATCCTTTCCAAAAAAGAAATAACACAATGATTTTGTGAAACAATCAATTATTTTTATTTGCGGTAATAAAGATGTTATTGAGTTACGGTGAGAATTCAAGGGAAATGACAATAGTCTGTTAGTTTGAAGATCTCCATTGAGTAGAGTATTATTTCGGAAAGTAGTCATGTTATCCAATTGCCATTTAATATCTATGTTTATACCCATAAACCTGGGCTGCTCTAGACCTTGGTCACAGAGGCTTCTTTTTGCACTGAACAGTAGTCAATGGAGAGATGCGTAACTGGTCTGAGAATAAGAGACTGAATATTCAGAACCTAAATAAGACACCTATATCAATGCTCCCACATACACACCAAGGTTCAGAAAACATAGTGGAAGAGGAGACAAAGAAAATGTAAGAACCAGGGGATGAGGAGGAGTTATGGCTGTCAGCACAAGATCAAGTCAGCCAAAATCCAAGCACAGATATGATAAAATCCAGGCACAGACCCTACCCCTTAATGAAGAGCTATTGTCAGCTAAGTTTCTGGGGAAAAGAGAACCATTCTTTTTTGAGGATGTAGTTACAGATAGGATTCCCATGCTCCAGTGGATGGTCCCATACACATGCAATGAGCAGCAATAACTGGACTTAGTGGGTTAAAAAAAAAGAGATGAAGTTGGAAGGATGATGTGTTGGGAAATATAAGGGAAGATGAAGAGGCAAAATGAAGGATATATATGATTTACTTAATTATATGCATGTATGAAATTCTCAAGAATGAAGAACAAAAGACATTTAAGTAAATATTTATTGCGTTGAACACATGCCAAGAAATACATACTAAAATCAATACAAAGACCAATAGATCCCTGCTTTAGAAATGAATAAAATCTAGTAGGAGAAATAGACATGAGCAAATCACTAAGATACAGCCTGGTGCCAGGCAGTGGTGGCCGCACCTTTAGTCCCAGTACTGGGGAGGCAGAAGCAGGCGGATCTCTGAGTTCAAGGCCAGGCTGGTCTACAGACTGAGTTCCAGGACAGCCAGGGCTACACTGAAAAACCCTGTCTCAGAAAAACAACACAAAAGATACAGCTAGCTGGGCAGTGGTGGCACACGCCTTTAATCTCAGCACTTGGGAGGCAGAGGCAGGTGGATTTCTGAGTTCGAGGCCACCCTGGTCTACAGAGTGAGTTCCAGGACAGCCAGGGCTACACAAAGAAACTCTGTCTCGAAAAACCAAAAAAAAAAAAAAAAAAGATACAGCTTGATATACGATACGGAAAAGTAGCACACAAACTGTTCTGAAACACGTGACACTTTCTGGATGCTGAATTCTTGTATTAACAAATTTTGCTTTTTGAATTCACCATCTTTAAAACACATTTTATTAAAAATACTTCAACAGGGAACTAGAGAGATGGTTCAAGGGCTAAGAGCACTAGCTGTTCTTCCTGATAGCCTGGGTTCAATTCTGGTATCCAAAGGACAACTCACAACAATCTGTAACTCTAGTTTCAGGGGCTCTGACTTAGCACATGGGTAGTACACAAGACAGGCATGCAGGTAAGACAGTATACATTAAAAAAAATAAAATACTTCTATAAGAATTACTGAAGACTCAGTAATATTTCATATACAGTAGGGTCTTCCTTCCCCAAATCCCACTATGATAAGTACACAGCATCCTCAAAATTGTTGATAGAACTAAATTAAATTATTTATAAAGCGAAAAAGTTATTATCAGTGAGACATGCTGTTTTCTCCAAAACAAAGTTAGTTTTATAGAAATCTTATTTAATCCAAAGTAATATAGGCTTTAGAATTCCTCAAATTATCCTAATTTCTTAAAAACCAGTTTGAACACCTTCTATCAAATCGCCTGCATAAGTTTAGTTCAACCAAACAGCAAAACAATTTCTAAAACCAGAGGTAGGTGCTGGATACTGCTTTCATTTGAGTTAATTAAAAGTATTTGATCCACTATGGTGCAATTCAGTGTAAGATCTTTAAAAGAATCGATTAGTCAGTGCAAGTTTCAGATAACACCTAATCTAAATGCCAGAACTTGTGACTGGATTTTATCAAGCTCTAGCCATTAATTATTGACTAATCTAAAAGGAGGAAAGGCTGTTTTTATTTTCTATGCTGGCCCTTCAATACTGGACATGCTGTTATTAAAATCAGCATTCCAATTACAAGATATATTGAAATTTTTGTGAACACTAAGCAGGAATAAGCTAATTAAGGGAATTTATAATACCAAATGTTGAGAGACCTAGCAATGCAGGTTCTTGGGAGAGAAGACGTATAAATCTGATAAATAGTTTCCTTAAGGACAGCTACTAGGATATTATAAACAAGAACGAAACAAATCCGTCAGTCTTCTGGTAGAAACATTTTGGTAGCCTCCTCTTAATGGGTTACTAGCAATACTAGCCCTATGGATAAGCTATTTGTGTAATGTGAGTTTAGTGATCCAGGTGGCTCCAAGCCCCAAATCTCTTCTCCCCACCTTAGTACCAGCTAACTGTTCCAATTTTCTGGGGTACTTCCAAAACCACAAATGCCTTACCCTCTGCTCCAAAGATTACTAGTTCAGTCTGGGTGCCTGTTTTGATGGTGGTGATGACGGTAATTGTTTAGTTGGTGGGTTGTCTTCTGTTACTCAGAAAGGACTAGAGACAAGATACCATCAATAAAAATAAAGGCACAGTATGGGAAATCCCAGAGCAGCAAAAAGAGTTACCACTGGCCCTCCAGTAAAATGCAAACCATAGCTTACCCAAACAAATGCTCATGCTAAAAGGCGAGAGAGCAATACTTCTAGAGAAAAGATCATTTTACCACCACCGACAGAGAAGTCTTGAGAACTTGAATGTTTCTATAATAAAGTATAAAATAATGTCTCTAAAATAATTAGTAAGAGCTGCAGAGATGGCTTGGTAATTAAGATCACAGGAACTCTTCCAGAGAATCATGGTTCAATTCCCAGCACCCACATGACAGCTCACAACAGGCTGTAACTCCAGTTCCAGTGAATTCTGACACCCTTTTCTGGCCTCAGCAGGGACCAGACACACACATGGTGCACAGACATACATTCAGGCAAAACACCCATACACATAAAATAAAATAATAGAATTTTGTCTTTAAAAAATATAGTATTAACACAGAAAAGCATTAGCTCCCCTTATATTTTTTTTTGGGGGGGGGGGGAGTTTCGAGACAGGGTTTCTCTGTGTAGCCCTGGCTGTCCTGGAACTCACTCTGTAGACCAGGCTGGCCTTGAAGTCAGAAATCCACCTGTTCTGCCTCCCAAGGGCTGGGATTAAAGGCGTGCACCACCACTGCCCGGCTCCTTATATTCTTTTTATTTGCAAACTGAGACAAAAAAATAAAAGGTTTATTCATAAAAAACACACAAGTATATGTTTATTTACTTTTATTAATTTATTATGATATTGATCTTAAGTTTTGTGGTGCTAGGAATTGAATCTACTAGTTGAAACACTGCACCAGCAAAGTGTTCTACTACTGAACATGTATCCCCAAACAGACATTTTTTAAACTATGGAAGGAATATTTTTTCAATTTAGATTTATATGTACTGAATCGAAACTATACAAATAGACCCCACAAGTAAATAATTCTACTACTATTCTTTTTTACATGTCCTATTTGTTTTTCTGGTCCTTAAGAAAATGAAAAGTAGATTTACATTTTATGTCTAATAAGATAAAACAACTAGAGGTTTAATTTTAAATTAAAAACCCTCTCCTACCCTTCCCACCTCGCTCTCTCACACACACATACACACAAACACATACAACTAGACCTCTACGCTTACATACCCAATAACTAGATCTACCAGGTGATCTTTCTAAACATTTTCATTATTTTGTATATAAATAAAACACCAGGGGGCTGGAGAGATGACTCAGTGGTTAAGAGCACTGACTGCTCTTCCAGAGGTCCTGAGTTCAATTCCCAGCAACCACATGGTGGCTCACAACCATCTGTAATGGGATCTGATGCCCTCTTCTGGTGTGTCAGAAGAGAGCAATGGTGTACATACATTAAATAAATAAATAAATCTTTAAAGAAAAAAAAAAACACCAGAAAACAGTAAAACATGTTTATTTTAGCAGTCTCATAAGTGGGTTTTCAACCACAATTACTAGCCATATAAATGAAGGGCTAGATCACAACATTTAAGTTGAACACACTTAGACTAATTTTACAGATACTGTCCTTTCTTTAAAAATATGCTATGCTAACCAGAGGTAATGGCACACACCTTTAATCCCAGCATTCAGGAGGCAGACGCAGGTGGATGGGTCTCTGAGTTTGAAGCCAGCCTGATCTACAGAGTGAATTCCAGGACAGCCAGGGCTACACAGGGAAACACTATCAGAAAGAAAGAAAGGAAAGAAAGAAAGGAAAGAAAGGAGGGAGGGAGGGAGGGAGGGAGGGAGGGAGGGAGGGAGGGAGAGAGGGAGAGGGAGGATGGAAGAGAGAAAATGCTATGCTATTGGTAAAAAATGACTTTTTCTCATTTAAAATAATAACTATTTTACCAGATGTAGTTTTTTCCGTTATACAAAAGAAACATATGACAAAATATCATTAAGATACTGATAATTTTGAACAAAAGGTGAAAACATCCCAGTTCATTATCTATACAAGAAATACACATAGCTTAAATGACTTTTATTTCTGAAACATTTTCACCTACTGAAAATGATACAGAGCAATGAGAGCCTAAGAAGAAAAAATGCTGGCATATCCACAAACAACATATTCCCCATTCCATCTGGGAAAATAATGGACATTACGCACCTGAAATAAAACCCTGGTGCTTTTTTCTTTTTTTCTTTTCTTTTAAGACAGGAATTCACTATGTATCCTGCAAGGCTGGAACTCGCTGTAGACCAGACTGGCCTCAAAACCACAGAGCTCTGCCTGGCTCTGAAACCCTGTACTGGGATTAAAGGCATCATCACACCCAGGAAAACTTGGGTTCTCTATTAGAGTTAAAAGCAAAGACTCCTTTATTTTTATTATATATATATTACTAAATGAATTAAATCTACATACTAAAGACCTATTGAGGATTTATTCTTCCCTTGATTTCTTAACTCTAATTTGATCCCATTTTACCCTTCATTCTGATTTTTATAATTATAACTCAAAGAGATTAGATACATCATTTGTCCTTTCTTAAACTGTTTATGTTGTCTGTGTAGTGTTTTACCTGCATGCATGCCTGTGTGCCATATGCATGCCTGGTGATCATGGACGCCAGAGGAGGATGTCAAGCAGCCTGAATGGGGAGTGAAACGGGTT
Source organism: Uromys caudimaculatus (assembly GCA_028551405.1). NCBI lineage: Eukaryota > Metazoa > Chordata > Mammalia > Rodentia > Muridae > Uromys > Uromys caudimaculatus. The sequence goes on from CM052701.1 coordinate 105,983,786, forward strand.
TGAGCCACTATGAGGATGCTGGGAATAAAGCCTTCTGACAGCGTGGCGTGTGCATCCAATCACTAAGCCGTGTCCCCCTCCCCTTGTGTCACCTGTCTTCAAGCCTGGCCTCCTACTGCCTGCTGTTTCTTTAGGACAGTTGCTTACTTCCTTGTGCCTCAATTTCTTCATCTGCAAAAGAAAATCGCAATAGTATGGGCCTCACAAAATTGCTGGTGCTCAAATTAGTTGATATATGCTTAAATAAATTAAAAGAGTGTCAACAAAAACATTCAATGAGTATCTGTTATTTATATCATCACTAAAGTACTTCTAGGTGTGTTTGTTGTTTCTAACTCGGCTGATTTCTAGAGTTCCCATAGTGTCTTTGATAACCATTTTCGCTTCTTTTTAAATGCATTATTAGTTGACTTATATATATCTTTGAATTTCAAATCCACTTCTTAACAAATAAACCTAAATGAAATGGTTTAAGGTAAGATTTTAATGTATAACAATAACAGTTTAAAAAGAGTCAGATTTTAAAGATTGAAAGTGCTATACAAATTTTAAGAGGTTATCTCCATTTTTCCCTCCTTCCATTCCTACCCAAGTCTATGCCTATTTTAGGCAGTCCTAGCCTTCCAAAACAAAAATGACCCTTTACAGAACTTTAAAACACTTCAGTGAGAGCAGATTCCAGGTGGGCACTGTGATGCAAGCCTGTAATTCCACTCTGTAAGAGATTGAGACAGAAGGATCATGGTTCAAGGCTAGCTTATCTATACGTCTAGACCAATTCTAGGTACATACACACACACACAGATTTCACCTCCACACTAAAAATCTGGGACAGAAGTATAATGAAAAAAGCAGGGCATCAGGCAGTGCAGATCTGGAGTGAAACCCTTGCTCTAACTCACCAGCTGTCTAACCATAGGAACGTTTACTCAGTCTCAAGTTTTGTACCTCAACTGGAAAACACAGCTGTGCTCACCATGCATGGCTGTTAGAGAAAAGTGGTTATAAGCTTTATAATGTAACATGTATAGCCGTGGATAAAGATGTGCACAGATCGTATGTCTCAGAACTGTTGCTTGAGCATAGCATGGAGGCAGAGAGTCAATGAGGAGAAAAATGACAGGATAAACTAAACTAAGGAGTTTGAATAGCTAAGAAGAAATACCTTATGACAAAACTAAATAGGGAATTATCTGTTTGCTTGTTTGTGTAAATACCTAAGATTTATTCCAATGAGACCAGTAAGCAAAAAGAATGAAATTAAAAAGGCAGAAGGCCACAGTATCATAAATGTTGTTAAAATATTCGATAAAAGCTATTCACTTGAGGTTCATTGCAACACAAAAAAATGATATTCCCATATTTAGACACAAATGATAGCAGGCTAAACACCGCAGAAAAGATGTGATGCCGTTACACAACACGTAAACCGTGCCTGTTACTGTCCTATTAGTGCTGAATTCTGTTTAATGAAGATGCTCTGATTATTCTAAATAGCAATTCCTCAGCTTGGTACTTAAAACTAAACCTTAAATCTCTGAATATTTTTTAAGCAAACAACCAAGGACATGATTTTTTTTCCAGAATTATTCTTTTCAAAAATTTCCAAGATCTTTCCAGTCAATACATAAGATAAGGCACATATTGTCAAGAATAAGTTGTCAAAGTGAATATGAAATGTGCTTCTCAAAATATCATTTACACATTTACCAGATGGTAAAATAAACATGTAAATTGTTATCAAGTATATACCAACTTTGTATTAAAATTTTACACACCACAGGAAGGGTGTAAAAATTATCACATATTGTATTACTTGTTCACGTAATAGTTTATTAGCATCTCATAAATATTTCTTTAAGAAAAATATTATTTAAATGGTCAGAGAATTCATATGCTGCCAGTCAGAACCATATTAAGTTATTAAAATCCCCCCCCAAAAAAGTAATACATCTTTTTGCCTAATTAGTTAAGTGTAAAAGAACATTGAAAACAAAATAAAATGGATTCAAAGGTTAATAGAGTTAATACCTTTGTATTATGATTATTATAATCATATGATTATGATATTAAGATTCAGGATTATGCCGGGCAGTGGTAGCGCACGCCTTTAATCCCAGCACTTGGGAGGCAGAGGCAGGCAGATTTCTGAGTTTGAGGACAGCCTGGTCTACAGAGTGAGTTCCAGGACAGCCAGGGCTACACAGAGAAACCCTGTCTTGAAAACCCAAAAAAAAAAAAAAAAAAAAAAAATCAGGATTATAAAGCTAATTAGAGCACAACATGGTGGGCAAGCCTTTAATCCTAGTACTGGGGAGGCAGATACAGGATGCAGAAGCAGACATAATCTCTGGGTTTCAGGCCATCAAGGCCACGTGGAGAGACATACATACTTATATTAAAGATTACCCGGAACATTCAAGGTTATAGAGAGCCCTACTCGTGACAACTAGTACAATAATTTGAAGTAGTAAGTATCAACAAAGACAAGAATATTAAATCTGTTAGTTTTCTCTTTTTAAGTTTCTGTTTTTTTGAACCTAGGCTTATATGTCAAAGGTTTGAGCATCAATAGGAACACATGGCTCCTTCAAGCTTCAAGTTCAATAACAATTTTTAAGAAGTTGTTTTTATTTGTGTGTGTGTGTGTGTGTGTGGACACGTACCTGTGTGTATGTGTGCATGCCTGCCACATGTGTGTAGATGCCTACAAAAGCCAGAAGGGGTCCTTGGAGTTAGCGTCACAGGTGTGTGTGAGTCACCAGATATGGTTGCTAAGGAGTGCTCCAGTCCTCCAGAAGAAGTGCTGTACTCTGAGCCATCTCCACAACCCCTCAAAAGTAATATTTAATGCATAGAACTAGCATTAGTGGCATTATTCATTTGTCATATGTCATTCCATAGTAGACAGATCTATCAGCAGCATGATCATAAAAGAACGATATTTTAAAAACAGACTGTAGCAGAACATCTTAGAATCACCATTTATCTCTTCTTTCAGTATGAATATTTTGGTTCAGGAAAACATAACAGACGGTAGCAGAGCCCAAAGCTTCTAGCAAGTGTAAAATTTCTTTGAAGTCACATTTTTTTTAATCCATAGAAGCCAGACATGGTGGAGGACATCCATAATCCCAGTACTTGGGAGGTAGAGACAGAAGGATTAGTAATTCAAGGCCATATTTGGATACATACCAAGCTTAAGGCCAAATTGGGCTCCTTAAGATCCTATCTACATTATTTTCATAGACAAAGTATGCATGAATCACAACATATAGGTTTTTACAAGTCACAGAGTAGCTGAATTTACTACTATGTTTGTCCAGCTCATATAAATCAATAAAGTATATGTAAATAGGCAAGTAAAGTTCTGTTCTCTTCAGCAAATAAAGCGTTGCACCTTTTGATTCTTGACCATTAAATGCAGTGATTACTGCCTTCCTAGGGCGAGGCAGCACGGAAGCTCCCATCCAGTGTCCTCTATGGCAGGGCACCTGAGCACATGCTTCTGTCCAGCGTGCACAGGGGCAGCGATGCTGTTGGCAGGGTCAACAGAAGGAGGCGCTGACAAACAGGGAGAGAGTCAGTGAACGGAAACCAGAGTCTTACCCTAGGTCAACAGAACAGGCTCGTGTTTATTTGTTTCATATTTGCACACCAGTACAGTATGATATAGTGAAAATATTTCCCAAGATTCAAGAATCCTGTCCTCATTGGAAATGATACACAAAAATTCGTGATCATTTTATTAGTGCCTCTTTACTCTTTAATATATCTTCAAAATGAATTAGTCTCTATTCATCTGTCACGTAAGAAATAATACAGTATGTAGTAACAGAAAATAACTGATATATTAAAGTTTAAAAAGTAACATTTTTATTAGAAATGAAATGGGTGGAGGTATAGAGATGCAAGCTTATAAACCTAGCATTCAAGAGGCCAAGGTAGAGAACTGCAGGACCAAGGCTAGCCTGGGCTATGTAGCAATAAACTGTCTCACAAAATAAAAAATAAAAGCAAAACATGTAATTAATAGGTTTTAGTTATGTTATTTATGGCAATTTAACAGTTTGCTTACAAAATGAAAGGACAAAGTGATGAGTTAACTGTATGATGCCTTTTGATTAGTATATTATAATTCTATCAAAAATTTTTGAATAAATAAATAATCTGCCATTCCTTTCTCTTATGCATTGGTAATGCATTCTCTAATAGGTTGTTAGATAATATAATAGCATTTGGGTTTGGCTTTTTTTTGTTGTTGTTGTTGTTGTTTTTGGTTTTGGTGTGGTTTTTGGTTTTGGTTTGGTTTGGGTTTTTTGGTTTTTTGAGACAGGGTCTCACTCTGTAGTTCTAGCTGGCTGTCCTGGAACTCACTATGTAGACCAGGCTGGCCTCAAACTTACAGAGACACGCATGCCTCTGCCTCCCATAAGCTGGAATTAAAGGTGTGCACCACCATGCCCAGCTCAGCACTTGTATACTAGATTCCAATAGGCAAAATGCTCTCATATATAATCCTTACTGATATAATAAATGCTCAGTTTATTAATAAAAATTAAATTATTTCTGTATTCTACCTTCAGATTTTTAGTTTGTTTTAAAATGAAATAATATACATTTCTCCCGATTCTTTTTTTTAATGTGTATGGGTGCATGTGTGGCACTCAGAGAAGCCAGAAGTCATCAGATTCCCTGGAACTGTAGTCACAGGCAGTTGTGAGCTGTCAAGTGGATATTGGGCACTGAACCTAGGTCCACTATAAGAAAGAGGAGCAAGTGCTCTTAACTGCTAAGTCATCTCTTCAGCCCCATTCTTCCCAAATTCTTCAGAAAAATTGACAGTCTAGAAAGGCATCTCACCTTATTCCTTCATGTCTTTCCTCATGCTATCCCATTCCAAGATTACAAATTCCCAGTTATATGCTCCCTAGTTAGTAGATACCTCCCAATTTTAGATGCCAATTTCTAAATTTATCAATACTATAAAAATTTTAATTATGTCAAGACTGACATAACTGGAACTGATAAGGAAATGGAGAAGCAAATCTTCATATATTTAGAGAGTAACTACAAATTTTGTATAGCTTATATACCAGAAAATACTTTTAGAACTTTATCCTATTGATACAAGAAAATATGGATAAATATACAAAATATAGTTTTCACAGTAGCAAAAACCTAGCATTAACTACAGGTTCATAAAGAACTGATTATGTTAGTTATGATTTCTTCACACAACAAAATGGTAAAGATACTTTAAAAAATGAACTAGTGTGTACTGGATGGAAATACAGACTAAATATATTAGGCAGGAAATATAGGTTGTATAGTAATACACATTGTTTCCTAGAGTATATACGAGAAGTCATTTAAGCTTAATCACAGTGATTTCTATTGATCAGAGTCCTATTTTTCAGTGATGGGATAAAATCCAGGGCCTTGTTAATCCTAAGTGAGAGTACAGAAGTCCCCAAGCTTCTCTAATATTACCTTCTGTTTGCCTCCTGACACTTTCTGTTGGCCAAGTATCAACATTTCTTTTTCTTTTTTTATTCTTAATTATTTGTCTGTGTGTAGGGGTAGGTGCTATGCCTATGGAGACCAAGGGGGCATCTGATCCCCTGGAACTGGAGTCACAGTGGTTAGGAGTCACAAAGTGGGTGCTGGGAACTGAACCCAAGTCCCCTAGAAGAGCAGACAGTGATCTTAACTGCTTAGCTCTTTCTCTAGCCTCTCATGCCAACTGTCTTCTCCATCTTCCAGACCTCACTAATGACTTTTTTTTTCTACCCAAGTGTCTCTCCATGTTCTGAACTGCTGTATAAGTCCAGCCTCATCAAAGTCATCATGATTCCCTCACCTGGATATAATTATACCAGGTCCTATGCTCTCAAGGATTTTCTCCTTTGCTTCTTCTAGAATTCATCACTTAACCATTTTCCATCATGTAGAACAATGTTTTCAGAAACCACAGAAAACATGCATACAATTTATCCTAAAGTTTCCAGTGTTTTACATATGCCTCAATCATAGCAATCAGCAAAGGCTCAGTAAATTAAATAGTAATCACACCCACATAAGAAGTTCTTGCTGTTTCAGTTTATATTGAATAGGGAATCTTCGGGTGTTTGTCTTTCTGTAGAAACACTACTGTTTGAGAAAAAAACAACAGCACAATGAAAGGAAGAAAGTTCCTCTCGGCTATAATAAACCTCACTGGAGAAACACACTCCTACCATCACTTGCATCAGAGAAAAAATTGGATGTAATATTGCCTATTACATCCCTCCTTCAATGAGTAGCCCATAACGGGGGAAAGAGCCAGTGGGACATTTAGTTTGAAGTCTAGCCAGGAGAGCCTTTGGCTAATAGCAGAGAAATCCTGAGGTTTGGTTCAGGTATTTGCATATTAAACAGTACACCTTAGTGAGAATACTCATTAGGATAGCTAAGGAAACGATTCGGCAGTGTTGCTTTTGGTTTGCCAAGAACAAACTAAAACCTTTTCATTTAATTATAGTTTAAACTGCAAAAAGAGCAAGCATAAATAAAACCCATTAGTCCAAAGATTTTATTTTAGAAATATTGTATCTTCTCTCTTGCCAAATTGCATTCACTAATAAACAGATTTCATTTTTACCATAATTTCCCTTTTTTATTAACAAGTGAAACTAAGAAATAAAATAATCAAAAGATTGGCAGATGGAAACAAGTGAGAAGCAATGTATACAGATAAATCAAAAACAGGAAATGCCTCAGTAATAAAAACTTGACTATATATTTTTCTAGAAATAATACTAAGTGAACAAACAGAAGTATAATTTATACAAAGTCTAAAGGTCTTAAAATATTCTAACATACATTATTTTTAAAGAATAGATATAATATGATTAGAATTATAAAATATAGCTTAAAAAATAGAACCCAAAATAAAGAATAAACTAAAAGCTGTGCATTTGTTCTAATCCTTTTGCCGTTTTTCAATCTGGGAACACGTCTAAATTTAGGAGTAAGCTATAATAAGCCATGGTCACATGACTGCCTAGTTTCTTGAGCATTAATAAATACTTAATTCCAGCACAGATGACATACTGCATTTGAGAAAAATGAATCGTAGAAATTAAGAACCTAAGAAATAAGAATCAATAAGTTTAATTTTTTCTTCTTGTTCATTCTTCTAGTCTTAAATCCTAGAAGCTGCAGATTCGCAAACACAGCAGAAGCTCAGTTAAGCATGACAAAAATCAAGTAGGGTATGGTGCTGCACTCCTGCATTCCTAGCACTTGGCAACCAGAAGCAAATAAATGGGGAGCTCAAGACTATCTTGGGCTACATAGCATGACCATGGAAAAAAGTTACACACACACACACACACACACACACACACACACGCACACACACACGCACACTCACGTCTAACCAAGCCTTTTCTTTTAGCCTTTGGATTTTAGGCACTTGAGTCCAACAGCTGTTAAGTCTTTATAAGTTACATTATATTTATCAGCAAATAAATAGGTCTTATTTCATCCTGTAATTATAATTCTTCTATATATAAATAGTATACAAAACACAAACGCACATAATATACACCTTTCCTCAGAGATAATAATATCAAATAGCCCTTCACACTTTAGGAGATTCTGGATGTGAAAAAATTTTAAAAAAATGCAAGTTTCTACGATATTTGTATAATAATATATTGAATAAAACTTCTCAAATATGTAAGTTACTGTCTGTTTGCTGAGTGATGTGACCATTAACACTAAATGACTTGGGAGGATGCTGTGAACTATGAAGCTATCTGAGTAACTAAGTAGCTTTGCATCTGGCTTGTACTGATGAGAAGAAATCACTCTACCTGACATATTTAGACATCAGATGCCAAATAGAAAATACTTCCAGACATTCTCCAATTTCATTTTTTTCAGGTAAAGGCTACTATCCAGCTGATGTGGAGTTCCCAGAGGCAGCACTTCCCATTTTGTTTTCTCATACAGAGCTGAAGAAAGAAAATGTATCTATGCAAGAAGTGCGGAAACAGTGTACTTCAGATCACTGTTCTCAAGTCAATAAACTAAACTGCTCATCTAAAGATGATCATACTGATACATGAATTTAAAAAATCATGAAACCGGGCTAGAGAGGTGGGTCAGTGGAAAAATACTTGCTGCCCTCACAGAAGACCTGGGTACAATTCCCCGCACCTATATGGTGACTCATAACCATCCGTAATTCCAGTTCTAAGGGACCCAACCTCCCTCTTCTGATCTTCAAGAGTACCAGACGCTCACATGATGCACATACATGCAGGAAAACAGGCATGCAAGTAATATAATAAGAAAATCTGTAAAATGTAGTATTTAAACAAGAAAATAGTTATTTTAAGGGCTACAGAGTATATCTCAATGACAGAGCACTTGGCTAGCATCTAAAAGGTTCTGGATTCAATAATCACATCATATGGAAAGAAATGGTTTAGAGTAAATGATCAGTTTTACTTTTTAATTACTATTATTCTAGTCCTTAGGTATGAGATTTACAATGGATAGGTACCATTTGCCACTATTAGTAGCTGAAAATTAAAACAAAGCATTCAATTTTTCTTACCACTAAAAAGAAAAAAATAGGTAAGACCCAGGGCATGCTAACACACACCTCTAATCACAAGACCTTGGAAGGTAAGGGCAGGCAGATCTCTGTGAGTTCAAGAGTAGACTGATCTACACAGTGAATTCCAGGCCATCCAGAACTACATAGTAAGACACTAACAAAAATCAACAAACAAACAATAAAAATAAAATATCTTACTTGTGTTCACTGCTTCTACAAACCACTAAGATACAAATGTCCTTGAACTCTATATTTTTAAAACCAACTAGTATGAGTAACTTATATTCTAAATGTCCATAGCATCAACTTCAAAATTTCAGTTACATTATATGAATATTTCTTGGGGTACAAGTAGCAAATTTTCTTATGAGAGATGTATATGTGGTTATACACATTGAAAAGCAAACTTTTTTAGAAACTTTTTTAAAAAATGAATGGATGAATGAATGGACAAGCAAGCAGAGCAGAGAAAGTCAGAAAAGAAAAGCTAGCATGAGAAAGTAAAGGAGTTACAAAATCTATGATATCAAGTCACAAAAGGGCTAATTACGGCCTAAGATAGCTAAGAAAATAAAACTATATGGTAATGAGGCCATTGCCTTTAATTAGGAGAACACTGGTGAACACTGTAAGAAAGACTGTAGTAGTGTCCATACAAATGAGGAAGCTGAATTGAAAAAGATCAAAGAAAGCATTGACAGATGGATCCTAAGGACAAAAGAGATCAGGGATAAACGCAGCAGCTCACATAGCTAAGGAGGTCCTGTATAAAAAGAATCCAAACCAGTAATACACAAAACATCAAATCATCCTTTCCTAAATACAAAGAGAAACTGGATCACAGAAAAGTGAGTATCCAGATGAACTGAATACAGAAACATATAGAGGAAAAAGCATAATTGTTAAGAATGGGAGGGGCTAAATAAAGGGACCACTGCACATAATATTTGCCTCCCATACTTTAATTGCTTTTGGGGAAAGTGTAAAAGTTGTAACCTTAAATAAGCAAACTGATGAGTCAGGACAGAGTTTATAAAGATTCAGATTGAGGGTGGTAGCAAAAGAAAAAAAAGGAGTAGGTTCAAAAAAAAGTTGTTGGCAAGAGCTGCAACAAGGGCAAAATGAGTGTCAGAGAGGGACAGAGATGGAGGAGGGAGGGCCACCCTTGCTGAGGAAGAAGTCAGTATGTTTCTTTGACTTTCTCCACAGGAACAAAGCAGAATATGAGCATAAATTAAGAGAATGAATGCCAAGGGTGAATGAGCTGTAAGAATCATTAACAATGTAGTCATTTTAAGGACTAGAAAATTAAAACAGAGGTAGAAAAAGATTTTATTTGAACAAAATATGTAGCATTCCATGTTAAGTAAACCATGAAAAGATAAAATCTCATTATAGTTTGTTTTCTCAAAAGAAAGCTTCTGAATAGTAAACAATGCTATTGTTTGGTAAAACTACATCCAAACTTTTAATTTTTCATTCAAAACCACAAGATGTTATAAATGCACTAGCCACCTTGGAAATACTTTAATCAGAAACACTGCTTTGTCTTCCACAAATTCTCAATCTAGCAAGACATGTGAAATAACAGAAATATATATGATAGCAGAACAGCCTCAAAAAAATTATTGTGCTGATTGCAGATGGCCTAAACTTAATCTACATAAGGCCCATGTATATTTTATTCATGGAAGTTCAAGAATATTAAGCTACATATATATGTATATACATATACATACATATATACATATATATGGTAAGTTCATATTATAAATGGAGAGATTAAATCTGGAATTCCACAAAGTAGCCTGTAACTGACTGCATTACAAAGAGGGTAGGTGACTTTACTCATTTGTACTGTAGATACAATCAAGAAAAAAGTGTTATATCCTATACGTAACAAGATATTCTGGAACTCTAGAAAGAATAACTTTTTGATGATAGATTACAAATTTCTAAATGTTCATGTGTGTGCTTATCATAGTGAAAGAAGTTATTTAAAAAGCACAACTCAAATCTGAGATAATGGGGTTTTCTATCAACTTTCCAAGGCAGACTTCTACGTGCCCACAAATGACGTGGCCTGTGCACTGTGCAGTGGAGTGCAGTGTTCTACTTGTTTGCAATGGTTTTATTTTTCGACTAGTTTTTATCACACTTGGCATGAACAAGGGAACATGTGCTTTGCTAAATTTGAACTTTTAAGATGAAACTGAATTAACTGAGAACCAAAAAATTGCTTCTGAATTTTCCTAAGATTGAAATGCCTTTCTTTCATGGTAGGAATGGCAAAATAAATGACAAATACCTCCTGAGAGTTCAGATGTGAATTAGGAAGGCCCTGTAGTGTAGAACAATGCTGTTGACTTTTTTAAAAGACATCTGAATGATAAGAAATGGCTTTTCCACCCATATAGTACACTTTTTCTAGCAGAAGTACACTACAGCTAAACCTAAAAGGACCTAATGTAAGTAATAAGTCTGACATAAGTAAAATTTGTTCTATTTTCAACCAGAAACTTTAATTAATTTACTATTTCTTGAAACTTAGTATCCAATCATTAAAACACCGGTCCAACTGTTACCTTGAAATTAATCCTGTACTCTTTTTCCTATTGGCATTAGCTATACTGGTTAAAACCACAAGAACCATCTTCCAGAGAGACCTTTCCATCCTAATTTCATCAGTCTCCTCATTAAAAATGTGTGCCATGATACAAAATATGCTTCTCTGTATATACAATGAATATTCTGTCATGCAGATATTTTTAAAGACTTGAAATCCCAAAACAATTTAAAAACAAAATTGAAGTAGAAAGTGCAGGATATGTTTATAAGTAATCTGGTGACAAGTGACAGGTCAAACATCTGTGAAGAATCAGCTTGTGGTTCAGCTTCATTGTACTAATAATGTCACAGTTAGAATATTTATTAAATTAAATATTACCAGCAAGGGTCTTTTAAATGCCATGTTCCTAATACTAGATTATATATTTATTTCAGAGCTAGCATAGTAAGAAGGGGAGCTATCAGTAGAAAGTCCATTAAGTCATGGTTTTGCCCACCTTGGATTAATGGAACTATTCAAATCAAATCTTTCACGCCATGCCTTGAACACCGCTGCAAAGCATACTGTGGGTGTAAAATACACGCAAGGCACATATAATCAGCTCAGATGAGACCAATGACTTGTACACCATCAAGTTTACTTCATTGTGAAAGCAGTAGAGCTTTCCTTCAACTGACTATATTTCTCTAAGTGTGACAACCTAATACACAACCCAAAGAGGGAAAACAAAAAGACATACAACTCTCAAGACAGCCGATCTAAACTATGTATATTATGCAATGGCTAAACTCTTGCCTGTTTTGTCTGTCTTCTCAAAGAGACTCTCATCTTCTTGATCTGGAAAAAGAAAATCTAACTTCAATGACTTTAGTAATTTACAAAGATTTGAAGTACTTAAAAGGTCCCAGCTACTTTTTAAAAACTGATTTCATATTAGGCTATAATATTACTCATTTCAATATTAAAATTAGCCACACAGTTGCCACCATACTAAATTAAATATTTTAAAATCTGAGTCGAGTTACTGGCCTCAAAGTTGTGTAGTTCCTACAGAAGCTTATCTATTGTTGCTGTTTCTCTCAAGGGAATCTAGGCAGGTTTGTTTTACCACAGGATAATAGATTCTGCTAATTTTTTTTCTATCTCTGTGACTGACTACTCAGACACATGCACACAAGGTGCTGCACTTGAGACCAAGTTGAATGTTTTTATAAAATCATTTATGAACATACATTGTGGGACTATCAGTATAGTTTTACAGTCTTTAAGAATGTATACGGCCTCCATTCAATAAAGCTTTGTTCCTAACCTGTATCTAAAAGAGCCTTTAAAACTTCAGTGCTAAAAGAATAAATAATATCGCTCCTCAAAACGTGAGTCACATAAGAAGTAAGATCTATTAACAGTTGGATTTGTCAGAAAATATAACTTCAGAATTTAAGGATAATAAGTTATCCCTATGCCCTACATTCCTAACTGCTAATGGCTCCCCTTATTTGTTCTAAAAACCAGGAACAATGTGATTTGTGAAATAAACGAGTAAGTTCCAGCAGATCAAAAAATAGTAATTAAAATGTTGTTAGAGGTCGAGGACTATTGAGTGCTAAGGCCTGACTTTGCAGCAGGCAACAGGAAGAGCCTGAGGCAGGAGGTGGTGGCAGCCTGGCCCTGCAGCAGGAACCCAGGCTTGCCCTCCATCTGCATGCCCACTGCCCTGCTTGTGAGGCCGAGACTGAGCAGCTCACTTAGCCTGAGGCCTAAGGCCCGGGCCAGCCAGGGTAGGCCCTCGGGTCGCGCGGCCCTCGCGGCCTCAGGCAGGCATCCGCCTCCCTGGGCGGGTTAGGCCCCAGAGGCGCCTCTCGCCCCAGCAGCACTCGACGGCCAGAGCGGGGGCGCAGAGGCTGGAGGCCTGCAAGATGGCGCGGGTGGCCACGGGCGGGAATCGGGCGAAGGAAGGCCAGGGTAGCGGGCTCTCGCCTCTTTCCTGCTTTCCCTGGTGTGGAAACACTCCATTGAAAACTGAGGGGACTGAGTTTACTGAGGGTTGACCTTCCCTCGCGGTCCTCCACTTGGGTAAGCTGCCTGGGGCGTGACCTGGGCCGCCCCCAGGGCCAAAGTCGCCTGTCCTGGGACGGGCGGCGGCTCTGCAGCCACGGTCCCCTCACTCCGCCTACACCCAGCCTTCTCCTGCCGAGGAGAAGGAGGAGAAGGGCTCGTGCTGTCAGGGGGACCAGAAAGCACACAGCCCCCGAGAGGAGCGCGTGGCTGCAGATTTACCTCACGCTGACTCAGTCCACACAGCAGATGGCGGAGCTGCGAGGGAAACGACCTCCCCAGTGTTTTTAAGCTTGCTAAGAGCAGCTAAGGCGCGTCTTTCAGCACGAGGCGCTTCGTTCCTGTGAAATCTCTCCTCGGATGCTAAGGGCTTCGCTTACGCACTTGACACCACTCCCGGCCTCGCTGGGACCGGGACCGGGAGGCGGCGGGGGAGCGGGATGGGGGGGCGCGCTCGGGGCGGCGCGCTCTCGCGAGCGGGCCTGGGGTCGGAGCGCGCTCGGCCAGCCCGCGGCCACGCGCCCTGGAGCGCTGACCCCCGCGAGCGAGCGAGCGAGCGCGCGCTCCACGCGGCCCGGGGCTGCACGTGATGCTGCTAGGCCCGGGCGAGCGGGCGGACGGGCGGGCTCGGAGCGCAGCCCCGGGCGGGTGCACGGCCACGAGAACACACTGCTCCAGTCCTCTCCCTACACGCACACCGTGTATGGTGCTTTTATTGCCGTCGTCTTTACTTCTTAGGTGAGGAGAGGGGAAAGGAAAAACAAAGGAAAAATCAGTCATTTTTTTCCCCTCTCCGTAGCACACAAGACTCCATGGAACGCCGTCTAGCGGCGGGATTGTCCAGGGAAGGCAAGTCGGTGTAATCTCCCCCTCGACTTTTCATTTTAATTGCAATTTTGAAGCTTCTTTACATCTGTCGCACCACAAAGGGGACACGGGACAGTATCTGGGTGCTGATAAGTTTGGTTCTGTCACCCCAGGCTAACTGAGACTCCCTTTCAGGAGTCACCCTGTCTTTGGAGACGAAAATAAAGAAGTCGCCTCTATGAGGTAAAGACATACTTGCAAACTTTCTCATGAAATTCCTCATCGACGTTTGATCTCAAGGGTGGAAACCTGTCCTGGGTAAAACTGAGGCAAGGATCCCATTACAGAAGACACCAAGAAGGCGACCGCAGGCATCACCCTCAATCCCCAAGCCCTCTTCAAAGCAAGTTTTTAACTCGGTTCTTTAACAACTACCCTTCCATGTGTGTTGGTTCTGTGGGTCTCTCTCCATCCACCGCACCCGGAACAATGCCCTGAAACCTCCCTCTCCAGAGATCTAGGCCCTTCCGAGTTTGCATTTATAAAGATTCGCCAGTCACCTCCAAGGCCTCTTTGTAAAACCAAAATTTTCAGCATCTGCAGGCAACAGTTTATCTTGACTTGCCTTAAATTGCACCCTACTCTAACCTAATGCCTCACAAATTACTGAGTGAACTTTAAAGAAACCCTTGGCTCTTCTGCAGACCCTCCTTTTCTTGTCATTTCACCTTCGGAGAGAATGACAGCTAGGATAAAAAAGACAGTTCATATATTTTCCTAGAAAAAAAAAAAAAACATACAGCAGCAAAGAGAACTACGCTCATAAAGAATTAAATAGCTGTAAATAAATAGGGAAAAAGTAATCCCTGGTGGGTGTAGGAGGTGGCTACTGTTAGACCACCCAGAGCAGAGCGAAGAGGGGTCTTGCTTAACCCCTAAAAGCCATAGCCTATAATGATTCTTTGCAAACTGTAAACTGCTCTCAACACCGTATTTAGCGTTTTACCAGATTTATTTTACTTGTTATACACAGACGATACAAACGAGCAGAAAACAAAACGATTCTCAGTGGAGTGTGTACTTGTATAAATTATTCAATTCACAGACAAAACAAAACAAATATAAAAATCACAACATTTGATTTACAGAAGAGCCAAAGTATACACACGTTTAGACCCTGAATTCCTATTAGGAAAAATCCCCCCATAGACTGGAATCTAGATTGAATATTGTGTATGATGCATATTTCACATTGATTTTAAAGTACAAAAAAAAGTATAAGTTTGCTACACAACATTAGAAATCCTACTAATCTATTTCCAGGGGGATTAATGCTCCTTATCAAATATAACAAGACTTGGGGGGAATCAGTCTTACTTGCAATAATGCTAGTGTTTTCCCAAGAAAGTCAAATTTCAGCTGTCTCTAAGTGGTGGGGGATCGTTTTCAAACTAAAATGCAGTAAAATATACAACTCACACAATTCATCTTCACTAGACTACACTATAGTTACCAACAATTCAGTCACCTATATCATTAGTAGATTATTCATTACAAAGATTTACAGCATATAAAGGTGGAGTGGGGACTGAAAAGATAGTCAGAAACAGTTTATCAGCATATTTGGCACCTGCACAGACCAGTAATGGATTTGGCACTTTGGGGAAAAACAAATAAGGCAAAATAATATTGCTGATGTGGAGCTATTCCATTTAGAAGGAAGGGAGGGACACATACAACTGCAGTTAAGTCGCTTGGCAGGCATCATGTCACTTAATCGACTTGCCTAGCAATAGACAACTAGCTTTTACAGGTGTTCAGGTGGATTCTCCTTAGCTATGTTGTGTGCATTGGGGCACATAGTGGTTACATCATGCAATGAACTGAGAAGTGAGAAAACCACCACTATGAAGTGTTTCGTGTTTCCAGAGCCTCTTAGGATATCTTTAATAACTCACAAGAAAACAAAGGGGACGGGGGAGAGAAAGAATGAGAGGAGAAAAAGATAAGAAGAAAAGAAACGGTATAAAAGGTTAAGCGTGAACTGGTTTTGTGCCTTGACAATGAGAATAAAAACTAGCCATTCGTTACAATAAATTAACACTATATACAATCATTTCACAGGCTTTGTTCCACTAAAAGTATTAACACCCCTACCATCCATCCATCCATCCATCCACTCGGGTATAAGAAAGGACGCGCTGGGTGGGTGCAGGTTCTAGAGTCAACATCCTATGGTTAATAGGGAGGCCAAGACAAGGCGGGTTGGAATCGCTGCTGCCTGGCAGGATTGCCCAGGTCTCCTAAAGTTGAAGAGTTTCATTCCAAGAGAAAGGAGGAGAGGGTGAAGGGGGCAAGGAAAGAGGAAAAAATAAAAAAATAGACGGGGAGGATCATAACTTCACAGACGAAAAGTTGGAAAACCACAAGGTTTACAGCCAGGTTCAAGGTCGGTGCGCTAACTGCAGAGATGGCTGTGCAGAAAGAAAGAAAGAAAGAAGAAAGAGTTTTAAAATCATAGTGGGAGACCTGCACTTATCCCCGCAGACGGTCATCGAGGGTCAAGTGAAAGAGCGAGTGCGCAAGAGCGGGCCTGGGGAGGAGGACGTGGGGCCGAGCTGAGGGGCCGGGGGCACGGGCGGGCGGGCGGGCGGGCGGGCGGGCAGACGGGCTGGAGGCCTAGCTGTGCGAGTAGAAGCCATAGTAGCCGCCTATGTCCTTGGCGCAGTTCTTCTCGCAGTCCCGCTGGGCCAGCACCTCGCTCTTGAGCGGGGACGAGCTCTCGGACACCGGCGTGTCGGCCGGAGAGATCCGCCTCCGCTTAGCCTGCTCGTAAATCCCCGAGTCGCTCGAGTCGATGGACTTGATGGAGGACGGCGTCTCGATCCAGCTGGAGTCGGACAGGTCCTTGGGCTTGGCGTCCTCGGCGGCGGGCGCCAGCGGCGAGCGCTCGGCCGCCAGGCCCTCGGCCTCCTCGCCCAGGTAGGGGTTGGCGCCGGCCATGCGCGCGGCAGCCGCGGCGCTGTTGGGCCAGCAGGGGAGCACGGAGCCCGACTTGGCGCCGCAGTATTGCGGGGGACTGCGCGCGCCCCAGCCCGAAGGGTCGGCGTAGTAGCCGAGCGGGCGACCGGTGCAGCCCGCGGCCTGCAGCGGCAGCGCCTTCACGCCCGCGGCCGCGTACGACAGCAGCGTGGCCGCGTTGCCGGCGAAGTCCGTGGCCGTGTCGTAGGCCGAGGCCGCGAAGTCCAGCCGGTTGTTGGCCGGCGTCACGAACCAGCGCTGCGGTGACGGCGCGCCCGGGTCCTCGGCCTGCTGCGGGGACAGCAGCCCGTTGGTGTGCGGCACGCTGCGGTCCGTGCCCGGCCCGGGACCCGCGCCGGCGCCCGGGTGGAAGCGGGCCTTGGCGTAGTTGCTCACGAACTGGTCTTGCAGGAAAGAGCCGGCCATGGCATAGCGGGCGCCGGGCACGATCTGCGAGCGCGGAGAGTCGTTGGGCGACGGGGTCAAGCGGTCCATGTCGCAGCCCGTGTAGATCCTAGGGGGAAGGGAGACAGAGAGAACCGAGGGGTGGCGCGGAGGTCCCTTGAGGGTCCTGGAGGGAAAGCCACCTGTAGTTTTTGCCCGCCCGCACACCATCTAGCTGTAGGTTGCGCTTGCCTAACAGGATGCAGATGGCAAAAGGTCACACACCCGCAAGTTCCCTGGCCTAAACTGCACAGATACCAGTTCATCTGCTGGAACCTGAGCGGGACGCAAAGTGAAGAATGGAGGTCTTCCACTGTCCCCTGTTCCCCACTAAATGCACTGAGACCAAGATGGGGCCTGTATCCACTTAGCCAGCATTTGTGCTCAAATTATGGCAGAGTTATCCAGGCACCAAGGTGCTATTTGCCCGTTGGGCCTTTCTGATAAATTAGAGTGAAATTTCTAGACAAGTGACCCACTCTCTCCACCCATTTAAGACCTCCTGGGTCCATTGAATTGTTCAGAGGATTCCTTTGCTTTTCCTAGGTAGTTTAAGAAATCCCCAGAGGGCAAATCAGCTTGGGGAGGATGGGGACCGATATGTCCAGGTAATATCCTCAAAGGCTGACTGTGGCCTTCGGAGCCCCGGAGCCCCCAGAGGATTGCTGCTGGAATACTCTAAGGTACTTTTGGTCTTTTCCTTATGTAAGCCCTTTAACTCCCACCTCTACCAATGGAAGCAAACAAGAAACGACTACTTGGAAGAGGGACTCACTGATCAATAAAAGTCTTTAGAAAGCAGTGAGTGTACTTTACTCTCATCTTTTCTACCCAGCCTTTGGCCCATTGCTAGAAGAAAAAGTGAAAGAGAAAGACCCTCTGGGGAAACTGACAGTTATCAGCCTCCATCAAACAATCTACCACTAATAACAGCTAACCTTCACAGAGTTTAGATGTGCCTGACTGTACAGATAGAAATTATTAACATGAGCACAGATTTAGGTAGCTCACAACAATCCTCTTGGGTGCGATATATGACTCCACTTTCCTGATGAGGAAACCGAGGCAATGGAATTTGCCCTCTAATTAAGAGAGATTGTGTTTGGGGAAAATACTTTAGATAAAATAAATATTTATTAATGGGCCTAGGAGATCCCATTGGATAAGTGTTTCCTCACACACACATACACACATACCTCGATCTTTGTTTAACTAACACATAAGTGTTTGCATCTTTAGTCAACACTTTTGAAAGAGTGCCTCAGTATTGTCAGATCTGAACCCCAAGGGGAGAAAACTCCCCAGGGCGTGGCCAAGCAACCTTCTAGGATCCTCTGAACTCTCACGCCCTCCCACATTGCTCTCTAATCAAACAAGGCCCACATTACCAACCCTGAGCAGAAAAGAGATTGTTAAACCTACTCAACTGTCTCCCATTCCCCAAACCCAGGGATTACTTTTGTACAGATAAGAAACTTACTTGGATTTTAAAAAGGAAGGGGCTTATCCAACAGAAAGCAGCCACAGGAAGGGGGGTAGATGAGAGTAGCTATGGCTGCTCAGGTGCATTCTGTTTATAACCCCCCCCCCAAAAAAAATCCTCTCCTGAAACTTAATTCCACTTTCAAATAAAAAAGTGGAGGGAGACAGGAGGGGAAACAATTAGCAAGTTACACATCTCTTCTCTGTTTACCACCACAACATTTGTTAAAAGAGAAGGGCAGTCTGAAAAAGATAGTTTAGATGCCCACCCAGGTCTCAGACCACTCGGGATTACTGAGTTGATTTGTACAAAATAAATGCTATGAACAGATGTTCTTAACAGAATTAAAAACTCAAACTCCATACAAAGCTCTGCCAGCATCCCTAGTCTCTTGGGCCATGTTCTTTCCACTATATTGGGCCCACCTTTTTCTTCGTATTTTAAGACCTGGAGTGGCAAAGTTTTATTCCAGAGAATCATATTCATGAGGCTGAGTTCCTTTGAACTGCTTTGGGGGCTTTTTGGAGCTAGGAGATATCACCAATTTTCTCAGTTGGACGTCTTCAGAATGGGATAAAGAGCTACCTGTCTCCTTCCCCACACATTTAAACTGTTCCTAGTCAAAGGCTCCAACACTTTAACTCTCTATCCCAAAGCCAGAAAATTAAAGTGCATATTTTTCCTTTATGTTTTCTAGTCATAAGAAAGTAGGTGAATCGCGCAATCCCACGTTTTTCTGTATGACAGTATCTGAAAACTCTTAGCACTATAGTCCCTGAGTGAAAATCCCAGAACAAATCTAGAAAGCATTCAGTTTACACCTATTGCTGTCCCAGAGGACAGCCTTGCTCTGAAAAAGACATAGATAGGTAAGGGGACTGGAGAAAGGGAACCAACACATTTAATTAAACCACAGATGCAAAAAGTAAGCGAAGATGGTTTTCTTCTGACGCTTACAAATAGGAGGCAACAATATCTCAGTGCTGCCGGAGCCTGTAGTGACTGGAAGTTAAGCTCTGCTCATAAACTCGCCTGGCAAGTGCACATTTTTATTCAGTCCATAGTAAACTTCACAGGAAATGCTTTCACATAAAACTTGGAAATGGGTAAATAAAAGTCACATACGTCAAAGAGACTGTAACAACTGCCAGAGCCACATGCACTTTCAGGCAGAACTGCCGGTTCAGACAGACAATCTAAGCTGAGCATCTGCAGCCACACATACAGTATGCACTGGGGAGAACCAAGGCAGCTTCCCCAGCCAGCCAGCCAACACCAGAGGCCGCCAATAACTTTGGAATTTGAAAGAAAGCTACAAATGAGTACAGGAAACTTTTAACCCAAATCACACAAATACTAAGCCACGAGGTCACCAGAGGGGGAACCAACAAAATAGGGAAGCATTTTGACTTTCAAAAAACCTTAAACACAACAATATACCCTAAGCTAATGGCCATTTCAGCAGCTATCTGAGAAAAAAAAACATGTAAAACTACTTACGTGTCATAGTTATCTCGAAATCCTTTTGCAAAGGGGTTATGATCTATTTTTAGTTGTGTAATCTGGAAAAAAAAAACAAAACGAGAAGAGTGATTGTGACCTCATCTTCTTCACAGCCAGGTGTGTGTTTGAGAATATATCTTCTGCAGTTTGGCGGGGGCTTGGGCCTACTGAGTCATTAAATAGCAAAGTTCTCTAACAAAAATTTAAGAGACTAGCAGGAAGGAAAGTGATAAAGTATTGGGAGCATTATGAGAACCAGGCTTAAGTTAATAATTCCTAAAAGCATTTCGGTTAGCACTCCTGGGTGCTATAATTTGATTTAGATAGTAATTTTTTAAAACCCTTAAAAACTTTAACTCATTACTGTTTTCAAGAGTTTAACGAGAGATTTTTTTTTAAATGGGCTAATTCTGATTATTAACACCCCCCACTCAGCAAGCAAACAAACAAAAACTATCAACTGCATCTTAAAATTTAGGTTGATTTGAAACAATTATTTCATTTCTGATATTTTCACTTAGATGACAAAATACAGAAACACAGAACTTTTATACCTCTAGAGTCACAACAGCTACTAAAATCAACTTTTGCAAATACTTTGAAAGCTCAGGTGCTAGAAAACTCCATCCGTCCCTGTAATTTTACTTTATTGGCATTCGCACATTTCATGTCTACAAATGTGTCTGTATGTACTCTCTTTTCTGTTTTGAACTCTCGGAACAGTAGAATGTTTATTTTAGCCACCAGTTCTGAAACTTTAGAAACATTTTATTTTAGATTTCATAGCTTGCTAATAGAATTCACGGGGTCGATCTGCCTGTTTCCTGAGAGGAAAAAGAAAGACAATTTTGAAAAGAAGAAAACGCACGTTTTAACGTATTCTAGTTTAAGGACCAAACTAAAGCTAGAAAAGCACTGGACCTGGAAATAGGTACCCAAAACACAGCTGGGACGTCGGTATCTTGGAGCTGGAAGCAAGCAGCCAGAGCTTTCCCACCAGCCTGGTATCTGGAGGAAGGGCCTAGCAGGCCCCTAGCCCTACCCTAAACCTTGCTGTAGGGCCAGCTGTGGCCCAGGCTAGTCTGTGCAGAGTGATGGAGGACTAAGGGATATGGAGGTACCACTCGCCCGTGCCCAGCCCCGAGCCTCCTTACATCGGTGTTCTGGTAGGCGGTGACAGCAATGAACTGAGTCTCCGGGAAAGTGAACGTCTGGACGCGGCCTGGCTGGCTGGTGTCCTCTGTGCCATCCTCATTCACTTCCACCACGTGCAGACGGGGCTGGTACTTGTGCAGGGACTGTAAAACCACCATCTGTCCGGCGAAGAGAAAGGAGAGCGCCTTTACCGCGCGCCTGTTCGCACCAGCCCCGGGGCTCTCTCTGGGCCAGGCTGAGCCAACTGGAGGCCGCTGCTCCAGACTGGCTGTGGGACTCGCCTCCTGGTGGCTGGGTGGCCGGGACACACTGGCCAGGGTATCTTTGGAAGCCAGGATCCTCTGGGCACTGGGGAAAACGAAGCCCGAATGCCAATCTTCTGCCCCTTTCTCCTAGTCCTCCTTAGAAGAGGAACAAAGATTTTTCACAACCTACAAATCTCAACTCTGATTCCTTTCTAAATCAACCAGCATTTGCTTTTGGAAAGGTGAATTCCAGGATGAGGTCAGGTGTGAGGCAGAGAGAACAACTTTGTGGACTAAATATAATTTGGGGAGGCAGAATTGTGATTTTTGAAGTCTCCATTAATGGAAATAAATTCTACCGTGATTCCTGCTACTGTAAACTAAAGAAGGGTGTGTGTCAGAGAGAGAGAGAGAGAGAGAGAGAGAGAGAGAGAGAGAGAGAGAGAGAGAGACTGACCTGCCCGTTGTTGTTTGATGCTCCCTTGTTGTTGGTAAGTTTTAATTTTCCAAAAGAGATTTCTTGCCGCATCCAGTGGGCCCCAGTGTTGGGGGAGTCCGGATGCATATAGACCCGGTTTCCTTGATAAAGAAATAGCTTGTTTACAGATGCTGCTCTGGGCACTGCCCAGTTCCAACTCCTTAGTACATGAAACACACACACACACACACACACACACACACACACACACACACACACACACACCTCACTCCACAATGAAACCCATTACCTGTTTGGGGAGGGGGTACTTTCTTCCCTTAACCGGAGATTAATAAAATAGCTTTCCTGTCCAGTCTCAACTCTGTACCACATCACACACACACACACACACACACACGTTCACAGAGAGGACCATTAGCTGGGCTTCTTCTTCTTTTTTTTTTTTTTTTAAACCGCGATTTCTTCCCATTAACTGGAAATGATTGAAATAGCGTTTGCATAATCCTCCCCTTTCTTGCCGCTCAGTCTGTCCCCTGTCCCTCTTTTCTTTAGGAAGTCATTGGCCGACCGTTTTAAAAAGTCGCTCGAGCCAGTCCACAAAAGACTTTAATTAATCATTCTCACCTAAATAAGTGTCAAGAAAACGTGTTAATTGGAAGGACTTGCCTTGCACGTTGGTGTCCGCTTTGCCACAAGGAACCCATTTGCCTCCTTGAAACCTCCAGTGATTGGGATCCGCCAAAATCACATCCACAAAAATATTGTAATGAGCGGTGGGATCGAGACCAGAAATGTTAAAACTCAAAAAGGGAAACATGCGCCTGTTTAAATTAAGAAGAGAGAGAAAACAAGGAAAAATAGAAAAATAAATGTTAAAGATTAAATGCAAGAAGCGGGGCGCCAGAAAGCTAAGCAAAACTTGTCCTCGCTGCATGTCTGAACGAATGTTTTGCTGATCTAGACAAGGGGTAGTGGGAGAAGGGAAGACGTAGAGCCGAAGCCGGGAAGAGCAGCGAGCGCTCAGGAGTAGGGGACCGACAGGTATCAGTGCTCGGTGCAGAGCCGGGTCGGCGGCCTGCTTCTCCACCTGTCGGCACAGGCCAGCTTTGATGAGTTGCTCTGAATGCCTGGTAGCGGCTGCGGCTCTTCGTCTTGCTCCAGCCACTGACTGGCTCTCCGACCGACCGCACTGGCACAGCAGGCTCCCCGCCACCAACATCACCACGGTGTCTATTATCCCTTCCTCTTTCCCCTTTTCCAAAACTAGCCAACTCCAGGACGCACCCGAGCGCCTTTCCACTCCGCTCCCCGACCCCACATAGTCGCTGCCCGGCGGTCACAACTTGGGTGCGTTCGCCCAGGGTCACGCCTGGAACAGCGGCAGCCAAGAAAGTAGCATTACCTTCCCTGTTTAGTGATGATCATCTCCGTTTGATGCCGATGAAATTTCAGCCAAAGTGGCCTGTTGCACAGGTATACCTGCGCCTTGCCGGGCACCAACCCGGGCTGGGTGGAGGAGAACTGGTAGAAAGGGGCTCCTTGGTAGGAGTGGCCGTACTGCTGTGGATAGGGGTAGCCGGCCGTGGGGTAGCCCTGCGGCGAAGAGTTGGACAGCAGGCTGTTGTAAGCTCCGTTGGTGATGACCGGATGGTGGGCCATGTAGCGACTGGGGCTGCCGATGGAGAAGGCGGGATGCGCCGGTCCGTGCTGGCCGGGGTACGGGAACATGGCACTGGGAGCGGTGGCCGCAGACTGTGGCTGGCTGGACTGAGAGAGGAGGTAACGATCTGCAGCAGAGCCATCGAAACTGTGACGAAGCTCAGAGACCCCGTCCAAGACAGGAGAGAGTTTACTTCTCTGGACGTCCCCTGGTGAGTCCTTGGAGTCAGGAAAATTGTCTGTATCTGACTGATTCGTCATCCCCCTGGTAATTTTTTTCAAAGGTGAACTTCTCTCCAGGTTGTCAGTGGTCGAGATAATGGGATGATCATGCAAGACAAGCTCAGATCCGCCCGAATGTGGGTAGCTGCTGCTCACATTGAGAAATTTCTTGGAGAGCATGATAGAAGGAGAGAGGCAATGCTCCAGCTGCATAGCTCTAGAACCTGAACGCTGGCCCTCCCGTCCCTGGGTTTTAAAGTCCTGTTTATCATAAACTAGGAATCCACAGACCCCTCACTAGACAGAAAGCACTTCAACCAGCAAATGCTTCTCAAAGGTTTGATTTACTTTTTTTTTCCCTGGGAGAAGAGATTGGCCAATTGACACTATGCAGCAATCAGAAAAGGCTCACTTTTGATCTTGCTGCTTATGCAGCCGATGAAACGGCTCTTGCCATTGGTTAGCTGCTGACAGTAATTTAATTAGATAGACATTAATTAGGATAATCACCTGGCTCCTGGTCGCGACGATCATGGCAAATTGAAGGGGATGATTTTATTGTTGGCTTGGGGGGTGGGGAAAGTGTGTTGGTTTACGTGAGCTCTGTTATGTCACCTTTAAGCTTTGTGACCACTGCTTTAGGAAGATTCAAAGATGTGCAATTTACTAAACATTTCCTACCCCCCCCCCCTTTAGAGAGGAGGGGCGGAGGAGGGAATTCGATGATGCTAGGAGACTTTTCGGATCTGAATGAGCCAAATATTCAGTTGAATGTAACGATTTCAAGTGCAAAGTATACAAAGCGCGAGCCGGTGGCCTCTTCTCGCCCTGTAAAACTTCCAGAGTCTGTCTTTTCCAGTTAATACACAGAAGCATACACACCTGAGCCTGTGCTTTGTTGAGTGGGTACTGCGTGTCCTTGACGCCCCCCTCCCCCACCTTTAAACTACACGACTAAATAAATAAATAAACAAACCTCCGCCGCCGAAAGCCACAGCGTTAAGAGAGAAGAGGAGGCGAAGCAGCTAACCCACCCATCAACCCACCTCAGGAAGGTTCGGTTTCCGGCTGGGGTACCTAAACAGTAACAATCTATGATCTCCTTTTTAAGTTTTGAAATAATCATAAGCCGTCGCGCTGAAGTGCTTTAATGTATTTGCAGTCATGTTTACTGGGTCGTTACTAAATATTTTATCAGCCAACTTGGTTGCAGATCATCTGAAGAGCAGCTAGCTGGGGGCGGGCGCCATGTATCCTTTGAGTCCCACTGCACTTCCTCCTTTCGGAGACACTGGCTTGGTGACAGGTTCATAAGCCTCGCCAGGAAAAAAGAGAGGGCTGAGTCCCCAGTGCAAATGGGTTCGCTAGAAGCGTTGATCTGGGGAGACAGAATGGAAGTGGTGTCAACGCGATGATCTTACGTGTGTGTGTGTGTGTGTGTGTGTGTGTGTGTGTGTGTGTGTGTGTGTGTGTGTGTGTGTGTGTGTAATGTTTACATAATCCAGAGGGAGAGAAAAAGAATCCATGCCAGTAATTTTTAAAAGAGGATTAGCGAAAAGAATCGATTTAAAGAGATTTTGGCACAAGTAATACGAGACCCAAGCAACTCCGAGGTATAGAGAGAAAAGATCTCCCTAGTATCTGCTTCACAGGAGGCCAACCTCCAGCCTCAGGCCAAGAGCACCTGAGATCGAAACCCAGAGCTGCTGCTTGTGTCCAGACATGGCCAACCTGCTCTGTGGATTTCCTCTCTGAAGGCAAGAGGCTCAGAAATGCAGAGCGAACCCTGGGTATCTTTCAGCTCGGCCAGCAAGGTGGTCGAGAGGCGGTGAGCTCAGGGGGACTAAGAGAGTGCCAGGCGAGCTGTCTGGCTCACACTCCACCCATGCCACAGGCAGATGGAGCCTGGGAATCTATCTCCTCCAGGTAGTGCCTCTGCCTTCAAGCCCGACATCCGAGCCCGGCCAGAGCAGCAGAGTTCAAAGCTGGGTGGAACTTGGGTTTGGTCAGAAAAGAGTTAACAGATTCAAGATATGCTGGAGTTTGGTCTGCAGCGGCCAGCACTGAGCACAGACTGCACCACCTCCCACAGTGGCTGGGCACTGTGGCTGCAGAGGGTACCAGCTGCAGCCTCCCACAGGGCACGGGAGCAAGACCTTGCACTGGTGGCCACAGGCCGGACAGGTTGATGATCAGATGTCTCAGAATCAAGTAGAAGCAATTTTCTGGGAGAAAAACAATGCCAGATCCGTTTTCCCTTTTAAAGCAAACCTCAGCTCCTATCCAGGAAGCTTCAAAAACAGGCTGGATTTTAGCTGTTCAGGCATTGGAGCATCAAGGTTGGCAGCGATGATAGGGCGATAGGTGTGATGGTATTTGATGTTTTCCTCCCTTAATCTTTGCTGCTACTTTTGCCCCATTTTACCTGGTTGTGTCCTCCTCTGTTTGTATGATTAGCTTCTGTCACCAAATGTCTCTCCTCGCCCTCCTGCTTCTCACCTCATCTTGCCCCTTGAACAGGACAGAGCCTTAAGTACATATATGAAAGTGACAGAACACCTGAGCTTTTGGAAACCTTTTGCCATCCTGGACACTCCAAACTGGTTTCTTAAAAACTCAGGGAATCACAAAGTACCCATCTAAGTGTACAGAGGATAGAAAAGGAATGCACATTTCTTAGTTTTTAAGAAACTGAATCTGGAGGTAAACAGGCACTGTGACCTATTTTCAATAATCAGCCCCCAAAACCTAATGGTTCCTCACATACAGGCTTTGCCTTGAAATTGATGTATATTCACAAGGAAAATGAGGACTCTACCAAAGTCGAAAGTCGTGTTAACCTTAGGTGTAGGGCGGGACTTGGACTGTGTATCTGGGCTTCCATAGCACTGGTCCAGGCAGATCATTTGAATAGAGTGTAGTTACATCTCTGCCCTGTTTTAGGGCAGCTTCAGCTCCTCACTGCCTGTGTGTGTTTTGTGGTGGTAGTGGTGGGGTTACCTTGTGTTTAACAAGATGGTTCAGTGTCAGGCTGCTGACAGTTATAGATTACTAGATCAAGGTGTTCACTGAGTGTCTATTAGAACAACCTGATTTTGATTACTTAAAAATATAAAAACAGACAAATGATTTTTGGTATGAGGGATTGAGTCAAGGTTCTGAAACTGTTTCCAATATGAAGCAGGAAAGGGTGGTACCTGGGAAATCCATGAAGCCCACAAGAGCAGGCCAGGTACAAGGCAAGCCCTGCCTGCCACAGAATCTAACTTAGCCTGAGTAGTGAACCCAGGCCTAGAGATACTTCTCTCTTGTTTAAAAAGGCATACTCGATTTAAAACACACACACACACACACACACACATACTTAATTCTCCAATATCTGTGAAAGTTGTCATTAATTATAAAGGGTGAAAACCCTATATTTAGAAAGAAAAAAAGAAAGAAGCCCATTAAGTGTGAATTAGTCAAAAGGGAACATTCAACCCTCCCATTTTTTCTTTAATTTTAAATGATTAGATGCAACTTAATGTTGCAGTTAACAAGACACTAACACTATATTTAAAAGACAGGACAAGCAGGAAGTGCCCAAAGCATCTCATTCAACCAGAAAAAGGAAAACAAACAAAAAATCCATTGAAACTTAAACAATTCTACCTCCAATTTCTGACAATTCCATCAGATGGTTAAGTGTATAGATAGTACTCCAATTTCTGACAATTCCATCAGATGGTTAAGTGCATAGATAGTACTGTTTGTTAGGACAGTATTTGGTATACTATGGCATTCATGGTACCCAAGGTAGGTGAAATGGCAAGTTACCCAGTATAACACTCCTTTAATGAAGAACTAGAAATACTTTGACCATATTTTTACAAGAATACAATCTAGAATTAAATACTTGTCTCCATACTGTTAGATACTCCTTAGAGTACCCAGTAAGTTGTTTTTGAGAAAGTATTTGCAAGGAGGGTAGGTTATCTGTTTACTTGAGAAGCTATGTTAACTGCCAATAATCAATACTATGGTATCAACCACTAGTACTTCAAACTTAATTCAGGAAAGAAAACAAAATTATTGTTTATAAATTCATAGTATTCAATTTACACCAGCCCCCCCCCCCCCATTTACCTTGGAAGGAAACATATACCTTCTACCACTGGATTACATGAAAATCTAGTGGTCCTTCCAGCAGCCAACTTCTAGACAGCGTCAAATTGTTCGTAGAATGTACTCTTCAAATTGTGATAGTTTAAAATAAAATTGCCTGTCTTTTAAATGTAGTTTTCTGAAATCCTGAAAGTGTAATGTTAAGATATGAATATATAATGCTGGATTGAGAGAAAGGCTTTAAAGAAAAATCCCTCAGCATTTTATCTGGGTTCCTCACTAATGAGGAAGGCACTCACTAATGGCAATCATTAATTTGTGAAGTTTTGTTATCACAGTGATGTGTTATGTGTTATTAGGTTTCAAAACGCAAAGAGAAACATAGCTTTGTGTGAGATTTCCAAAGCGCTGTCAAATGTTACTCTGTCACTTCCACCCAGTGCCAAAAAGACCTCGGGAGACATGGATTGTAAATGTATTTTATTTTGTAAGCAACAATCAAAATATATTTGTGCTACTGATTTTTTTCAAATAGTAAATGGGATCTTAACAAAATTTGTTCACTTTGATGTATTCCTGAACAACTTTGAAATCTGCAAAACCCGGACAAAATAAACAGAAGCAAGTGCACAACTGAGATGAGAGGTGGCACAGGTGTCTCACACGTCACCAGATCACCTTCCGTTCCCTTGACTGTGAGCGTTAGGAACAAGGAAGGACGATACACTCAGAGTGCCACTGACAACTCTACGCCGATTTATTTAAATACAACGGTATCCAACATTGCTGCCAAACACTGGACAATATTTGAAGTCATAAGCACATCCACATGTTCTTCCAAATGACGCTTGGGATCCTAAAAGGAAAAATTAAAAATGTAAAAGAAGAAAAAGAAAAGATAGCTGTATTACTTGTAAACTATTTTTTTTCAAGAGCAGATTAAATTAGTAAAGAAGCCTAAATTTACACATACTTTATCAATGAGCTTTCCTAACACATTGTTACATTCTTGTGGTTTCTAAATTTGTTAAGAAGCTAAAAAAAAAAATTACCCAATGAAAGTTTGATGTGTGCAATCAATGCTAGCTATAGGTCTGTACCACAGGTCTTCATAAAGGGGAACAGGTAAAACTCACAATTACCTGAGTTTAAGAAGGTGCACTTATGCATGCGTATATGTCCAAGTGGTAAGAATATTCTGTCATCATTATATTTAATGTCAGATGATGCTTTATTTAAGGCATAGATAAGGTTATAATATGAATTCTTTTGTCTTTGCAAAAATAAATATAAATTCCATGTAATTTTAATATTTCAAGAAAATGGTTCAAAAATATTCTTGGATCAAAAGCCACTGTAATTAAAACATTTAAGTATAATTTGGGCTAATTCTAAAACATTAAAAATACTTCATCCAGCTATTCTAGAAAGTTGTATCAGTGAAACTTATACAGGCACAACTCTTAAGCCTGATCAGATCCATTTAAAATAGGACAGGTTAAAAATGAAACTTAAAATTGCATTATAATAATAAATTAAAATGTTTACTTAAGTTTAAGGACAAATAAGTTACTTCACCTAAATTTGAAAGTTTAAAAGATAAATATATGCAATAAGAAACTATTTTAAAGCATCATTTTCTTACGTGATATTCAAAATAACTAAGATTCATAACTTTATGAAGTCTTCTTTCCTGGATTATGTCTTCGGTCTGCTTTCTTATCCATAATTTCAATACACCAATTTCTTACAACTGAGACAACACATGCTACAAGTAATTCCCAACAACTAGACTATAATATTACTATTATTTAGGGATTAAATCTTAACACATTCCAGTTGAAGGTCCTAAGAAAGATCAACAGTACTAAAACAGGCCAGTGACCCTTTTACCACATTTAAAAATGGGCTTAGTGATCATGCTTGTAATTCTAGCACCTGGTAAACAAAGGCAGAGGATCTCTGTAAATTTGATGCCATCCTGGTTTACACACAAGCAAGTTCCAGACCAGCTAGGTTACAAAGAGAAATCCTGCCTCAAAAAAAAAAAAAAACAAAAAACAAAAAACAAAAAACAAAAAAACCCTACCATGAATCTGATTGGTTTTTCTTTGAGACAGGAGAGAGTGGGGGGTGGGAGGGAGAAACAGCCCTGGCTATCCTGGAACTCACTAGGTAGACCAGGATGGCCTTGAACTCACAGAGATCCAACTGCCTCTGCCTCCCGGGTACTGGGATTAAAGGCTTGAGCCACTGCTGCCTGGCAATTCTGATGATTTCTAAACCACAAATTATACATTTTCAGTTTCAATTTTAACTGAGTCCTTTTATTTTCCTGTGGGCTGTTAAAGAAGATAGAAATTACTAGAAACCACGGCTTCAGAAAGTAATTTATTTAGTGAGTTCTAGAAAGGGTAAGGCTCCAAACTGATAATGTAACATATTAGACGAAAATAAGTCATGGAAAATGAAAACAAGGCTAATATCACACAGACTGGAAAATAAGATGAACTATTTTATCTTGGTTTGAGGATACTCATTTTTAAACTGTAATACTCAAAATGTACTCATATTTTAGTTCTTTATAATATATGATAAAGTCAGACCTTTGCCTTATTCCTCTGTGGGATTAATTGGTTTTACAGTGAATTGGTAACTCATTTATCAGTTATCTACTTTACTTCTTGTGGCAGCTGGGTGATTCTTAGAGATTTCCCATCCAAGAATGGTCCTGGCCCAAACCTACATAGCGTGTGAGATGTGATGGGATCAGAGCATATGGTAGGATGGCTGAAAGCAAAGACAGCTTAGTGTCTTGCATCTGAAATATCAAGATTCTGCCAACATCAGCAATATGATAACCATGTTCCATGAAATGGGGAAAAATGTAATCAACATTCTTTAGAAAAACAGTCTAATTAATCTGTAGATTCTTTTAATTGCTGGGTATGTTCCCCCATCCTCTGATAACCAGACTTAAATATATATTTTATCTTAGAAGAGCAAAAGACTATTTAAATTCTTTCTCACAGTGCAGTCAATAGAATTCTAAACTTTCTCAGGGCATCAGCTATACAGTAACAAAACTGTACCTATAAAAATGGCTACACAGGAAAAAAATCTGTAGTAGTACTGCCTACCTATTGAAAAATGTATCGTTAAGAAAGAAAATGGTTATTAAATACATAAATCTACCACATCCTTACTAGTTTATCCCAACGATAGTAAAATTATCTCTCGACCTGAGGTTCCTTTATTTTTAGTATACTATTTTCATTAAGGACAGTATGTCATGGGTAGAGATTCATGATTTATTCTCTATAAGGAGCAAAGAGAATTTGACATCAAATGAATAGAGTAGCCTTTAAATTTTAGTATATTGAAATAACAGAAGCAAAATGTAATATAAACAAACAAGAAAAAATTATGATCCCTAAAGCAGTTTTATAGCTACAGGAGCAAGGCAGCAGCAACTGTGTAACCTATTAGTCTCCTCACCTGCTTGCCAACATTCTTTATTGCCAGCTGTTCAGGTGTCATCTTATCTTCTTCTTCTACAGCCTGTGAATGAACACAAAGGACAGAGTTTCAAATTCTGAATTTACTTTTCCCACTGAAGAATAATCACCAAAGCAAAGGTGATCATAATTTTCATTCAGAACACTTTTTATTCAAACAATTTGTTGGAAAAGTAATTTTGTTTCAATTCAGGACAATCTTCAGGGTAATGAAAACAACTATCACCATCATTTAGAAACACTTAAGAAAATAGAAACAATAGCAAAAAATATCACACTGGTTCACTGAATGGCCGGGGAGATGAGGAGACAGGAGTCTGAGGAGCCTTCTTTGCGAATCCGCTCTCTCCTTTCACCTCCCAACAGCTTCCTTCTCCCAGTTCCCATTTCTCCTTCCTGTCTTCAACAATCTAGCAGCAATCTAGCCTGGTGTATCTAGTAGCTACTTAATAACACTAAGGACCAAAAAGAGCTGCTGAGGTTTGATCTAACACATGCATTACAAGTTAATCTCTATACATCTTTAAATCTCTACAATATACATTTAGAAAAAAATTGTAATTCCACAGGAAGTAACCATAAATAATTTCAAGATTTTAGCATCAAGCTAATTACATAAACTAAAAACCAAATTAAAAGAACATGAAAACCATTTCTACTACTTTAGAGTTACCCATAAATTCTCTGTGTCTAGTCAAAGCTCTCTTGTAAAACCCCACAACAATGAGAACATTTAGGCCTGCATGGTAGCCTTGCACCCCCAATAACCGCATCCCCCGAAGCTCTCCATGAGGCACCCTAACCTAAGAAGTCTGCGTGTGAGCAGTATGGGTATACTAAAGCCTCGAGACAGAACCTGTATTTGGTGAACTCGTGGTCTATAATTTATTCATGGCATCTGATAAACAGAAGATGAAGAAAACTTAGTGATACCCAACCTCCAAAAATGCTACCACAGCATTACCACAAAGATGGTTATAAATGGGGGTAAAAATGTAGTGTCAGAAAACAGAAAACCAAATTCCACTGAGGATTTGATTTGGACACTCTAAACTTAATAATCTCACAGCTGCCAAATTTCTTCATGTGTGAACAATGAACATGTAGGAAATGCAATCATCAGACATTTCCCATAAACTGGGAAGTTTGGCTGTATTTCACACCTTCTTAATAGTTTTGTAAACAGAGAACTTGAAAATGAGCAAAGATGGCAAGTGTCTAATTTTATAAATGGACAAACTATCTAGAGAATTTTCGCCAGTAGAACCTGCCTAAAGAGAAAAGATGGTGAATATCTCTTGTGTCTGCTGATTACTTGAGGGTGCTTATTTGTAACAAATTAGGAATTACACTCAAACCTGAAAGCAGGAAAAATAAAATTCACCAACACTCCAACTAGAATTCCCCAGACAGAGAATATGTTCATTTTCAAAGTCAGATGTCACTCTATTAATAGTCTGCTAGTTATGAAAGTATTTTCTAACTAGGAAATAGCTTTCCCACTTTTCAATGTCTTACAAAAAAAAAAAGCATCGAAACGCAATATAGTTTATCTTTCTAAATTACTTTCACAATTCTGACACTCTACTTTGCTGACTTGAAAACATGTTAGATGAATGGAACAATTCTCCTAAGTGTGTACTCCATACCCATTCAGTGTTAGCTGTTCTACACACACAGCGACAACAGGACTTACAGTACTGGAAGGAGGCGAGAGTTTTGGAATTTGGCTCAAAATACCAATCTACATATAAATAATCATTAGAGAGTATTTTTGGATCAAATGCAAGTATCAGAAAGAGCAAATATACAAAGATGAAAGTCAAAATCTCTTAAAGCTTTTTAATATTACTTGAAAGGATAAAGAAGATATAAAAAGCACTAATAAAATTTAAAAATCTTGTTCAACATTTAACTACTTTACCAATTAGTTTTTCTATTCCCAATAATTAAAAGAGAGTTCACAAACTCTTTGAGAAGTGCAGATGGTAAAAAGTACTCCCAGCCATGGATGCCATCTGGGAGATGAGGAGCAGCTGTAGATTTAGGCATACACTAAGGTTGCAACCCCCCACAATAGAAGACGTAAGCACATCATTCCCAGTGTAAGACAGAGCAGGTCATGGCATCCAAATCCTCCATACTTTCTCCTACCTGAGTTACCTATATCTCATGTCCCATCTGGGCAAGACTAGTCTGTCTTCACTCACTGTGCTAATCTGGCTGGAAAAATTAAGAAATGGTAGCAGCAGTAACAAATGATATTCAGGCACAGGCAGTGTCCTCACTAGGGAACTTCTGTGTTTATGGCAACTTCTGTGATTTGGCTTCAAAATTTGCTTTTGCATCCGTGCTCTTCGGTTTACTCAACCAACAAAAAAGCACTGAAAATGTTTGTGGCTATTCACACTAGAAACGTTTCTAACAGTTTATCAACAGAGACCCCCAGATGGCTATCCCATCATGCACGGTCTGCACAGTTCTGAGAAACTCTTGGAATTTGGTCTGTTATGTGATCAAAATCCCCTCAAATGTACCCTCTAGCTTAAAGAGACTTTTATAAACACTTTAACATCATTCTCTTTTTTTCTACTAATGATCAAATTTTTCAAATGAACAATATCTCAAATTTCATCATTATTTATCTTTTAACATAGTCTGAACCCTTGGCACATCGCAAGCATGCAGATATCCAGAGCAACTCCAGTTTTCTGCACACCTGTACAATTAATTACGCCAGTGCCTGTTTTCTCTCCCATCCCTTAGGATGTCTTATTCCACATATTACCTCTGAATAGCCCTTTGGCTGCTGTTTGTTCTTTATTACATTCTTGTTCTTTCTACAGCATGCTAAAATTCCACCCAAGTACATGCTTTCAAACATCACCACTAGAGCATTCATCTTAACGTAACAAAAGGACCACAGAGCTGCTAGAGGAGCCGACACTGTTCTTACTAGGAGGAGCCTCTGGGTAGCTGCTAAGTCTTTACTTGTTTTGTGATTTTTAAATTTATTTTTCATGGTGAATATGGGTTACAGAAGCAGAAAGTCTAAATAAATACTCTTTTACAAAGTATATTTTGGAAAGCAAAATGAACAAACATGAAGCAATTTGCAAAACTTTCTAAGGAAGAGACTTGACATAAAGGACAATAAAACTTTTGACTACTGTCACTACTAAATAGCAATGTATGTATGCATATACGTATGTATGTATGTTTTCAAGACAGGGTCTCGCTGTTCTACAATTCACTATGTAGACTAGGCTAGCCTCAAATTCACAGAGACCCACCCACCTCTGCCTTCCAGGTGCTGGGATTAAAGGCATGTGCTATCACATCCAGTAGCATTTATGTTTTTACAAATATTCCTTTATTGAACTCTTAAAACATCTTGGCCAAACATCAACATTTTGCATATAAATTGGGCACTAGTTCCCTGGTGACTTTACATTATCTTTACCAAGGAATTTTCAAGCCTGTGTCTCTCTCTCAAGGAGCTCACACTTGGGCTTGCATTTAAAGCTCAAATTATAGTGTGATAGGAAGCAAAGAACAGCAAAACAAAAAGTAACATCAAAGGACAGGTATGCAGTGGTAAGTAAAGGTAGCTAACTCAGATGATTAAGACTAATGATGAGGTGACAGCATCTGAGGCAGTCAGACCTAAGGAAGAGATAGCGCAAGGCTGGCACCTTGGAAAGCAGCTTAGCAACAGGGAAGGTGACCTCAGAGGGCACAGTGGTTCCTCAGATTTTGGTGGCCCTTTACAATGATATTAGCTAATGAGAGTTACTTCTGATAATTTGTTTGTTTAATAAATTCATAATTATGGCAGGAAAACACAAGCATATTATTCATTCAAAAAATTTACTGAGTATTCTGCTAGAAATAGAATGAGACGTGATAGCTGAATTCAGAGAGCTTAATAGCCATTAAAAAAAAAAATGCCAAAAATGTAAAAGAACATATCCACAATCCCAACACTTGGGGGTAAAGGAGGGGAAACAGAGACAGGAGGATAGCCAGGAGTTCAAGGTCAGTGTGGGGCTAGGTAGCTAGGTCCCATCTCAAAAAGAAAGAAGGTTTGATGAAAAGGTATGGCTTTTCCGACGGCTAGGGGTAACAAAGGATAATTTAAGTCAGGCTAGCCATCTAGTAGTGAGACAAACTGATTACAGACAGGCAAGCAAGAGAGCCAGTTCAGGTCTGACCTCCAATAAAGGGCACACATTTCAATTTTCAAATGTTTTTAAAAGCAAAGGAACGGAATCTGGAGATGCCTCAGCAGTTAAGGGTACAGGTTGCTCTTCCAGAGGACCTGGGTTTGGTTCCCAGCAACCACATGGCAGCTCACAACCATCGCTAACTATTTCCAAGGGAAATTTGATGCCCTCTTCTGGCTCCATGGGCTCTAGGCATACACAAGGTATATATACACACCAGCAAAAAACACACACATTTAAAAAACAAAAACAAAAACAAAAAACCAAAGCAGTTACATGAACCAATTTACATCTTAAAAATTAAGGTAAATTTTACTCAATACTCAATACAAAATTAACTACTTAAAAGTAAAAAACATTTTGTATATTTGTTACACTACATAACTACCACCCATATCCTAAATCATTACACTGTCCATAGATAAACCTACTTAGGCTCTTACTTCCTGCATGCTGCTCTCACCCTGAATCCCTGGTAACCACTAATGTGCTGGTCTGTGGCACAGAATACCTCATACAAGAATCACACAATACAACTTTTGGTACCTGACTCTTTCTTTACCATGCCTTAGAGGTTCATCTACATTGTAGCATGAATCCATCAGTACCTTAGTTTTGATGCAGCTAGGTAATAGTTCATTATTTATATCACAATGTATTTAACCATTCATCTGCTGATAGACTGAGTAATCTCCACCTTTTACTACTGTGAATAGTGGCTTATGGTCATTTGTGTACAATTTCTGTTTGAATACATGTTTTGCTTCTCTTGTGCATATTTTAGAAGTAGAATTATTATTAGGCCATGAAGTTACATATATTTTTAACTTTATATTGCAAGAATGTGATTTTATTTTAATCCCAGGTGTGGGGGACATGGGACTGACTGCAGCAGCTGACTATGATTTGTCTTGTGCTCTACCAGAGGCATGGTAACACCAGTTGCAGATGGTTTCTGTTATCATGTGACATTTGGATTCTGGCCAGGAAGATGGCTCAGCAGGTAAGGCACTGCCAAACCTGACAACCTAAGTTCAATCCCCACTTCTACATGCCGCCCTCTGACTTCCACAACTTCATCACAGCACACCTATAAACAAATGTAATTTAATTTTTAAAAAAGAATAACAATGAAAGCACTTGTGCCCATCATTTCCGATGTACAATGCCAGGGATTTCACACGTCATTCATAGCCCTCAAGACAACCTTGCCTGAGAGATAAGGAAATGTTTCCGTGGCCACCCTGTTTCTAGTCACATAAAAGATAAGCAATGAAAATCTGACTCCAGCAAAGTCCTATCTAGACTTCATAGCAACATCTGGTCTTGTTTGTTGGGGTTTTGTTTTTGGATGGGTTTATCTGTGGAGCCCTGGCTGTCTCTTAACTGAAGAGATCTGTCTGCCTCTCCCTCTGCCTCCTAAGTCCTGGGACTAAAGGCGTGCCCACCACACCCACAATCATAGTAACATTTGTTACAAAGGAAACTCATTTCTTTTAAATGATGCATCCTGAATAGTAATAAAGTCAAATCTATGATATTCAAGACAACCAAAACAGCAGAGATCTTTTGCAAAAATATCTTAACAAGGAATCCAACTTAAAGCATAAGAACACTAAATAAGGGACACAAAACAAAGACCATGTGAGTATGTAAGCACTTAACTCTCATGTGTAGAGAGTAACAGCAATTTGTA
This sequence comes from Uromys caudimaculatus, assembly GCA_028551405.1. Lineage (NCBI taxonomy): Eukaryota > Metazoa > Chordata > Mammalia > Rodentia > Muridae > Uromys > Uromys caudimaculatus. Next base: position 106,021,549 of record CM052701.1, read on the forward strand.
ATTAAGCTATTAGAAAATTAAAAGTTTTTTTGGTAAGCTCAGTGCAGTAGCACATGCCTTTAATCCCAGCTCTTGGGAGGCAGAGACAAGAGGATCTCTAAGAGTTCAAGACCAGCCTGGTCTACATAGTGATTTCCAGGACAGCTGAGCTCTATAAAGAAAAACTGTCTCCAAAAAATTTTAAGAAAGGAGGGAAGGGAGTTTGTGGTAGTATCTTCAAATGGTCAATATCCATCTTCCTCTTCTTTTATAACATAACTCTGATTTTCCTAAAGGTATCAATGCTCCCAGCTACAGGACGTCATTATATAGACTTTCTTGCTGCCAGGGGTTTGCTCATTTGGCCATGTTCTGCCAAAGAGAGATAATCAGACTTGCTGGCTGGACTATTTATTTACAAAGGCTCCTAAAAAGAATTCATCCCTTTGATTTTCCTTTCCTCTCAGTTGTTTAAATATAGATCTAAATAATATGTATGTATCATATATATGTGATGGCTAAGTTTTAGCACCACTGCACTGCATCTTAAGATGACTTAAAAGATGTCTGTCCATACAAAGAACACAGAGCATAAAGATAATCAGAGGCTGACTCTTAAGTTCCAACTGGCCTCAAAGCATAGTTTCCTATCTCCTATCCTGAGTATGACAATGGTACTAAAACAATGTGACATACGACAGATATTTAAAATAAAGATCACTTTCAAGGGACTGGAAAGTTGGCTCAGCTGTTAAAAGCCCTTAGTGCTCTTCCAGAGGACTTACTCAGTTCCTAGCACCCATAGGCAGTTCACAACTTTCTGTAACTCTTCTGGCCTCCTTGGGCAACAGGGGAGCACATGATAAACATACACACATGTAACACCTGGTGCACATACATACATACATACATGCATACTCATACACATAAAATATTACAGATTGCTCTCCCACTGGTAGTATGTTTCATAAACTTTTTTTTAATTGGATTTTTTAAAATTTACATTTCAAGTGTTTCCCCCTTTCCAGGTCTCCCCTTCAAAAACTCCCTATCCCATCCCCCCTTCCCCTGCCTCTATGAGAGTGCTCCCCCACCCACCTACCCACTCCATCTTCCCTCCCTGGCATTCCCCTACACTGGGGCATGGAACACCCTCAGGCCCAAGGGCCTCCCCTCCCACTGATGTCCAGCATGGCCCTCCTCTGCCACATATGTGGTCCAAACCATGGGTCCCTCCATGTGTATTCTTTGGTTGGTGGTCCAAACTCCAGGACGACCGGGGGAGGGGTCAGCCCAGTTGACGCTGTTGCTCCCTCCATGGGGCTGCAAACCCCCTAAGCATATTGTTATGTCTACTTCATAGGTTTTTTTTCTTTAATAAGGTTGAAAGTTTCTCATGTTTAATATCTTTTTTTCCCCACAATTCTTTTGTCTTTTTGTTTTAAGAACATTTTAACCACCTACATCATTCTTGACAAAATAGTTCTGAAAATTATCTTTTTATTCTCTTGGATTTCTGTGTGATTGCAAACAATCTATCACATTATATTCAAATAATGTTGATTTGGCCAATATTCCTCAATATATCTTCTTTTGTTTTTCTATGTAATTACATGACCACAAAAATTTGCACCTAATAAAATAATATAGAAAAACAAATATATTTACAGTTTATATGAAATATAAAAATATCTCATCTTTCAGATTATTAAGTTAAGTCAATATAACATCTGACAAGCTAGGGATCAAGTCTCATAATTTACAGAGCTATATAAGTTAAAAGGAAACATTTTGTTTCCGTGTTATTCTTAAAATGATCTTTTGCAATACATTTTTCACCTATACATTAATTTACAAATATGTATGAAAGACGAGCAGTTTTCAAATCTAAAAGCAGCATTTTGGCCTGTATAGATGGGGTTTGGAGCACAGTGCTGCAGGTGTTATAGCTCAGTAATTAGAAAAGCCAATGAGTAATAATCAAGCAGAACTCCTGTGTGGAATTCAGACTTGAGATAGAAAACGTGGAACATGAGAATTTAATTATCCTCAAACTCCTTTTACTTTAGGACCTGACTGGCATCTAACAATAATTACCTTAGCTTAAAAAGCCAACCAATTAAAAAGAATGCCATGAAGAACTTTGTTAGCATGGGCCTTTCCTTGTATATTTTAAGTGTTACTATAAAAACTTCAATATATTTCTTTCAATCATAGAGGGAATTACATTCCCAAATCTGGACTCTTCATATCACAGCTTACACACTGTTTTCATTTTTAACCAAACCTTACAAGATTTTTAGTACTACAGAGATTTTAAAAACTGTAATATAGGAAAAAAAATGTCTATGGATGGGCAGCAGTAACCATAAATAGGTTATTTTCTGGCAGAAGGAAATATAAATTTACTTAAATGTAAAGTTACTGAGAAATAAAAACCATTCCTACAGTCTACTGAATAACAACTTGTTACAGCTTTTTTTTTTTCCTTACAATAAAAGGTTAGCTATTTTAAATGATAAATTACTCCTTTCTCTTGCTATCTAGGCCTATAGCAACATTTGCTTTTGCATCTCTTCAGCATGAAAGCTACACCAGAAAGAAAAAAATTACTCTCAATCTAGTACTGGGGGAGGGGGGTTCCAGCTCTAGAATATTATATTCTAGGACATGCTTGTCAAAATCCAACCTATCTCTGCTTGAAAGTTAGTTTTGAAGACTATGTTACCTTTACTTCAAAGGTCAGTTCTTTCAAAATGACTTGCTGTTAACAAAATCGGATATATCTGATACATTTTCTCTTGTATAGTATTTTTATGTGATATAGTGCTTGATTTAAAAACAGAAATATTACAATTTCAATAATCAGTCTTACTATGCCTCCTAAATCTTGAGTTTTAGCGTTTACTATTAATTCTCAATATTTCTAATTGTTTAAAAGCTTTGAATTTTGATATGTATCTTTGAGTATAGATCATGGAACTAAAAGGGAGCTTGGGAGGGAAAACAGTAAGTGGGCAGGAGGGGCAAGAGAACACATGTGACATGGAACTGAAAGGGGGGCACAGGGTGGTGGGCACAAGCAGGGTGAGAGACAGAAGAGTGGGTACATGGGCCAAACACCACCAGGAGACCTGTTATTCTGAGTATCAATTACAAACAGAAACAATAAACAAAACACATTCTTCCTTCCTTCCTCTTCTGCCTACATTGAAAAGGTTACTGCTATCAATAGTTTAGTAAAGCAGGAAATGTTAAGTTCATCTTCAGTTTTCCTCTTTTTACATAATCCAGTCAGTGACAGGCTTCATTTACTATCAGTGCCTCCATTACCACTGTCACTGCACAGCAGCCATTAGTGTAACTCCCATTCAAATCTCCTCTTACTGGTTCTAAAGTCAGGATCCAGGTGTATCATGCCTCCGATCAAAACTAACTCTCTCCTAGTCCTCCTCAGGTGCACTCCAGCCACCATGCCACTTCCTGAACAGATCCCATGCCTTTTCTTTGTTCCCAGCTTCAAGGCTCTAAAAGCCGTCATTTTGTATTTTTTACTCCTGCGTTTGGGCTTTTTGGCCTTCACATGTGAAGATTTGTCTTTATGTGTCTAGTTTATTCCATTTAACCATGTCTTGCAGGATCATCAACGGCAGGATTTCTTTCTTTTCTTTCTTTCTTTCTTTTTTTTTATAATAAAAAACAGTATTGTGTTGTGAACACCTACACACACACACACACAGACACACACACACACACACACACACACACACACACACACACACACAGACACACAGACAGTGACAGATACAGAGAGAAAACTCTTACACATTCATCTGTTGCTGGATACTAGTTGATTCTGTGTCTTGGCAGTTATGAATACTGGTCAGCAAGGCTATCTTTGCCTCTTCAGCACTGGGCATCACACCAAGCTTCTTTACACGGGTTGCAGATGCAACTCAGACCTTTACAGACTGGGCCAACTCTCCAGGCCAATAACCACATATATTTTAGCATTATAAATATTTTCAGGGGATTGCACCTAATGATTTTTTGATAAGCCAAATTTTTACTGGCCCCATACAAAGCCAGTGTCTCCCTAGTCACTGATTCTTTGTCCATGGCACTAACTACACTATACTACACTACCTGCTGTAAAAGTAAGCTTTCTGGGCAATAGGGACTTTTATGTCTTACCTTTTAGCATGTCCCAGTGCTTGGCACACAGATTTTCAGTAAGTACTGATTAAATAAAAAAATGTAAAAGCTAATTAAATGTGCCACCATGCTCAGCTTAAGAATTATTTTATTTGTTATGTATCAGTATTTATATTGATATGTGTGTGTCATGGGAGCTGGAGTTACAGTCAGTTGTCAGTTGCCTTACATGGGTGCTCTTAACTAAGACATCTCTCTAGGTCCCCAGCTCCTATTTAAGAAGAACCTAATTGCCTTTGTGTACATATTTTCTATGGCTACAAAGGAACAGAATGCCTATACATCAAGTATTTATTATCAAACCTAAAAAAGAGGCCTCTCTATTTTTAATTATTTCAGTACCTAATTATACACATTTTGACAATTGTGAAAGAACAAATGACTTTTACCTTATTATAATTCTTGGCTAATTCTAACATCTCTTTCACCACTGATTCATTGTGTTTACAATGTTCACTGTAGTCCTGAAGGGTCAATCCTTCCATCCAACTCTTCTTATGCAAATTTAACAGCATCTAAAAATACAGGGAAAACATTATTTTGTTGCCTTAAAGATATTTCTTTTCTCTGTCTTATAAGAAAAAAACTTCACAAAAATTAATGAATTTAAATATAATTTTATTCATTCGAATGAGTACCGGCTGGAAATATCCTAAATTTATACTAATATACGCTGGTGCTCCAAATCCATGTCTATGTCTCTCACATTGTATTAACAAAGATCTTTCTTCCTTTGCATGACAAGACACTACTTTTATAGTGTCTATGGACATTTTTTTCTTCACTTTATTCAGTTATATTTAAGATCACCAGGGTCTAGCTAGATTCTAAAGTATCTAACCACAGCAGTTAAAAAAAAAAAAAAAAATGAATCAAAGGATGCACTGAACTCTCATATTACACACAGGTTTGCTATAAAACTTAATACTTACTGACAGGACTGAAAAAACACAAGTAGGAAAAACTCAGATATGTTCAGTTTTTAAACACACCAATACACTGGGACTGGGTTATCAGTTAACAATATAAATAACTAGACAACTACATATTCAAAAGTTTAAAGAAGGGGCTTATGTGCACATACATGTATACTTTTGGGGGGCGGCAGGGGAGAGTCACACTATGCTGCCCAGTTTGACCTCAAACTCACAAACTTCCTATTTGATTCAGCATCTTTGACACCTCACCTGCCTTACAAATTTGCAATTTTATGTCTCACTACATTTATTTATTTATTGGGTGGGCACACATGCCACAGCATGCACGTGGAGGTCAGAGAAAGACTTTCGGGGATTAGTCCTAGCCTTCTACTACATGCGTCTGAAACACTCAACTCTTACTACCATGCCTAGAAGGAAGTATCTGTACCTGCTGAGTCAGCTCACGTGACTGAGTTTGTATTATGTTGTTGGTGGTGTTTCCCTAAATGTCCCCTGGTAATTTTTCATATGACTTAATTTTTAAGACGTATACGCATGTATCTGGAGAGGCCAGAAGAGGGCATCAGCCCCCCAGGAGCTAGAGCTATGAGCAGTTGTGAGCAGTCGGATGTGGCTGCCAGAACAAAATGTGGGTCCTCTAAGAGCAGGACCAATGAGCCATCTCTCCAGCCACAAGTTTATAATTTTAAGATAATTTTTTTTCAAAAGTCATACTCTAGAATGTACCTTCAATTAAGTACTACCACTGGAAGAAAGTTATTTTTTTCTTTTGATAATTGAATACATTATAACATGTGAAAAAAAGAAAAACAAAACAAAACAAACTTCACAGCAGCAGCCTGCTCCATGCTGTCATGCCACTAGAACTACAGTGTGACTCCAGCTCCAGAGAATCCAACAGCCTCTTCTGACCCCCGAGGACAAGAGGCATGCAAGTTACAAAAATACATCACAGACGTAAATAAAAAGATTTTTCATAGACTTACCTTCTGTTCCAGTTCATTTTTCCGATAATTAATGGTGATGGAGTAATAATGTCTGTTTAATCCGTGAATTAATGCCTAAAAAACAAATTTTTAAAATGATAAATTAATGTTTCATTTAATCAAACTGTTAATATCTCTTATGCATGATACATCCATATCTTTCTTTCTTATTTATTTAACAAAGTCTCTCTACGGAGCTCTATATGGTTTAAAACTCACTACTCATAGAGATCCGCCTGCCTCTGTCTCAGAGTCCTGAGATTAAGGGTCTGTGTGGCCACCATGTTCAGCTTTTCTGCCATGATCTTTAAGGGCATTTTGGGGCCAGTAAGAAGGATTAGCTGGTAAAGGCCCTTGTTACCAAGCCTGAGACCTGAGCTCAATCTCTTGGATCCACATGGTAGAAGAACACAACTGACTCCTTCAAATCCCCTCCCAACACAATAAATAAAATGTAATAAGTTTTAAAATAAAACTAGAAGGGATCTTTCTGTAAATGAAGAGTAAATTAAAACATTTTTCTCAGCTGCAGGTTTAAGGATAATGTTTAAAGGGCTACTGACAAACTCTTTAAAGCTCTATAAATACTTCACACAGTGAACTTTCCACAGCCATGCACAGAGGTCACAGCAATGAAGTCTGAGCTCATCATAGCCTGTTACAAACTAACTACTCATAACTATTTTCTGATTTTATGGTGTTTAGAGAGCAATGTGCTTTTTCAGAAAAAAAAAAATCTAAAACTCTTCAATAGTATGCAAAACTATAAAACAAGTCAATAGTATGTATGTTTCTTCATCCACATTAATCTGGATTTCCTTTTTTATTAATTCAATTTTCACTAGTTGTGTCTAGGCAAGTCTCCAAACTAGCAATGAGGAAGGTGGGTGGGTCCATATGCATGTTCATTGTATGTGTTTGTCCATTCTGGTCAACTTTAGGAGTCTTTCTAAATTGCTCTCCACCTTAATTGTTGAGACAAGGCCTAGTCACAGAACTTGGAGCTTACTGATTGAACTATTCTGGCTGACTAATGAGCTTTTGGGATCTTCTGCTGGGGTAACACATAATCACTGTCTTGCCCTCATGTGTGTGCAGCAGACACTCACCAACTGAGCCCCTGCTCAGACCCAGAAGCTTGTTCTTTACCATGTTCATTTCACTTATGTTCTTCAGTGACAAGAAATCCAAATCCCACCTATCAGAATTTATGTTCATTGGACATAATCTCTAAGATAAATAGATCAATCACAACAAAGCCCAAGGCTATTGTTCTGTAAAGGAATGTACAAAAAAACGACTCCTAACTACACTCTGCTATACCCATATCTGCATGTCTCCGCTATCATTGGATGCCTCAAGCTCTTGCAGTAGATAGGAACTAACACAGAGACCCACAACTCTACAATGTGCAGAGAGTAGAGACTTTGGGGCACTTAGTCCTAAAAGATGTCTTCATCATACCCACTCCTGAGGGGATAGATGGCACCAAGGAAGCAATGTCTTCCAGATACAAGAACCAACACACTTATGAACTCAGAGACTGTGGCAGCAAGCACAAGGCCTGCACTGGTCCAAGACAGCCAGGGTCCCAGTGCTGAGAGTGGGAAGTATGTACAAGCTCCCATGCAAACCAAGAAGCTATCCCCAACTGACAATCACTTGCAAAAGAAAAAGTATTTTTCTCTAATGGAAGCTCACAAACCACACAGAAACAAACACAGGTCCAGTGCCCAGAAGCAGATAACCAATACAAACCGAATTCAATGGTAGTTTTGCCTCAAATTGCTTTGTTTGGACACTTTTCTTTTTTTACTGGTCTTTTCCTTGTATATTATAGTTTCCAATTTCGTGTTTTGTTTGTGTGTATGTGTGTTTCTTGTGCTCTTTCTTTTCTATTTTTACATTTATCTGGTTTTTTTGGCCTGTTTTCTAAAGTGGTCTTGGAGTTAGCTGGAGGGGGAGGTAGGTATGATCTAAAAGCAGGTAGAGGAGGAGAAACAGTGAGCAGAACACACTATAGGAAAAAAGAATTATTTTCAATGAAAAAAAAAATGAAAGAAAAAAGTAACTGTTATATACTGCTTAAGTATCTAACGCTCGCAACTAAGGTTCAACTGTAGTTCACAATGGTATTATGATATGTATAAATATGTATCATATCCACCATGAGCCTCCTAAAACACAAAGGCATAGAATTATAATTTATATATATATTTTAAACAAATGTAAAAAATCAAAATGGTTTAGAGTTAACTTTCAGGAAATAAAGACAGAGCTAACCAAATAACCACCACTTTCTAACTAGGGTTTTTACAGTCTAAGTCTTAAAAGTGCTAAGAAAAGGTGGGGAAGTGAATATCCAGTGGGTGCCTAGCATGTGCTTTACACCACACATGTTCTAATACAACAAGTTAGTAGGCTCGTTCTAAGTGCAAATGACAGATGAGTAAAAAAGGACATTTTAAATATAAAAATTAAATATCAAATCACTTGGTATTTCCTAGGATAATCAGTTTTCACATTACTAATATCTTCTATAAAAGTAACCTATAAAGCCAATAGAAAGCAATTGATCTTACGTAGAAATACAAAGTTGATTTCAAATGGTTGGTGTATGAAATTTAGTCACTAAGAGAATCTATTAAATCCTTACCTATTTCAAAAATTATCAGATGTAGTAAATTACCTTTTACTGAATAAAAATGCTGTAGCATAGCAATCAGAAAATGGAACTGCTCACAGATTCCCTGTCCCTGAACTTACACACATTAGGAGCTTTAGCTTCTGGTGGAGATGTAGGTAAGTCTGAACATTTCTCAAAGCAGACACAGCCTGGCCAGGGAGTGAAACTTGGTTGTAACCACAATCTTTGTGCAATAGTGCAATACACTAATTGCACTAAAGACTCTACATGGTGGCAAAACTAACAATGGTTACAACCAATAAACCCAGAGGCCAGTCACTGAATCTACAAAGAGACTCTCATTTCAAAGATTAATCACCAGTGCCAATGAAATAAACACCAAGTGTTTGGTGGCACTATTTGGTTTTCAATTTTATTACTCTGATAAATGTAATAAAACTTAATACAAGCACCATGAAAGATTAGCAAGTCCATGATAAAACAATAGTCAACAATCTTACAACTTTACTTACTCACCTACTGAAACAAACTGACCAGAAACGTTTTGACCTCACACAGGAGGACTGCATAGATCAGTGGTTCTCAACCTTCCTAATGCTATGACCCTTTAATACAGTTCCTCGTGTTGTGGTGACCCCACCCCACAACCATAAAATTATTTCTGTTGCTACTTCATAACTGTAATTTTGTTACTGTTTTGAATCGTAACAGAAATATCTTTTTTTCTGATGGTCTTAGGTGACCTCAGTGAAAGGGTCATTGGACCCCAAAGGAACAGAGACCCTAAGGTTGAGAACCACTGGTATAGATACAGTATACTTGTGGATAAACCTCTGTACATTATCTGGTGTGGATACAGCAGAAGTTTTATAAGTCAGTTTGCTGGGCATTATAGCACATACTTGTAATCACTCAGGAGGTTAAAGCAGAATTCTGGGTTTGATGCCAGTCTAGACTATGTGGAACCAGATCAACCTGGACAAAGAGTGAGACTCTGTCTGAAAACAAACCAAAGCATCCATCACACAGGCAACATATGAATTATGCCAGAAGTGTATGAAATTCTCAACTATAATATAAAAGAATGAAAAGGTCTACCAGGTCTTACATATGTCAAGAGTAATTTAAACAGTTCAGTTTTCTGGGTCTTAGCTGCCTCATCTAGAAAATCCTATGACTGTTTCACTGCTGCTGTTTTACAACTCTTGCAAATTATAATTATTGAAAATAATGTTTTCAAACACTTTTAACTCTGTTGCACAATACAAGCATGCTCAGGGCTACATTTAGAGATTCAAAGCCTGGTGCATGTATTGAGTACCAATGTTTACTAAATGTCAACAGGATAATAACTTCAAAATTAATTGTGACTTTTAAGGTAAGGAGTTGAAATATCAAAACACCAACAAGTTTTTAATGGAATACTTAAAAAAAATTTAATCACTAAAGTAAATACTGCCATTTCTAAACACTGATAGTCAAATGTTCCAGGTACAAATGTATTATATTAAAGCAAGTAGCACTGTTTCAGGAATTATACTTAGAACAGTGGTTGCTCTAAGAGTGAAAACAGAATTTATTGTTAACTACTTCAATACTGCGCTGAGCAAATACAAACAGTATTTTCTTGGGCCAGAGAAGTGACGCAGAGGTTAAAAGAGTTTGTTGCTTTTGCAGGGGACCTGGTTCAACTCCTAGCACTCACTGGGGGCTTGCAACCATCCAAAACTCTAGTTCCAAGGGATCAGATTTTCTCTTCCAAGAGTATCAAACACATTACATACATACATACATACATACATACAGGCAAAACACTCACATATAAAATGCATTTAAAAAGACACATAAAATACTATATTTTAAGTATTCTGTTTTAGTGCAAAAAGTGGGTTTTTTGGTGGTTGTTGTTTTGTTTTGTTTTTGAGATAGGGTTTCTCTGTGTAGCCCTGGCTGTCTTAAAACTCACTCTGTAGACAAAGCTGGTCTGGAACTCAGAGAGATCCCTTGTGCCTCCTGCGTGCTGGGATTATAGGCATGTGCCAATATGAATAAAGAAAAAGAAGAGGGGAAAGAAGTCCCATTATTGAACTACCTAGAGTTAATCAAATCCAATGTGTTGGTATAAATATATAAGTACAAGTTCTAAAACTTATTACTTATTAATGTACTTATTAAATGGAGAACTTCCATTTAGACTTTCCTGTGACTGTTAAATAGTTTACAATGTGATTATAACATTTTCGTCTGTCATTAAGTATAACAGAGAAAGCAGTGCTAGAAAATTACCAGTGACTTCCAGAGTGAGTGCTAATGCCTGTGGTCAGCTTTCTACCACTTACCTCTACATTGTCTCAGGAACAAGTTCCCTCTTAATATCAACTAACTTTACTTCAAAATAAAAGGCATGGTATTTCTGAAAGGTTTCTAATCAACAACTTAAAAAATCTGACATACATACTTTCAAATTCTATTGTGGACTCGTTATCTAGCCTGTCTCACAAAATTTAAGTGTTTTAAGCTGTGTGTCTTTTTGGCTTGATCCCATTTGTGCTGAAATTGTCTTAAACTTGTAAAGTACCCAGACAGATGTCATTCCAATGGGCACTACATAAACTATGAAATAAATATATTTACAGATTCTAATTGGGAGACAAGGCAAACTTAAAATAATAGGAAAAACAATGCAGCTTTAGCTTTTGTATAAAAGTCATTAACTGAACTGGAAAGCTGTTTCAAAGGGTTCATTTTTAATTAAAGATAGAAGGTAGGATTAAACACTACCAAGTAGATTAGTGCAGAAGAAACAGATTTCAATATCGATTTTGTTAAAAGGCAGTGTTTTAATTTAAAAAAGGAAATATGCAACAGGTGGCTGCTGACTTGCAATTAGTAAAAACTTCTGGCAGAAATGTATCATGTAGTAGTAATCACAATGACTCTAGATTGTGAGATGCTATTTAACCTTTTGTAGAAAATAATGAAGCAGGATGATACTATGGGGGTGGATGAGAAAGGTCATTATCACGGGCTAAACAGACCCAATAATATATTCTCTTGGAACATGCAAGTATGGGCTTGCCTGTGCCCAATCAAAATCGCTGGTAGCTTATTTCATACTCATTATTCTCTGTAGTTTCGTCCTACCTTGTTAAAAAAATTCTATTTCAAAAGCAACATACTTCATTTCTTTGAGACAAAACATTTCACTATGATGAAGAGCTAAAATGAATGCTAACAGCAAAACTGTCTAAAACTACAAAGTTGTCAAGTATAATCAAGGCTTGACCATGGTGAACTGTTAATGCCACAACTCCCCAAAGACAACCTTACGGCAAAACAACGTTTCAGAAGGGGAATAGCAGTAGCTACTATAATGTCTTTGTCCTGAGTGTCCTATTTAATCAAACATGGTATTTTTGTCCTATTAATTAATCTTTAGAGAAATAATTACCTACACAGACACATAGACTGTGCACTTAAAAACACATTTAACATAATTTCTTACAGCCAATAAAGACTTGTATTGAAACAATGAGGCATGTGAATGGAACAAAGAAAACACTATCACTCAAAGGGATATTAAGTGTCTGAATACCAAAGGAACAGGCTGATATCACTAGACAAACAAAATATAAATTTAATAAAAAATGTTTATTTGTGTTTTAGAGGATTTTAATCAAAGGTGGGGATAAAAGGTAAAATAAGAATGAAATACTCCCCAAGAGCTGTTTCTCGGGACCTCTTAAAACACACTGCTTTTTCCGCCTTACTTTTTATTGCTCTGAAGACTGTTTAGAATCTAGTCTAGGTTAGCCAACTGCTTCCACCTGAAACTTTTATTTGCTCTCCTTAGATGCTAACTACATATAAGATATGATCAACAGAGAGGTTCTCTTATACCCACATGATAAAAAATTTAAAACCCTACTAAAAATTGTCTCATATGAGGCAAATGAAACTTTTTGCAATAGTATTTCCATATTTGTTGATACATACATATATTCATACATACACACATGAGTTTTGTTCTGTTGCACAAGCTTAGTTCAAACTTATAGCCTCAAAAGGAGCTGATGTTTTCTTTTAAAATAACAATAAGAAAAAAAAAAAGACTGCTTTTAAGAAAATTAAAATGACTAAGAATTAGATCTTTAAAATGATGACAGCACATTTAAATAACAAAACAGACTTTTAACACATTATCAAATATCATTATTACCTGGATAGATGGCTTGTTTAAGTGGCCCAGATTTGAAGTCGTTTGTCTCGGTTCATGTCCTAAGACCATCATATTAGCATTGATCAGTCTGAAGGCATCAATAACAACCTGTAAAACATGGCGTCAAGTCAGTTCCTTTTTAAAACAAGAGATGGTGCCAAGCAACAGTGGACAAGGCAAGATCAACTTGCATCTGTTTCTGGCCTATTTCCAGAAAATCATTTAATTATAATATTAATAAAAAGAGCCCCCTGCTGATAGTGCCATCAGTATACCACCCTCTATCTTGTAATGTAAGGTGACACCAATTATTGCGATTTTCATGAAGCAGCAAAATATTAACTTAGCATCTTTATTATTAAAAATATGTCATTACTAAGCATACAGCAAATAACCTTCATTGCTGTGCTTATTTGTTACCTAAAGTTTTCCTAGTCAAAATGAATGATGGGGAAAGTAAAACTGAAAGTGAGCACAAGCTAAGGGACTACATCTAAGACCCAGTCCTGTCACATCAGTTACAACAACACTGTACTTGAAATGACAACAAAATTGCAGCCAGCACGTCACTTGCCCACGTATTCTCTACTAGTCAGATACCCTTTACTTCTTCTGACTCTGAAATACTTTATACCTTGTCTGATGGCTTTAAACATCCAAGCCACTGTCAAGGATAGGAGGTACAATATAAGAAAACCAAGGTCACCCATGCTCTCAGTCAGAAACAATAGGTTACAAGTTCATAGAAAAAAATTCTTTTTGTCTATTAAAGATTCAAATTCCTTCACAACCCATATCATGTTATTTAGCTCTTTCATATCAAGAGATTATCTTATTGCTGGCATGTTCATCCTTCAAATTTGAAATGACATAAAGCTTTAAAAATGTGACATTTTAGGTAAAACTATATGACACTAAGACAGACTACCTCTCTAAGACAATTTTGAAACAACAATATAGCACTTCTTGATTTGCCTTCAAAAGCATTAAACAACTAAAACTATCAGTGTTTACAAAGCTACTGTTATCTGGATTTGTTTTCAGTTATACAACTGTTGTGTTAATACACTGAAATATTAAAAACTATTATTTTCAAGTTAAGCTAACTGAAATACAATCAATTCTAAACACCTATTTTAAGGACTTTTTAGCCCAGCCTAGTGGTGCATGCCTATAATATCAGCATTCACACCTTTAATCCCAGCATTCCTGAGGAGGCAGACACAGGCGGATCTCTGTGAGTTTGAGGCTAGCCAGATTTAACATATGAAACCCTGTCTCAAAGAAGTGTTATTTACACTCTATGAAGAGTCTAAAGATAATAGTTAGAGCAAACATAAAATCACACCAACACATTACGAGCTAGTCTAAGGTTTCTGTACACTCCTGTTGTCCTAATGATAATAATAGTCAAGGTCTGATGATGCTTTTAATTCTGTGGCCTGAACTTTTTCCAAAATTTCTTTTGCTTCAAAGCCAAGTATTTAATCAGATCCCTAAACAATTGCTTTTAACTATTAATTGTAAATATAAAACAGCATATCATTGTTTTTCTTAACTGCTTTGATTCTATTCTTAGAGTTCAGTAAAAATATTTCCAGGAAAAAAATTGTAAATTATGAAAATTTCATATTATATCCCAATGAAATGCTTACATTTTTATGCCAATTGTCTTCAAACTAAAACATTAGAAAGCAATTTTCATGCAAAAAATTTGTCATTTCTATGAAATAGTGTAAGCAGGTGTGAAGCATCATAAAAAAAAAATGAAAACGCCAGTTGGACCACAGTTAAGTGGATACCTTGACCTATTTTTTTAACCCTGAAATTTAAAAAAAAGTACTTTTTTTACGACAAAGCTTTAAGAATTTAATGTGTGGTTCAACTAGTAAATTATGACCCAGATGAAATGACATGCTCAGATTGATAGTTCCTGAGCAGCAATAGAAATGATTACACTAAAATTAAAGGAATTTTCTGCCATCACTATAGCAACTGTCTTAAGGAAACTAACATGTTCAAAAAACCTGCAGACCAAAATTAGATTTAACATGCAATAAAAAGTAAATATGGCAATATAGTCTACATTTTAATTTCTGTACAATTTTATAATTGCCTTCTCTGCTGTGAGAATAAGTAGATTTCTCCTTTAGGACAACCTATCTAAATAGACTCATTAATGTCCAGTACACTAATGAGCAATGGGTGAAGAAGGTGTTAATTATGCCACAGTAAGATTCAAGAAAAAGCCCCAGTGAGGACTTGGAGGTGTGTTTAAGCTCAGGGCGTTTCTCCATGTTTGTCTATTTACAGAATGACGCAACAGAATGACAGCAAGTGGTCACTCATTGTTAGGAAAATAAATCAAAATGCAATATACTAAACAAAGAACCTCCAAGAATTAGGGCACTGGAGGGGGAAGGAGAAGAAAGAATAATGCATTCTTAAAGCATTCTGCTTTTTTTATGGCTTACTTTGAAATATATATACATGAAACCAGTTTGTCTTGTGAACCTCAAAATTTAACCCAAAGAAAAAAAGAAAAAAAAAAAAGAAAGACTGCATCAAAATCACCTCCTGATAGCAACAATAACCTCTACACTGTGGGAAGAAAAATAAAAAATTCCTGTCTATATCGAAGCCCTAAAACCCACTAGATCTCTGTTTACCAGCCTGACCAGTTAATTTTTTCTGGTACAAGTGCCTTGAGACTTTCCAGAGGTCAGCGCAACAGTAGACAGCTTATAACAAAACCATTAGCAGTTTGGCTAGCTTAGGGAAACCTCTTACTTTCCTTTTTTTGTTTATTATCACTGCATGAATCTGCAGCATATGATAGTTTATAATTTCTCAGGCTTGTTAAATTCATGTTAAAGGTCTGTTTTCTTGTTGAATAAATTTTGTTCATATAATGCTGCCTATTTCATACACTCAGTCTTTAATAGCACCTTTGGTCTATGCGCAACTCACAGATCAAAACAGAGGACTAAAATAGGGGTTGATGATGCTATTTACATGTGTGATTCCTGCTGTCTTCTTGTTAGTAGCTTTAATATAATAGAAGACCTTGTCTGTTTTGTAATTAACACATCTTTACTGGAGAGATATTTGGAAGTGATTGCTGTGAATATACTGGTTAGTAAAATAAACACAATCACACACCACTTTCTGTTATCAGACAAATTTGTGAATTGTACACATTATACTCCAGATCAACAAACTGTGATATAACAGCCAAGTAGAAGACACATATTTATATAACCCTTTATTTTTCTGAAAATATGTATTCACTCTGACCTTGCAAATATAATTAGCTGTGGGATGTGCAGACTTCAGTACCATGGTTGCTTTACTAATTGCAACTCTTGGAAATAGATACTAAATATTTGGAAGCTGCCAATACAAAATAAAAACTGCATCTTTCTGGTACATCTGTGTCAGCTTACAAAAGCAAAATAGTTTTGAAAACAATACTGAGTTCCATGTTTATTCCAAGCACACACAAAGGTCAAGGACCTACCATTTTAATGATGAATCTGGCTTAGGATTTAAGCTATAATTACTTTCAGATTCAGTTTAATCCATATTCTTGACTTCGTCTATGGAGATATATATATATGAGTTCATTCACTATGCTATTTTTTCATCCATGTTTCTCTAGGTCACTAAAAGAGCAGACTAAATTTCTAAAGCATCAAACTGCAACCCTGATTTTTACATTCAAAGGAAGCTTTTTTAAAAAGCAACACTCAATGAAATTTAATGAAAAGGCATTTTATTGCATATATATTTCCAGCAGAGGTTATTGTTTTTCTCCTCCACCTCTCATAGTGGCTTCTAAGGGCATTTCCAACTGTACTTACATTGAAGTCAATGACCAATGGAAGTGTTTCAAAAACACACAACAGAAGGAAGAGCTGATGTTAAAACATTTATGACGCAGTCATTTTCTTGAGCTCAAAGGGGTAGAAAGATGTAAATATTTAGAATCTTTTATAACTATATAGGTCACCCTAACACCTATAGCTAGTAAGAAAGAAAAAAGATAGAAGGGAGGGAAGGAAAGAAGGGATGAGGAAGGGAGGAGGGACGGAGGGAGGGAGGGAGGAAGGGAAAGATTAAAACCCAAAGCAATGCTAAATACTTAAGGAAACAGAGTTAACAGCTAAGTCCCATACTTAAAAGCATGTAAAGCAAGTGACATACAGAATCCATCCCTACACCACTATGAAATGAGAAGCAGGGGAAGAACAGGACAGCCACACCAAACACTGCTGCCTGAAAATGGCCGGTTATCAACTGCTTATTTTTTTGTTCCTAGATTCTTTAAAAATTAAGAATGAATGTGACCTGGGGAATACTTTGGGGGTTTGTGACCATTTCGTTACTTCTGCTGCTATGCACTGCCATGCGTCTATAAGATAAAAACATTTTCTGTCTCTTGTAAGCCCACGGCATAAAAAATTCAAAGATATCTTACTTTTTATGCCATTTCCAATGAAAAGCACCAAGAACTAAAACTGAGTCATGCCAAATGCATATCACTGAATTGCTATGATTTCTTGGTCTCAAGTTTGCAACACAGAAATTATTTATAAAATGTCAATTTTAGCTCTGGAAAAGAAATTCTTATGTGAATGTACTGCTTCTTTCTTCATCCTCAGAGAATTGCTTACTGTAGCTACAGATCTGTAGTACAATTTCAATATACTGGAATGAAGAGGGATGGGGCAGAACTAGCATAACGTACTTTCCTGGCAAGTGAAGACATGTATCAAAATTCAAGAGTAAATCCACAAGTTTTGAACATATATCCCTTAATGAAAACAAATCAATTTTTAGAAACTAGTAATGTAAAGGTAATTAGACATTTCTAGATTCATAAAACATTCTGAAAAATTTACTTAAATCATAGAAGGAAATTGAGCACAACTTTCCAGTGTTTGCATATAGTCAGCATCGTATAGGAATCTGAGTGCCTACGGTGAATCAGTCTCCTCTCAAAGTTAAAATTCTAGGTCTATTACCTACTAGCCACATGACCTAAGTTACTTAATGGCTCAGTCTCTTTGTGTGCTCATGAATGATACTTCACAGAGCTGGTGATAATATTAAATAATACATGTGTGCTTGTCATTACATTTCTTGTTAACTGTGGGAGTCACAGAGCTGTTCCCTTTAGATCTCTCTCTGTCTCTAATAGAACCTGCTGTGGAGAGCACAGTTGACTTCTAAACTCCAGCTGCTGCACCTTTTAATCCACTGGGCAGGCACACCAAGCAATATATCCCCAGGGCTGCTCCTAGCCAATGACTAAACACAACCATGGAACTAGAACTTAGCCATCTCTGCCAAAAAAAAAAGGCACCTTTGAAAAGTAACTGTGATTCAACTCCTCTACATAACCCCATGGCCAGGCCCTCCCTGCTCAGAACCACATTCCTCAAGCCTTTATCCATTACGGGTATTTTTTCCAAATAAATCTGTCATGTATGGAATCGCATTGTGGTTTATAATCTGTACAGCACCCAACCTTACACAGTTAACAAAGAGTAGCACTGTGAGGGTGAACACTCAAAAGTTACCCTAAAATTCAAATCATAACTATAAATTTGCTGTCCTGAGACACCTGATACATGAAACAATGAGGAAATTACAGCTCCCTTCCCTTCCTCCCACCAGACCCTCCAATGCACACCCTCAGTCTTTGCTTTCTTAAAATTCCATGGCCCTTTTGTTTTACACACACACACGCACACACACACACACAAGTATAATGGCAAATGTCTAGAATCTTTATTCATGAATGATAGATGTTTTTCAGCGCACAGGTGACAAATAGCACACTTAATATTGAACTCCTTGGGGGACTTCTAATGAGCTTCAAGAGCCCAACACCTATAGGCTGCTGGTCTGATACCAACCTAAAAGAGTGCCAATTGTCTCTGGTAGCTACAGTCAGCCTACACAAAATGAACAAGGGATTTTAGGTCTTGTTCTAATATCAAACTGTGATAATAAAAGTGATGCTCCTACTAATGGCCCCATATAAAGTAAATGACGAAAATAGCCCTAGACACTAAGGACGAAGGTTTAACAGTGTCAACATAGCAGTGGGCAAGTAAGTCATCTATGTACATTTATTGTACTATACCATCACCTTTAAAGAAAATCAAATTATGTCATTCAAACTAGCAGTACTCAAAAGTCAAATGAATTTAGCATGAAAAACATCAACTAAATTCCTACATAGAACATAACAATTTTAAAATTTGCTTATTAATAGATAGAAATTATCATTCTAAACCATTTCAGTTATCAAGAAATAAATTGTAAAATGATAATCAAAATTGCATCAGTTTCTAAATGAAGAAAGCAAGGCTTTTATAACTCAAAGTAAATGATATGCTACAATGGTAAGAGATAGAACTATGATTTGTGCTTATATGGATGCTAAAGTCAGTATACTAGTTATTAGCAAGCTATGTGATATAATAACTACATTAACACAAAAGCTAGAAAAGATTAAATTTCACTTATACAAAAGCAGGGTTTATGGCTCACTTAATAATAGAAAGCTACTCCATAACAGTAGTTACGGTATAACAATAAAGCCCATCAAAATGGTATAAAGCAAATACATAACAAAATGAAAAATCTAAGAAAGTATATTTGTATACTACTTTATGTATAAAAAGAAAGCTATCAATCAGGATTTTAAAAGCTCCGTCATTAGGTTTGACAACACATTCTCGTTTCCGGACCGCAGCTTGCTTTCCATGCACTATCACGTCTAGAGGCAGATTACACTGAGGTTCACAGCACAGTCTCACTTAGAGTAAAAACTATACGGTCAGTCCAGTTGTAATGTAAAACATGCCTGCACACATGTTTCCCTGCTAATAGTCTAACAATACCTGATGCCTTTGAAGAAACTCACTATAATCAATTCTACTCTCTTTAGAAAATTATAGAAATACATTAAAGGCCTCAAAACTAAGGCCTAGGTTCAGAAAAATCTCCTTAAGAGCTAATGTCAAATCAATATGATCTTAAAAATTAACATATGATGCTGCAGGAAAGATTCTTAATTAAACCCACTGTTTACCCACACAAAACTAACAAACTAACACCAAGGGTGAGAGCAGAGCTTCCTCTTTTCTGTATCTCCAGTGCATACCTGGCACACAGTGCTTGTCAGCATGGGTGACTAGCTAGATAATTAGATGATTACAGAAGTAAAAGCATCCAGTAAGCCAAAAGTCCATAATATTCTTATAGGTAATGGCACATTGTCTTAAATTCCATTTTTCCTAAACCAATGCAGCTGCTGCACTGAAATTATTTTTAACATAATCACACCACTGAAAACAAATAGCAAGTACTAAATAACATTAATTAGCTCAGTGTGCATTAACAGACAAACTTCAGATGACAATAAAATTTACCTCTATATAACATTTATTCCTTCAGTATTTTAAATCTAAAATAGGTATTCTCATATCTAAGTATCATAAAACGTCAAACTGTTCAAGTCCATAGGCCAGAGTTTCAGCAAAATATATCCCTTTTCTCTTCATTAATATACCCGGGAAAAATATCCTTGAAATGTTATATGCCCACTAAAAGAAAAAAAAAATCTGAAATGAGAAGGCTCTCTTCTTTTGTAGCTGTCTATTACCATCATTTTCCTAAGCATGAACAAATTAGGGGTTAACTCAGATTTATTTTTAGTAGATTTCCAGAGATATTAATATTCTATATATTTTTTTAAAAGCTAGGTCTTACTTTCCGAACTAATAAAATATCCTTTATCACATGGCAACTAAGAGATACGTACGTCAATATCACTATGTATATGTAATACATACTCTCTAATCAGTGTCTGTATCACTCCAATATATTCAAAATACTACAAAATGGATTCAAAAATTCCCATTTTACAGATAATAAAATGAAGCATCACAAAAATTAGGTAACTGGTTTAAGTTCATATTGCTCTTCACTATTTTATTATGTCTCTTTACATAATTTTTATGTATGTTTTTTTAATAAGAAAAAAATAGAGCTGTTATTTAAGTAACTTAAAACTACCACATTTTATGTTTTTTTAATAAGAAAAAAATAGAGCTGTTATTTAAGTAACTTAAAACTACCACAATTTTAAAATTAACATGTGAAAGTTACATTTTTCCAACTCCTAAATATGTGAAAAAAACAGAAAAACTTTTAGAAATATTCATTTTCTAATACACTTTTTCCTATTATTTGTATTTACTTTGCTGCTCCATGTTTGGTGAAAGATCTCCTCTTTTAAATTCTAGTATCTGTGAAAGAATGAGAGTACCCAGAAGCAGCCAGTGCAGTCAGTGTTCTTCCTACACTCTTCCCACATGGCGGGTTTCTTTCCTGATGCTGTCTTGCTCACCCAGCTTGTAAGCAGAGCCACAGCTTACCCTGCCCTCCTCAGGGCTTTCTAACTTACTAACCACGTCTGCTACCAAAGTAGACTGACTGTACTATAGATTGGCAAATATGGGATTCTGGTCAGTAATCAGATTCCATTTTCAAAGCTTGTTGAATATTTCTTATCAGGGTAAACAAACATGTTTCAGAAAAACCCAGCCACTGTTTAGATTCCATGGTCATTAGTTTCTGTAAGTTTTGAACAGAAAACAGGCACTGTGATTGCTAGAGTTAGTAGACAGCATCTACATATTCACTAAAAGCCACCTAGTCAAGGAAAATTAATTCTCTAAATCTATTGTTTTTTAAAAGATAAGTTTAAGACCACATTGTACAGTAGTTTACCCATGTTGCTCAAAGTAACCCCATATGAAAAAGAAGTGTAGCAGTGTTACAGGTTGAGTCAACTTGGAAAGCTACTGTGCTGGGTCAAGTCCTGATGCAGGGTGACTATATGGCAAATTAGGCAAGAAGTTACCATGGTGCCATTTGAAGCTCTGAGTATAAAATATTTAGGTATGTGTACCTTACAAATAAATGGAAAACTAAAGCAGAATCTTGAAATTCTGTCATTAAATAGTTGAAGTCAAGAGCTCACAGGTAACCTCTATGAGTTTACTTTCCACTTCTATTATGAATTTAAATGGCAACGAGTTTTCTCTTCCATCATTTAAAAGTATTTGTGCTAGATAATTCAGCACGTGATAGGTATTCTTTATCATATAGTATATTTTATTTTTACGGTGGTTCTGTTGTTTGGGATGTCACCACAGTTAAGGGAATAAACCTATCTAATATTTTTAAGTTATCATAACTCCTATCCCATGGAAAAATTCACAGGTACCACCTACTTTAGATAATATGAACTGCTGTTTAAAATGAAAGAAAACTGAAGTCCTCTCCCCTGACACAGGCTTCAGGAAGCTGAAGAGAGTGATGACCTTGTCACATGAACTAAAAGGCTGCGCGATGACCCCTAATGCTGACATCCACTCCTGAGTTACTCTAACGGACCTATAAAAGCATAAGTGCTGTGTCATTCTATAGAGTTGGATTTCTGTTTATTTTTACCAGGAATAATAATAGCAAGAGTAACAGTAGTGGTGCCTATCTCTAGGATTAAGTCCAAATGGTTATTACTTTAATACCTGGATATTATTCAACTTATAACACACTCAGGTCACCTAAATGAAAGCTGAACTTACTGGGAATGAATTAGGATGACAAAAAATCCATACTTATCTAAATTACTAAAAAACATAGGTAATATTGGAATTTATAAAAATAAAAACATATAGGAAAGAGATTTTAAAAGTATAACAGAGTTTCAACTTTAGTTATTTACATATAGACTGTCATTTTAACTCTTGATCTAATCACAGTTTTATTAAATATTTTGACAGTTTTCATAAACCACAAACCGGGAAAGAAAAGTACCATGGAATTCTTTATTTTTATAAATTATATTCTTAAATTTCATGATTTAAATAAATATACCATCATGGATTTACTAGCATTTAGTTGATCTGTAATGTCAAAAACTCTTGACAATTAAAAAGTAATAAATTACAACCAAACTCAGATGCCACAGATGGACTACGCAGGTAACACAGCTACATGAAAAGGCAGTAAGGATGGACCACTGACTGTATATAGTTACATTTTTAAAATGCAACAATATTTTATGACTTAATAAAGCTAGGTAATATATATGATTTCATAAAGTAATTTTATGTACTTTTAAAAATTACACAACAGCCAAGTCCTTTGCTATAAGTATAGTCTTAAATGTTTTCATTTTTAATATGAATTACAACTAATTAGAACTAATGGGAATTCAATATTAGACAATACTTTAATGCAAGTTGTGAAGCTAAAACTGCTCTCTAGAATTATACTTCAGAGATAAGTCATAAACACTGCTTGCAAATGACTGTGATGGGAGCTTTACAAGTTTTAATTCTTTATTTCTAGAATAATAATTATTAAATTATGTTACTGAAAAGATACTTTAAACATCAGAAAATTACATTGTACTTTAAATCTGGTAAGCAATAAGGACTTTCAACTTCTTTATCTGTATTAAGTAACAATTTACTTAGTAAAATAAAGGGCAAATAAATTGAAACACAGGGATACAGCAAGCATTCTAAGTTTCCTTAAATTGCCTAGTATATCAGTTGGTACTATTATTGTTTTGGGGGACAGTTTCTGCCTTTGATCTCACAGGATCAAGCTTTAAATAAGACCTCAATTTTTATACATCATAATAATATGGTATCAGAAAACATTCCATTTCAAATTTGTAACACAAAGCATCCGTGTTTTAACAATCACATTTAGTTTGCTTCAGCTGCTGCGTAGATGTAAATGTAATCCACACCACTATAAACTCCAGGTCTGAGAGATATCAAGCTAATATTTATTTCTAAGTGCTTTAAAAATTATTTGTAAAACCTGCATAAAAAGGATTCCGTAAGTGTATTGTGATTTTACTTTAACAATTATTCTGCACTACAATGGAAGTACATGCTCAAACAAGACACCTCAGCAGTATTTTAAAGCAGTAACCACCTAGCCAATTTCTCTATATTCTGTAGTTTTTCTAATCCACTCTCCCTGTGGTTGAGCAAAATCGAATTGCCTCTCACATTTGCAGACAGCTCTGTGAAGGTGATAATAGAGCTGCACCCTGCTGTCATGAGGCAGGAAATAGGAAAATGGCATATGGGGCTAGAAAGAAAGAAATAAAAAAGGGGAAAGAAAGAACGAAAGAACGAACAAAAAAAGAGAGAGAGAACTAAACAAGAACAAAAGATTTCAACAAAGGACAATATAACCCAATGTGCTCTGCAAGCTAACCTCTTTTTAGAATCAGTCAGCATATTTAATCATTCATCTGGGTCCTTACTACAAATACATGAATGGTTGATTACCAAGTGTTTGGGACAAGTTTTCATTGTCTAAAATATTTAGAATATCCAACTCCAGAATATATCCTGCATAATGTCTGAAAAACAAAGCTCTTTAAAATAACATCTTTAAGATATGCTGATAATTATTAAATATTAGGAGAATGTATGAAGCAGGCTTTTAGTATGCTTTAACACTCAAATTTATGAAATTTTAAAAAAATAAACATTCATTGATGATTGAAAATTAAAAATAGAACCCCTATGTAATTTTTTAAATTGCTAATACATTTAAGGTCTTGAATAATTTCAATAGAAAGTATTCCTCTGTGTGTGTGTGTGTTAAGATCACTTTCAAATAAAGATTTTTATTACATGCATGTGTATGAAGTGGCAATAGGCGGCAATGAAGTTAGAACTGACTCTACCTTTCCTTTTACACTCTGAATGGGATCCACAACCACTGCCACAGCTCTCTCCGACAAAGCTTCAAAGCTCTGCTGAGTGTTGATATCCACACCAGAAAGCCAACAGCCAAAGCCAGGGTGACTGTGATACCAACCAACAACCATCTCGGGCCTGAAACAAAGGGCACTGAGACTCAGAACACAGCAATGCATGATGAGAGGAGAGAAACAACACACTAACAGGGTATAAATTAAGAAAAGATGAAAGCACACAGGTGTGAAAAAGCACCATTAGAAACTCTGAAACCGGACACCATATTCTCCAGCAAACATGGAAATGAGTGAGTGTGACAAAGAAGGGCTATCATTAAGAAACACACATTAGCAGTGGTAGATAAGGCTTTCAGTTTTTCACCTTGTTACCACACTTTCTCAGAGCCAGTTTTTACCCTTTCAGCATTCAAGTAAATATCTACTCTTTAACTCCTTAGCTCTGGGAGCTGGATTTTCCAGGCACAGAGTACATTTGTTAACAATGGACACCAGGATCCACTGTTGTGAAAGGATTAAATATCAATTAAACCAGCAGTAGAACTAGGAACTCAGTCAAAAACCAATTTGCACTGCTCTGCTCAGCTGCTGAGCCTTTTGCTAACATTAATTCTGAAGTTTTTTCCACAGCAGAAGAATCTAAGCAAGAGAATGACAACTACTGAAGGGAAAACAGTTGGGTTACTGTCTTTAAACTCACGTCTACACACATTTATTCAGAACAACATTCGGATGCAGTTCTCAGATACACAGAGCACACCAGGCTTGTTGTTTACAAGTGAAGAGAACATAATTCTAGATGCTAAACAGAACAGTACAGCCCCAGCCTATGACATAACAGCTGAGACTCTTAATACAAGGCAGTTTTCTGATTGGTAGACTTCCATTCAGGATGTCAATAGGCATCACACAGGCAGATCTCCTACACTGATTCCTCCCCTAGAAATGATGTTTATAAATACCATTAACTTTAAGGTACATTTCCAAAAATATTCTCATTCCTTAAAAAAAAAAAAAATAATAATAATACCCACCTTCCTGTTTGTTTCAACATATCCAACATTTTGGCTTGGAACACTGGGTCAACTGCTTCTACACTGACGCCCTATATTAGAAAAAGGAAAATTTTTTTCTCTGAGTAAAATTGGAAAAGAAAAAACATACTGGAAATTAACAAAAAAATCCTACCCCCTATTTTGTATTATAATATCATAGATTTTGATACATGCATTTGATAGCTACTCAAATCACTGATTTCTAAAACTGTTAAGTACCAAATTGCTGTTAGCTAATGACTGAGACAATATTCGCAGTGTTAAAAGTTTATGGCTGTTGCTCTGTATTTATAAGAAGTACCAAATAACTAACAAACTATGGTTATTTTTCAGTTATACCTACCTATGGCAAGCATATCTCCTAATACCATTCTCTAACAGGATAAGAACTACAACTGGTCAGTTATTGTATAATACTATTTTTCAATAAATAATTGAAAAATACTTTCAAATAATTTGAATAATCATATATTGCCTAATAAAACAGCAATCACAAAAACTCACTACTAGACATAGACCACATAATCAATTCTCTTAAATATTGCATTAATTTGCTAGTTTAGTCAAAAATATGATTTTAGCATACAGAATAAGAAGGCTTTATGTTAATACACTGTTAATATGAAGGATGACCTATTACAGGTCACTGTCGTTTACCTCCTCTAAGGCTTTCTTCCAACATGAGGAATCTAAGTCTAATCTAGCTGAGCAAGCAGTTTAACGTAAGCATGTCCTTCCCGCCAAAGCAAGCAGCATGCTGAATCCCAAAGAGGGCATCCTTGGAAAAGAAGAAGATGCACTCTGTTGCTGGGCTAAGAATATCTTTTTGGGGTTTTGTTTTCATTAAGGAGAAGGTGAAGAGAGAGCGTGAGAAGAGTGGAGGAGGGGTAGGATGTAGGGAGAAGGAGAGGGATAAAGTAGAGGGATAACCATGCAGACACATTCTTTACAGAAGAGTCTGGTGACTCTTGAGCCAAAAGAAATACTTTCTGATTCTACTACACAGAGTGAAAATAAAAATCAAAATAGCCTATCTCACACCATCAAGCAAGCGTTTATATGAAGCGTAGTAATAATGTGTAAGAATCATTTATTATCCTGATTTTCTACATAGGGACTACCTGTAACAGAAGTAAGTTAATTTTTGTGTATTTTATATATTCTGATAGAAAAAGAAGATATAACAGCAGACTAAAATTTAAATCTAAATATAAATTTGTGGCTAACAGATTTACATATCCATACGAACAAAAAGTATAATGGATATTCAGAAAGACAAAACAATTCCAAATCTATTTACCAAAACAAAACAAAAACTTACCTCTTTTAGTATTGTAGATTTTCATATTGTTTTATATTATTTGCAAATATGTTGCATACTATAGCAGCTGCTCTGCAGAAAACATTTGTTTCATGTGTGTGTACATATATGCATGTAGATATATGCATGTATGTGAATTCATATACAATGGCATTACTTAAATGTTTATACTTTGTTTCTTAGTATGTACCTTACCAAAGCAAGCTCATAGTAAGGGACTTTAAACAGAGTGAGCAGCTTTATCTTTAAGCCTCACCAGCCTTAATAAGAATACTGGTACAGTAAAGTACAAAAGCCATCAGAGAAACACAAAAACTCACAAGTGAGAATGGTACATATCATGTTTTGAAAAGTAAGTAGAATTAATGCTGACAATCTTTGGTTTGAGCTGGTGTTTCAATGTGGGGCCAAATGGCTTCAAAATGACTATTTCAGACAAGGAAGATCTTGAATTCCTCATCTCCTTTCTTCACCTCTCAAGTGCTGTGATTCAAGCTATAAGCTACTGTACTGGCTTTTAATAATGTTTTTTCACATTTTCTTTAAATCCAGCAGGGTACCACAGCACACACCTTTAATCCCAGCATTCCAATACAGAGGCAGGAAGATCTCTGTCAGTTAGGGGGCAGTCTACTCTACATACAAAATTCCAGACCAGCTAGGGCTATATGGTAAGATCCCTATCTCAAACAAGCAAATACCCAAACAAACAACAACCACAAAAAATATCCAAACAGGACTGGAGAGATGGCTCAGCGGTTAAGAGCACTGACTGTTCTTCCAGAGGTCCTTGAGTTCAATTCCCAGCAACCACATGGTGGCTCACAACCATCTGTAATGGGATCTGATGCCCTCTTCTGGTGTGTCTGAAGAGAGCTACAGTATACCCACATACATAAAATAATAAATAAATCTTTTAAAAATCCAAACAAAAAAGTATAAATGCACTACTTTTTATAAAAATCTACTAGCATAAATAAAAGGCAAAGCAAAATTGCCACTACAGATAGTAAATTGCTTTCAAAATCTACATTTTATTACTTAACAACTGAATGTCATTCACTACCATTCATATATATATATATCTCACACAGACTTCCAAACAATAGACACGTGAAACCTACAGGAAGACTAATTCACATGTATTCGAATTTTATACAACTTCTAAAAACTTTCATGAAATGTTCAGTGTAATTAATGCAATACCCTACTTTTATAGCAGCTAATTTTTAAATCTAGTAAGTAATTTAGTACTACCATCATTCAGTTTATAAGAGTTCATGGTGCATTTAAAAGACTAATGATTTAATTCAACACGAGATAAAATCTGTATTACTAATCTTATGATTGTTGCGTCCTAAAGCAAAGGAAAAGAAAACATAAAAAGATGGAAATTATTTTGAATTAAAAAAAAAAAAAAGAAAAAGACATGCAGCAGCCAACATAAGTAGTACTCACAGTTCCTGACTGTGGCATAGCAAACACATCAATCACTCTGACGGTGTAATCATCAACAAATTCACCAAGCATTAGACCCATAACTTCCATAGGCACTCCAGCTCGGCCATGTTTTAACATCTGTAAAGAGGAAGATATATGGATACAAAGCACATTTATTTGAAATCTTGACACACACACACGCTACCAAATAACTTATTTTGCTTCTGTGGAAATAAAAGCAACTAATACTTAGGTAATCCTTATGCCTGAGGGAATTAGGGCAACAAATATACCAAAGTAAAAAAGCGAATGCAAAGGAAGCTGTGAAGCAAGTAGCTCCATCCCTTCCTTACCTTTAGCAACGCCAAGGAAGAGATATAAACTTGTTCTGCTGTGTCCACTGCAGGAGCATCTGTAGGCGGACCCTAGAAACAAGCCCATCGATTACTATAATACACAGAATATTGAAGTTAAAATTAAATTTACATGTAAAATAAACTTGATTATCATTAAAGCTTCAGAAAAAATATCCAATTTGTATCCAATCACAATACAAATAATCATGAAATATTTACAAATATCTAGCATAAAGGCAACAGTTAAAACTCAGTATCTGGTAACTTTTCAATGGGCATAAAGTTCCACAGTGTTCTTCTACCGTGGCTACAAAATAATTACTGCCAATTACTGTAACATTAGTTAACATTATATCACAATACAATATACTCTGAATGCCACCTGCTATTGAACCAGCTTAATAAACTGAAGGATTCACAAACACAGCAGACCCTCAGAGCTGCTTCTGCTTTAACTACAGACAGCATGCAGATCAAGGAATGGGATCACTCTGCACTCATAGATACAGCGGGAGGCAAAGTGGAAGATGACTTCTAATCCCTAGGTGAGAGAGCTGTGAACAACATACTCTCTGCACTTGCCTAATGAACTTGTTGCCTTCCCCACACACAACAAATTTAGCGCAAGCACCTCAGGTGTGAACAAACTAGATAAGGTCGGGTAGGCATGAAAATACTTCCAGTGACTGACCACTGCCTTTAATGCTATTACAGATTAATGAGCCAACTAAGTTTCTTCCTAAAAGGTGCTATCTATTCACAAAAAGAAACAAATCTCTACTGGTTGTCACAGTGAGCTGCACAGGGCAACTTGCGGTCTTTACCCTCAAGGTAGCCTCACCCACCAGCCAGTAAGTACAATTCCATGCCAAGCACTACACAACATTTCAATTTTTTTCTTTTTCTTTTTTTTTTAAATAGTGGGCAGTTTACAATATAGTTTCTTTTATTTATTTTTATTTATTCTTCTCTCATATATTTTATCCCAACTACAGTTTCTCCTCCCTCCCTGCTCCAAGTCCTTCCCTGCACCTAGATCCACTCCTCCCATTTCCCTTCAGAAAAGAGCAGGCCTCTCAGGGCTATCAACCAAAGAGAGCGTGACTAGGCACAAACCCTTATATCAAGGTTGGACAAGGCAACCAACCCAGCAGGAGGAAAAGGATTTCAACAGCAGGCAAAAGAGTCCCACTGTTGGGAGTCCCACAAGAACACCAAGCTACACAACCATAACATATATGCAGAGGGCATAGGTCAGACCAATACAGACTCCATGATTGTCCCTTCACTGTCTGTGAGCCCCTATGAGCCCTGCTTAGATGATTCTGTGGGCCGTGTTACGGTGTCCTTGACCCTTCTGGCTCCTACAATCCTTCCTAACCCTCTCCCTCAGGATTCTGGAGCTCTGTCCAATGTTTCTGATTGCTTTGACCCGTTTTACTCCTCTATACCATGTCAAACATGTTAACCATTCACTCTCTCTTGCTTTTATGCTTTAACTTGTTGAAATTGAATAACTTCTTTACTCAAACTCCACTAGCGATCTACATGTATTTCTATTTATTCACTAAATTTGTCACCTTTGGGGACTGTTAAAAATCTTACAATAGTCATTGGAAGCATTAAAGCATAACCAGTTCCCAAGTGCAAATACTTTACTTATCACTAAATGCAGTTTCACTGTTTCTTTCAAATACACTTTCAAAACGAAAACTTAGTGGTAAGCTCAAGTACTTTTTGACGAAGCTATAGAAGCTTTAATAATCTAACTTTGTTCCCCAAGCTAAGAAGTGTAAGAAGGATTAAGAAATGGAGCTGGAGCGATGGCTCGGTGGTTAAGAGCCCTGTCTGCTCTTTCAGAGGACCCAAGCTCGAATCCCAGCACACACATGATGGCCCACACTGTTTGTAGCTCAAGTTTCTGGGGATGAGACATCCCCTTCTGGTCTTCAAAGGCACTACACATATGTGGTACACACATACATGAAGGCAAAACCCCTATATATAAAAGAAAATAAATAAATCTTTAATAAAAATGTTAAGGAAGGATTAAGAAAAAACCAAAGATTCTATCAAGTTAGATGTGAGGATACATTTGTGGAAGTTAAACTTTAGCCTTATGATGATAAACACCATATTCAAATTATTTCCTGGACACTGAACAACTTTAAAAACTGTGTATGTCATCCCAAGATATTAAAATAGCCTTTTTCAATTTGCCAGAAAATAGTTATTTTAAAAAAAAAAAAAAAAAGACCACATTTTTACCTTAAGTATATCACTGATAGAATCCAGAAACTCTTTTCAGTCATCAATGAAAGAAAACCCTGCCTTTGTTGGGTGTTATATATAATCAGTACTTAGCAAAGTACAGAGCAAGAACTCAGTAATATTTGCTGGGGAAAAAAAAGAATCAATAAAGAAGGTACTGAAAGCTAATAGAACTGAAAAGGAAATTTTCCAACAGTTATTTGTGAGAGGGAGCTAGCACATGCAAATAGAGATCTTAGCTTTTCTTATCTATTTTCTCAGGGTTCAGAATCATACTACAGAAAGCCCTGTGTTAGGAAAAACTAAGACCCTCGCTCCTTTTCATATGAATGCTGTCTGCAGGACAACAGCCAGTGATACTACTGTTCTGCTCTCTCCTCTCTCTACCTCTCCTGACTGCCCGTCCTCCCCTTCCCCCTTCCTTCAAGTTCTTGCTAAGTGATCCAGGTTGGTTTCAAAACCTTCAGCCCCAATTGCTCAGGTGTGGCCCACCTATTTTATCTCTTGATTATGTGAGTCAGAGACTAAAAATCCTGGCGTGGAGTGCTGGCTAGAAGTGAAGAGGGGTTGGTAAGTTAAATTTACAGAGACCGCAAAAAGCAGAGGGAGGAAAAACTGGGATACATACAAAGACCTTGAGAGTGGTGAGTATCTATCTAGGCTACAGTATTCTACACACTCACCTGTTCTGAATAAGACTAAAAGATGCAATAAAGAAGAGACCTCATTAAAGACCCTCAAACTGAGTTCAGAGAGAAATGTAAAAACTTACAAACAGCTTAACAACAAAGATGACCTGCCTAGCACTCAAGAGGGGGGAAACGGGGCATTATAGACAGTCTAGTGTCTTTAGGTAAATAGTTCTGTGGACCAGCATATGGCTTCATAATTCAATCAATAAATTGTCTAAAATTGGAGTAACGAGCAACATTTTAGAAAATCTTTCTGTAAACAGAATATGATTTTCTTTGTAATATAGCATTGGAGGAGAAACAAGATTTAAAAAGTAATTAAAATTACACACTAAGAAACAAGGACAAATAACACTCCTGTAGGTTCCTAACAGTGACACAGACTGCAACATTCTCTCTGACAAATGGAGAGGGATAGAGCTCATTAGTGATTGTTCCAAAAATAAAAATTTGAAAGATCTTTAACTTTAAGTTAACTGCTTAAAAATGAAACCACGGTGTATATTTTACCAAGTTACTGGGGGCAAAAAGGAAGTAGACACAAGACTGACAGTAAAGCAATGGAAGAAGCCAGGTACAGAGGTACATTCCAGATTGCTCAAGGCTGGCATAGGAAGCCTGTGGGTTCAAGGCCAACGGACTCATCATAGATGGTCAGGTATTTCTGTTTTTAGGAACAGGATGCTAGTGCATTGCAAGAGTCAGTGTACTGGACAATAAAAAAGTTTCTCCTACAGCCACCCAACTTTAGGTCTTTAACACATGCGCACACATACATTGCACGCATGTGCATTCGTGTAATCAAAATACAAGAAAAAATTTAAAATACTAAATGATGTAAAGTAAGATAAAATCAAACTGTTTACTGACAAATCAATGATGAACAACCTCCAAGTGGATTTAAAGTAGAAATTCATACATATGTTGCTTAAAAATAATAAAGCAAACACTAAGAAAGTTAGTCAACAACAACAAAAAATGACTTAATTGAATGATTAGGACCAGACATGTTTCACATTTCAGAACATCTGCAGTCTAAAACAGTTAAGCACCCACAATCCAAGAGATCCAAATGGCTACAAACTGGAAATCTTTTTGAACGCTTTACCATTTTGACTTCAAAACATTTTGCATTTTGGGTCTGGGATGCACAATTTGGGCCTGCATGTTTCTGTAGAGGCCACAGTGATGCTCTGCTGAACAGAGGAACACCGCACACTGTTGTTAGATCACCCCTGTACTTCTGAAATCAATTGAGTTTGTATTTACAGTTTGTTTTTCAGAACAAAAGTGACGTTCTCCCATTCCTCTTTTCTGTTAAATTTATTAGGTTTTGATATGATTATGAAGAATTTATAGAATAATCTGGAATTATAAAGCTTTCCATTTTTATATCTCCTGTGTATACATTAACATTACCTAGCATTTAAAAATCAAAGCATTTAAAAATCAGTATTAAAACATTTGACTATAAACATCTTTTAGAGATAGCTGCTCTAACTTTTTCAATCAGTGTATTGATAAATTCAGCTTCTTTCAATCTTGCACCTAACCAGACTGCTATACTACTGTAGACATTGCATTTCACTAGCTTTCCAAGTTGTCACCATAGAACTGAATATATTATAACTTCTTATCCTGCTTAACAATGGAAGCACTTCAAACTAAATTTACTTCTTCTCTATATCATGCTATAGCATTAACCAGGAGGATTAAAGAGTTACATTAGAAAAGAAAATCAAAGCACGGCAAAACTTTTCTAATAACAATGTCTATGTGATCAGTGTGCAGGAATACATATGATAGGCACAAAACAAACTGAATCAATAAAAGAATATACAATTAAAAACATAATATAAATTTTCTGAATATTAAAAAGCAATATACTCTGAAATTTTAGTTGCCTCATTTATGTCAAAAAAGTCATTAAGTAAATAAATTTTAAAGATTACTAAGCCCTTAGCAAAACACAGGCAAAGAATATAGAAGCTAATTATATAAAAAATACAAAATGATATATGAAATGTGTCCAACCTCCCTAGCTGACCTTCTTTAATTAAAGAAATGCCAATTAACACATTAAGACTTTTTCCCCAACAAGACAAGTTTTATAGTGTCCACTTCTGGAAAGGTAATAAAGGAGACCCTGAGCAGCACTGGTAGCAATATGAACTGGTAGAGTCCATCAAAAGCAGCTGGACAATGGATAGCAATAGCAGTAGGGTTGCACAAACTTTGTGACCTATTTTTTCACTCCTAGAAAGTAAATAAACAAAGAATGTTTGCAGGAACCAAAATATTCATAACTGTCTTTAAATAATGCAAATAAACCCAAGAACTTAACCTTCAATTAAAGAACATTGTTGAAAGCCTCACCTTCTGATTGCTTTAGTCATCTTAAATAGCAATAACTATACATTTAAAGCCAAGTATCTTAATCTGTTTCTTGCTATAGGGACAGGGTTTCTCTATGTACCTCAACCTGTCTTGGAACTCACTACATAGACCAGACTACATCTGACCTCATCACAGAGACGTATCTGTCTCTACCTCCTGAGTGCTGGGGCTTAAAGTTGGGTGCCACATGCACAGCTATAGGGGATATTTTAATTTAGAATCTTGGAAGAAGCCTACATTAAAGTAAAGGAAAAGAAGGAAGAGCCGGGCAGTGGTGGCGCATGCCTTTAATCCCAGCACTTGGGAGGCAGAGGCAGGCAGATTTCTGAGTTCAAAGCCAGTCTGGTCTACAGAGTGAGTTCTAGGACAGCCAGGGCTACACAGAGAAACCCTGTCTCAAAAAACCAAAAAGAAAAAAAGAAAAGAAGGAAAATAGGTCAGTCATTGGGAAAAGGAACAATGCATATAAAACTACCATGCCTGTGAGAATCCATCCATAAAATAGCAAGCATATCAAATCATCACACATATGTATATCTGAACACCAATTTTGTCAGCTCAATGAAGCTGAGGTAACAAAAATGAAAGCTACAGGAGGGGCGTGGCCACCAAATACACTGGCATGAAGGCAGATTCTCCACAGCTTTGATGGAAGGAGAAGCTAACTAGTCATCGGTCCATAGAACAAACAGGTAGACTTAGTGTTTACTAATACAAAGTATTTTAAAGCACTCAAGGATACATATTTTTGGCCAGTTCTTGGCTTTTAAGTACTAGATTCCATTTTTAAAGAATTCCTTACTCTCAAAATCTAGAGCCACACAGGACAGGCTCATGAAAGAAATCATAATACACATAAAATACTAAGAAAACTGTGCGGATGTTCGAAAAGGATCCAAGATACAACAGCTTTAAATACCTGAAAAGATGACAGAATACAGCAGTTTGTTGGACTAATAGTTTTCATAGTACAAACTCTGAATCAGTCCCATTTCTATCATTTGGAAACTTGTGAGCAATACACATTTTTACTGAATCACCAGAAATCAGGGTTCTAAAAAGGTCCTCCAGCAACTCTGAGTCCTGATGAAACTTCAAGATCGCTGATTTCAGACTACATTAGTACTATAAGTCAATGGGAAAATTATCCAAGCTAGTCGACTGGAGTTACACAGAAAATTAAGGCAGATTCCCTGGAACTAGAGCTAATCGACTGGGACTGCTCAGGGTAGACTTCTGAGGGCTGGTTAGCTCAAACAACACAGTAACTCCCCCAACTCCATCTTCACACTATTTCCCAAACCAGTGTCTTCAGACATCAAAGTTAACATATTCTCTATAAATTAATCTTTTCAACTTATTTTATTTAATGTCTTGAATCTCATACTAGATTAATACCTAAGTAAAATTTCTGCTGACTCAATTCAGTTCTTATACCCAACATAAAACCAAGTTTATAAAAAGTTTTACTTTACAGAGTGGCAGAGATTTTAAAATATTTATTTTTGAGAAAGGAGCTGCAAAACATACTTCAAAAAGTTTATTCCTGGTTGTGATGGCTAGTTTTTAATGCCAGCTTGACACAGATGAGTTAACTAAGAGAGCAGAGTTGAGAAAGTGCCTCTATAAGACTATTGGGCGTCTCTTTTTAGATTGATATGGGTAGGTCCCGCCCACTGTGGGTATGCCACCCCTAGAGACTGGTCCTGAGTTGTCCAAGGCAGGTTGAGCAAGACAGGAGGAGCAAGCCCATATGTAGTACTCTCTCACGCCTTCTGTTTCAGCTCCTGCCTATGAGTTCTGGTCCTGCCCTGATCTCCCTCAGTCTGTTACCTGAAAGTGTAAAATGAAATAGTCTTTCTTCCCTAATGGCCCTGATGTTTTATCACAGCAACAGAGAGCCTAACTAAGATACATGTCAAATAAACTTAGAAAATACTTTGTATCTACCTGAGCTCCCATGTTTACACTGTATGCTAAACTCTCACTGTAAATACTCATCCTACGAGGAAGGAGAAGAAGAATATGTTTATCTAAAGTTTTCAAAATCATACAATCCCGTTAAGAAAATCTGAGGTTTCTGTTTCGGGGTATGGAAGGATTAAAAACAAAATTTCCAAATGTGTGACAGTTACAATTCATTACATATTTATTAGTTAAAATGTGTGAGTACAAAAGTTTCAGGAACCTTGTGAGACAGTTAAAGCATGTACTGACATAGACTCAAAGCTAACACTTACCACTGACCAGAACTAACGTATAATCAGATGGACAGTAACATGCAGTTTCTACTAGAGCATACCAGCAGACAATCAAATCAACGTTCCCTCTGACAGCTGAGCTTTCATGCTTTACAGATTTAGAATCTGAAACCATTTCTACTAAGGAAAGGAAAGGAAAAATAAAGTGGGGCACCCTTCCTACTGAAAAGCATTTAAGATGCTCAGAGAGGAGGAATACCAGTGTCTCTTTGTATTTTCTGAAATTTGGATGAGTGCACAAAAATTATACAGAGCAAATGCAATACTGAGCATACTTGCAATACTAGGTGCGTGCATGCATGCGTGCACGTGTGTGTAGAGGGGTTTAATAGGAAAAAATAACAAACTGGATTAAACCCTACCATGAGAAATTTGACTCTTAACAAAGCATTTAGCGTATTTTTAAAATCACAGCATACAAGTAAATAGAATAGCTCTTTACTCCCACTTCTCATTACAATTTCTGCCATAAAGTCCTTCAAAAGCTCCAAAAGCAGGCTGGAGAGATGGCTCAGCGGTTAAGAGCACTAACTTCTCTTCCAGAGGTCCCTAGTTCAATTCCCAGCAACCACATGGTGGCTCACAACCATCTGTAATGGGGTCCGATGCACTCTTCTGGTCTGTGTCTGAAGACAAGAGAGTACTTATATAAATAAAAATAAATAAATCCTTTAAAAAAAAAAAAAAAGCTCCAAATGCACCTTAATGGTGCTCTCTGTTCCCGGAGACCTGCTACTGATAATCCTGAAATCTGTTTTCCCTCTCTCCTAAGCTCCTATCTCTGAATCTATAATTCTTGTCCTCTGTGGTCATTGAATTTCACTCTTCAAATTCATGAGACAAGAACCTGAAGTCCCTTGCTCTCAAATACAACCCAATTTTCCATTAGTTTAATACAATGGTTCTACCTTCCTAATGCTGTGACCCTTTAATACAGTTTCTCACGTTATGATACCCCCAACCATAAAATTATTTTTGTTGTTACTTTATAACTATAATTTTGCTTTTATCTGAGTTATAATATAAACATCTGATATGTAGAATATCTTATATATGCACCCGGTAAAAGGGTCGTTCAATACCCAGAGGTTGCAACCCACAGGTTGAGAACCACTGCTTTAATACATTTTAAACTGAATAAATTTAAGTCACAATAAAAATAAGATAATGGTTTATCTCAGAAGCAGAGATCTCAAACATCAAGATACTTTATGGTGGCCTGGTGTGGCGGTGCACACCTTTAAGAGCACCATTTGTGAGGCAGAGACAAATGGTTCTCTGAGTTCTAGGCCAACCTGGTCTACATAGTAAGTTCCAGGTTAGCCAGGACTACAGACACCCCCCCCCCTTTTTTTTTTTTTAAGATATTTTATGGTTATTCCCCAGGCAAATAAAAATATTAACAGCTCTACTTTAAATATTAAGTAACTTAAATGTGTATAATCTATTTATTAAATAAATAAATGTGTGTTACACATTTAAGTCAAGAATTCCTGCATTCTGGGAGCAGAGGCAGGATGACAGAGAGATACAGTGAGACCATGATCCAATGATTCAGTGAGGGAAAACAAAACCAGAAATGGTCAGGATAATGATGTGTCAAGGTGTACCCCAGAGCAGCAGGTGGTTTTTATCCCTGACCCACAGGGACTTCCTGATCCTTTAGCTCTTTCTGCCCTCATGCCTCTTTTTTCCCACCCTAAGACTGTAATAGGAAACAAAGTAAGAACGAACTACTACAAACTGTTTTTTCCCCCAAGTCAAACTTAACTATTGTTAGGATAAACCTACACTCAAATAAAACATACAGTAATGGGAAAAGGTATCTATCTATAAAATTATCAGCTTCTATAGTGTGCCAACTATTCATGTGAACTCTACTGATCTTATGTCAACTATTTTACCAGCTAATACGAATAATGTCAGGCACATTTTAGTAACTGAATATGATATAGGTTAAACTTCAAGGTTCTTTAACAGCACCTTCTACAAGAACTGAAAGCACTAGAATTTACTAAAGAGGCATCTAAGCAAGAAAAAAAAAAAATCCAGAACTAAAGAAAGCCAGTCTGTGTTTAATACAATACCACTCAAAATAAACACACACACATATCCAGCAGGCCCATAAAATAAGGAGCAAAGCTCCCATCTAAAAATGAGACTCTGACAGGCATGGCAGCATACAGCTGTAATCCCAGAGCTCAGGAAGCTGAGGCAGGACTGCTACATGTTTTAGGCCAACCTGGCTACACAGTAAGGACACAGTCAGCATGGAATATACTGAAGACCCTGTTTCAAAACAAACAAAAAATTAAATTAGAATATGATTTATAATTATATAATCCTATAAATCCATGAATTTATTCAAAGATTAGAAATGGAAATGCTTTTGTTACTAAATCTATGGTACTCAACTCCTATTGGTCATTTTAAAATTACTTAAATCTGACCGCTTAAAGTTTGTTTGCTTGAATGTTTTAAAGTGAGGACAGGGGATCTACATCTGTAAACTGGAGAAATATGAGTCAACTCCCTAAACAACTGCAAATAACTGACCCACAGGCAATATAACCAGCCCTTATTCAGCCGTGAACACCTACCCAGCAGGGATGTAAAACAATGCACTCCACAAGAGCACAAAGCTTACCTATGCACAATGAATTAAGCAGAAATGATCACACAGGTCTACAAACATTAAATACGGCTAAATTAAGTGATACTTGAGTTTTCTGTTTTGTTTTCTCCTCTTTAGAAGGTTAAAAATATGATCTAGCATAAAAAAGCTGTGACTTTTACTTGGGCAGCCCTTGTTGACTAAGTGCTAAAAAAAAAAAAAAAAAAAAAAGCATTTGCCATTATAACAGCATAAAAACCATCGCCTCAAAGTGTTACCTACTCAGGCCTTTTAACAAATTTGTTAACACTATTAGTTATATTACTCCACCTTTCTCTTAGTGTGAACTGGTATCAATTATTTAGCCAATTTTATTATGTTATTAAAATACCTGCTGATTAATCATGAACCAAAGTGTCACATAAAAGAAATGTAAAATAAATAGTATCAGTGAATTGCAACATTTTCCAAATATCTAAGAATATAAATTTACTTTGGAAAATGACATGAAATGCTTCAAAATTGCAATTAAAAATGTTATATACTTATTTTTATGTTATAGCTGTTTAAGGTGTATACTTGGTCTTGAAATTTTAGAATGATCATTAAAAAGAGAAGAGACTTTATTAACAAACTAATTTAAAATTTTTTATTAACAAAATGAATTTTAAAAGCCTGAGTAGGTATATTTAATACAAAAGCTAAGTATACAGTATGCTAAACAGTTACCAGAAAATATTTTTAAATTTTATAGTACCTAATATTGGCCTCAATTCTATTATAAAATTCATAAATTTAGTGAAACTACCACCTTCAGTTTCCTCAATTAAAAACGAAAACTAAGCATAAAATAATACATGAATCCAAACATATACAAATTAACTACTGCTGTATTGTTTATCTCTTACCCAGCAAGGTAAGAAAGAACCTTTTAATACTTTAATTTTTGAGTATTAAACAACTAGTGTGAAAAACAAGCTGCGTGTAAACTATTTCTACTGCCTGAGCTTCAATGACTAGCTGAAGCAACCTGTTCTAGGAGGTGTTAATTGGCAATAGGAGAGCAAGTCAGAAGCATGTTCCCCACTGTCCTAACCCAGCAAGGCTAGGTCATTAAAGTGGAAATGAATTCTTTCATGTGGACTTAACTCTTTCACTACATGATCTCAGCTGTTTTCTCTCAATTAATTTTTTAAAAACCTGTTACTTTTTAGAGTTAAAATTGTTCCAAAAGAGGGGGAAGGAGTCCTTTGGCTTGACAGCTCCAGTGACTGTATTATTCAGAAAAGAACACAGCAAGTTAATTGCAATGTAACTGCACCTCTCTCCTTAGATAAACATATAAACTAATTGTATTTGCTTAACAGCAGAATAAAAATCTAGCATACAGTATTTAGAAACAGCCCGGAACCATTTTAGTCCTAAGAAATTTCATTTACATTCAAGCTTGAGAATCCAACAACTATACAATTAATCACCTTAACACTGAGATCAATTTCCAGTAATTTCTTTTAATTTTCAAAGTGCATATAAAATTATGAATATACAAGTTCTTTGAAGCACAGGAGTTAATACACCTTTCTAATTATGTTTCATTATTCTGATAAGGTGCAGTCACAGCATATCCTGATGACTGGTTGCCAAAAAAAGCCAAAATTCCTTTTATGGCATGATCTCAGGTTTCCAGATGGCACATTAATTCTTTTTAAAAAAAGAGAGAGAGAGAGAGACAAAAAAAGGGAAGAAAATAAGAATGGAAATGTCAAAATAATGATGCATTGCTTTTCAAATGCCACATTTATAAATACTAATATTCCCTATATTTTTATTTTAAGAATTCAAAACAAAAAATTATATAGACAAGATACTAAGTCCTATAATTAAAGAGTAATTAATGTGCATACATTGTATCTCAAATCTAAATAATTTTGAAAGTACTGACTTTAATGAAGACATCAGGCTGAGAAGTAAACAGAATACCTGAGAAGAAAACTTATACTTTATATCTGACACTAAATATTTGTGATAAATTGATAAATAATTACAGTATGATGGAGACATAATTTTACTCATTGTCAAATTACTTCTGGGCTCCTGAATAACTAACTCTAAACCAAAAAAAAAAAACCAGTGCTTATTTATTAAAAGCTTAAAATAGTGGAAACTGCAAAGGTTCAAGGATGTGCAACCTGGAGATTACAGCACACTCCTCTACAGCATTCCTTTTATCCTTTGCCCTCCTTATTCACCTCCTGTCAAGTTCTTGAATTTATCTGACAAACTCAGCTCCTTTCTGCAAACACTGCCATTCTAAGCCTATTGAACTTCTCTAATACAACACAAGTGGCTGTCTTAGAGTCAATATTTTAAAAATATAAAAATTTCAGTGGGGAACAGGCAGTGGGGTGAAAGTGATACACTAGCAGTGGAGATGGGGAGACAACACCATTATCTAGATATAAAAAAATCTGGTCAAAGCAACATAAGAACTGGTGGCCTGGTGTCTGGTGGACAACTCTGACAGTCATTTTGAAACAATTTTCACCTATTTAAAAATGTGTGTATATATGTGTGTAAAAAATGTCATGAATTTCAGTCACATTACACATGTATAAACTCTGTTTTACCAGAATAACTAAATGCCCTCCATTCTGGGTTACTACTACTATTGTCCACACAATAGGAAAGAATCAAGTACAATGATTGCTTTTTAAAAGAAGTTCAAACTTTAGAACCCAAAAGATAACTATAAACTACTGAGAGCAGCAAATTATGTTGTTTCTTATAACTCAAATAGGGGACCAGGAAAAGGCAAAATCTTGAATTCCCTACAGCAGAACATTGATTGAGGCATTAGAACTGTTCCATCAGCAGACACTACATACACACATTTACACTTATATTGTTTGTGTGTGTGCACGTGTGAACTAGCCTGCACATACAAAGGCTGGAGGACAACCTTGGGTAGTCAGCTCTCTCCTTCCACCATGTGCGTGTCCCAGACATCAAATTCACACTGCCAGGATTAAGCAGCAAGCACTTTTATCAGCTGAGCCATTTTGCTTGCCTGGCCCATTTTAAAATACTGTTCAACTAGTACTGCTTATTTTAAATGTTTTAATTATAGAATATAAACACAAAATTACAAATGAAGTGATCATTTTGAGAAGTTTATAAAGCATTACTTCATACCCTAGATTAGGCAAACTTATCACTCATACATGCATATATACAGGGATATATGTAGAGAGAATATCTTGTGTATTGTATGGATGCATTACCTGTCAATTAAAAAGCCTATGACCTATGGCTTAGGCAGGAAATAGAAGGTGGGACATCAGGGAGGCAGAAAGAACTCTGGGTTAGAGCCAGGTGAGAGATTCACCAGGAAAATGCAGTAAGACAGACACATGGCACATGAGCACAAGTAATCAGCCACATGGCAGAATGTAGGTTCGAATAAACGGGATGTTTAAGTCATATCTAGTCAGAGAAGAACCTAGCTATATGGCCCAGGTGTTTGTAAATATATTTTGAGTCTGAGTCTCATTTCTGGGTGCATGGGGCTGGGAGGAGATATACAGAATAAATGCTTTTATTTCTTCACTCAATAATCACAAGCTTAGGGGACCTTCTATCATGTATGCTACAAAAAGGTAGGCAATTCTCCTT
Organism: Uromys caudimaculatus; assembly: GCA_028551405.1. Classification (NCBI taxonomy): domain Eukaryota; kingdom Metazoa; phylum Chordata; class Mammalia; order Rodentia; family Muridae; genus Uromys; species Uromys caudimaculatus. The sequence continues at coordinate 106,064,451 of CM052701.1, forward strand.
TAAAAGTTAACAAAGTAGAAGGTCCCCAAGAAGGCAACAATAAAATAAAAATTCCAACATGGTAGGATAAATACAAAAGTACAAGAGAACACATAAGTCATGATAGCTAATTTGATACATCTTCCCTTATGCTAAGAACTGAAGAATGTGCAAGGCTTTCCCAAGTCAGGAAGGAACAGTATAGAGCAAAGCAAAAGACTTTCAGGGACAAAAAAGACTTTAACACACTATTAGGCACAGAGAAGACATGGTACCAATTGTCCTATGAATTATTGGTCAAAGATTTCCAAACAAGAATATTAGCAGAAACTTAGATGTCAAAAATAATCTAATGCTTTCAATTTGAATAGATGCTTTTCTAAAGGACTTTTTAAAAGAGGAAATACTTTAGGGCTGGCAGTTTGGCTCAGTGAGCAGAGCGCTTGCTTTGTGAACATGAGAATCTAAATTCGATCCCCAGCACCCAAGTAAAAGGCTAGGCATGGTAGGGTATACTGGAAAGTGCTTATAATCTCAGCACCAAGGAGGCAGAGATAGGAAGACTCCCTGGGGCTCACTTGTCAGTTGGTCTAGCCTAACTGGTGAGCTCCAGGCCAGTGAGAAACCCCATCTCAAAGGAAGAGGATGCCGTTCTGAGAATGACACCCACAGTTACCTCCTTGCCTCACTCACACATGCAAACACAAAAGAACAGACTCTTACAAACTGTTCTTCGACCTCCATAAATGTGTCATGGTGCAGGTGTGCACACATGAGCAATCACACACACAAATAGGCAAACATTAAGGTAAACTTTCTTGTACTTTGCATTTATGAAAATAGTTTACCTCTTAATATAAATCAAAAAAACGGATGCATCTGAAAGAAACAGGGTCTCTTACTCAAAGGGTAAGATATGTTTTCCCATACAAAAACTGTATCTTAGAATACAATGGGATTTCATTATTGTGAGATTAAAATATCCCTCTAGTTCATGGAATTTGTATAAATACTGTATCTGTCTTTTGCCAAGGACCAGCTTTGGCTCAGAGAGGGGTTCTGAGAGAAGGGGTGTCTGAGAGCATGGCAACAAACGACTTGAGTCAAACTGTCCAAGCTGGCAGCTGATGTTCTGCTCGAGATGGCTCCCTAGACAGCCCTCTGTAGATAGCTCTTGGCTCTTTAGTCTGCTTGAGACAGCTTTTCAGACTGCTCTCTGTGTGTTCTGCTCTGCTCTAGACAGCTTTTTCTTGCTATTCTAAAAAACTCCCTGGTTGAAACAGATAGCTTTCTGCTTGAGACAGTTCTCTCGGCTAGTAAAGATTCTAAAAGATCTCTGGATATCTCACGGATTTTCTGACCAAAGTCAGAAAAACTGCTATAAAAAATTCTTGGATCTTTCAACCAAGTCAGAAATCTTGTTAGAAATTTTTAAAAATGATTCATGGGTTTTCCAATCAAAATCAGAAAGCTAGAAAAAAAAATTCTACAAGAGCTGTGTTTGCTCTCTGTAATTCTTGGGATTTCCAACCAGGCTCAGAAATCCAGTTAGAAAAAATTCTTTAAGAGCTGTACTCATTCTCCAGAGATCTCCAGACAACTCAGTTCTCCTAGATAAAATTCTAAACAACTAATACCACTTTTTGCCCAGGTTTTTATTTACATATCAACCCAATTATTTATTCCAGGTTCCCTCTGGACCATTCCAGGAATCAGTACTTGACTCTTAAGAAATGGAGAGCAAGCACATTTAAAAAAAAAAAAAAAAAAAAAAAAACATTGCAAAAGAATTCAAGAGATCTGACTGCCTTTGACTGCAGGGTAAGACCTTTGTCATTTGCCGAGACTCAAGAGGTGTCTGATTACCACGGAGTCATTAACATTAACAAAGAGGACTTATCTTGAAGGAGGAACATAAAAATATGTACATTATTATACAAACAAGCTATACACCCAAAGCAGCTACCAACACTAGTGGAGGCCCACACGCTGCTGGCTCTGTTCCAGGGGCAGGGACCATGTCACACTGTCCCTTACACATGACACAAGTCTCAAATCTGGGTTTCCCTTTAACATGCTATTCTCAGAATGTAGTATTCTTTAAACACATCCTGTAAGAAACTGATTATCAGACATCCAAGCAATGGGCACCACTGGAAGGGAAAGCAGCGTTCAAGACTGGATTAGCTGCATCACTGATCAAAAAAGCTGAAGGTTAAGTGGATGCTACTACGATCAGTTGTTAGAAACAGCAGCCACAAGAGCCCGGCTCTGGGGTGTTTAAAGGAATACTAATAACCTCGTCTGTCTGGGTGCAGTTTTTGCTTTGTATTTTTAAAATGTTATTCTCATGTTTCTTTGTTTTCCAAATGTTATTTATCTCATCTAATGAAAGTAAAATACAAAAGAACATGTAAGAAACACGTGTATGTGGGCATGGGTATCAGAATATAGAGACTTAGAAAACCTGTGTGACAGACAGTATGACAAGCACTAGATATGTATATGATGAACTAATTAGATGTAGTGCTAATTCTTAAAATGTAGTGTCTCCAAAACTACATATTATATTTATATACAAATATAAAAATGAATATATAACACAGGTTTGGGGCCAAAATAACAGGAAATGTGATAAGCTTTAGGAATAATAAAAGCAGAATAAGGCCTGATGTTCAAAGAGCCTCTCCAGAAAACATGCAAGGAACATAGTGGTGTTTTTCAGTCCTGTGTATATCTCAAAACTATGTCAAGTAAAATAACTCTGATGCCTGGATCCAGCTTGAGGTGCTGATTTGAGTGCTCTGGACTGAGGTTCAAGTATCATTTGGTTTTTACTGCTGTTGTTTTGTTTTTTGGATTCTTTTCTTTTCTTTTTCTGAGGCAGGATCCCACAATGCAGCCCCTGCTGGTCTAGAACTTACTAAGTAGACCAGACTGACCTAGAATTCAGAGACATTATTTGCTGCAGTTTTGCAAGTGCTGAGATTAATGTGAGTGCTGGGTTTAAAGGCTTGTACCACCACACTATACAAAGCAAGGTGGGTTTTTTTTTAAGATAACAAGTAATTCCTGGCAAAGAACCATTGACCTAAACTTATAAAGCAAAAGACTACACTGCTGTCAGGTTAATAAAATGATTGTGGCAAGTTTGCCCAGCTAGCTGTCTTGACATTTCAGAAGTTCAGAGCCAATTTCGAAACACATCAAATTCTATACTATTGCAGTTTATTATAATTTTAATTCAGTGAGACAGTTTACAAAGTAACACAGAAGTAGGAAGTAAGTTGAGATTAGTCAGGTGTAGAGACATTCATTACATGTGGCAATTCTTGCTATGTGTAAAATACTTCCAAGTTCTCTTGAGCACATAAAAGTGTTGGACTCCCTTTTAAAGTTAGATGTGAACAAGTAACCAACTGAAAGAGAATCGAAATTACCTGACCTTTATTGTGTCCAATGAAAACTTTTAAAAAGTGATTATGCCATTACTTGGCATCTCAGAATATTGATGATATCACAGAACAGAGATCCATCACATGATGTGACTGAAAAGAAAGCTTTGTCATGTAAGCCATTAAGATTTAGATGTTTTTAAATCATGACTGGACACATTGAAATAACTTTTAAGGGAAGAGAAAGGAGGCCATTTCAAAAGACTAGAAAGAAAGCAGCAAATATTAAATAATGAAAGAAAGCAAAAGAAGAACTTTAGAGAGAAAATCTGACAGTCCTACAAGGCATGACCAAAATAGATGGAACATTAAAGTAATTATAGTATAGGATAAAATGGCTACTTTAAGATATAAGGAACCTACGACAGGAGCTCAAACTGTTTTAAAAATATAAAACAAAACAAACAAAAAACACCTTATGAGCCAAATAAGTAATTAAGTAAAGTCCATTCTGCCTTGTTAAGTGAAAAGATGGCTAGGCTTCACAATAGCTCTACTTCATGCATCAAACAACCCTGGTAACACTCCTGAGGGAAAGATGGCTCTCCTTGACCTTTTTCTATGCAAGAGAATCATTACATCTTGGCCAGAGTGGTATAACTTTTATCCAACAGTGAAGACAAAATAATGTGTAAATGTAACTAATGATTAAACACAGGAGTGAAGTTATCAATTGCACATTATTCTAAAGGGTTCTTGGGTTTCTGATGGTAGGAGGTTTACTGAGGTCACTGGTGGCGAGACACACACAGCTAACAACAGATAACCTGCTGAATTAGTAGTGGCAGCATTAGGGAGAGGCACAGTCAGATCAGTTTGACGATGTGCCACGCTGGGGACAAGAAAATCGAGAAGTACTGTATGGTTGTAGGTGGGGCTTAACCAATTAGACAAATATCAATACTATTACAGAAGGTATGTATGAACTACCTACCTATAGGCTGGACCTCAAAACTCAAGAATCTGACTACTTACTAAACCTACAACAAAAACTTTAGTGATTTACTACAAGCATATTCAAGTAGACATGAAACCCATTTTATCTCACTTCAGTGAATTTTTGTTTCACTTTTACTGGAAATTACTCAAGATCCCCCTCCCCCAATTGCCCTAAAATCTGAAATTATAAAACTCAAAGCTTAATTAACACAGTTTGAAATAGTAACATGGTATAAGATCGTTCCACAAGTTAGCTTGTGTGGTCTCCATTAAAAATTTTAGGTCCACACAAAAGAATAAGGATATCCACAAAATAAGATAAATAAAGAAGCTAGAGAGAGTACTACCTAGCAAACCAAATAGTCACCAGACTGAGCATAGGAGCCATTTACTTAAGATATGTGACCTTTCTTAGGCCCAAGGAGAAAGCTGCCTCTAGGAGAACAGCAATGTAAGAAATTTAAAAAATGACTTCTATAATAAATCACTGTCTTACTCAGGGTTTCTATTCCTGCACAAACATGACCAAGATGCAAGTTGGGGAGGAAAGGGTTTATTCAGCTTACACTTCCAACTGCGTTCATCACGAAAGGAAGTCAGGACTGGAACTCAAACAGGTCAGGAAGCAGGAGCTGATGCAGAGGCCATGGAGGAATGCTGCTTACTGGCTTGCTTCTCCTGGCTTGCTCAGCCTGCTTTTTTATAGAACCCAAGACTACCAGCCCACAGATGGTACCACCCACAAGGGGCTCTCCCTCCTTGATCACTAATTGAGAAAATGCCTTACAGCTGGATCTCATGGAGGCATTTTCTCAACTGAAACTCCTTTCTCTGTGATAACTCCAGCTTGTGTCAAGTTGACACACAAAACTAGCCAGTACAATCACTATCTAGTTTACAAAATATCACTAAAGCAGCTGCATCCTTCTCCCTTGACCGACTGCATCCCCATTCTATACCCAGATGTAGCATTATCCTAATTTGGTGATTAGCATGCTTTAAAAATTGGGGGTGGGGTGGGTCTTGTTTTGTTTTGCAGGTGACTACATGCACCCCTGGCCTCAAGTGTTTTATTCTCTGCCTCAACCTCACAAGGGCTGGGACTATAGGCATTTATCTGACTTTATCATGCACGTCTTTAAAATTTTACTACATAGCAGTATATAAGTGATATAGTATTATTTTTAATGTTTTTAAAATTGATTACTGAAACGTTCACATAATTTCTCAATTGTCTTTCATTCATTATGTTAGTATAAAGTAATCACTAGTATATGAAGGTCATCCTTGCACTTTTACTACTTTATAATACTGTTAAACACAGTTATATACACTTTCTTCTGCTTCTAAGACAATGCTATACAATCTGTGGGACAAACCAGCTATTTAATTTTCCTTTTTCTTTTCTCCCTGTCTCCACCCCAGGCTTTCACTGTTTGGTCCAGATATGCTCCGAATTTGCTCGATGCCTGTTTTGTTCTCTAGAGTACAAAGATTTCAGGTGTATGTCACCATGGCCTGCTCCTGAACTTTTCATTTTTTTTTAAACATACCGGGGATTAACCTAGGATCTCACTTATGCATGTGAAAAATTAAGATTATAACAATAGTACAACCACACAGTTGTAAACATAGTAATCACTTCATAATCATAAAAACTTACAAGAGTGCCTTGAACATATTAAGTGTTCCATAAACGCTAACTAAAGAAAACTCTCAATGTTATTTTGAGAAAATAGGTTTCAAATGTCAATATATATGGATCAATCTGTCTCTATTAGTACTATCACAGTTAAGAAATCTTACCCTATACATCACATTTGAATTATACACAGAAACATACATGTCTTAACCTCACACTGTCTATTCACCACCTCTAAGAACAACATCATTATCTGTTAAACTGAATTAAGTTAATTCTTTAATTTGCGTGCACTCACTTACGTCTACCCAGTATCACACACCATGAGGAACTGTACTGAAGGTCACAGCATTAGGAAGGCTGAGAAGCACTGCTCTAGAGCATCCATCCCAACATCAATGTTTTCCATTAAAAATAAATGAGGAGTTAGGTGTGGTGGTACCTGCCAGTCATCTCAGCACTCCAGGCTGAGGCAAGAGGACCAAATATTCAAGACCAGCCGAAACTATGTAATTGTCCTGTGACAGCACCTCACAAGAGGGATGATAAAAACAAAATCATAATCTAATTTAGATTTCTATCCTCACCTAAAGGACAAAGCCAAGTGAAACAATAGTTTGTGACAACATAGCAGACAAGCCACGGTAACAAATGGGATGAGCCTTCCCCATGGCCATCCTAGTTTCCCAAGGTAAAGTGCAGGATGGTGAATCCCAGAAATCTGGTGCACTCTATGAGATGAAGCGAGATAGCCAAGATTACAGGGAGATTGAAACAGCTTGAGCCATCTTAAAATTCTGGGGGTCCTCAGATTTTATGTATTCAGCTATGTACCAATCAGTACATGTGTATGAAAAAGCACCTAAATCTAGAGAACCACCCAAAAGGATTAGCAGGAAAAGCAGACCTCCCAGAGCACTGGGAACAAGTGTCCTTTCGCCAGTACACTAAGGGAGACACTTAACAAAACACATGGAAGGGCCATCGCTCCTAAAGGAGGCGTAAAAAAGACCAAAACCAAGACGACACTGTACATATAACGAATACACTATTAAAACCAGAAAACTTGGAAGTTTATAACACTAGATGATAAATTACTTCAAAGTTAAAGCTTTTGTTCTTCAAAAGTCACCACCAGGATGGGGAAAAGAAGAGTCACAGACTGGTAGGAAATACTTGAAATTATGTAAAGATGGTTGTGCCTACAGAAAAGACTCCTAAACTCAACAGTTTTATTTTTTTTAAAAAATCTTTCAAAAAAAAAGGTTTTCAAAAAGTAGACACAGAAAGCTTAGCTGTAAAAAGGGTGGGAGGGTTGGCTAACTGTTAAGACGGGCAGCACATGTGCGTCACAAAATGTTACGTCCTTTAGGCAGAAAGGACCGATGCTACAGAGAGACATGGGCCTTCACAAAGGAAGGGCAGCTGGGACTGAAACTACTGAGTCCTGTTCTTTTCCTCTCTTAAGTCTTTTCATAAGGTAATGAACTGCTGAGAAAAACAACACATTAGTTTTTCAAAAACCAGCAACTCACTTTTTATTACATTTACAAAAAAACCCGAATATACTGACTCAAGCAGATTATGTCTTCAATGTTGATAGCAGCATTAGTCACACTAGTCAAGAGTGGGAAACAGCCCAACTAATCATGGTGATGAGTGGATAAACAGAAGGTAGTACCACACACATATATTGTCAGAACACAGGTCAGGAAGGGAGACATGCGAGGGGATTCTAATGCTTGGGAAGAAATCTCGGTTTCTTCAAAACATGGAATTGTCCTTGGAATGTGGTTTTTGTACCCCTCACAGGTGTGGCAGATAGGAGCATTTACTCCAGATGACTCACCATTGCTTGGTGGAGGTGGTCAATTAAATGCTCAAGCTATCCTTTATAGTCCTTTATGGAAAAACATAGTTTTGCCACAGGTGGCTTGTCATTGTGATTGTTTACAGTTTAACTCATGAGAACTTTACTTGGGTGACCTTTCTTTTTTAAAAAGATTTATTTATTCATTCATTTATTTTCTTACGTTATGAATGAGTCCACTATAGCTGTCTTGAGACACACTGTAAGAGGGCATCGGGTCCCACTACAGATGGTTGTGAGCCACCATGTGCTTGCTGAGAATTGAACTCAGGACCTCTGGAAGAGCAGTCAGTGCTCTTAACCACTGAGCCACCTCTCCAGCCCCCAGGTGACCTTTCTTAACCCTGAGAGTATAAATTGTCTAAGACTCTGACTAAAGTTGACTCTTTAGTCTGTCTCACTTATTGGCTCAATTCTCCCAGGTTCTACCACCTCTAGAGCAGTGACAATATTTGATGTCAAACTACTCAGCAGTAAAAAAGAATATAAATTCTGAAATTTACAATATATGTGAAATATGCCTCAGTCACAAAAGGACTTAAAAGTAGCCATAGTCAAAAATAGAAAGTACAATGGTAACTGACAGTGAGTGGAGAAAAGGTGTTATATGTAATTTAAATGTAAAATGTCTCTCCCACATGGATGAGAACTTTGGTTCCCAGCTAGTAATCCTGTTTGGAATGCTGTGGACTCCTGTGGACACAGAGCCCAAGCTATCAGGCAAAGGGTCATATGGCAAGGCTAGAGGATGATAGGTAATACTTGTTCTAGCCTGAAGACTCAGTTTCCTGATCAGACTGGATGTAACAAACTCTCCATCACTGTCTGCCTTCCCAAGCAAGAAACTGTGAGTTAAAATAAATCCTTTCCCAAGTTTCTTCTGCTCAGTACTTTCCCCAAGGAAATAACTAATGCAGAGAAAGAAGCAATCCTTGTTTAATGGGTACAGAGCCACAATTAAGGAGATAAAAAAGTCCCAGCGTGTACCGTAGTGATAGCTGTAAAACAATTTGACTGCTGGCTAGTTTGACTTGACACAAGCTCAAGCCATTGGTTGGGGCAGCTGCACCTATTCTGACCTTTTTCTCCCTAGACAAGACAGTACGGTGACTACTAATATATATCTTAAGCAATCTAGAGATAACCTCAAGTATACAGGAGTCTCTGCATAAATACTACCTTAGATCATTTAGTTCCCAAATACAAGATACAAAGCCTTTATATTTATAATAAACTTTACAGCACTAGAGCTGGGCAGATATCAGCCCTTTATGCTATTTCGTCTACTTCCCTGTCAGTAACCCCGAGATATCATTTGCCACGTTCCACCTGGGCCGCTCCTACCCCAAAAGGCCGGACCTCATGGACATGCACTCATTTTCCACCTACACCATGGTGGCTTCCTTCTTCCTCCTCCACACTCCCCTCTCCCTCTCTCCTTCCTGGTCCCTGCCCAAGCCTCCAAGCCTGCAAACCTTTGCTTCTCCTTTCTGCTGCTGAGCCCAGGCTGTAGGCATCATTATTAACCAATCAGGTATAACTTGGAGGACAAGTTTTCTTCAACAAAAGCTGGTATACCTGAGGATCTCCTAGTTCAGGGGCACAACCAAATCTTGGGGGTACAGAATTTAGAATGTGAATACAAGCAGCATCAGACTAATCCCCTACAGCAAACAGTGAATACTCTACATTGTACTCTGTTACTAAGCTCTGATGCTTGACAGGTTGTGGTGTTAAATGCATTTTTCTTCATTTTTAATCAAAACAATAATTATACACACTTATGAGACATTATATGATGTTTTGATAATGGAGTTCTATTTTCCTGAGATCTTTCTTTTTTCTTCTATATGTATGTAAGGTCATGTGTTACTTGAGTTTCTATGCCTGACTTATTTCACATAATAATGTTCTCCCGTTCTGCCACATTTCATTTTTCCTACTGTTAGATAATACTACATTATGTACATTCATCACTTTTTAAAATTGTTCATCCACTACTGGACACTCACTTTGATTATATTTTTGTTTCCTCCCCATCCTCTTGCTATAAATAACAAGATACTTGAAGTTAGGAGGCTTATGAAGAAAACTGATATATTTAGCTTAAGCTATAGAGGTCCAAGAAATTTGTTCTGCTTTGGGTGAAGACTTCATAGTTAATGGTGTTTACATGATGGCAGTGTATACCAAAACAACTGACAAGCTCATGTGGGAGAATACATACATAAAGATGCTCAGAGGTGGTACTAGGCTGGCTTTAACTAATCTAGTCTCAAAAGACTTAATTTATTCTCCAGAGACTCAGACACGTCCCTGAAGAGAATGACTATCTGTTGTTTTCTTTTAAACACAGGAAGTTTTCTTGGTCTTTTAGCTAGATCAAATGTAAATACGAGGAAATATAGGTAGATAAATAACTTGTACAAGCTACAACTCTAAAGACACATTTTGAACCCAAATTCCTGATCCAATTTTCTTTCTTCCAGTTACTTCAAATGAACTAAAAAAAAAAAAAAAAAAAAAAAGACAAAGCCTCACTGTGTCATGCTGGCTGGCTAGCACTCTCTATGCAGACCAGATTAGCCTCAAACTCACAGAGATCTGCCTGCCTCCCAAGTGCTGGGTCTAAATATGTGCATCACTATCCCAGCAAATGTACCTTATTATACTCAGAAAAACATATTCCTACGGTTCAAAGTCAACTATGGTGGCAGCTGTTAATGATAATTCACAATGCCAACCTTAACTACCTAAGCCTCAAAAATAGTATGTAAGATGACAATGCCTGGCAACAATATGATTAATCCTTAATCCCTTCCCAAATGAAAATATCAATGAGAATATCAATGACATATGAATATTTTGGAATCAGAAAGCCTACAGCTGAGGTTGCATCTTTATTGCTTAAAACTAAGACTCACTTTTTTGTGAATGGTGCTAATCATGCCACATGGTACTTACTGGTTAATGTAAGGATTAAATGAGATAACATATGGAATGCATTTGGTATAGAGCCTGGCACATAACTGCTATTCCTCCTCCTACTTCTAACAAAAAACCTTTAATACTTAAGATTACTGGCGTCTACTAAAAAATAGCAAATCTAATTTCAATATAACATGTACACTTAAGAAATATGTACTAAATTCAGATATAAAGTTCAATACTTTGTTTTTCCTTGAGCTGAGTTTAATACACAAATATGCTTTTTAGGTAGAGACTAAAAAAGAAAGGAAAACAAACTGAACACATTTCCCTTTCCCCCCATACAAAAACAGAACATGTCTGAAACTGATTCTTAAAGTGGATACTTGGAAAACTTTAGGCCCTGATTTCAAACAAACACCTCATTAAAAAATATAATTTGAGGGGCTGGAGAGATGGCTCAGTGGTTAAGAGCACTGACTGCTCCTCCAGAGGTCCTGAGTTCAGCTCCCAACAACCACATGGTGGCTCTGTAAAGGGATCTGAAGCATCCTTCTAGTGTGTCTGAAGACAGCCATAGTATACTTACATAAAACAAATAAATAAATCTTTAATATATATATATGTTATATCTCTGTTTCTTTGTGCTTATGTGCACATATCATAGCATACATGTAAGAAGTTAGAAGACAAAACTGGGAATACGTTCTCTCTTTCTACCATATGAGTCCCAGTGACCAAACTCAGGTCAAGAGCCTTGGCAGCAAATGCATTTACCACCAGAGTCATCTCACCATTCTGAATAACTTCTAAAGTTAAACATTCAAATGGCAGCGCTAAGTGCTGACCAGAAGCTTTTAATATGAGCTCATCTATGGCCAAGAAACCAAGTTATACTTTTTAACTTTCTAATATAATTCTAGGAGTTTTGTTTCAAATAAGCAAAATCATTGAAAATATTAAAGAGATAAGCTGTATCCAAACTCATACAAATTTCAGACTGTACACTGCTTATTCTCAATATCATGAGCTTTTCCATTTTCTGTGTTCTACTGATAAGCTATACACTACTCAAATACATTCAATCTTGTTTTAAGACAGTGACTACGCCTAAATTTGACTACCAGCTGATAAGCAAAGCACCAGGAACAACCTGAAATGCAGTTTTGTCATTTGATACACAAACTCTAGTTAACATAAAAATAGCTTTAAAATGGCCACACAATTCAAGGAGGTCCAGTAAGTACTTACAAATCTGACGAGTTAGCTAAAGCTCTTCCAAACGTTCAACCACATTCCCCTTTGGCCTTGTTCTATGTTCCCATTTATCAATCAAATAAGTAACAGCACTGCACTCATCACTGGCTCACTTGAACCCCTAGCATCATTTGGCAGATCCATCACCTCCATTAATAATTGCAAAGTATCTGGTAACTTAAATGAGATGTCCCCCACAGTTATGGACATTTGCACACTTGGTCCCCAGGTGGTGTTGGTATTTGGGGAGCTTAGGAGGTGTGCCTGTGTTGGCGGACATATGTCACTAAGGGTGGGCTTTGAGGTTTCAAGGCCTGGTGCCACCCCAGTTTGTCCTCTTTGCTTACAGTTTGAGATATTCTGCTCCAGCCACCATATCTGCTGCACTACTTGCTACCAAGCTTCTTTTCCCTCTGGTCTCATAAACCCAAACAAAGGCTTCCTTTTATAAATTGCCTTGGTCATAGTGTTTTATCACGGCAACAGTATAAATGAAGATGCTCAGGCTCAAAGTTAACCAGAGTGTTCAAGTACATGGTAAAGCTTAAATTCAGAGCCAAAGCCTGTGATATTTCTAGTGCAAGTTAAAACTATTCTGATTAACATGACATCCATTCTAGAAATTTTAGCTTCTGGACATATGTGTGTATACCTTAGAGAGGAACTATAAACCAAAGGATAACAATCACCCAAAGTCTGAAGGAAAACAAGTATTTACCAATAGAGGACTGGCTAAATCATAGTTACTCCAAATTAAAAAAAAAAAAAAAAACAGAGCAAGGTATGAGTTAAGAAACACAAGCTTTAGTTCAACAGCCAGCACTTGGGGAAGGGAGCTTTATACATACGGATATGGGATGAAATAATCCCTAGTATACACTATAAGTAATATGTACAATACACCATCTAATATAGTAACCACTGCTTCAAGAAGTTATTTAAACAAATTATTTAAAGTTAAATAAACATTTAGTTTTCAGTCATTATTTCTATATATTTCTGCCTTCCTTTCCATTTCATCCACCTAATGGAAGTCCCATCAGACACAACTGATAGGCAGTATCTTTGAAAGGCCAAAAAGAAACAGGAAACAGTTGTTTCTACAGAATGAACTGGATCAGGGAATGGTAAGGGCATGCAGAATTCAACAAATTTAACTTATAAATTCTACAAAATATCATATATATATTTAATACAGGTATATTTAAAAGTAATTATTTGCTTATAAAAACATCTTGTTTATTTCTCATACAACAACAAAAATCTACTGATTTATGCTGATTAGAAGCACAAAAGGCTGAGAAGTTTGCAGGCATAATAAAAATTAAAGAATAAAATCCACCTTTTTGGTACTTCCTAGAAATACTGCTATTACCTGCATATCATTAAGCACTCATTTATTCAAAACACTGCTTAGGAAGGGATGAAAACTCCCACACAGTTCCTACTTCTGAGAAACTAAAGGAAAAGGAACAGAAAAACACATCAGAAGAAACATGTTTACAAAGCATGCAAGTGACAGTGTTCAAAGGCACAAGGGAATGTCCTATCATTCTACGAAGAGAATTATAGGTCACACTGTTTTGTCTATTTCTCTTCTCCTTTTTTATACTTCTGCTTACTCACTAAAGAGATGTACTTAAAAGCAACATAGTCTTTCAGTTGTGTTATAAAACCATTTTTATCAAATGTACTACTTTTTCAAAGATATACTAAAGTTACTTGTTATAATGCCTCAATTTCTCACCTATGAAGTGAAACCTTCTGGTTAGTTAATGTTATTTATCTATTTAATACTAGGCCTTTTCTTACAGAGAAGGATTAACACCCAAACTTACCAAAACAAAAAGAAAAATGCAACCCATGGTTCCAAATTACAAGAGCTCGTCATTTCCTCACTGCGACTGTCTACAAGTGAAAGTTAAGGGCCTGGGGAGGGTTCCAATGTATGAAAAACATCTACACTGAGAGAATAAAAAAGGGAACCCAAATCACCTGCAAAGTTACCCAACATTCTCATCCTCTTGCCTTTGCCATGGATTTCAGTTCCTGTTTAGATCTTGCCTAACTCCAGGGCGGCTCTCAACCAGTCCCCAAATAAAGACACTCTCTCCCAGTGACTTCAGCAACCGGTGCCAGGACAGGCAGAGAGAGCAGTCTCAGATTTCTTTCCTACACAAACTAGAGACCAGGAAGGTTGTTCAAAATTCAGGGCCCACTGAGAAGAGAATAAAGCCTGGCACAAGCTTACACACAGGACTGTCACTCAGACTCTGGTATCCAAACACACCCATCGACAGGCATTTAAAGAATCAACTAAGGAAAGCTTCCTACAACACAGAAGGCCAAGCCATAAAGACAGAGAACAGTGAGAAAGGATTTTTTTTTATTTATAGAAATTTATACTCCTAAGTTATTGAATAAATTTTAAAATGTAAGTTACCAAAAAGTGATTTAAACTCTTAGAAAATGTAACGACAGTGCAAAGTCATTTCACACAAGTGCTACATGAGAAATCTCAACACTCACATGGCCTTAGGCTACTATACACTTCTATAAAGGAGACATTTGAAAATGAGCTTTTATTGATGGCAAAGTACAAAGAAACTTGCCAGTGTGCCAGTTACATGGCCAACAGGCAATGCACACTGACTGCCTGTGCCAGTCAGATCACCAACCAACATGACTGTGAAGGCCATGAAAGAAGCTGTTCCCACTGTGGTTTAAAAGCAGCACAGGCCAGAGCAGCAGATTAGGCAGAACTTTACATCAGTGGCAGGTCTCCCAAGTTCTCTGGGTGCCACAGAATTCCTAAGTGGGATCAGTGTGTTCTAAAAAACATGGTGCTGCAAAAGGAAAAAAGGTTCCCCAGCACTAAGCAGTGTAATACTTGAAACCTCATCATCAAAGTGACAGTTTTCAAGTGCCATTTATGATGCCCTAGTCTGGAAACAACCCAGCTAACCCATCTGATCAACAATTTCACAGATGGAAGCACTTGATGGCTAATTGGCAAGTCTATTATTCAAATAAACCAGCTCTCTGTGCCTCTTTTCACTATACAAGTCAAGGTACAACCTAACGGTCATTGTATTAACATGAGAAGCTTCTTTCCCAGAATAATTTTCTTTTCCTTTCTTTTTTTTTTTTTTTTTTTTTTTAGTAAAACAACATATTTTGGCAAATACTTTAGAGCAATAACCCATTTGTGAGTAGCAAGAAAAATGTGGTGTTTCTAGGAGTCAAAAAAGCAAATATTCTTTTAAAAGTTGTACTATTTGTAACTTCAATTTATATCAACAAACCTAGATACACATTATCACAGGAAATAAAATTTTAAAAAAATATTCTCATGGTTTAAATATTCCTAACACAGAAATCAAATATTCCATGCCAAAATAAAGAACAGCTCCTTCTTTTCTATTTTTAGAACTTAGGTTCACTGTTGTAGTTATGTGTATGTGTGAGGGTGTGTGGGTGAGTTCAGATTACCATAGAGGCCAGAAACCCCCCTGAACTAGAGTTACCAGTGATTTTGAGCATTCTGACGTGGGTATGGGGAACTAAAATCAGCTCTAATAGCAGTAGGTGCTCTTAACCATTAAACCCAAGAATAACCCTTTCAAACACTTTACATTTTCTAAGTTTTAAAAATGTAAGTATATTACTCGTCATCTACATTTTGCAGTATAAATCATGAGTGCTTCAATTTTAATAACTTTTGAGGCACATGGGCAGTAACAACAATATAGTTTACCTACCTAAGGAAACATTACCTATTGACATAGCATAGGCTTTGGCATCTGAAAGACCTGTAACTATACTTCCTATTAGTATATGACTCAACCCATAGCATGGGAATAATTATCTCTACCTTTGCAAGACTGTTATGAAAAATGAGTGAAAAGACTGAACAGAAAAATCTCACATCAGAACACCTAATGTTCTACTATTCCTACTAGCCCTGAAACATTTCTCTTAAGTACGAGATAAGAATCTTGACAAAATGTTCAATATTTAAGTGGATTCTTTTTCAGGACCCATATACTTGCTCTAAATTCCATGAGCAATGATTCATAGTTCCAAGTACCTGATTGTCTATGTGACTACAATTTTTATAGTAGATCAAACTAAAAGCCTTCAAGTTAGAGCACTGTAACAAATCAGCAATAAAATATTCAGGGGCCTCTTTTAGTCTATGAAGTAGGAAACAGGAAATGTGTACAGTAAGCAGAATCCGCACATGTGAAAGAAAGACGATCAGAAACAGGGAAGAAGGAACATACTAAATTAAAACCAACTCTATAGAGCGACAGTTAAAATGGAAACAGAACACATTCTAAGTAGTTTCTCAAAGGTGTAAGAAATTTACTTTTCTGCAAAACAGAGTGAGGCACTTATCAACAGCTGGATTTAGTTATTTTACTATTTAGTCTTTGTTGCCAACCCCAGGGAACTATGCTGTCTGGTAAGTGCTCCATTACTGAGTTACCTCCAACCCTACCATATATGTTTCTCTTTTAAATTTTATTTTTGTTGTTCTGATTTTTGAGACAGGGTTTCTCTTTGTAACAGCCCTGACTGTTCTGGTACTTACTATGTAGACCAGGCTGGCCTCAAATTCAGAGATCTGCCTGCCTCTGCCTCCTGAGTGGTGGGATGAAGCCCATGTGCCCAGCTCTATTTTTAAAAATGTTTTATTTATATTTGTGTGTGAGAGAGAGAGAGAGATGTGTGCTCCAGCGTGCATGCAGGCTAGAAGAGGGTATTAGATGCCCTGCAACTGGGATGTGTGCTGGTAAAAGTGGGGTCTTCTGGAAGCAGAAAGGACTCTTAAGCATTCTCCTAGCCCTCTTAGCAGAACTTTTATAAGCATTTTCCTTTCAACTATTCAAGCTCTAGTGTTTACCATATAAAGAGATAAAGAACTGATTAACAGGGAGCCACACTGGGCAAGACTGTACTCCAATAAAAAGGGGGCAGATATAAGGGCCAGAGCATGAGAAAAGGAAGGCTGTCACCACCATTAGTCTACCCGTTCGTTAGTGTCCCCCAGTGCTCCCCTCATTTTTACAGCATTCTCTCTTGTAGAGGGAAAGGCTTGTGGAAGCCCTGGGGGCAGGTAAAATGTAATACTCAAGGCAGCCTTGGGAGGACCACTGCATTGCTTGGTGGCATGTTTTTGGAGCACTTAACGGAGGCAACATCCCACAAAGAGCCATGAAGGTGTGGTGAAGGAGCGCTCCAGTCCAGCAGGCCTAGGCTTTAAATAGGTATGATGAAAACAAAACTGTCTGAAATGATAACATGAACTGAAAACTTAGAAACTCAGTATGCAAATTTAAGGCGAAAAGCCCAGTGTGTGCCAATAAATTGTTCAACAGAAAAACATGTTGGAAACATCACAGCATGCACCTGTAATCACAAGACTCACAGAATCGTGAACCAGCCTAGGCTACACAATGAGACCCTACCTCAAACAGAAAACAAAAATACATAAAACAATGTGGAAGATAAGGAAGAAAACACAAATTGGATTTTTAAGATCATAACACCCCAGTCTATTAAGTAACTAAGTAACCCCAGAAATTAAGATTATACTGCAGCATCTGAGATTCCTATATTAACATAGGTATCTTCTTTTTGCCCTATCTCATAAAAAGCTAACTAGATATATTGATCCCATCATTTCACTCTTCCTCAGTTATGATTTTATTTCATCAGAATCTAGTATTCTTGTGAACAGTTTCAGTATAAGTAAAAGATATGGCCACCTCTCTTTTTATAAAGAACTCAACAAATCAACTGTTATAATTCCATATCAAAACTGAAATTTAGTACCCGAAAGTTTCCCTTCAAAACGCTTCACAAAATAACAGATTAACTACAATGCCAACAGGAATGGTTTCTACTTATTTTTGAGAATCCTCAAGAATACTACATTTTCATAGTTTATCTATTTAGAATCACACTACAATGACTTGAAAGACAATGTTCTCAACAGTTTACTTTTGACCGGACCTTTTTTCTCTCAATACTACATCAGGTCAAGCATGTGAACAGAATGATTAGAAACTATCGGAACTATAGTTTTGAAGATAGCAAAGACATCACGTATTCTTGCTTTGTTACTACAGTAAAATCTATTATTTGTAGTTAAGCAATAAGAAATAAATAAATCTATTAAAATATCCCTATTTTTCTCTACTTATCAGAAAGCAAAAGGCCAAGTTGATTAACTTGTTTAACATTGTTGTAACAATGTTTAGTGAGGTTCTTTTTAACCTACAGCCATAAAATCCTAATCTGATAAAGCCCTTTGTAAATGTATGAAGGAATCACATCAGATTTTTTAAAAAAAAGTTTTCAAAAGAAGGTAAAAACACAGGCACCTATCTGGATTAAAAACTATTCATAGAAACAATATAAAGGCAACTCATTAAAAAAAAAAAAACTATTGAAAAGTCTATTCATTTCATGATGTCACACCAGTGTTAAAAGCAAAATTAAAACTCTTATTTCAAATGTAACAACTACAAACATTAACCTTACACATTAAACTATGCTGGCTCATGTCATTATGTGATAGCATAATTTTTGCTAGCAGATTAAGGTTAAAATAAAACTATTATAATTATCTATAATTACTGTAAAGCATCACTGCAGGATTTGCTTGGCTCTACTTTCATTCTTACTTACTTATATTCCATCTTCAAAATTTTTTCAAAACATGAACTCTAACCAGGCACAGGAGTTCCATGGAGGAGCCAGAGGCAGGTGGATCTCTGAGTTTGAGGCCACTCTGGTCTACACAGCAAGAATCAGGTCAGCCAGAACCACATGGTAAGATCTTGTCTCAAAAAAAGATGATGATGACTTAATTTTTTTTGTTCAAATATATTTTGCCATAGGGCGTGTGTGTGTGTGTGTGTGTGTGTGTGTGTGTGTGTGTGTGTGTGTGTATGTGTGTGTGTGTTGGTTTCTTGAAGACAATCCTGTGCTGAAACTGGCTCTGTCAATCAGGCTGGCCTCCAACTCAGGAATGTCTGACTCTGCTTTCCAAGTGCTGAAATTAAAGGTGTACACTACCACACTCAACTCTGTATATTTTTTAAATTAACATTATATATAAAGTTGAGATACCTTGTGCCTCTCATGACTTGTGAAGAATATCTAAGTTGTACTATACAATACTATTAGCCACAAGCATAATGCATTTTAATACAGTTCTTAAGTCATACTAAATATATGGTCTTGAAAGGTATATAAGACGTTAAAGTAAACAAAGTTCAGTTCTTGGGCTGCTCCTATCACTTTCTAAGTGCTTAATTGACAGGACAGATATAGCAAACATTACCATCAGTGCAGGATGCTGTAAAGCTAAGTATTTCCATAGAAACCATAGTACTTTACTCAGTTCTGTCCACATGAAAAGTATTACTTGCTTTTTAAAAATAACCTTAATTTTTCTTGTACTATGTTTGTAAGGTCTACTGTGTATACTGATATACACAGATCCTAGTTCATTTTCTCTCCTACATAATACTGCCTCATACATATGCCCCAAGTAGACATTTGTCAGTTTGTCCGTATTTCTAGTGCTCCTGGATTTGCATGTTTTAAGAATCTCTAAAGTGAGCCTGGCAGTGGTGGTGCACACCTTTAATCCCAGCACTTGGGAGGCAGAGGCAGGTGGATTTCTGAGTTCGAGGCCAGCCTGGTCTACAGAGTGAGTTCCAGGACAGCCAGGGCTACACAGAGAAACCCTGTCTCGAAAAAAAAAAAAAGAATCTCTAAAGTGAAAACTCTGTACTTGCTGATGACGTAAGTTTGGGTATTTTCAGCTTTACTAGATATGCCAAAGGGACTTTCACCATTTTAGTTCCTATACGATGTGTTCATTTAAAAGATATTTGCTAGTTGAGTTCTCAGCACTGAATTACAACCTTAACTAACTCCTCCTACTCTATATACCACCACTCCCCCAATAAGAGGAAACAGCTTTTACGAGAATTTTTTCCTTTAAATTTTTATTACCATACAACACAAGAATTTTTTTTAGAAAATTAAAATGGCTATGGATATTATGTTAGTTACATTTCTATTGGTGACAAAACACTATGACCAAAGCAATTTAGAAAAGAAAACATTTAACTTGGAGGCTCAGGTCTCCAGAGGGTTGAGTCCCTGACCATTATGACAGGGGGCATGGCAGGCATGGCACTTGAGCAGTAACTGAAAGCTGACATGTTAAGACAACCACTAAGGGGGAGGGGTGAAACCTCAAAGCCCATCCTCAAGGACGCATCTCCTCCAATAAGGTCATACTTCCTAATCTTCCTCAGGCAGCTCTACTCAGTAGGAACACGTATTTAAATACATGGGCCTAAGGAGGCCATTCTCATTCACCCCTACAAACGATAATACATGATTGACGGCCAAGGACAGAGGACACAGAAGCAGGGGGACACTGAGTTCCAGGCCAACTTGAGACACTTATTTAAGAAAAACACAAAAACTAATTGTGGTTGTCATTTCTCTGATTTAGTGATACTAAATTTCTTTTCATATTCCTGTTGACCATTCTTAACCTACAAATAAAAAAATGTGAGTTTTTTTCTCACTTTTTTCATAGTTCTTAATGATGGTAGATCTGCTAAATGTGCAGTATTTTTTCTTTTTCCTTTACTGCTAGTCTTTAAGTGTTAAGTCTGTCTGTCTTTTTGGGAAAGAATTAGTAATACAGCTAGCCAGGCAGAGTGGTTGGTACACACCACTTTTAATCATAGCAGTCAGGAAGCAGAGGCAGGAGAATCTCTGTGAGTTCAAGATCATCCTGGTTCACAGAGTTCCAGGGCAGCCAGGGCTACATAAGAGATACCCTAACTCACACAAAAAAAATTAGAGATACTATCCCAAGGCAGACAACTTGTGACTTTGTACTTTGTGCTGCCCTATCCTAAGGGTGTAAGGATGTAACAAAATGACTTTCTAGGTCTGACTTTGCTTCACTTAAAATATGAGTTTAACAGTCATTGTGGCACACACCTTTGATCTGAGCACGCGGAAGGCAGAGGCTGTGGATTTGTGTAACCCTGAGGCCCACCTGCTGCTCTACATGGCAATTT
Organism: Uromys caudimaculatus; assembly: GCA_028551405.1. NCBI lineage: Eukaryota > Metazoa > Chordata > Mammalia > Rodentia > Muridae > Uromys > Uromys caudimaculatus. The sequence goes on from CM052701.1 coordinate 106,085,649, forward strand.
CCAGGCCAGTTCTAGGTATACCTATCTTATAGCATATGCCACAAGTTCATTCCTTTCAGACTGAATAAATAAGAGTCCATGATGCAAAAATCCACCCCACATCCCATTTACCCATTCAACTGCTGGAGGACATTTGGGTTGTTTCAATTTTTTGGCTGTCATATAAAAATTGCTTTAAACACTGGTATTAGATATGTTGTAGTCTTGCTGTCAATTCTTTGGTCCCATACCAAGAAGCAGGACTGCTGTATCATGTGGAAATTCTACCTTTAATGTACTGAAGAACCACCACACTGTTTTCTACAAGGGCTACACGATTTCACGATGCCCATCAAGGCACTTACGCCCCAACTCCCCATTCCTAGCACTGTCTACTTAGGGTTGAGCTGACAACAGCCACCTAATAGGCAGTGTCCAAACCATCAAGTTTGGTGCTTAGACAGATGGTTCAACCACCTGAAAAATACTTTGCGCATATATAAGAATGGGATCTAATTTCCATTTTCCCATGCTGAAAGCCACTTACTTCAACAGCATTTACTGACTTTACTTCCATTTCAGTAATACCACCTATATTATAAATCACGTTCCCATACATACATAGTCTACTTCTGGACAGCATCTTCAACAAATGGTGCTGCTCAAACTGGACAGCTGCATATAAAAGAATGAAAATAGATCCGTATCTATCACCCTACACAAAACTCAACTCCAAACGGATGAAAGGACCTCAAAATAAGACCAGCTGCTCTGAAACTGATTAATTTTAGAAGAGAAGTAGGGAACAGTATTGAACTCACTGCCACAGGAAAACTAATAGCACAGGCACTAAGAACAATAATTAATAAATGGGACCACATGAAGCTGAAAACCTTCTTTATAGCAAAAGATACCATTATTCAGACAAAGTGGCAGCCTACAGAATGGAAAGATCTTTATCAACTATATATGTGAAAGATGGTTAGCATCTGAAATAAACAAAAATGAACATCACAAAAACAAATAAGTCAATTAAAATAGGGTATAGAACTGAGAAATCTCAAGCGATGAAACACAAATGGCTGAGAAACATTTAAAATGTTCAACATCATTAGCCATCAGGGAAATGCAAATTAAAAATACTTTCCCGTTTCCATCTGTGAGACCTCTGCCTGGGCCACCAGGAGTCCATAGCCAACGAGCACCAGGAGAAAGCTACTCTCCCAGGAGCTTGGAAAAGCTGTGAGTGGGGTTAAGGGGAGCAACACCTCTCACCCAGACCTGCCCGGAACTAGCAGGATACAGGGCCTGAGGAGAACTCAGGGCCAGGAAACCTCTAAACCTTCCGGTTCCATCTGTGAAGGGACACCTCTGCCTGGGCCACCAGGAGTCTGTGCCTGGGGACCTCAGCCTAGGCCACAGGGCTCCAGGAGAGACTGGGTATCCCAGGAGTGCTGACACACCTTTGAGCACAGGCAAAACCACCACTTCTGTTCAAACTCACTGGATCAAGAGGGATCCTTGAAGAGCCATCAGGACATAGGAACCAAGGGACAGCTGGGGACAAGATCCTTCTGATTTCTTTCTGCACCCCAGAGCGGACCCTGTGCCACAGCTCTCCAAACCCAAACACATCTCAGAGAGAGCTGGTCTTCAAGGAGTACTGACACAGAGGCCTGCAGGAGGGGCAAGCCACAACCAGACAGAGTAAAATCAGCTAACATCAGAGTCAACAAGATGCAAAAGGCAAGAAAGATACCCTGGATACCCCAACACACTAGAAAAGCAAGACTCAGATTTAAAATCAGTTCTCATGATGATGATAGAAGACGTGAAGAAAGAAATGAATAACGCCCTTAAAGAAATACAAGAGAATAGAGATAAACAACTAGAAGCCTTTAAAGAGGAAATACAAAAATCCATTAAAGAATTACAGGAAAACACAAACAGGCAGAATTTCAAGAAAACACAATCAAACAGACAAAGGAAATGCACAAAACTATCCAGGAGCTAAAAATAGAAACAGAAACAATAAAGAAATCACAAAGGGAGACAACCCTGGAGTTAGAAAACCTAGGAAAAAGATCAGGAACCATTGATGTAAGCATCACCAACAGAATACAAGAGATAGAACAGAGAATCTCAAGAGCAGAAGATACCATAGATAACATTGACACAACAGTTAGGGAAAATGCAAAATGCAAAAAGCTCCTAACCCAAAACATCCATGAAATCCAGGACACAATGAGAAGACAGAACCTAAGGATAATAGGTATAGAAGAAAGTGAAGATTCCCAAATTAAAGGACCAGTAAATATCGTCAACAAAATTATAGAGGAAAACTTCCCTAACCTAAAGAAAGAGATGAACATAAATATACAAGAAGCTTACAGAACTCCAAACAGATTGGACCAGAAAAGAAATTCGTCCCGTCACATTATAGTGAAAACACCAAATACACAAAACAAAGAAAGAATATTAAAAGCAGAAAGGGAAAAAGGTCAAGTAACATATAAAGGCAGACCTATCAGAATTACACCTGACTTCTCACCAGAGACTATGAAAGTCAGAAGATCCTGGGCAGAACTCATACAGACCCTAAGAGAACACAACTG
>CM052701.1:106088742-106126493 GCA_028551405.1 Uromys caudimaculatus
AATTTGCAGGCAAATGGATGGAACTTGAAAATATCATCCTGAGCGAGGTAACTCAGTCACAAAAGAACGAACATGGTATGTACTCACTGATAAGTAGATATTAGCCGAAACGTTTGGAATACCCAAGTTTCACTTTACAGTAACTGCTCGATTGAGAGTGAGGTCCCAGATGGAGGAGTTGGAGAAAGGACTGAAGGAGCTGAGGGAGTCTGCAGCCCTATGGAGGGAGCAACAGTGTCAACTGGCCTGACCCCCCCCCACCCCCGGTCTTCCTGGAGGCTGGACCACCAACCACAGAATACACATGGAGGGACCCATGGTTCCGACCACATATGTGGCAGAGGAGGGCCTTTTTGGCCATCAGGGGGAGGAGAGGCCCCAGTAAAGGGGAATGTCAAGGTGGGAATATGTGAGTGGGTGAGCGGGTGGGTGGGAGGTGGAATTCCCTCATAGAGATGGGGGAGGGGGAAGGGATAGGTGGTCTCCAAAGAGGAGACCTAGAAAGAGGGAAACATTGGAAATGTAAATAAAGTATCAAAAAATTAAAAAAAAAGAGTCATAAAAAAAAAAATACTTTGACATTTCATCTAACACCAGAATGGCCAAGACCAATAAAATAAATGATAGCACTTATTCATTGCTGATGGGGGTATAAATTTGTGCAACTACTATAGAAATCAGTGTGGTAGTTCCTCAGGAAGGTGGGAATCAATCTACTTCAAGATCCAGCTATACTACTCTTGGGCATATCCCCAAAGGACTCTACATCCTACCACAGAGACACTTGGTCATCCATGTTTACCGCTGCTCTTTTCATAGTAGCCAGAAACTAGCATAGACGTTCAGCAACTGATGAATGGATAATGAAAATATAGTCATTTACACAATTTGCAGGTAAATGGATGGAGCTAGAAACAATCATTCTGAGTGAGGTAATCTAGACCTAAAAGGAAAAATATTACAAGTTTTCTCTGTAGAAAACCTTTAACTTTCAATATCTATATTACAATCTAACCAGAGAAATTAGATATAAAGGACTGGAGGGTAGGCCAGCATCTCTCGAAGAAAAGGAACTAGAATAATATATTGTTATGGGAAGACAACAGGGAAACTAGAATAGGAGGATCAAACAACGAGGGGAACGTGGTGAGAAAAGGTGATATTGGGAAGGAACAACACTAAAGGCCACTTGAAACACCATATGAAAACCTACTACTATTGAAGTTTTCAAAAATGAGAGAGGAAGGGAGGGAGGGAGACAGACAGACAGACAGACAGAGAGAGACAGAGAGAAGAAACTAAATTGAGTCACCAACTAGTCAGGGAGATAATGATCCAACTAAATATCTAGTAAAACCTCCAATGCCAGGAATGGGATACATCTTGATTCATTGACCAAAGGGGCCATGGAAACTACCAAACATTACAGGCTATTGCCAAGGCTATTGGTTGCTCTCCACAATCTGAAGGTAAGGTCCTACTGCTAAAGACAACATTTATTTATGATCATCAAAGTCAGAGAACTTGGTCCCTAACCAGAAGCTTCACCCCCATTGGCTAGGACTGATGACACTAGAAGGTATTCTGCACGCTATTGGGTGAGAACAGTAATTATCAGTATCACTTAGGTACTAACCCTTTAGTCTACAACATGACCTTCCTGCAAAATATACTAGTGCAATAGTGGCACAAATGTTATAGGACTAACCAACCACTTACTGCTTGGACTTAAGAACCACTTCATGAGATAGAACTCACCTACCACTGCTCAAGTGGTCAAGAACCTAAGGGGAAGACCTAATACTATTATTCATCTAGAGTAGCACAGCAATAAAATGACTCCTAATGACAGTGTTGTTATACCCATAGATCAAAGCACTACTCAACCCACATCAGAGAAGTTTCTTGTAGTAGGTGAGAATTAACACAAAATCCTACAACTAGTCAATGTATACAAAGAGTGAGAGACTTCAGAACACTCTGTCCTAAGGAGGATGTCTTCATCAAAGCCCTTCCCTCCAGGACCAGGGAGCTATGGGGAAGAGAAGACAGAAATACTGTAAGAGCCAGAGGTGATGATGACTCTAAGGAAACAGTGTCTTCCAGACACAACAGGACTGATGCACATATGAACTCACAGGGACTGCGCCAGCACCCACAAAACCTACAAAGGGTCAAGCCAAATGAGGTCCCAGCACTAAGAGAGGGATGTAAACTCTGGGTCCCAAAAAGTTATCTGCAGTTGATACCCACTAGCAAAAGGAAAATAAATCAGTTTTGTCCCACAGAGTGTCACTGGGTATAGCAAACACACTTCAGGGTATACCCTACATCCAGGAGTAGCCAACAACAACAAACCTCAACGGGTATTATTATGAACTTTTTGTTTCACTTTGCTGTCTTGTCCTTTTTCTTTTCTTTTCTTTCTTTCTTTTTTTTTTTTTTTTTTTTTTTTTTTTTTGGTCTTTTTTGTCCTTTGCTTATTTATTTTAATTTTTGGTTTTGTGCTTTCCTGTGTGTGATTCTGTTTTTTATTCTTGAAAAAGAACATAAAGTTGGGCGGGTAGGAAGCTGGGAAGAATCTGGGATGAACTGGGAGAGAGAGAAAAACAATCAAAATATACTACATGAAAAAAAATTTTCAATTAAAAAGGGGGGAGGGTAAAATACTTGCCTAGCACTTGTGAGAACCTTGTTTCATTTGGGGAAGGGGACTGTGGGTTGGCAACAGACTCAGTAACTTGAGTAATTCAGCTCAGTAATTGTAAAGTATTTAGAATACAGCATTATGAGAATGAATGAAGATAATGAAATAGAAAGTTAGGTCTTGAGTTATTATTTGAGAAAATCTAGAAACAAATAGAGGAAACTTAATGGCAAGCTGCCCTGGGGTTTGTTTTTTAAATACAGTCCCTGAGACTGAGAAAATGGCTCAGTAGGTAAAGGGCTTGCTGCACAAGCAATAAGGACTTAAGAGTTCAGTTCTCCAACACACATGTACAAAACCAGTGATGGGAGCACATGCCTGTCACCGCACCACTGGGAAGAGACAGGAGGATCCAGGGCTTACTTGCCAACTAGTCTAAAATCCAACTGATGGGCTACCAGGCTCAGTGAAAGAACCCTTCTCAAATTGGGGGATTAGGGGCTGGGGGGCTGTCAGCAATTGTTTTTCTTGCAGAGAAGGTTGGTTTGGTTCCCAGTACCTACACAGCAGATAACCTCTTCTGGTCTCCAAAGGCACTCCATATCCATGGCCCAGACATTCCTACAGGCAAACCTCCCATACACACAAAATAAAAATAAAGCTTCAAAAACCAAACTGTCTCTACCAGATCCCCAACCCATACCACAGAATCAAAAAATTGCTACCCCAGGTAAGCTTCCTTTGCAATGAACTGTAGTGAACAAATGGCTGCTTATGGCAGGGTATCTATCCCGGCCCATTTAAGGCTCAGAAAACATAGCAGAAGAGGAGGCAGAAAGAATTTATGAGCTGGAAGACAGAGACGCGCTGCAGAAAGCTATACTCTGAGCACAAGCCAACCACTGTAACCATGACATCACAGCAGTTAGAACTGCCTACACTGCACCTGCATGAGGCTGACACTCTCATCCAAACAAGCATGGATCACAGAGGGGGTCACACCCGACCCCGATGAATTACTGGTTGCTAGTAAATTCAATGGCAGAATTTACCAGTCATTGTCTTCACCTCTGTTCCCACAGGTGACCCTGTCAGGCTCCAACCATAGTTTGATCCTATGGTCACACAGATGGCACCTGGTTAAACTCAGCTGTTCACAAACAAAACACAAATACATGAAAGTGAGGGAATGAGAGAACAGAGCAACAGAAGATACTCATTGCTGACCTCAAGTGTGCACACCCACAACACACATGCACATAATACATACATTACAAAAGTGCAATATACACATAAACAACCTTACAAGAGGTGGGAACCTCTGATAATATGTAAGGATTAGACTTGGGAAAGAAAAAGTATCCAGACAAGTCAAGTATCTATACAAAAGTAATAGTATCCATACAAAGTCAATCAACTAGCATGCTCGGAAACCTAATTATTCTTCTTGTCAAGCACAATAATAAAACAAAATAATCAAGGCCAAGTAATTTTAAATACAATGAAACACCAGTATTCATGATTGAAATTCCTATATTATTTCTGTGAATTCTTCCATTTAAAACAGCCAGGAGTAATCTTGCATGCCTTTAATCTCAGCATGCAGGGGGTGGGGTAGGGGTCAGAAGATCAAGCAGATCTCTGTGAGTTCAAGGCCAGCCTGATCTAAATAAAAAGTTCCAGGACAGCCAGAGCTATCAGAGAAACTTCGTCTCACAAAACCAAAAAAAAAAAAAAAAAAGAAAAGAAAAGAAAAGAAAAATATAATCAACAATAACAGCATGGAGCAAAACTCATATGTCCTCTATCTAGAAGTCTAATACTGAATCATTTTTCTTGGCAGGGAAGAAGAAAACCATCAGTACCACAACTGGTGATATAACTTAGTAGTAGTACATCTGCCATGCTAAAGGCCCTGGAATCAACCCCCAATACCACAACAAAACAACTAGCATTAAATAAGAACACAGCAACATTCAAATGAAATAATGAATTATTTCCATACAAATAATCAGACTAAGTATGAAAACAAATACTGGTTATATAATTTGTTCTTTGAGTTCTTGGCACAAAGCCTCAAAAATCTTTGGACTTTCCTAAAGACGGTATTTGCTATGCCAGTAAGTAGTTCTTTAATGACTCTTAGATGGCATCAGCTAGCCACTTAAAGACCAAACAAAATCAACTATATGACTTATATGGGGATGTTGGATTGACCCATTTTGAGGAAGAAAAAAAGGCTGAAGACTGGGCTTAGTTTTGGTCAATGGCAGAATCAAGCAGCCCAAGTGATAAGATCTGAATACTCCTGATATTTAGGGCCTACTGAAGCACATGGAGCTTCCTAGCTGGTGAACACACTGACTTGCAAAAGTAAAATTTAAAAGAGAAACAAAAGAACTAATCATCTAGTATTTTTAAAAAGATATCACAAAAATAAGAACTCTACACAGTATTCTTCTGAGAGCTTGCCATCTAACTGGAGAGAGAAAAATATATGAAATAGTAGGTTCTTAAGTAACACATATTAAAGTTCTAACAAACATACAAACTGAGGACCCTGAGGCTAGCTAATAAAATCAGAAACAGGAGAGATTACTGGACAAATACTGAGTTTCCCATACTCTCCAAAGGTGTGCAGAGGTCACTGTGAAGCAATGTATCTCAGTCTGTGGCCATTATTTCATGTACAGCAAATTCTCAGAACAGATTTACAAGATGAATAAATAGTATATCGAATATTTAAGGAAAGTTAATTTGGTATTCAGATGATTCAACTTCAGTTAAGAATTTTGCTAAGGCAGTAACTTAATAATTTGCACATAAATTTGTAGAATCTCCATGACAGAGAATGAATTACATCATCAGAGAAAATGAAGTGCCATGATGAAACTGGCTAACAGTGAGCATGAGAAATGTTCAAAACTAACAAAAATGAAAGTAGGTCTGCTGCAGCATACAATAGAGAATCACAAAAAGATGGCACCTTTCTAAAAGGAATTCTCAGTGACAAACCATGACAGGCCTAATCAAGATTCTTGTAGGTGTGCTTTTAAAACACACACACACACACACAAACACACAAAACATTTATTCAATTTCAAAACTGTATTTCTTCCTCTAAATACACCTTAATTTGAATGAAGGAAGACAAAATCCTGATAGAACCAAGAGAAGGCTGGTAACTAAGAGACAGAAGTTGCAGGGAGAGAATGGTGCCTAATAACCCCTCCCATTAATTAAGGAAACAGATAAGCAGAAATATAATCAAAACTTATAGAGGCAGGGCAGTGGGCACGGTGAGCAGTGGTGGAGCACTTTCTTAGCATGTGTGAGGCCTGGGCTTTGATGCTCAACACAACAAAAAGGAAATTCCTTAGCTGAAAGCAAACAGATGGCCTTCTGACAGATCTACCTAGAAATCAAATACTCAATAGTAATGAACAAAATAAATAATAGTAAAACAATTAAAAAAAATCACTGAATTCTAATTAACAGTATAAAAGAAACCATAAAAATATCAAACTTAAAAGGAAAAAAATAGCCATTATCAATTAATCCATGTACAAATAATACTAGCAGAAACTTAGAGTTAAGACTGCATACAGATTAATTTTCAGGATCTACTAAAAATTATCCCATGTTATATTTTTCATGTATAACATAAAAAGTTTACATTATAAACTCAAGAATATCATATTTTAAGTTCTCTTTTTTTCTTTTTTTGCTTTTGTTTTTTGATTTTGGGGGGGAGCAGGGAAAAGGCAACTTTATAAGCTCACATATCCCAACACTTCAAACCAAACAACTAAACATCTAAAAGTTCTTGTTCCCAGGAGAAAAGGATAAAAGTCTTTCCAATGTTACTTCACGCTGCAATTTAGCAACCACCAATAGGGTACGCCTCCCGCTACGAGGTGATGTGTTGGTTCTGATCTCCACATAAAAGGTCGTTGCTTACACACTAAGAAACCGTCTGCATACTAACCTGGCCCAGTCCAGGCATACCTCCTCCAAGTCTAAGAAGTCTGTCCATATTTCTAGAAAACAGAAACAAAGGAAAACGTTCCTAAGCACAAAAGTGTTTACTCAATTGCTATCTATATAATTCACCTTCAGTCACTCAGTATGTCAAAAATATTGGTGGTAATTACAACACAACATCAGACTTCCTGTTAATTAACACCACATATTAATTCAAGAAGCTGTCTTCCATGCTAATTAACAGACCTTATTTTACTGCTTTGGTTTTGGGTTATCCCCAGTTTTAAAGACAAGCAATCTTAGCATACTTTCAAAACTTTGCTATCCTTAAGTTAATTATATTTTCTTATTGTTATCTAATAAAGCACCTGGATGGGGGGGAAAGTGCTTAAAATGCTTATCATATGTATGATTGAATTTCCTTCAATTTGTTCAGAGTATACAAATAAAAATCTACACTTTTAAATTAAATTTTAACATCCTCATTAGTAAGTGCTGTGCTAATTAACTTACAGCTTGTCAGTTATCATCAAAACTACATGTGAAAGACATTGTAAGTAGATTACGGATCTCTGAATTAGCATCAAAGGCTTTTTAGAAAGGAACTCATTATATTAAAAGAAAATACTATAAACATAAAATGCATTAAGATAGTGTTCTAGAGCCCACACAGATACACTTATATCAGATTTTGTAGAGATAAACATCCTTTCACAGCTGCTATTCTCAATCACAATTTCAGAGTTAATTATTACAACTTTGAGTTTTTATCTTCAGCATCTGGAATAACTAAAGAAGATACTAATAAGCATGAGAAGCTCACAAAAGAAATAAAGAAAAGAAATAGCAGTTGTACTTACATGACCTCAGATATAGAACAAGGAATCAAATTATTCAAATGAATAGCAGTGTAGCTAAGCATGTAAGAATGAAAACAAAGCATTTTTTAACTTTAAAACTATTACTGAGCCTTAAAATTTGTCTTCTTCCTAGGTGTATAATTTAGATCATCATAAATTATAATCTAAACTAAGTGGTGAGAGATTAGGAAGTTTTGTTCATGCTTTATCAATTAGAAAGGCTGCAAACTAAACCTCAATAACATACTTAAATCACTACAATTCTGTCCAATTATGTTTGCTGAATCAATTGGTAACAACTCTGACAATTGTAACATCACAAACTTTAAGTCTGTATACAGAAAGGCAGACAAATGATAAAGACATAGAAGGTACACTGGCTGATGCAACCATCACCTGTATCAAGAAGCCACATGAAACACCTGAAATACCTCTCAAACCCCCTTCCAGGTCTACCACGCCAGACAGGTGGGAGTCTGCCTTCTAATAGCACAAAATAGTTCTGCTGCTTTCAAACTGAATAAGAACAGAATCAGAGATTTCTTTTTTTTTTTTTTTGGTCTGACTTTTTCTTTCACACAACATGTTTATGAGATTCACAACAGATGAATTCATCTGTACAAATGAAAAGGCAAGAAAATTTGGTATTTCAGACAAAATCTAATCTTCACAACCATACTTATCTGCCTAATTATAATTACAAATAACATATCCATCAAGTTCATCAATTCAGTCATTCAATACAATCCCTTTTAGACAACCCTGTGTATTTTTAAATATTAAAGATTATTTTCTCTAAAATATATTTCTAAAGAAGAAAAATTCTCTTGGACCATTTCAAGTTCACAAAACTAAAGAATCAATGGAGGTGGCAACATACACTGCAGAATACATATATGTACATATCCATATATGTTCATTCTAGGCCAAAGTCGGCTCCCAGCTGTGTTAGTTTATCTACTTTCCCTGTGCTGTTTTTGATGACATTACTCAGACTCCAGATGCTGTGAATATACATGAGCGATGTGGAGAGCAGAGGGAAAGAAAATCTGGCAGGTCAAATTTGTGTTTTTCACAAAATTAGATGTCTGAGCAAACAGGAAAAGATATTTAACAAATTAAAGCACTTAAGATGAACACATTTTATAAAAATACTAACATTTGGAAATGAAATATATTGATAAATATTCTAAATCACTCAACTTCTAAAATCTGGTTATCACACATATTCATAATTTGATGCCTGTTAAAAAAAATAATACATTTACATAGTATCTATCATATCCTAAAACAACAGTTAAGGATAAAATGCCTTCTTAAACCTCACCTGTTCGGTAACTGTAATTCTTACAGCGTTAATCTTCAATTTGTTGAATTTGACAAATTTCTTATTAACTCCAATTCTTGCTAATTCTGGCAGATTACAATTTTTAACAAGTAGGTTTTTTTCTCTCTCTCCTAAAAAAAGAAAGGTATTTAATTATTTTAAGAATTGAGAACATTTTATTACCCCCCCCAAAAAAGAAGCAAAATCCCGCAAATGAAATAGAAACGACTGGACTCAAGGCATCACCCATGCTAGGCAAACACTCTTACATCGTCCGCTCCAAAACCAAGTTTAATAATTATCTTGAGAGCATAGACTTATTTACCACCTAAGCAGATATTATGCATCAAGAGACTCTGTTACACTGTGTTTATGAACTGTGCTTTTTATACAGACTTTGAATACTGACATTTTATAGCTTTCAGCATTCCTTGAGGTCTCAAAGAATGTTTACTTATATTTTTTAAAAAGAGTTAAAAAAAATCACTTTATTATATACTAGTATAGGTTCAACACAAATTTCTATACTTGTGCATACAGGACATTACTAATGTCATTTTTCTTTTATCTTGAAAACTTGACCACTATGATCCCTGCAATTAGTTCATCATGTAATTATTCAAATATAATGAAAATAATAAGAACATCTAAAGTGATAAGAGTTGTATAAATGTAAAAAAGGATAGTGTTACAGCAACATTATCATCCTTTAATTACTACTGTGTTGCCCAAAGCTTTCAAAAAGATGCTGGACACCCTGAGTTCGAAGCCAGTCTAACACAGTAAAATTCTGTCAAAAACCGCAACAAAACACTATTACTCTCTACTTTTCTCCTTCCCTCTCTGAAAACACTTCAGAATTTAGAACTTTAGATTTTCCACTCATCGCAAAGTGATAAACACTGAGGGGAAAAAAGTTTCATTTTATTGCAGATCACAAGTGAATGCAGCGTAGCAAAAGTAGGAAAGTAGTAGTCCCGGATCAGAATATTAAGTCTGGTACTACTGACATTCAGAACCATGTGGGGGCTTTCTGGTGTATAACAGAGTGTTTAGCAGTATCTTCGACCTCTATACATATGTTAGCAGAAATAACTAACTTGTGACAATAAAAAATATCTCCAGACACTGCTAAATGTCCCTTGGAAGGGCAAAAATCACTCAATTGGGAAGCATCCCTATAAAGATAATCTGAGACTACACATCTTGAGACAACAATATCCTTACTTTTTCAAACTTATGAACCAAGGAGTTCTGAAAACAATTTGGCAGTTGTTCAAAAATTTAAACACAGAATTACCAATTCTATTCCTTGAAATATGCTACAAAGTATTTAAGACAGGTCTTTAAAACACAACACATACATGAATGTGTATAGCATTGGTATTCACAATAGTCAAAATATGGAAATAGCCCAAATGCCCATCACACGGTGAATAAACAAATTCTATCATATACACATACAATAGAATGCATTGAGTATTATGTGGCTATAAAAGGAACAAAATTATGGCATATGTGTGCAACAATTTGGCCCAACCTGAAAACATTATGTAAAGGCTGGACACAGCCACTGAGTGCTTGCCTAGGTGTATAAAAAGATCTGAGTTCAATCCCTAGGACAAGAAGAAAGGAAGGAAAGAAGGAAGGAAGGAAGGAAGGAAGGAAGGGAGGGAGAGACTGAGAGAGGAAGGGATGGGGTAGTAGGAAGCCAGGCCTAAAAGGTGGCATATGTAATAGTTTTAACTTCCAAGTTGACACAACCTAGAATTACTTGTGTTGAGAAGAGTCTCAATAAGAGATTATCTAGATCAGGTTGGCCTGTGGGGGGTTGACTGTTTTGACTGTCTTACCCTAGACTCTGTAAGAATAGAGAAAACTAGTTGAGTACTAGGCAAACACTCACTCCTTACTCTGTCAGTGTAAAGGGACTCCTCACTTCAAATTCCTACCCTGACTTCTCCAAATTGATGATGGACTGACTGACTATCAACTGGATCTGTAAGGTAGCAGTGACTCATTTCTTCCATTAAGTTGGTCTTGTCAGGGTGCTTTTAGTACAGCAACAGAGGCATCATGGGATTTCACTTAAATGAAATATAAAATAACCTATTAGATGAAATGTGGACAACTGAACCTTACAGTCTTCCCATACATAGTTGACTTCGGTAGATCCCTCACCTGTCCCCATTCCTGTCCCCATCTCCCTGCCTCTCCCCCACCTTACACCCCCAGGATTCCTTTGCACATTCATGTTGGATTTGTTGTTACCCTCCCCATTTCTCCTTTTTAAAGCTGTTTCTCCCTTTAATAGACCCCTGTAAACTTCCTAATCAATCTCACATAAATACATATTTATAAAAATTAGAAGATGGGATCAGCATGTGAGAGAGAACATGTGATATTTGTCTTTATGAGCTTGGGTGACCTCACTTAATGTACTATTTTCCAGTTTCATCCATTTTCTTGCAAATTTCACAATTTCATTTTTCATTACATGGACCACATTTCCACTGTCCAGTTATTCATTTGTTGGTGGACAGAAAAATTAGTTCCATTTCCTTGTTATTGTCAATGCAGCAGCAATAAACATGGATATGCAAGTATCCCGTGGTAGGCCACAGGAGTCTTTGGAGTGGCAAAGCTAGGTCTTGTGTTAATTCCATTTTGTTTCAAAAAAAAAAAAAAAAAAAAAAAACCTCATACGAGTTCCATAATGGTTGTACCAGTTTTGCCTTCCACCAAGTGTGTAAGTTTCTCCGTTTCTCTCATCAGTGTGCTTAGCCATTATGCTAGTCATTCAGCCTGGGATGAGATGGAATTTTAGAGTAGCTTTACTTTGTTGTTTCTCTGGTGGCTAAAGTGCTGGAAACTTTTAAAAATAGTTATTAACCATTTGTGCTTCTTCTTTTAAGAAACACTCTGTTCGACCCATTAGCCCATTTGTTAACTGGAAGCGTTTCTTCTTAACAAACATTTATTTCTATTTACATATGTGTACACCATTTGTGTGTGCGGTGTGGCTTTCAGTTTCTTGGTGTTTCATTTTTGTGGTTCTTTATATATTTAGATATTAACCCTCTGTCTTCAGTATAGCTGGCAAAGATTTTCTCCTAGTCTGCACGCTGTCTGTCCACTCTGTTAAGTTTTTTTTTTTTTGCTGTACAGAAGCTTTTGATTTCATGTAATCCCATTTGTCAATTCTAATTGATATTTATAAATCTAAAAATAAAATGTTTTACAACTGAGGCAAATATAATGACTCTCCTCCATTCAACAAAATCATGAGCTGTCAATGTTTTTAAAAGTATTACAAGTGAGAAGATGAAAAGCTCTAGAAATAGTTGGTAATAATACAGTGAATCAACAAAGCAAATATACTAACCACTGCAGGACTACACACCAAGTTAAAACGGGACGTTTTATCAGGTCTATTACATACACACACACACACACACACACACACACACACACACACACACACACACACACACACACGCTCCCGCCACAACAAAACAAAACAAAAAAACCAGAGCCCACTACAAGTGTACCTACACTTCAGGATTTTTTGGCAGTCCTGAGGACTGAACCCATTGAACTTAGAACTTTGTCCATGCTAGGCAAGCATTCTATTACTGAACTATCCCTCCAGTTCCTCTGGGGGGATCTGAAGTACAGAACTCATCTTCACAAGAGACACATATTCCAGGTTCACGAATGGAAAACAGTGAGTAATTAGCTACACTCAAAGGACACTGTTCATCTGAGTAACCTATACTTTCAAAATCAGAAAAATACAGAATAAGCACTTACATATGCTTTATGTACAACTCACTAACATCTCAAATATAATTTTCACAATCTTTATTTCATATTGTTAAGTTATTTAATAAGATGATCTAATAAAAACAGCCCACTGGGATGAGATAAATAATGACAACTACTTTCCTTCGAATATGGGGGTCAATGCTGTCACCCTGCAGGAAGGCAGCGCTGGCTCTAACACTCATTCCTCAGTCAATTACCTCTCCTCAACTTTCTCATCCACAAAATGAGAATAGAGAACATCTGTTTCATACAGCTGTTTAGAATAAAGAAATCAATGCACATAGAAAAACATTTAACATAACCATGGGCATAAAACAAGCAAACCACGAATGCTACTTCTATAATCAGCACTCACTATCCTAGAACGGCCACCCTTCTTTTTTTTAACTCTGAAGCCACTTAGAGGGAGAACACCAGGTATATTCACAGAAATACATTATATTGGAGACAGGGACAGACATTTTCAGAATTCAGCAAAAAGGTTCTCGAGTTAAACTATACACCGTAACATAAAAGAGGAGTAAGGGGTTTTGTTGTTGTTTTTTTCAGGGGTTGGGAGTTGGTTCAAGACAGGGTCTCTCTGTATAGTCCTAGCACTCACTCTGTATACCAGGCTAAGCCTCAAACTCACAAAGATCTGCCTGCCTCTGCCTCTGAAGTCATGTGCCATAACCACCTGGCTAAAAGAGAACACCTTTAATTCTCAGAAACAGTTGCAATGTAAAAAGTTTCTAGATCTAAACTAAGTTTGTACTTATCAAAAAACTAAGGATTTTAAGAGCCCACCATAGATTCACTTTGATATTTTCTTTAATCTATTTTATTTTGACATGTGTGGGCGTTTTGCCTGTATGCATGCATGCGCACCACATGAATGCGTGGTGGCCACTGAGGTGCAGAAGAGGGTGCCAGATCCTCCGGAACAGGAGAGCAAACATTTGTGAGTGGCCATGTGGGTTCTGGGAGCTGAACCTGAGTTCAGAACCCTTACTAGCAAAAAGTATAAAACAAGTATCTACTTGAAGGTTGATGACTTGCCACTTAATCTCTCATGTTCATGTTAGCTTTAAATCAGTTCTCAAATATTTATAGGCACTACATGGAACAATGGCTACCTAAAAAGTAGATCCTTCAAAGTTGAATTAATTTAGATTTTTCAACCTTTCAAACTTTTCCTAGGGATACTAACATATCAAAAATGCCCAAACTTCATTTAAAATCATGAAGCATACTTCACATTGTATCTCCCACATTACTGGTTTACACACACCCCCATTCCGCTATGTAAATATTAATACTTCAAATTAAAAGTAAATCCTTTCAAACTACTCCACATTTGGGGTCTCACTATATTTCTACATTCAATTCCTCTATTCTGTGGTTGTTGGAAGATAGGAACTTCTTCCCTACTTTTACCAGTACAGTCAGAACTAGAGTTAATACTAAATGTAACTCTTTAAGTAGGATTTTTTTCCCCCACCTCTTGGTTTTTATGAGATGGATCTCACCAGCCAGGATCTTCTATAGACAGACCGGCCTCACACTTGCAGCAACCCTTCCACCTCTGCCTCTGGAGTACTGGAATCACAACATTTTAATCGCAAGACTGGGAGCCACCAGCAAGGTGGTTTAGCAAGTGATGGGTTTGCTGCCCAGCCTGATGTCTTAGTTTGAGCCCCAGAACCCAAATGGTTGAAGTGATGAACTGACTTCTGGAGGCTGTCAGACTGTCTCTTCTCCCCTCCCCCAATCCATTGTATGCGTCTGTCTCCACCTGTGTCTGTCTCCCTCCCCTCCCCCACAAACACCAATCAGTGAGCCAGTATTTTAAAAATTAAAAAGCAGGATTCCACTCCAATCTCCATGTAGAAGACTAAAAATTTAGTCTTAGAAGTAATATAGCTATCCACCAAATTATCACTAATTACAACATCTAAAGCAAAATATTTGCTAAGTACTACCATACAGAAAGACAGTAATATAAAGTAAAAATGCCTCTAGAATCAATCAACTTAGATTTGAATCCAGACTTCATCATCTACCTACTGCATCATGTACAACAAGTTATTTTGTTCTGGAGCTAGATGCTAAAGCCCATCTACAAAATACACATCCCTGCTAAGTCTGTTGTCACAATACATCCAAAGTATCTAATAGAGCCTAGACTGAATATCCTAGGAACTCAATGCTGCCATTGTGCACTTACTGCATGTAACCAGTACTGTGGTTACAGCTCTGTTAAAACTGATAAAGATCATTCAACCTAATGGTTTTTTTTGGCAGATGAGTATACCAAACTATCACAAAGTAAAGTATGGTCCAGTAAGAGCAGCAACACTACAATAAACCCAGACTCAGTGCTCGTACTCAGGTAATCACAAGCAGGCTCCGTGCGCGTACTCAGGTAAGGCTTTCACAGGTAGCCACTGAATCATCACGTAAATGAAAGAGGCACAACAGCTTCCTGCTACTGATTTTCGAGCAAATGATTCTGAATCTAGGTAATAGGTATAGGATTTATACAGCAAGTATGAAAAGAAGATGAATCCTAACCTTGAAGTTAAAATCCAGCTTTTTAACTGGAATAGCAAGCTTTATTATCAAAGATCTTGGGGTTTGGGGTGGGGCGGATGTCCCAAATCCAATAGATAAGACTAAAATAAAAGATCATAACTTCAAATTTTTGTTCTTTTGACAAGATTTAACTTTGTTTTTGACAAATTCAAGACAATTTTCAGCTCTTCACCAAAAACACCTTAGCTCTAGTTAATGATGAGTCACTGTATAACTTAATCATCTCTACATATACAACCTGAACACTTTAAGTCATATATGATTTACTTGTATTATTTTAATTGTGTGTAGGGGAGGGTATCTACACCATCAGTGCAGGTACCCAAAGACATCTGTAGAGCTGGAGTCACAATCCATTGTGAGCCACTGAATATGGGTGCTGGGAATAGAACCTGCGTGCTCTGCAAAAGCAGTACACACTCTTAACCACTGAGCTATCACTCTAGGCCCTAAGCAATAAAATTCAAATATTAAAAACGAACCATTTATTGAGCTAACATGGCAAGACGGGCACCATTAAATTAATTATCTTCATTGACAATCTGTTCAGTTTCCAACTTCAACATAAGTACTTGTCTTGTTGCTTTGCTTTCACTACGTTTGCAGCAGTACAACCAACTTTAGGCGGTGTATTGATGCACATATCTATAATGCCAGCACTGTGGAGCCTAAGGCAAGAAGATCACATCAGTCAGTGGTTAGCCTGGGTTGTGTAGGGGAGAAGCCATCACAAAAACAAACAAACAAACAAACAAACAAACAGAAAAGCAGAACCACCACGGGGAAAAAAAACAAACAAACCCCACAGCTACTTTTATTCAAAGTTAGGGGACAAGGTCTTTGCATTTGTCCTTGCCTGACCTATAATCGGTCACACAGACCAGGCTGGCCTCAAACTGCCAGAGATTTCCCCCAAATTTTCCTCCCTAGTACTGGGAGTGTGCACATGAGAACTGTACTTCTTTGCTAATTTTAAGGCCTTTTATATTAAATCTTTATTAGTGTTTGGGTTTTTTGGTTTTTTGTTGTGAGACAGGATCTCACTATATAGCCCTGACTGGCTTGGAACTCGTTTCATAGACCAGGCTGGTCTTCAATTCAGGGGTTAGCCTGCCTCTGCCTCCTGAGTTCTGGGATTAAAAGTGTTCAACACTGTCTTAGAGTTTCTATTGCTGTGAAGAGACACCATGACCACAGCAACTCTCATAGAAAACATTTCATTGGGGCTGGCTTACAGGTTCATTATCCATGGTGGGAGGAATGGTGGCATGCAGGCAGACATGGTGCTGGAGAGTTCTACATCTAGCTCCACACGCAGTAGGAGACTGTGTGCCACACTTGAGCATATGACACTTCAAAGCCCACCCCAAAAGTGACACACTTCCTCCAGCAAAGCCACACCTCCTAATAGTGCTACTCCCTCATGGGCCTATGGGGGCCATTTACAAACTACTACATACACGAAGTGAAACTTGATTGTCATTTTAGCTTTTTTTCATTCTGTGCTAAGGTGGGATTATAAGCCTTTAAATGCAACACTTGGAAAACTGAGGCAGGATTGTAAAAGTTTAAGGCCAGCCTGGTGTACATAATTAGTTTGAGACAAGGCAGAGATACTGAGCAAGAACCTATCTCCAAATTAATAAGTAAACAAGCAGTCACAAAATTTCTTAACAATCTTGAAATGCTGGCATTATTCTTTGACAGCCACTGAGCTCGACTCACGGGAAAATTGAATTCCAATAACCCACAGCAGCGGTAGTTGATTTCTACTTTACCCAAAAATGAAAATGTAACCAATTCACAGACCAGTACTCAAGTGGAGCAATACAGCACGTAATGGCATAGCAGGAATAATCATACTTTATTCTGATAACATTCAGGGTTAAAAGTAATGCCTCTCTGAAGGTTTTTAAGCTATCAGGACAAACGATTAAGCAAACATGCACTTTGCTGAAATTCGGTCCATCCTCGCTCCTTTTCTTCCCTAGACTGGAAGTTTTTCAACATAGGAGGAACTAAAGACGAACACAAGTAGACCATAAACAGGGTTCTGCCAGTTGATGGGTTAAAGGTTCCCAAGCTAGAGGGAAGCAGAAACGTTTGCAAGGAGATGACGTCCAGACCTAACCCTGCCAGAGACCCGCAGGTGAGGGAAGAGAGGACCCAGGGGCCCGCGCTCCCCATCAGGCCCCGGACTCCACCGGCAACCTGGCTGGGCAACGTGACTCAGGAAAGGGCAGGGCTTGCGGCGGCCTAGCGAAGCAGGCTCCCGGACGTCCCAGGCCCACCTCGGGGCTCGGCTGAGGCCGCCTAAAGAGAGGTCGTGGTCTGCACCCTACCTGGCCTAGTGGCGACGCGGCGGCGAGGGCAGCGCCTCACACTCAACAAGGGCCTGGCTTGGAGAACCGGCGATGAATCAGCCCGATTCCATTCAAAAGAGTCGCCCAGGCCTCTGCCGAGAAGTACTTCCGGGTTCCCGGCTTCCTTCGCCTTCCTTTCCTCTACCGCCAATTGGAGTCCGCCGGGGGAGTGGAGCCGGCTAGGGGGTAGTGGCGAGGGGAAGCACACGGCGCACGCGCAGGCCGCCTCTGGTCCCGCCCCCCCCCCCCCCCCCCGGGAGGCGGAAGTCAGGCGGGCTGCTCCGCCCTCCTGGTTTTCTCACTATGCCAATCCTGCTTCACTGAGATTTCCCTGCTTTGGAAGTTTTGGAGGTGTTAGTATTATTGGACCCAGAATCTCCTTAGTTCCGTCCTTCGCCTTTGTGGCCTTCCTCAAAAAGTAAAAACTTAAATTAAGCTTGTCTTAGTCACTCGAAAAGCAAAAATTAAAGGGAGGAAGGGGCGATGGTTAGAGAGGCTCTTTATGTATCCGAGTTTACCTCTTGCCTTCACTGCCTAAAAAGTGTTATAGATATCAAGGAAATTCGACGTTTTTCCAGTGTTCCTGCCTCTTATTTTCAGCTGTTCCAATACGTATTGAAAAAACTACTTCTCTACATAATTATCAGTAAACGACCTTTTAATCTTTGCTTTGTGTTAGATTTTCGAAACAAAATTACTCAAGTAATTAACTTGACAAGTTTATAGCACACCAGACTAGATACAATCTCCATTTAGGTCACTCACCATGTTTATGGATTACTTCCACTTTCTCAAATATGTCAAAATGCATCTTTAAAGCGTTTCTAATAAAAAAAATAAAAGCATTCCTGAATCAAAAATCACAATGGAACTACTGAATGGTGGAAGAGAACGGATTACAGAATCATTCCCCTTTAGTAAGACTCACAAGGAATATGGTCAGTACTCACAAGAATATGGTTGTGATGGTTTGTATGTGCTTGCCCCAAGGAGTGGCGCTTTTAGAATGTGTGGCCCTGTTGGAGTAAGTGTGGCCTTGTTGAAGTAGGTGTGTCACTGTGGGTGTGGACTTTAAGACCCTCATCCCACCTGTCAGGAAGCCAGTATTCTGCTAGCAGCCTTCAGATGAAGATATAGAGCTCTCAACTCCTCCTGCACCATGCCTGCCTGGATGTTGCCATATTCCTGCCTTGATGACAATGGAACTGAACCTCTGAACCTGTAAGCCAGCCCCAATTAAATGTTGTCCTTTCTCAGAGTTGCCTTGGTCATGGTGTCTGTTCACAGCAGTAAAACCTTGGTTAAGACAATGGTTAAGACTTACTGGACCTGGAGAGGTGGCTCAGCAACTCTTGCTTTTGCTGCTCTTCCAGAGGACCCAAGTTCATTTTCTAGCAACCACAATGGGCTGCAAACTGCTTGGATCTTCATCTCCAGAGGATACAATGACTTCTTCTGTTCTCCCAAGAGCACTGAACCCTCACACACATACATCAACATATACATTTTAAAAGAGTATTTGTATAAATTCTCAAAGAATTAATAAACATGAAACATATTGACTTCCCAGCTCATTCTATAAACCCTCTATCAAACCTTCCCTCTTTTCCCACTTGGAATGACTCCTTCCCATCTAGCCCACTTTGTGTTGCCCAACTTGTCCTGGGAATGTGGTTGACCTACCAGAGGTCACAAAATTAAAGAAAACTGTCTCTTCCTCTCCCTTTCCTTTTCTAGTAGTGGGATCTGGCACCTACCTTCCCACCACTATGCTGGGATTTTGTTTGGCTTGAGCTTGCTTAGAACGTAGGCTTATTGTCACGTCACTATGAGTTCATATGTGCAACCACCCAATGGTGTTGTACTGGCTATTTTTGTGTGTCATCTTGACACAAGCTGGAGTTATCACAGAGAAAGGAGTTTCGGTTGAGAAAATGCCTCCATGAGATCCAGCTGTAAGGCATTTTCTCAGTTAATGATCAAGGGGCGGGAGCCTCTTGTGGGTGGTACCATCTGTGGGCTGGTAGTCTTGGGCTCTATAAAAAAGCCAGCTGAGCAAGTCAGGAGAAGCAAGCAAGCCAGTAAGTTACATCCCTCCATGGCCTCTGCATCAGCTCCTGCTTCCTGACCTGCTTGAGTTCCAGTCCTGACTTCCTTTGGTGATGACCAGCAGCATGGAAGTGTAAGTTCAATAAACCCTTTCCTCCCCAACTTGCATCTTGGTCACGGTGTTTGTGCAAGAATAGAAACCCTGACTAAGACATACTGGTACCAGCATAGTGGGGTATTCCTGTGACAACCTGACCATGTTTTGGGGAGGACTGTGGGAGAACTTTGGAACTTTGGGCTAGAAGATCCATTTGGTGTTAAGAGCTCTGTGGGATGTTGTGTAGGAGCTTGGAAGATAATGTTGAGTACAGTGTAGAAGATGGAGGCCTGGCTTGTGAAATTTCAGAGGGAAGATTAAAGACTCTTATCAGGGCAGTTGCTATTTTGACTGTGAAGATTCTGTGGTTTTGGTTAGCTGGGGATGAAGGATCAGCTGTGAATTACAAGATACCAGAACTACTAAAGCAAAACCATTGCATTGCTGGGACTATTGATGCTGGTTGGCTGGAGCTGGGAAATTGATGATGATTGAGAGGAGACCAGCATCTCTGAGGTGAAATCTTTTGAGAAGTGTTTTCTGAGAGCACAGAGACTGCATTCCAGAGATAGCCAGGGTTGTACTTTCTGCTGTGGCTGGACTTGGTAATGCATAAGAGTCACCCAGATAGTACTGGTTTTGAAGGCATGAAGGAGTCATGAAGAGCAGCTGAGGCCTGGGCACTGTGAGAGGCCGTGGAAGGCCATTGGTGAAGGTGCAGCCTCAGTTGCAATTGACAGCCCAGAACTGAAGGGGTCATGCAAGGGAGGTGAGGCTTGGCACCATGAAGAGAGCCTATGAGAGGCTGTGGGTAAAGCCTAGTTGCAGGGGAAGACAGCAGTGTTTTGGAGATGCCAGTACCATGAGATGACCACCAAGAACAGCAGCAACAGTGGAGTACATGCATCTGGAGCCTAGAAGGCAAGGTGTGTGCTACAAAGGGCAGAGCTGGAGAAGTGACTCAAGCCCTTGGAGGAATCCAGAAGATCGTGATTGGATCCCAGACGGTTGGAGTTTGATTTTGCTTTTGATTGTGACTGTGGCCTGGTATTTTTCCCTCTTGAAGAAAGAAGGTATTTTAGTGGAGCCCACAGTTAAGAGACTTTGAATTTTTAAAAGACTAAATTTTAAGAGATTAGATGTTTAAAGGGGACTGAAATGTTAATATGTAAGAATTTGCAAAGACTGTAGGATTTTCAAAGTTATTTGGATCTTGGGGATGAATAAGGAAGTAAGGGTTGAGGCTTATTAGTGATGTGTTTGTGTGTCAAGCTGACAAGGGGTCAATTGTACTGGCTAGTTTTGTGTGTCAACTTGACACAAGCTGGAGTTATCACAGAGAAAGGAGTTTCAGTTGAGAAAATACCTCCATGAGATCTAGTGGTAAGGCATTTTCTCAATTAGTGATCAAGGGGGAAGGGCCTCTTGTGAATGGTACCATCTGTGGGCTGGTAGTCTTGGGCTCTATAAAAAAGCCAGCTGAGCAAGTCAGGAGAAGCAAGCAAGCAAGCCAGTAAGTTACATCCCTCCATGGCCTCTGCATCAGCTCCTGCTTCCTGACCTGCTTGAGTTCCAGTCCTGACTTCCTTTAGTGATGACCAGCAGCATGGAAGTGTAAGCTCAATAAACCCTTTCCTCCCCAACTTGCATCTTGGTCATGGTGTTTGTGCAGGAATAGAAACCCTGACTAAGACAGGTGTCTAGAAGATGGTTTCTTTGATCTACCATCTTTGCTTCTGGAAATCTCTCCATTTACTCTTCTGAAAAGATCCCTGAACCTTGAAGGGGTGAGATATGAATGTATGATTGAAGGCTGAGCACTCCACAGACTCTTACTCCCTGTGCGTTGTCTCACTGAGAGGTTATGTGTTAATTCACATCCTCTACAAGAAGCATCTCTGATGAAGGTTGAGATATGCTCTGATCTATGCTATAATCTAATAGTAATAGAAGCCATTTCAATTTAAGTCATGTCCGTGTAACAGAATAACAGGATTGAGTTCTTTCTTAAAGCCTATGGCCTATCTAGACACAGTTTTGGCCCCTTTAAGAATGCCAGGTATTAGTTTCATCTAATAGAACAGACCTTAGATACAATCGGAAAGTGTTGGTTACTCTTATAACATTTGTGCCACTATTACATCAGTTGCAATATCTTGTCAGTCCAATTGTTTTTGTAGCTTGCAAGGTTCAGGGTTGGGTGAGACTGATGATTATTTTTCTCTTCTGGTAACAGGTATTGCATCATGAAAGTTAGCCAATAGGAATGAAGCTACCAGCTTGGTTTCTCTGTGTTCTTTGTGTCCAGTGTGTGGATTCTTCAACAACGGGTCAGATCGTCAAGTTCTGGGGAATAGCCAGGTGTATGGACAATAGCCTTCAATGCTTGGTGTTGATACATATGACTCCATTGCCCAACAACTGAAAAAATAGGTAACACATTGCTGGTTTTTATTTATTAGCATGTGGTGTCTATTTGGGATACTGCTCTGCATTGTACGGTAACACCATTAAACCTCTTTTCATATATGTATTTGCATATATTTTAGCAAGTTTCTCTGTTAGAATAATTTTTAATTTTTTTTTGTTTATGTATGTGTGTTGGTGTGAATGAATGCCACTTCTGTGCAGGTACCTTCAGAAGCCAAAAGAAGGCATCAGATCACACATGGCTAGAGTTACAGTGTGAGTTTTCTGACGTGGGTGTTGGAAAGGGAACTCATCTCCTGGATACTTAACCACCAAGCCACCTTTCTAGTCCCTAAAAAAGTATTTTTAATGTGTTCAGAGTCCAGAGTGCTCACCATTACATGATGGAACTTTTTTTTGTTTTGTTTTGTTTTTCGAGACAGGGTTTCTCTGTGTAGCCCTGGCTGTACTGGAACTCACTCTGTAGACCAGGCTGACCTCGGACTCAGAAATCTGCCTGCCCCTGCCTCCCAAGTGCTGGGATTAAAGGTGTGTGCCACCACTGCCCGGCCATGATGGAACTTTTTAATGGGTTCAAAAAGCTAATGGAAACCATTTCTGAAGAACTAAAAGAAAGTAAGGGGAAGGAGTGCATCAAAAATTAGTAAGAACTAAGTAGCATGAGGGTACACACCTTTAATCCCAGCACAGGAGGAGGAAGAGGAAGAAGAGAAGGAAGAAGAAGAGGAAGAAGAAGAGACCAAACTCTGTTAATTCTAGGCCAGCCTGGTTAACATATTGAGCTCCAGGGCAACATAATGATACTCTGTTTAAAAAAAAAGGCCTTAAAATCATTTTAAAAATTAACAATTATTTTAAATACATAAGTTATAGAATTGAAAATACATGAACAAAAGTGAAAACTTTACATAATGGGTCTTAACAGCAGGTTTAAGCAAGGGAAGAAAGAATAAGCAATTTCAGAATGGATCATTGAAACAGTCCAATTTGAAAAACATAGAAAAAAACAATGAAGAAATATGGACAGCTCTTCCAAGACCCATGGAACACAATCGAATATTAAAAACAAAAATGGCAGCAGTGCCTTGGAGGTCCTGTAGATCTATGTCTTGCTTCCACAGTGTTTAGACGAAACCGATCCTGGAACTCTCTCTTTGTTAGCTTCTAGCAGCCTTACAGTCTGTTCAGTTGCAACCTCCAGGACCATCTCTTCACCACCTTTGGCTCCTAGGACTAGCCAGCACCACTTCCTCATAGCTCCATACTCATGAATCAGCCATGACCTCTCAGATTTATCAGGATTATTCCACCAAAGTGGAAGCTTCTGGGAACTGCCTGGTCAACTTGCTCCCAGGGGCCTCTTACACCTACCTCTCTGGGCTACCATTTTGATCAGATGACATGGCTATGGAGGGTGTAAGCCATTTCCTCCAATTGGTTAAGGAGAAGCTTGAGGTCACCAAGCAACTTCTCAAGTTGCAGAACGATCACTGGCTGTGCACTCTTCCAGGATGTGCAGAAGCCATTTCAAGATGAGTGGGGTAAAACCCAGGAGGCCATGGCTAAGTTCTGGAGAAGAACCTGAACCAGGCGCTCTTAGATCTGCACACCCTGGGTTCTGCCCATTTAAACCCTCATCTCTGTGACTTCATGGAAAGCACTTCCTGGATAAGGAGGTGAAGCTCATCAAGATGATAGGAAACCACCTGACCAACCTCCATAGGCTGGCTGAACAACAGCGAACAAACTGGTGTGCCCCAGCCATCTCTAGGTGAGTATCTCTTTAGTGGCTCACTCTCAACCACGACTAGGAGGCCTCCTCAGCTTCCAAGCGGCTCCCTCCTCTGCTCTGTACCAGCTGGCCTCAGGACCTCCACCTGAATGAACCTCTCAAGCCACTAGGCAGGTTTGTAACCAACCTGGAGCCTCTCCCAAGTCTTGGACCAAGTAAAAAATAATGCTTTTTTGAAATAGTTAAAAAAAAAAATCCTATACCCAGGATTATTATATTCAAAACCAGAGAGAATATTAATACATTTTCAAAGTGTATATACTAAAGAAAATAAAGAGAATTTGCCAATAGGAAATCTTCTCAACAGGAAATACTAAAGAGTCCTTCAGTTTCAAATAAAAAAGCACTAGACATTCAAAACCACATGGAGGAATGAATATTTGTAAAGACAGTTGAATAAGTAAGTGTAGAAGAATATATATATATATATATATATATATATATATATATATATACACACACACACACACACACACATGCACACACACACACATATGTTTGTAACTCATTTTTTTTTATCTAAAGAACAGAGTAAAACAATTATAAATCATAATAGATAGAAGTATTTCATATAAAGATATAATTTGCACAATGACAACCAAAGGAAAGAAATGAAGTTATGCAGCACAAGGCGTTTATACAGTATTGAACTTAAGTAGATATCTTTAAACTGGATAAGTTATAATTTCCAGAGCAAGCACTTAGAAAATACTCAAAAACAGGGAGCTAGAAGACTGCTTAGCAGCTCAGAGTGCTTGCTCAGTGCCCATGACGACTGGACTCAGATCCCAGCACTCACTCACAAGCCACCAGAGATTCCCTGCAACCCCCTGCAATCCCCCCCGGCACAGCGTCAGTATAAGAAGATTGCTCAGGCTTTCTAGTTTTCAGCCTAAAATGAAAGCCCTAGGTTCAAGAAGATCCTGCCTCTGAGAAACAGGTGGGGAATGATGGACACCTACTGCCCTCTGCTTGCTCCTGTGCACGCATTTGCAAGTGTACACATATGCAGACACACACATCTGTGCACACACATAAATTAGATGAATAAAATGTTAAAAAATAAAATGCTCAGATCTGTCTGTGTGCTTATAATCAAAGAACAAGATTGTTAAATTAATGTATACTTAAGGCAAGGGGTGGTGCATCTATATAAATAGATACATAGATAAATGTGTGTGTGTGTGTGTGTGTGTGTGTGTGTGTGTATGTATCTCCAAAAGTGTATTTCCATGTTGATTCTAAATATAGCCAAGTTCACAACAAAGACTAACAATCACTGTGGCACATCCTGTAATCCCTGTAATCTGTGGAGGCAGAGGCAGGAGGATTGCCATCAACTTGGTCTGCGTAGCAAGTCCTAGATCATCTAGGGTTACACTTTAAGACAGTTCTTCAAGACTAGAGAGAGAAGCAGAGGTGGGCCAGATAACGTTAAAACTAGCAGCAGTGAAGAAATACAGAAACAAAAACATAATATGAAACAAGTAGCTGCCCTTGGGATGCTGGGGAGGGAGTCTACGCTACTTAGGTTCCTCACAGTTCCTTCCGATCAGCCCTCCTCCTGTTTATGTCATTCCCTTAACTGCTCTTCTGATAGTTTTAGTATACTCCTTTCCCTCTGAGCTGAGAGCACTCTGCTGCTTCCTCCGTTTTCCCCTTTCGCTTAACTAAGCTCCTTGAAGTCTGAAAAGTCCAGCAGGATGGTTCCTCTTAATGTGCTCTCTCCCAGCCCCACACCCATGGTTTCTGCTATTGTGGTCTTACCTTTTTTGTACTGGGAATGCTTCATGAGGATAGGTCATGGCTGTCTGGTTCACTGTCATCTTCTTAGTAGCACCTTACCCAGGAGACCTTTTCAATGGATTCAAAATCCAATATTTGCTGGATTTGTTGCATAAGCCATATGGAGATATGTTTTAAATGTTCTCTTTAATGCTCAGTGATTAAGAGTGCTGGCTGCTCTTCCAGATGACCCAGCACCCATGAGATGGCTCGCAATCATCTGTAACCCCAGTTCTAGGGAGTCTGATGTTCTCTTCTAGCCCCCTTGTAGCCTCTTTGCACACTAGGCACATGGGTAGTGCACAGACATAATGCAGGCAAAAACACTTATACACATAAAAAACTTTAAAATTTTTAAAAATTTTAAATAACTTTTTCTATAAAGCTTCTTGTCTGTTGGAAGAATATATGTGTTAAAATAAAGACTTATTAAAACTTGGGAAAGACCAAGCTGCACACCTGCTACAGATGTACAGGTCCAACCCATGCATGTTCTCTGGTTAATGGTTCAGTCTCTATGGGCTGCCATGGGCCCAGGTTAGTTGACTCTGTAGGTCTTCTTGTGTTGTCCTTTACCTCTCCAGCTCGCTCAATCCTACCCTGAGCTCTGCCTGATGTTTCGCTGTGGGTCTCTGCACCTGTTTCATCCACTGCAGAATGAAGCCTCTCAGGAGACAGTTGTGCTAGGCTCCTGTCTGCAAGCATAGCACAGTATCAATGATGCCAGGGGGTGGCGCTCTCCCACGGGATGGGTCTCAAGTTGGAGCAGTTATTGGTTGGCCATTCCTCGATCTCTGCTCCAACTCTATCCCTGCACATCTTGTAGGCAGGACAAATTTTGGGTTGAAGGCTTTGTTGGTGGGTTGATGTCCTCCTCCCTCCCAGTGGAAGTCCCGCCTAGTTACCGGAGATGGCCACTTTAGTCTCCATACCCCACCCTTACCCCTCTGCTAGGAGTCTCAGCTTGTGTCACCCCTATAGACTCCTGGGACTCTCCCCTTCCAAGGTCTCTAGCTAGTCCTAGAGATGCCCCCCACCGATTTCTGCTCTGTCTCCCATCTCCCCACACCTGATGGTCCTCATGAGTCCCCTAACAGTTGGAGCAGGGGCCTGGGGGGGCTGTCTCTGATTCTGTTGCCTGACATTGGATCCTTTCCCTTAGCTAGACTGGCTAGTCAGCCTCAGCGGGAGAGGAAGCGCTTCGTCCTGCCTCAACTTGATGTTCCAGGGCAGGCAGGTAACCAAGGGGGCTTCCCTTCTCTGAGGAGAAAGAGAAAGGGTAACTGGGAGAAGAGGAAAGTGGAGGGGCTGCGACTGGGATGTAAAGTGCATAAATTAATTAATTAGTTAGTTAATTAATTAAAAATTGGGAGAGAAGGGAAAAAATGACAGGAGAAAGGGAGGGTGGGAGGAAGGAAGGGGAGGGAGATAGCAAAATAACAAATGCAAATCCTGCCTTATTAGTAACTACCTTAAATGTAAATGGAAGAAAGATTCAGGTATAAAGCAGAAATTAGCAAAATGGATGTTTAAAAATGCTCCAAATATGTTCCATCCATAAGAGATTAATTTTATATTGAAAGACAAAAAAGATGGAAGATAAGTCAGGCAAACAGCAATTTAAAAGGCACAACAATTATTTTAGACCCTCTTTTCTTTCTTTCTTTTTCTTCTGTGGAATGGGTCTCACCATGTAGTCTAGGCTGGCCTTGAACTTGCCAGACCAGCCTCAAGCTCAGAATCTTTCTGCTTCAGCTCTTGAGCACTGAGGTTACAGATACATGCTACCACATTTGGCTTGTGCTAGCATTAAAACAAAATAATCTTCAAAGACATTTATTTTGTCAGGATGGCAAGTACACCTATAATCTCAATACTCAGGAGGCAGAGGCGAAAGGATCATAAATTCAAGGCCAATAAAAAGGAAATTATATGCAACAAGATGGATAAACTTCTAAAACATCATCATGACGAGTACATGCTATAAAAAAAAGCCACTTTAAATTCTAAAACAAATCACATACTCACACATACATGTACTCGTGTATTATGCTGACGGACGATCAGTTGCTTGGTGATTTGCGGTGAATTTACGTACAAGTCACCATACCAGAGTATAACAGAACTTTTGAATTGTTATTAGTATTCAATATATTTATTGTGGTAGTGGTTTGTCAGGATTCATCAGACTGAATCTTTGGGCTCAGCTTATTTAAATCATGTTTTTCATGCCTTTAGGATCTTCAAGCCTATAGTTCCTCTTCTCTGGTGCCCTCTCTCTCCTCTCTACCTCCACACTGCATCCTACATTTTGGGGTGGGGGATCAATCCATGGCATCTTGTGTAATCCTTTCCTATAACCCCACTTATAAACCTTGATTTACTTAACCTGCCTTTCGTCTAAATTTTAAGTTTTTTAAAAGAAGAAAAGATACTCTGGTCAGAGTAGAGATTAAAATTTAATATCCAATACTAGACATATTTATCCAACTACTCTATCCTACCTACGAAGAATACTTTGAAGCATCAAGAACATTTAAAATCGAGATAAAAATCCCTCTTGAAATAATAAATTCTTTAAAAGCAAAACTTCTATTGCTACATATTTGATAGGACTCTTATACACCAATGATAACACCTTCTCTTTTAGGGTAGGCCCATTGTGTTTTAAGGACACTGTAACATAAAGGATTGTATTTAATGTGCTTCTTAAAACTTATGTTGCCAAAAGTTCACATGTATAGTGTACATTGTGTTTTGTCAGAGAGGACCTTTGTTGCTTATTTAGTGTTCTCTGAACTTGGTGTGTCTATTGAATGAGTGCGCGACTGAATTATTACCATTACTGCATGCATGTTCAAAACCTTAAGATGCACTGACCCATGCCTTTATCATAAAAACCCCCTCCTATTTTAAAGACCGTAACAGACAACTACTCTCAAATACAGATCTGATGGTGTGCCTCATAAGTTATAATATTAAATTTTTCATTAACCCAGCTTTATAATTATGAATGTTAAAAAAAGGGCTGTTGCCATTTAAAATTTTAAGAAATGTTTGGTATGAATTTAAGAATACTTTCTGTTCAAAATTGGTTTTAATTGTTATACCTAATTATAGTTTTTGAGTTATGCAGTTTGTATTATAAATAAATTTAGATCCAGCACAGGGGAAAGAAAAAATAGGAAAATATTTACATTTTAAAGTACAGTGAATTAATTTAATGTATAAAGCCAATAGAATAATTGTTACTTTTGCCAGATGGTATTTTACATTTTGATAAAAAGATATATTCTTAATCATATATGTCAAGGAAAAGAGACCATATGTTGTTAAACACTTCCAATTTGTCATTTAATTTAAAAGGCACTTACTGATATTGCCATGATTTTTTTTGATGATGTGGTATAAGTATCCTTGATGTCAATTAAATTTCATCTTTCCAAGTAATTTTTTTGTTTTCCTCAACTATTTGAGCAAATAATTCAATGAAGGGAAGAGAATGTCTCTGCTGCAAAAGCTTTTAGACGTTATTTCTTGCTCTAGAAAAAATAAGCAGAATGTACAGAGTAACTCAAATGATTCATAGTTACTTGCCTTAGATTGAGGAACCCAGGATAATCTAAAGATTATTTTTTTAAAGTAGTGATTATATTACAAACAATTGTCCAGCATAGAAAGGGTTTTAATGAAACAGACCTTATGGATGGCACAGAAATAACATTTAACCTACACAAAACAGTATCAGGCATGTGGCACTAGGAAGTTATTAAAGCAGATATCCTTGGAGCCTTTCTCCCCATTGATTTTTCCAAACAAGAACATTGATGGGTCTTTTTTTACCCTATTGGCTTTGCTCCTCCCCTCTTCTCATGCTACAGGGCTCTATGGAAGGTTTCTTTGGGGGCATAGAGTCTTAGGTATCGTGGATATGAAAGTTCCTGTTGTCTCTATATACATATTCTCCAAGAATTTTCACTGCTTTATAGCTGGATCACTATCCATTTTTCAGCTGATGGCTATTTGGATAATTTTCTATTATTGTTACTCTAATCTTCTATGAATATTCTTAGTGTACTTCCTCTGTTGTATCTGACCAAAGGGTCTCATTAATGTACCTACAAATAAAACTAACAGATGATAATATATGTTATTATATGCACTAATAATCTATATTAATATATTTAGTAGATATATCAAATTTGTACTAGTGGTATATATATATTTCTAATATACTATATATTATATATTTATAATATAATATATTAAATTATACTATATCATAACTTTATAATTGTCTTAGTCAGGGTTTCTATTCCTGCGCAAACATCATGACCAAGAAGCAAGTTGGGGAGGAAAGGGTTTATTCAGCTTACTCTTCCACATCGCCATTCATCACCAAAGGAAGTCAGGACTGGAACTCAAGCAGGTCAGGAAGCAGGAGCTGATGCAGAGGCCATGGAGGGATGTAACTTACTGGCTTGCTTGCTTCTCCTGGCTTGCTCAGCTGACTTTCTTATAGAGCCCAAGACTACCAGCCCACAGATGGTACCACCCACAAGGGGCCCTCCCCCCTTGATCACTAATTGAGAAAATACCTTACAGCTGGACCTCATGGAGACATTTTCTCAACTGAAACTCCTTTCTCTGTGATAACTCCAGCTTGTGTCAAGTTGACACAAAACAAGCCAGTACAATAATAAATTATAATATATTAAAATATGTAAATAACATATCAGAACTATGATTTAGTGGTTATTATCAGAGATAGTGCTCAATTAATTTTAAAAGCTTTTAATTTTCAAGTAAGCAATGACATAAGCAGTATGTGAATGTTTAAAAGTGTGGTAATGATACATACTGTTTTAGACTTTTACTGCTGTGAAGAGACACCATGACCAAGGCAACTCTTATAAAGGACAACATGTAATTGGGGCTGGCTTACAGGTTCAGAGGTTCAGTCCAGTATCAAGCATAGCATCATTCAGGCAGACATGGTGCTGGAAAAGGAGCTGAAAGTTCTACAGATTGACCCAAGGCAGCCAGGAGAAGACTGCCTGTCTCTTGGGAAGCTAGGAGGAGGAGGGTCCCAACTTCTTCCAAAAAGGCCACACCTACTCCAACAAGACCACATCTCCTAATAGTGCCACTTCCTGGGCCAAGCCTATTCAAACCACCACACATACATAACCGAATTTGGGGAAACTATTGAACAATGATTTTGGTTGCAGAAAGGTCAAATTTCATAAATCAACTCCATTATTGACAATTCATGTGAATTTGACTAAGTCACTTGCTTTGAATGGATTTGTACATTAGTTGTTTTATCAAGCTTTGTTTTTAGCAAAGACCAAAATGATAATGGCTTAAACAAATTCTAACATTTCTAACATTTCACATGTGAAAAGCTAAAGTTCAAGGTGGCGAGGATCACAGTGACATCGTTCTTTCACCTTCTAACACTATAGTATGTGAAAAGGGGGGAAGGTGGTGTATTAAAGCATGATATAAGACTTACACACATAATTTGTTTGCACTTTAATGGCTAATTATAAAAGAAATTGCCATCTCTAACAGGAAGGAATAAAATGAAAATCAAGATACTGGCAACGAACAGACAACAAAGTCCCCGAGAGGTGTAAAACAAACTACCAGAGGACTGTTACTTGTCTTGTCCAAGCTTGCTGTCTTAGAAACACGTTCCATGCCTCAGCATGGAAAGGAAGAAATCAGAGTTCTATCTGAGTTGAAGAGACAGGCGGCAACCTGGGGCAGGCAAGACTGCAGGGCAGAATATTCAGGGCATTGCACAGGAGGGAGAGAGCTTTACAAAAGGTACTGTAGGATGAGCAGAGCCATCCCTTAAATATCCAGAAAATAATCAACAGTGTGTGGGTGTGGCTAAGGGAAAGAAGCCTGTGAAAGGTTTGGGGAGAGAAAAGGATACCCCAACATAAGCTTGGGTGAAGACTCATGTGAGTAACATCAAGTAGAACACCAAGGAGAGGATATGCTTCAAGAGTGAAGAATAATTAGCACTAGATTAATCACAAGTCTGTTCCTGTTTAATAAGCTCAGAAGAAACACTTGCATAGATTAGTTTCCAAGTAGCTGAACCAGTCTCAGTGCTGAGATATCAGTTCCCTGCAAGCTGAATCAAATGGAAATTCGTAGTACTTAGAATAACTAAATCAACCCCCAAAAAGTACATTTATATTACCTGACTTCAGACTTTATCAGGCATGAGCAAGACTGTGGTACTGGACAGTTCTGAATCTGTCCTAATCTATCTCTGACCTTTAGGGCATGTCTTAGTTACTTTTCTATTGCTGGGACAAAATACCATGACCAAGGTAACTTATAGAAGAACACATTTTAATTGGGCTTGTGATTTTAGAAGGTTAGAGTACACGATGACCTGAAGTGGAAACTTCTGGTTTCTTTGGAAGGTCAGTTACGTCAAATGATGGTTTGCTAGGGCACACAGGTGAAAGGATGTTATGATAAAGCAGACACGTGAAAAAATGTTTTGTGGAAGCAGACACATGTGAAAGCAAACACATGTGCTATAGCAAACACGTGATGTTCAGAAGAAATATAAATATGACCCCACAGGCAGTGGGAGCTTGAGTACTGGTTTGCTTCGCTCCACCTTGCTATTCTTTGCTAAGGACACACTTGTACTGGTTTGGTCTACATTGTGTTGCTGAGCTCCACTTGTGATGATGCCATTGAGAGAAGCTCACTAAAGAACTTCTTGTGAAGTTCCTTAGGCTTCTTGTGGCTTCTTCTGCGACCTTGGACCCATTGGCAAGCCTTGCAGTTTCTTCTAGATTGAACTGCCCTTGTTGATTTGTGTGTGGTATCTGCTGAGAGGACTGGACTGCAGCTGCTGATTCATATTTGGTGTTTGCTACTGGACTGAACCAGTGATATCCTGACAGCGAAGATAAGACTTGCCTCCAAAGAACTATTTCTAAACAGATCTTCTTCGCCCGTGTCTAATAACTTTTCTTTTCTACTACCTCTGGTGGGTGATGGGTGGTAGGCATGGTAGCAGGATGAGCTGAGACTTCACATCCTGATCCACAAGCACAAGGCAGAGAGGGCACATTAGAACTGATGGGAGTCTTTTGAAGTCTCAAAATCCACTCACAATGACACACTTTCTCCAACAAGGCTACACCTCCTAATCCTTCCTAAAAAGTTCCATCAGCTGGGGTCTAAGTATTCATACATATAAGCTTATGGTGGTCATTCTCATTCAAACCATCACAAAGGGAAAAAAGTGTTTTCTTGTGTTTGAAATTGAAATAATAAAATTAACAACATAGTTATATGTAACCAAATGAAGTCATGTAGGAAGCTTTTAGCATGCCACTGACCTCTGTAAATGAGTGCCAGCTTTTATCATTCACTAAATACAGGTTCCGAAGGGCTCATTTCTGGAGAGAAGTTAATATTTGCTCACAGAAATGATAAAAAAAATTTCATTGCAGATTGATGGTAACTTTTAAAATATGTGCCAACAGTTCACTAAAAAGGTGAAAATAGTAATTCTGAGACTACAAAAAAAAATTGACAAAGAACTTAATGAAGGAAAGATCACGTTTTCTTACAGATATCTTTTTATTTTATGTTTCAAAGCATAATTGGGTCATTAATGCTTAATAAGAACAATTATGTTATCATTCTATTTTAAAATGTTAACATACAACTCAAAATGAAACACACATTTTTTGCATGAAATAACTTTTGTTGTTATTGGTGGTGGTGGTGTTTTTTGAGATGGAGGTTCTCTGTGTAGCCCTAGCTGTCCTACAACTTGTTCTATAGACCAGGCTAGCCTCAAATGTTGGATTGGCCTGTCTCTGCTTCCTGAGTGCTGGGAATAAAGGTATATACCACCATGCCTGGTTATAAAATAAGTTTATGAGATGAGAATAAAAAGACCTTGCTGGTGTTTTAATGCTAATCATAATACATGTACTTTGGAGTTGCTTCTCTGCTGACACCATATGAAACATTACTTTGGGACTTAGATGGAATCAATGCATCGTGCTAATGTATATAAATAAAATAATAAAAATAAAAACAAAAGAGCCCCGACAAGACATTAAAAGACAAGGGACCTCCAAAGATGTTGTTGAGGTCGTTTCCTGTTGGTCATTTGCTGCTGGGCATGCAGCCCACCCTCAAGAGACTTCCCCAGAGGAAACTAAATTTTCACTTCAAAGTAGTTATCAGTTGGACATAGCTTCTAGGTTAGAGATAGGGCGTGTGTCCACTTCTCTTTTCAGCTCTAAGACACCATCTGATACAGACTTGTGCAGCCCTGTAACAACTTCTTAATCTCTCATCTTAGCATTTTCAGAGTTCTATCCTTCTAATTCTAAATTTTAAATTTTTTAAAATTGGAAATTCTTTCTAAAAATATTTTATTTTTTTGTGTGTGGATACTTAGCTTGTAGTGCCTACCCAGGCCTGAAGAAAGTGTCAGATCATCTGGAACTGAAGTTACAGATAGTTGTAAACTGCAATGTGGATGTTGAGAACTGAACCCAGGTCCTCTTGAAGAGCAGTCAGTGCTCTTAACCACTGAGCCATCTAAAATTTTTAATTTTATCATAACTAATTTTTTGTTCACTAATTCTCTCCATGGATCCTGATTTTACATTTCTTTCTTTCTTTTTTCCTTCAAGATAGGGTTTCATTTGTGTTCTGGAGCTCATTTTGTAGACCTGTCTGGCCTCGAAGTCATAGAGTCTGCCTACCTCTGCTTCCCATGTGCTGGTATTAAAGGAGTGAGCCACCATGCCCAGCTGATCTTACATTTCACCTAGCTCCTTTTCTTCATGTTGTCTGCTCCATTCTACTTGTGTAAATTCATATTGCATAAATATACATGGCTCAGGAGGGGCAGCAATTCAGTTTCCCTGTTTTAAGTCATGGCTCCAGTTCTTGCTCCTGTCTTTGAAGGAGTTTGGTTTAAGGTCTCTTATTTCCACAAGGGAGTTAAAGCTCTATTCCCTATCCTATTTGGTTCATGGTCTTGTCTGAGAGACCCCTTTATTGACTTGGCATCTGTACTAGTTTCTCATTGCTGCTTTAATAAATTTCCACAAAGTGACTAAAAACCCCAAGCATTTATTGTCCTATTAAAAGTGCTAATGTCCAAATGAATACTTAGGGCTAAAATTAAGGTCTTCTAAGGATTAATTCCCTCCGAATGCTCCAGGAAACAGTCTATTCCTGAATTGCTTTAGCCTCTGAAGTGACCAGCAATCTCAGGCTGTGGCTATATCATTCCCATGTGCTTCTTTATCACCCCACAGTCTCTCCAGCTTACTTCTCACAGAATCCAGGGCATTATTAGCTCAAGAACCAAAATTCAGTCATATCTCGAAAGTTCCTTTTGCAGTAAGAGGTAATTTATTCAGATTCTTGAGAGTAGGACACAGATTTATTCTGGAAGGGAGAAGCTCTTTGACCTTACAGTCTTACCACTATGGTTGTGAATTTCCCCTCTAGTATATCAAGATTTTCTCAAACTTCCTCTTCAAGCACAGCTTTGTATTCAATAAATAATATTCTCTTACAATTTTATGTTACAGGTGGGGAGAAAGGCAAGGGAGAGATTTTTATTCATTTTAATATGTCATCAGAATAACAGTTTCATAAGAAACTTTAATAAAAATAGCTTTAGGCAAGCCTTGAGTCTCAGCTATGAGGCAATTGAGACAGGAAGATCATTTGAATACAGAAGTTTGAGGCTATCTTGATCAACACAGTGAAATCTTGTCTCAAGGAAAAAGAAGCTATAAATAACTCTATGTTCATTTTCTTATTTTTTCTTTTTCTTTTTTGATACTTTATTTACATTTCCAATGTTTCCCCCTTTCTAGGTCTCCTCTTTGGAAACCCCCTATCCCCTCCTCCTCCCCCACCTCTATGAGGGTATTCCACTTCCCACCCACCTGCCCACCAACTCCCCTATTCCCACCTGGGCATTCCCCTTTACTGGGGCCTCTAACACCCTCAGGCCAAGTGCCTCTCCTCCCTCTGATGGCCAACAAGGCGCTCCTCTGCCACATATGTGGTCCAAACCATAGGTCCCTCCATGTGTATTATTTGGTTGGTGGTCTAGCCTCCGGTTGAACGGGGGGTGGGGTGGGTGGGAGGGGTCAGGCCAGTTGACACTGTTGCTCCCTCCATGGGGATACAAACTCCCTCAGCTCCTTCAGTCCCTTCTCCAACTCCTCCATCTGGGACCTCATTCTCAGTCCAGTGGTTACTGTAAAATAAAACTTGGGTATTCCGGACTTTTGGGCTAATATCCACTTATCAGTGAGTACATACCATGTTCATTCTTTTGTGACTGAGTTACCTCACTTAGGATGATATTTTCAAGTTCCATCCATTTGCCTGCAAATTTCATTAAGTCATTGTTTTTAATAGCTGAGTAGTACTCCATTGTGTAAATGTACCACATTTTCTGTATCTATTCCTCTGATGAGGGACATCTGGGTTGTTTCCACCTTCTGGCTATTATAAATATGGCTGCTTTGAACATAGTGGAGCATGTGTCTTTATTACATGTTGGTGCATCTTCTGGGTATATGCCCAGGAGTGGTATAGCTGGGTCCTCAGGTAGTATTATGTCCATTTTTCTGAGGGTCCGCCAAACTGATTTCCAGAGTGGTTGTACCAGCTTGCAATCCCACCAACAATGGAGGAGTGTTTCTCTTTCTCCACATCCTTGCCAGCATCTGCTGTCACCTGAGTTTTTGATCTTAGCCATTCTGACTGGTGTGAGGTGGAATCTCAGGGTTGTTTTGATTTGCATTTCCCTGATCACTAAGGATGTTGAACATTTCTAGGTGCTTCTTGGCCCTGCGAATTTCCTCACTTGAGAATTCTATGTTTACCTCTGTTCCCCATTTTTTGATAGGGTTATTTGGTTTTTTGGAGTCTAACTTCTTGAGTTCTTTGTATAGATTAGATATTAGCCCTCTATCGGACGTAGGATTGGTTAAGATCTTTTCCCAATCTGTTGAATGCCGTTTTGTCCTATTGACAGTGTCCTTTGCCTTACAGAAGCTTTGCAATTTCGTGAGGTCCCATTTGTTGATTCTTGATCTTAGAGCATAGGCCATTGGTGTTCTGTTCAGGAATGTTTCCCCTGTACCCATGTGTTCGAGACTTTTCCCCACTTTCTTTTCTATTAGATTCAGTGTATCTGGTTTTATGTGGAGGTCCTTGATCCACTTGGACTTGAGCTTTGTACAGGGAGATAGGAATAGATGGATTTGCATTCTTCTATATGTTGACTGCCAGTTGAGCCAGTACCATTTGTTGAAAATGCTGTCTTTTTTCCACAGGATGGTTTTAGCTCTTTTGTCAAAAATCAAGTGAACAAAAGTGTGTGGGTTCATTTCTGGGTCTTCAATTCTATTCCATTGATCTGCCTGCCTGTCACTGTACCAATACCATGGAGTTTTTATCACTACTGCTCTGTAGTACAACTTGAGGTCAGGGATGCTGATTCCCCCATGAGTTCTTTTGTTGTTGAGAATAGCTTTTGCTATCCTGGGTTTTTTGTTGTTCCAAATGAATTTGAGACTTGCTCTTTGTAAGTCTATGAAGAACTGAGTTGAAATTTTGATAGGGATTGCATTGAATCTATAGATTGCTTTTGGCAGGATGGCCATTTTTACTATATTAATCCTGCCAATCCATGAGCATGGGAGATCTTTCCACCTTCTGAGGTCTTCTTCGATTTCTTTCTTCAGAGACTTGAAGTTCTTGTCATACAGATCTTTCACTTCTTTGGTTAGAGTCACACCAAGATACTTTATATTGTTTGTGACAATTGTGAAGGGTGTCATTTCCCTGATTTCTTTCTCAGCCTGTTTATCCTTAGAGTATAGGAAGGCTACTGATTTGTTTGAGTTAATTTTATATCTGGCCACTTTACTGAAGTTGTTTATCAGCTGCTGCAGTTCTCTGATGGAG
>CM052701.1:106126993-106321993 GCA_028551405.1 Uromys caudimaculatus
TAATTCTTTAATGGATTTCTGCGTTTCCTCTTTAAGGGCTTCTAGTTGTTTACCTCTGTTCTCTTGTATTTCTTTAAGGGTGTTAATTTCTTTCTTAAAGTCTTCTATCATCATCATGAGAACTGATTTTAAATCCAAGTCTTGCTTTTCTGATGTGTTGGTGTATCCAGGGCTTGCTGTGGTGGGAGAGCTGGGTTCTGATGGTGCCAGTAGCCTTGGTTTCTGATCCTTATGTTCTTACCCTTGCCTTTTGCCATCTTGTTAACTCTGATGTTAGCTGGTCTTACTCTGTCTGCCTGTGGCTTGTCCCTCCTGCAGGCCTCTGTGTCAATACTCCTTGAAGACCAGGTCTCTCTGAGAGGTATTAGTGTTTGGAGAGCTGTGGCACAGGGTCAGCTCTGGGGTGCAGACAGAAACCAGAAGGATCTTGTCCCCAGCTGTCCCTTGGTTCCTGTGTCCTGATGGCTCTGCAAGGGTCCCTCTTGATCCAGTGAATCTGAACAGAAGTGGTGGTTTTGCCTGTGCTCAAAGGTGTGTCAGCACTCCTGGGATAC
This sequence comes from Uromys caudimaculatus, assembly GCA_028551405.1. NCBI lineage: Eukaryota > Metazoa > Chordata > Mammalia > Rodentia > Muridae > Uromys > Uromys caudimaculatus. The sequence continues at coordinate 106,127,548 of CM052701.1, forward strand.
CAGCTCTCTCCTGGAGCCCTGTGGCCCAGGCTGAGATCCCCAGGCACAGATGGAAACCAGAAAGTTCCTGTCCCTGACTTTACCTCTGCCCTGTGTCCTGAGGGTTTTGGGCGGGTCCTGGTGAGCAGTGGTGCTCGCCTCAACCCCCCTTACAGCTTTTCCATGCTCCTGGGAGGGTACCTTTCTCCTCGTGCTAGTTGGCTATGGACCCCTGGTGACCCAGGCAGAGGTCTCCAGCCACAGATGGAAACTGGAACGTCTCTATGTTCATTTTAAATGCGGGAGTTTCAAATACCTCAGAGTGTGAAAAGTAAAATATGACACATACATAATTTTGCATAAATAATATACCTATTCTCTTTTGTTTAGGATAGCTTTTTTTTAAATCAAATTCTTCCTAGAACTCTGACTAGAGGCCTTATATCAGTCAGCATTCCAGCAGCAAACACATATATTCAAAAGATGCCATTAGAAGACAATTCAACGAGGACTTTGTTAAGAGATGTAAGTAAGCGTAAGGGAATTCAGCAAGATGGGAAAGACCCTCTGCTAACAGGAAGCCTTCACGTTACAAAAATCTTATTAAAAATCGGGTTTTCTCTCCTGTTGTTTTTTTTTGTTGTTGTTGTTGTTATTGTTGTTTTTATGTCTAGGGCCATATTCAGGTAGAATGACTAATGGGTTTGAAGATGGGTATCATATTATATATAAATTTTAATTAGAAGGAATGAGTGGAGGTAAAGAAAACACTGAACCATTGAACCATGTGTCTAGAACACAAGAAATCGTTAGCTTTTCCTTCGTGTTCTCTGGTTATACACAGATATGAAGAACTTAAGCCTTCAACTTTTATTTTCTTCCTTGGAAAGATTGATGTCACTGTGTTGATAGAGTCAGTTTAATCACAAAATAAGGTAAGAAAGCAGCCTTCCTGAGCGTTCATCCCCCCCTCCCCCCAAGAACATGCAGTGGCTCCCTCTTGCCTAGCATAGAACGTCTTTAGAGATGATTCCTTATATAACCTTAGTGCCATTTCATGTTATTTTTTTCTTACTTTCTCCCTTGGCTTCTACATCAATGTTGCATGTTACTTCCAGTTTCATGCTCCTGGCTAGTGTGCAGCCTTGCTCTCCCTTTGTCATTTTGTGTCTGTCACTCGGCTTTTAGATCGTGCTCAAAACAGCTTAAATCCTCCGTTGTCGAATCATGTCCCAGCTAAGACAGTTGCCTCCAGTGGTGGGTTTCTTGTCTTTTTTCTTTCTCTTTCTCCTCTTTCTTCTCTTCCTCTTCTTTCTTCTCCTTTCTTTCTTCCTTTCTTCCTTTCTTCCTTCCTTCTTCCTTCCTTCCTTCCTTCCTTCCTTCCTTCCTTCCTTCCTTCCTTCTTTCTTTCTTTCTTTCTTTCTTTCTTTCTTTCTTTCTTTCTTTCTTTCTTTCTTTCTTTCTTCTCTCTCTCTCTCTCTCTCTCTCTCTCTCTCTCTCTCTCTCTCTCTCCTATTGACTATTCTTTTTTATTTGAGCTGGTAAAAGGGGCAAAAGATGTAGGAACCAAGGCTAAGCAGGTACAGTACAGCCATGCAGTGCTGCATATGGTCTCACACAGATGGCGTCATGTATCCTATATAGTACACAAGGTTGTGGCCCAGAGTTTGCAGACACGCTCAAAACTAAACATTGGCAAAACAAGGCTTCAGCCCAATGCCCACCTGTCTCCAACTCCATCTCCTTCTCCCTGACTTAATATTGCCTCTTCATCCACAATGATGGCTGGTCCAAGAAAAATACATGGCAATGTAGAAATAGTTGAGTATTCTATGGATGTTTAAGATGTTTGTTTTCTTATAAGCTATCACAAAACACCACAAAAAGCAAAGAAAACCTTTCTTGAGTTTTGTAAACAACAGCTATAGGTGTAGGGTGCCTTTTAAATTATTTTTCCTATTAAATTTACTTTTCCTACTTAATAACTAAATGTTGTTTATCAAATATTAACAAATCACTTAGAATAGAAGCAAAGGTGAGTTTTTTCTTTCCATCTCATTAATCTCCTGGAACATGTACTTAAATATCTTTAGTTAACTGTAAATAATCAGAAAAGTCATTTTTGCCTCATGAAGGACTAACTTTTGAATATGTAGTGTCTCATGAGTTAGGATTGGAGATGGATGCCCATGATACCAACTCTTGGGATATGGAAGCAGGTCAGAAGTTTAAGGTCAAGGCCTTAGTCACATACCAAGTTTAAGGCCGATGTGGACTATCTATTGAGCTTCATGCCAGTCTAAGCTGCAGCGAAAACTTATCTGAAAAAAAAAAAAAAAAAAAGGCTGGAAGTTCCACTCAGTGGTAGAGCACTTGCTTAGCATGTTTGAACACACACACACACACACACACACACACACACACACACACACACACACACCCTTAATAATAACTCATGTAATCACCCCATCAGAAAACTTCATCCCATGTTAATAAAATGTAAAGAAAATAAAATCCACATAAACAAGCATTATATTTAAAATAAGCATTGGCTGAAGTTTTTTTTTTTTTAACTAGACTGCTATTTTTCTTTTTTGCATGTCTTACATCATTGCAATGTTGATAGTACCTTTGTCATCTTCAACTTACTTTGTCACCTTTCTTATTCTCCTTTCTTTTAAATTTAAGTGAACACGTTTTAGAGGAGTCTGTGAGGTGGAAGCTTCTAGCAGTACCTTTGGATTTAGCCTAGTCCCTAATCATCCTAATCCCGGTGATGAAACCAGTACCTGGGAACTGTTGGTGTCTGTCAGCATATGATGCCTATGTGTAAGTAACGCACCCCGCTCCTGAATTAAACTGTATGGGGAAATCCTTGTCTTCCTTTGAGGTAAATCTGACTAGAGTTTCTCTTAAAATTAAGAATTGGGGCTAGCAAAATGGCTCCACAGTTAAGAGCTGCATACTCGTTTTTAGAGGACCAGAATTTGTTTGCAGAATCCACATCTGGCAGCTCACTACCTATAGCTCTAGGTCCAGAGGATCCTATGCCTTCTTCTGGACTCCTCAGGCGCGCGTGTGCGCGCACACACACACACACACACACACACACACACACACACACACACACACAATCAAATATAAAAAACTAAAGAATTACTAGTTCTTTAAACACTTTGTAAAATGGACTATATGTTACCCTTCTCAAACCAGGCAGGTGAACCTCTGTATTTTAAATAAATAGTCCAGTGGAATTTAACCTTTACTTCTGAATTCTTAGCCGGCCCTGAAAAGGAAATTCTCAATTGAATGGCATAGAGCTGAGTGCATTCACTTCAATTCAGAGTTAAAGTATGTTACATAACCACAGTTTACAAGAGAAAGTGTAGTTTTCCACATCAAAGGTTCGTCCAAAGTAGAACAATACTTAAAATACCATTTAATATTTATTTTCTCAATAAATAATATGTTGGGCAATTGATTCATGTCTGAGGATAAGCTAAAATTGTTTCAAATTATCATTTATTGGAAAGGTTTTCTAATATGCAATTAGAAAAATTAATTACAATCAAGGTAGCTGTTTTGGGTGGAATTTTTTTACACCCATCCTTTCTTTGGTAAAATGCTTACTCATTCTAAGCACTGACTTTTGCCCTCCACACCTTGTAACACTTTCCCGTGCCTTTTAAGTGACCCTGTTTTGAGCAGTGTTAACACTTCAGGAAAATCTCCAGATGCATGCCGTGCAGCTTTTGGTCTACTTTAATAATAACAACAACAACAAAAAAAAGAGCCTCCTTGTTATCCCCTCTTGCTCACCAATGTACAGTTTTGCCCCTGTGTTTATGCAGTGCATTCATTAGCAGCTTTTACTTGTCTAGTCTTTGGGGCCATAAAACTAGAGTTTATTATTCTCCAGGTGATGAATTTTCTTATTTACAAATTACTTGCAGATCATGTGTGGGCAGCGTGATTGCTGATCCTGCCTAACGAATACATTTAGTGTTTAATTTTTTTTTCTGTTGCTATTTCTAATTTGAAGTGGGTAGACCAAAACCAATTAATTCTATTCCAGTTTCCCAGTACTTTGCTGCATGTCTCTTCTGTCACTACAGATGCTTATGACTCTTAATATATGGCTTTAAATAACATCGATATTAGAATGCGCTGATATTAAGTTACCCGCTCCTGATAACTATATCTTTCAGGTAAACCAGAGCTGCTAATTACTGTAAAAAATTTTAGGTCATGTATTCATAAACTGAATTAATTTATCTCCAACAAAACTGCTTATAGCCAGATTGTTTTAATGATAGTCATACCATAGAATTAGAAATCTTTAAGAACCTTTGAAAACATAACCCCAAAGACTGTAGTATCAAGTAGAATGCAACTTTACTTTTTTCTATCTATGTATGAAATTATGAAACATACACATGGGATGCTTTAGATGTCAATGTTTATAGTTTTTTTTTCTACCATGTCTAGTCAGTTAAAGGAATGAGTGAAGTTGAAGAAGCTTGGATTTGTAAAGGCAATATATTGAAACTATCACAAGATTCTAGAATTTCTCATTATGTTTATAGTTTGGGACTGTGCTTTATGTAACAGAGTGAGTTGGAATTAAATGAACAGGTATTTACACAAGTTCGTTTTGACATAGCCAAAGCTCTAACACCACAGGAATCTAGCATATGACAGAAGTATCATCATTTTTCCTTCATTTGGAAAGTTGTGAATTGTTTCTACATGATAATATTAGACCAACGATAATTCAGCAGCCCAACTTTAACATAATGACAACAAAGAGCCAGAATCTTCATGTGAACAAGAGTGTGTAGTGGCTTGTGTGATGCTGCTTGTATTCTCATGCTAAATACCAGCTCTCAAGATCTGGTTGCCCCGGGTGAGCAGATGCTCATATACGTCACTGGGTGAACCTTGCTCTCCAATTTAGCTGCTCAATAAAAAGCCAGAGCCTGTGGAGGGGGGGAGAGACTAAGGCAGTGGAAGGAGAAAGGTGGGTTGAAGGTGGAGGGAAGAAGGCAGAGGTGGAGGAGGCTGCCATGAGAGGAGATGGACCAAGAGCATATGGCCAGGAGAAACAGCAAGTGACAAGGGACTTTATAGCCGGGGAACAAACCAGAATAGCTCCAGACCTGCGCAATGTAGGCTCACAGCTTGTAAATAAAATACCTGGATTATGAGTTTTTTTATACAAACTAGCTAGAATTATAAATTCATTTTACAGAGCGTGATGTAAGTGGATTTAAATGTAACAATTTTGAGTGCACTCTCCATTTCTAGCACCCTACTAGGCATGTTTATATAGGTTAATTAATTCTATCCCCAGTTTTATAAGTCTTTCACAGAAAAAAAAAAGTAGTAGTAATTTATTCTTGGCGTATTGGTTTTCTTATTCCTAACTCTATATGCTTGAATAAATAATCACAGTGATTAGTGACATTGGGCTATGCATGTGTTCTTAAAGAAATTCAGATGGGCACTTGAATTCATCTGGTTCTGAGATTTCTTGACTTACCTAACAGGGCTGTAATAGATAATGGAGAACCTTAAGGCTAATAAAGATAAGACACAGCAAGCTGAGATGACAATGGGCGGACATCACGTCCTGACGCCCCAGGCAGGCCACACCCACGGCACCCCGAACAGGAAGACGTGAATGTGATTACCAGTGTAAAGTTAGTTGTGCGTCCTCCTGTTCTACAGCATCTACTTCCTAGCAGAAGAACCACCCAGGAACTAAGACACGAGACAGAACTGACTTTCCCTAGGTTCTTCAGTCAGTTTAATATTCTCACCTACAGAATGAGCAGAGGTTAGAACATTCTGATTCTGTTTCTCTGTAGAGCACCAAAAATAGAAGCAGCTTGCATTGAAATAGTCCTGTGACTAAGCCCAGCCTCACTGTTGCATGCTTCTAATTGCATGCATCTCAAGGTTGGAGTTTTTTTAGAAAGCTATTAAAAAGTGGGAAAGTAGGCCCCAAAGTATGACTTAGAGTTTACTTTTAAAAATCCAACTACTTAAAATTCATTAGTGTGTAAGGCAGTGCTATTTTCGTTTCTCTTTCATTTCCATTTTTACCAATAGTCATACAGATAAAGTACATGCTCATGCGTATGGACTTTAAAAAAAAAAATGCAACCTGGAGAAAAAGATGCTTGATTAGAAAAAGAAAAGAGGATTTGGGGTAGGTGTGGGGAAGGACAGTTAATTGACTGCATCTAACTTTAATGTAGTCTTTTGTGACTTCTTTGATAATTGTTCTTGAATGAATTCCAGAGGCAAGTACCACTTAAGCATTGCCTCCAGTGAGTTGGGAAGAAAACTTGGTTTTCCTGATTGCTGGGCTACACATGCTTGCACCCTTTCTATGGTAAACATGCTTTCTTTGTGGGGTAAGTAGCTTCTTAAGTCAGGTCCCAGATGTTGTATTTAAACCAACCTTTATTTTTATTATGATAAAATATACATCGCACACAGATTTATTATTTTAAATGTTTCCACTCTAGTCCATTGACCATCTACTTCCAACTTTTAAAACAGCCCTGACTGTTAGGGACGTAGCATTGGACCACTGCTGCAGCTTAACAAACTTCCGCACGCCTTTAGTCCCAGTCCTCAGGAGGCAGAGGCAGGCTGATCTCTGGTGAGTTCAAGATCATCCTGGTCTATATAGAAAGTTCCAGGTTGGCTAGGTACCTGGAGTACATGTTTCAAAATATGAATACCATAAAATAAAAACTATACTTTCTTTCACTGTACTTTTCTTAGGTGCTTTCCAGGAAAAGTAAAACCTGCCGAAGGTCTTTGAGTTTTAAAAGGCTAACTTGATATTTATTTGCTACAAAAAAACAGAAAACAAACAAAAAACCAAAACAAACCAAACACACAAACAAACAAAAAGCAAGGAAGAAGTAGTTAAGAAAAGTGATAAAACCAGGATGCAGATAAGCCACGGAAAATCCTAAGCATGAATAGGGTGTCTCTAGACTCATAGATACTCCAAAACATTTGTAAAATTACAGTTGGGTACTGAAACAAAAGATTTTTTTAAAAAAATCCTCTAAAACTAAAAGCCAGCATTTGCAGCTATGAATTTCTGCAACCTGAAGGTTGTTCTCAAGAACATGACTTAGATCACGGAAGGTGAGTTTAGACGGTACTGGAGCTGAAACTTGTGAACATGTCCGTTCTTTGTACATTAATTATTTATATAGTCAACATTACTCTAGATAACAGAGTTTCTAAAACAGCTTCCACACGTCTGTTCTCATACATGTAAAATAAGGACAAACTTACTCTTTGAGGAAATGGATTCGTGCTTTTGTTTACTGTTCAATTGTGCCCAAGCATATCTCAGGTGAAATGAGAAGATCTGGGTCTTGTCAATACTGATGCACAATGAGGTGGCTCCTTTTTTACAAACTGTGAAGTGCTCATGAGCTGTCTTGGCAAGAGATCTCACATGGGAAGAGAGAAGAAAGATCCAAGATGGTCAAGGCCAGTCAGGTCAGGCAGCTCGGTGAAGTGATCAAGTATAGTACATTTTAAACAAACAAAGGAAACTGTCAGCCTTCAAAGGTGAGGTGCTATTGTGTAGCATTTTTGTGCAAATTATTTGATATCTTAAGAGCTATTTCTTGTTATTTCTTTTCGGTCTAAAGTGACTGACAACACTTCCAGACCACTTGTTTCAGGTTGAGTGGCATTTCATTAAAACATTCCAAGGGAAGATCTCTCTTATTCTTTTATTAAGTCTACATAAAAACTGTCTATGACCATGACCACAGCTTGATTTTATTTATGTCTTTATATTAACTACTTTTCAACTGAATCGAGAAAATCACTTTTATTTTTCAATTACTTATTCAATTCAAAAGAAGCAGTTGTCAGAAATAGGTTTATAGTAGCGAATGGTTGTTTCAATAGGTGTAAAATCAATTTGTAACTTTTATTTAAGAAAAGAGATCTGCCAAACTACTCACTGTTCCTTTAGTTATTGACTTTTGGAATCAATGGTATACTTAATTCCAAAGAGAATTTTTTTATTCTTTAGAAAACATGACAATGTCATTTGCCACCGAGTCAAACATATTATGTTGTGTTGACATTTTTCAGAAAATATTTTTTTCAAACATCTTTCTTTAGATCTTAATTTTTTTTTTCCCCTGAAATGTTTCACCCATCACTTCAACATAGTATAAATCAATTTCAGAATCAAAGTTCGCGGTGGTGAGGCCAATGATGAAGCATATTTAGTATTAAAATGGAGAAATAGCAAAAGCCACAAAGGAAACAGATGGACCAACCATGCAACTAGATACTGTGGTAAAATAAAACTTATGGTTCAGTTTTTAAATCCTCTGCGTTTTCTCTTGTGGTTGGCTTCTTTTTTTAACTCAACACAAAATAGCCTAAGCAAGATCTCTGATGGCTAGGTATGTGGTGATGTTGGCTTCAATACTCTTGGGGCAAATGAACCATTTGTTAACTAGCAAGTTTTTTTTTTTTTTAAACAAGTACGATATTCAAGTTTTTGATTAAACATCAAACATTGGGATGAATTTACAACATGGAAGATTTTGATATAAAAATAATCAGAGAGTTATAGTGCTGGAGGGTACTCAGAACATCACTTAAAGCTACCAAACACACAGTACTAACGGCCTGCATTTGAAAACAAAACTGTTGGCGTTGAAGTGTAGCCAACTAGGCAAAAACACATGGTTCCTGGACCCCGTGAAACAAATATGTTATTTTGGGTCTACCTGAGAAGGGACAAAGATGAGAGAAGCCATTTAAGAGCAGTTCTGCTTTCTGCCTCTTTTGTTCTTGCCAGGGTGCCCATTTTTTAAGTATTCAAACAAAGAACCACAAACCGCCAGTCACACCATAATACCAGCTTGTGTTTACATTTTCAGCTCTCCGGATCGTGATCCTATTGAGTGCACACAGAGCGAGTGCTCGTGTACACGCGCCCGTCCGCCATCAGGAGGATTGCAACTGTAAACACAAGCTGGTATTTTGGTGTGATCACGCTAATATGGCGGTCTGTGAGGTCAAGGGGTGGAAGGTGAATTATGGATCCAGAATTTTCTTGCTTTTGTCAGTTTAAGTCAGGCTGCTTACACAGTAGCAGCTTCGTTTCAAACTCGAAGAGAAGCTATTTCAAAGGAATGAAGACCCACCTCAAATAATTAGAAGGCCTATAGTGAAGAAGCACCTGCTCTCACGATGTTATAAATGAGATGACGAAAGACATGCCCAGCATAGTATAGAACACAGCCATGAGTCCGTCGTAAAAAGTGATGCATAAGATACCCCAGGGCATCTCATCTGGAGGGAAACCTACTTCGGTGGCTTGACATATTAGTAAAAGTCTACTTAACCAAGGACATTGAGCACCATACCCCGAAGAAAGAAAAGTAGGCCAAGGTTCAGATGGAACACAAAATATGTCTCCTCCTTTGCAGTTTAAGAAAGTGATAGTCTGCATCATTTAATTACAGGTAGATAATACATCCATAACCAAGTGTGCTAGATGCAACCCTCTAGGTGTGTAACTTGAACTTTAAGCACTATGGGAGCATCTTTAGTGGAAACAAGTTCAGGAATGGCGGCACAACCCATCCACCAAGGACAAGAACTAAATCACCGAGATCGGGTTCATTGGAGAGCAAATCCTACAGAAACAGAGGACGGCTATCAAATATAGATAAGTGATTTCAGAGTCTCAGTTGGAGAACTGAGACCATCCAGACAAATGCAAATATATAGAATTCTTTAATTCTGTTTTTTTTTTTTTAAAGGTATGCTATTTTCCAAGGTATCAGTTTTAGAAAGGCAAATGGAAAGGCAGAAATGGGGGTACATTGACTGTGTATTGTCTCACAGAGACCGTCCAGGCCTCTTGTGACAACACTATGGTTTTTGGAAGTTCAGGTGTACTAAAAAGTATAGGTGACATTTTGCCCTTTTGCTCTGTTATAATCCTAAACCTATCTCTAAATATGGGAATTTTAGCCACGTACGTCCTCTGATCAGCCATCTCTACGTAGTAAGTTATAATGAACAGCTGACAGATTCCTCTCTATCATGCACATTAGTTCTTAGGCAATCATATAAGAGATACGTATCTATCTGTACACTGAGGAAAACCTACAAATAATTACCAAGGCAACTAAATAATCCATATTGGTTTATTTTAAGGGAAGTCATTTCAAGGTTACCTTGTCTCTCAGATGAAACCATCAGATCTTTAAAACTCTGAACTCCATTTGAATGGAAGCTGGAGTTCTCACAACGCCACCTCGCTTGTTGGTGCTTGATATAAAGATGGCCGCCTGAGATGGTGACCTCTTGGAGGTGGTGAGAGATGAGAAAGCAAAGCACAAGGAGAGGACTGTGCACCCAGGATTATTAAGGCCAGAGTCGGAACTGTCAAACTTTTATATATTGACGTGTTTGACTGCTTGATCACAACAGTGCCTCCATTTACTACTGACTACAGAAATATAACATTTTAAGAATAAAATGGGAATTAAAAGAACGTGGGATTAAAGAAAATAACATGAAGAAGTAAAAAGAAACCAACCTGGGGCTAGAAAGATGACTCAGCAGTTAAGACCTCTTGTTGCTCTTGCAGAGGACCCTGGTTTCTTTCCCTCACTACCATTTCTATCTCCACTGGGTCTGGTGTCTTCTTCTGTCCTCCACAAGGACCAGGCCTGAGCATTGGGCATATATATACATATACATACACACACACACACACACACACACACACACACACACACACACACACATACACACACATTAGCACACACATAAAATTAAATTTAAAAGAATCTTTAAAAACTCCTTACATTATTTTGGTATTTTCCTGCTCTGAAGTTTTTAACTATCTGCCTAGTATTTTCCTTGGAATGCTTTTATACATAAATGCATGAAATCTGGTTTTATGTTCTATATGTTTTATTACAAAATATACTTTTTAAAAAATGTATGCATATGGATGTTTTGCCTGCATGTGTGACTACACACTATGTACATGAATTGCCCACAGGGAGCAGAAGAGAGTAGTGGATCCCCCAAGACTGGCCTTAACAGATGGCTATGAGCCACCATGTGTGTCAAACCCAGGTCCTCTGTAAGAGTAGCCAGAGCTCTTAGCCATCTCTCTAAGGCCCCAAAATGTTTTGTGTGTGTGTGTGCGTGTGTGTGAATGGTTTGGTTTGAAGCCATGTTTCCCCACCTGTGGGTTGCAACCACTTTTGGGTCAAACTGAACCTTCCACAGAGGCCTCCCAAGCCCATTGGAAAACACAGGCGTTCATGTTACAATTCATAAACACTAGCAAGATTACAGTTAAGAAGGAGCAGCTCAGAGTGCTTCTCACTCCAGCTCCAAGGGATTCAACACTTTCTGTTGGTTTAAACACAGAGAGAGAGGGAGAGAGAGAGAGAGAGAGAGAGAGAGAGAGAGAGAGAGAGAGAGAGAAGGAGGGAGGGAGGAAGGGAGAAAGGGAGAGAGGGAGGGAGAGAGACAGAGATAGAGAGAGACAGGGAAACAAACAGAAAGACTTAGACAGAAACAGAGACAGAGACACACAGAGAGAAACAGAGAGAGAGGCATTTGAAAACCTCTTTAAGAAAAGCTTATTTAAGCCTGACAAACTGATGCGCACGCCTTTAATCCCAGCACATGGTAGGCAGAAGCAGGCAGATCTCTGTGAGTTTGAGGTCAGCCTGGTCTACACAGTGAGTTCCAGGACAGTCAGGGCTATAGAGAGACCTTCTAAGATCAGAGAGAGGAAAGAATAGACAGGGGAGAGGGGAAGGGAGGGGGACAGAAGGGGAGGGGAGGTGAGAGGAGGGGAGGTGAGAGGAGGGAGGGAGGAGAGAGGAGATTAGCACAGAGGGGAGAGGAGGGGAGGGGAGGGGAGGGGAGGGGAGGGGAGGGGAGGATGTAATGAGTTACAGGCAGCTGTGAGCCACCAGATGGACCTGACTAAGGTTCTCTAGACTGTCAGGAAGTATTCTTAACCACTGAACCATTTCTCTATCCCTACAAAACTTCTCTGAGGAAAATGAATGGCTATTTCTGATTTTGAATAACTGTTATTAAGTTTTATTTCATATAATAGTTATACTTTTAATTTATAATTTGCTTTATGAATTGATTAATTGTACTTCCTCTGTTGAGCCCGTAGGGTTGAGTGGTAACTGTATGATACAGGTGATGCCTAGATTTATTCTTCGTAGTCTTCATTAGAAGTCAGCTTAAGGGGGTTGAGACTTTAGCTCAGTGGACGAGCACCCTAGGTTCAGTCCTCAGATCTCCCAAACAGACAAAAAATAAAAACAAAATCAGCTTAAAATAGACTTTGAAGAAGCCTTAAAGGAAGTCCCTCATTCAGTCATATAAAATACTTAACAAGAAGAGAGTCTCCCTGTCTTCAAGGAAGATCTCTGTTAAGAGTGGGCTTCTGCTGGGCAATGGTGGCGCGTGCCTTTAATTCCAGCACTTGGGAGGCAGAGGCAGGCAGATTTCTGAGTTCGAGGCCAGCCTGATCTACAGAGTGAGTTCCAGGACAGCCAGGGCTACACAGAGAAACCCTGTTTCAAAAAACCAAAAAAAAAAAAAAAAAAAAAAAAACTAAAAAGAGTGGGCTTCAGAGAAAACCGTGGTGGACTTACTGTAGAATGTTTCAGAATGTTCAGAATGTTTGCAATGGAGATCAAAACGTGTACCTGAAATACAGTGAGGGTTTACAAGAAACAAGTAAGTCTAAACCTGTACAACAGTGTAAAGGGTTTCTTTGTTTGGAAGGTAATTTTCTCTTGACAAATTGTTATTTCTCCTCCTCCTCCTCCTCCTCCTCCTCCTCCTCCTCCTCCTCCTCCTCCTCCTCCTCCTTCTCCTCCATGATTTAAGGTATTTCTCACGATAAAATACAGACAAGAAATGAAGTAGCTAAGCTGCACACAGGAAAGCATGAGAAGAGTTAAGCAATTCCACTGACTTGCAGCTCTCAGATTTGAGTTAAAAGCAGAAACTCAGACTCAGCAATGAGTGTCTTCTCTAAAGGAAGCAAATAACAAATGAGAAACAGGGCCAAGTTTAGTGGTGCACGACTTCGACCCCAACGGTCAGGAGGCAGAGGCAGGCGGATCTCTGAGTGTGAGGCCAGTCTGGTTTCTATGGACAGTTGTAGGTCACCTGACTCTACATGGTGAGACTCTCTCAAAAACAAACGATGGAGGGGTGCGATAGGGCTGTGTCTGGTCTAATGATAGAGTGCTTGCCCGGCATGATCGCCAACACTAAAGGAGGACGAGAAGGGGAACACAGGAAGAATCGGAAAACACATTTATTAATATCTCTTGAGATTTGTTATGTACATAAAGAGAAATATTAACTCAATCATATGTTTTTCAACATAAAACAATTAGGCAAAAAGTGGTAACTTAAGATACATCTATTAGTTTATAAGAATTTGAGAACTTTTGGTTTGTTTTGGGGTTTTTTTTGAAACAGGGTTTCTCTGTGAAGCCCTGGCTGTCCTGGAACTTGCTATGTAGACCAGGTTGGCTTTGAACTCAGAGATCCACCTACTTCTACCTCCTGAGTTCTGGAATTAAAAGTGTGTTCTGATTTAGCTTTTGGGCAGACATGGTCAGTCACAGCTGGAAGCTTAGTAATTTTTTTTTCCTTCTCCCTCCGGGCCCCCTCCTTCTGCTCCTGCTCGCTCTGGTCCAAAGTATTATTTATTTATTATGTAAGTACACTGTCTCTGTCTTCAGAAGAGGGCATCAGATCTCATTACAGATGGTTGTGAGCCACCATGTGGTTGCTGGGAATTGAACTCAGGACCTCTGGAAGAGCAGTCAGTGCTCTTAACCGCTAAGCCATCTCTCCAGCCCCAGCTTAGTAATTATAATGCTCTTGTAGTAATGACATTGTTGGTAGTTAGAATAACACAATAAAAATTCAAATGTGGAACCTACCGGAAGTCTTTAACGCTACAAAGGCCACTTACTCAGGTGGAGATGAGGAAAACAGAGAGAAGTTAAAGCTGGCTTGCTCTTGAGCACGTGTGGAACCAGAGCAAAGAGCGCGTGTGGCTTAGGACAGTGACTGAAAAGTTCTCACAGGATTAATTGATCAGTTACTAATCTTCAAATGCACTGCTTTCTTCCACAGTTGGGAAAAAGACTAATTTTGGCCACGTGTACACATATATTTCACTGAGCCAGAGGCAGGTGATTAAATAAAAATAAAATACAGCATTTTTTGTTTCTACCAGAACAGTGCAAATTGGCTAATTTCATTGACAGGTTATGTTATATTTTTGAAAACAGACATTGTCTCTTAAACCCTCACTCCCACACCTTAGTTTTTAAAATTGAATATTGTCAAATTTGATTAACTTGCTTCTAGGGTCTAAATTAGATGGGTTTGTTACTTTTCTCATTCTTTGACTGATCACCAACTTCCCCATCCTTTAAAATGTAAACAAGAAGCGATTTTCAAATGAATATGTAACTAATGCATGAAAAAGAAAAGAAAAAGTTACCCTTGCCTATATAAGGTAACTCACAAAATAATAAAAATTATTTGTTTTAAGAAACCATTGACTGTTTGATAGACCCTCAGGTGCCCCTGCCCCCAACTCCTCCTCCTCCTCCCTCTAGGTCTTTGTGGACTTGACCCCACATCCGTCCCCATTTTGTAACCTCCAGTGCTGAGAATGCAGATGCATGTCACTCTGCTTGTCCTCCTGGAGCCATTGTGTTGTTCTGTTTTGAAGACAGGGTTTCTCTGTGTAGCCCTGGCTGTCCTGGAACTCACTCTGTAGACCAGGCTCAAAGAGCTGGGATTAAAGGCCTGTGCTACCCGACCAAACTCAAGCTGTTTTTGATGTTCTCTCAAACCATTTTTCCTGCTTTGGTTTGGTTTGGTTTGGTTTGGTTTTTGTCTCTTCACTCTTGTGCATCCCCACACAGATGCTCCTCAGGTTATAGTGGGGCTATGTCTCGATTACCCACTGTGAGGTAAGAATATTGTAAGCGCAGTGTATCAACACATCTAGCCTACCAACATAGCCCACTGGAGAATATCAGTTATCTTTCTTCATGATCATGTGACTAGCAGGAGCTGCACCTCACGGCTGCCTCCCACTGCTGTAAGCAGCCATTATGTTACATATTGCTAATCAGGAAAAAAATTAAAATTCAAAAGTCAGAGAAGTTTCTACAGAAGGTGTAAACTCAAAAATGCAGGAGAATCCATTGTCTTAGCCAGGGTTTCTATTCCTGCACAAACACCATGACCAAGAAGCAAGTTGGGGAGGAAAGGGTTTATTGAGCTTACACTTCCATGCTGCTGTTCATCACCAAAGGAAGTCAGGACTGGAACTCAAGCAGGGTAGGAGCTGATGCAGAGGCCATGGAGGAATGCTGCTTACTGGCTTGCTTGCTTCTCCTGGCTTGCTCAGCCTGCTTTCGTATAGAGCCCAAGACTACCAGCCCACAGACGGTATCACCCACAAGGGGCCCTCCCTTCTTGATCACTAATTGAGAAAATGCCTTACTGCTGGATCTCATGGAGGCATTTCCTCAACTGAAACTCCTTTCTCTGTGATAACTCCAGCTTGTGTCAAGTTGACACACAAAACCAGCCAGTACAGCCACTATGTGCTGGGGATCATCCGTATTTCATTTGGTAACTTCACCTGTAACCGCCACTCTGGTGAGCATCATGTTATCATTATCCTAATATGAATATTAGCTTATGACATTAGCCACTCCTACTAAGTCTATCCAATTAGAAAAGTGAAATAGTCTAGCTTTGACTGTTGTGAATTCCCAGCATACATATTATTTATTATAATTTCTAAGAGTCACTCTTCAGCTGCCTGACAGAAGGCTGTGGACCAAATTACTCATCAGTCTGAAAGTATGGCTAGATGTTATTTTCCTCAGTGAGTAAAGAGGTGCGCACCTGTTACATAATCAAAACCTCATTTATTACATATTCAAAAGTCATCTGGAGACAAATGATAGAGAACAGTTAGAAAAGTTCTTCACACAGGAATGGGACAGGGGTAAATCTGCCTTTTCATATAGCAATGTCTTGCAAAACTATAATAATGTGTCTTTGTTAGGAAGAAGAAATAAAATTTTAAATTACTAAAGGTCAGGTGCAATGTGTGTGACATTTGTTATCTACGCTGCCAAAATTCCACAGTCATCTCGTTCTGACACACCAGATGTTGAGGTTTGGGAAAGATAACCAGCTCTGTGTGGTAGACAGGGTTATTTGTTTAGTTCTCTGTTTTAGTAAGTCATTGTCAACTCTTCTGTGGGGTGGGGGGTGGTACTTTTCCATTCTCATTCATTCAGGGCTGGTCACATGAGTTTCTCAGACCAATATAATGTGGAAAGCAAGGAACATGTGTTCGGTTGAGGCCTAAGAAGTGCACCAAGTTGGAGGTCAGGGAGGAAGGGGTGGCCATAATGAAAATTCTTTGTACTTGGGGTATGGAGGCATTAGGGCAGTAGGAAGATTGAAATGAGTGACTAGCCTAGGCTACAATGTGAGACTATATCTGAAGAAGGAGAAGGAGAAGGAGAAGAGCAAGAAGAACAAGAAGAACAAGAAGGGAGGAGGAAAAGGAGGAGGAGGAGGAGGAGGAGGAGGAGGAGGAGGAGGAGGAGGAGGAGGAGATGAAGAAGAAGACGAAGAAGAAGAAGAAGGGAGAAGGGAGAGGGGGTGGGAGGGAGAGAAGGGGAGGGAAGAGGAAAGGAAGGAGAAGGAGCCAGGAGAGGAGGCAGGGGAGGGGAAGGGACTGGGAGAGTCATCAAGTCCCTTCCATCCTTCTGTCCTCCTGGCACCCAGCAGAGGGCACTGGCAGTGGCTGTCAGCCTGAGAAAGGCTCAGGAGTCCTAAAACTGTCCAGAGAGAGGGAAGTTCGATTTGTCACCAGAACACTGTAGTCTCTCAGTTGACCCAGAAACTCAAAACACAGGAATAAATGTTTGCTGCTGGGAGCTGGTGCAATCGTGGGAGTTTCTGTTTGCGGTATTATTGCAGTGAGACTTGAAGAAAGCACCAGAGTCACATGGCTAAAAAAGGTCTGAAGCCGGAGGGAAAAACCAGGAACTCCAGTAAAATGCAGCCAAGAGCTTAGTGGGAAAAAAGTGGAGTGTTAAAGGGCGTGGCAATATTAACTAGAAAACTGAAGGAAAAGTGTGCTTGAATCTCCAACTTACACTTTAAAGGAGACATCTGCACAGATTAAAGATATGATAAAAATGTAAAAGCATAAATATGCTTAGAATAAAATACAGGATTTTTTAAAAAGAAGAAGCACTTATTGACTAATGACAAAATATATACTCCAAAGGAATCAGAAGAGTAAGAAAGCCATGCTGGGTCTTAATATAAAAGCATGGTGGGGCTGGAGAGATGGCTCAGCGGTTAAGAGTGCTGATTGCTCTTCCAGAGGTCATGAGTTCAAATCTCAGCAACCACCTGGTGGCTCATAACTATCTGTAATGAGCTCTGATGCCCAGTTCTGCTGCGTCTGAAGACAGCTACAGTATACTTACATTAAAAATAAATAAATAAATAAATAAATAAACAAACAAACAAATCCTTGGGCCGGAGTGAGCAGGGCCAGAGCAAGAAGGAAAAAAAAGAAATATGGTAAGCTTTATTAGTAAATCAACTTCTAGAAATTAAGAGAGTGGTGAGATATCATTTCTCACTTAAAATGTAAAGAATTTTAAAATAAACTTATGAACTACCTAGGAAGTAGTTGAGAGTAAAATTACTATGTTCTTCAAAAATTATACTACATTTATTTATTTTAGTAGTATGTGCTGATATGTGGGTGCAATAGGTGTGTGTGTGCCATAGCACTTATGTGGGAGTTGGTTCTCTTCTTCAGTCAAGAAACTTTGAGGTCTCTACTTGTTTCTCCCTAGGGTTCCTCCTATTTATCCCCCCTCTCTCTCTTTCTTTCTCCCCCCCCCCATGCTTCAAGACAGTCTTGAACTCCCAATCCTCCTCCTGCCTCAGCCTTCTGAGTGCTAAGCTTCCAAGTGTGCACCATCCTAGCCTGTGATTGACATTATAGACATCTTCTACCACAGCCCATAGCAACTCAATCTGTTAAGGAAGTAATAGTGCACCAGACGTAAAAGTATCCACTGTAAAGAATATATTCATTGTAAAACTTAAATGTTAAACGACAAGAGAGTCATCAGCTGGTGTGGTGGCAGACATTTCAAAGTGTAGTATTTGGGTGGCTGGTGCAGGAGCTATTCCAGTTTGAGATCAGCCTTGACAACACAGTGAGTACCTGGCCATAGCAAGAACTTGTCTCAAAGCATAACAATAACAACAACAAAGGAAAAAAATCCAACAAAATATCCAGAAGATTAATCAATAAATTATAGGACATCCATAAAACTAAAAACATTTTAGCACTAGCCACCAAGAATTATGCAGATCATGGGCTGTTAAGTGAAAAAGCCAACGGGGCATAAAGTAGGCTACCTATAAGTAGTTGGTTAGAGAAAGCCATTTAGTTAGGGTTTCTATTGTTGTGATAAGATGCCATGACCCAGGCAATTTATAAAAGAAAGTATTTAATTTGGGGCTTACAGTTCGAGAGGGTTAGAGCCTATGACCCATCACACAGGGAGCACAGCAGCAGGCAGGCATGGTGCTGTATTAGCTGAGAACGTACATCTGGACCCACAAGCACGAGCTGACTGGAAATGGTATGCTCCTTTGAAACCTCGAAGCCTGTTTCCAATTACACAGCCCCTTAAAGAAGTCCCCAGTTCCTAATCCTTCCCAAACAGTTCCTCCAAAGGGGACCAAGTATTTAAAAATATGAGCCCATGGGGGGGTCATTTTCATTCAAATCACACCTCTTCAAACAAGAGGGATTTTTCCAGGGCTGCTGATCATCCCCTAGAACTAACCTTATTAAAAAGTAGAGAGCAGAACTAAACAAAGAATTCTCAACTGAGGAAACTCAAATGGCCAAGATGCACCTAAAGAAATATTCAACATCCTTAGTCATCAGGGAAATGCAAATCAAAACAAATCTGAGATTCCACCTCACACCAGTCAGAATGGCTAAGATCAAAAACTCAGGTGACAGCAGATGCTGGCGAGGATGCGGAGAAAGAGGAACACTCCTCCACTGTTGGTGGGATTGCAAGCTGGTACAACCACTCTGGACATCAGTTTGGTGGACCCTCAGAAAAATGGACATAATACTACCTGAGAACCCAGCTATACTTCTCCTGGGTATATACCCAGAAGATGCTCCAATATGTAATAAGGACACATGCTCCACTATGTTCATAGCAGTCATATTTATAATTATAGCCAGAAGCTAGAAGGAATCCAGATGTCCTTCAACAGAGGAATAGATACAGAAAATGTGGTACATTTACACAATGGAATACTACTCAGCTATTAAAAACAATGACTTTATGAAATTCACAAGCAAATGGATGGAACTTGAAATATTATCCTGAGTGAAGTAACTCAATCACAAAAGAATACACATGCACTCGCTGATAAGTGGATATTAGCCATCCCATATACAGTCACCAAACCTGGACACTATTGTGAATGCTGGGAAGTGCTTGCTGACGGGATCCTGATATGGCTGTCTTGTGAGAGGCTCTGCCATAGACTGACAAATACAGAGGTGGATGCCTGCAGCCAACCTTTGGACTGAGTGTGAGGTCCCGGATGGAGGAGTTGGAGAAGGGACTGAAGGAGCTGAGAGGGTTTGCAGCCCCATGGGGGAAGCAACAGTGTCAGCAAGCCAGACCTCCTGGAGTTCCTGCGGACTGGACCACCAACCAAAGAGTACACATGGCTCCAGCTGCATATGTGGCAGAGGATGGCCTTGTTGGTCATCAGTGAGAGGAGAGACCCTTGGGCCTGAGTGTGCTTTATGCCCCAGTGTAGGGGAATGCCAGGGCGGGAAGACAGGAGTGGTTGGGTAGGTGGGGGAGCACCATAGAGGCAGGAGGAGATGGGATAGGGGGTTTCCGAAGGAGAGATCTGGAAAGGGGAAAACATTTGAAATGTAAATAAAGACAATATCCATTAAAAAAAAAAAGAGAGACTCTATTGCTAAAGACACTACATATTATAGTCACAAAACATAGAGAAATGAAGCTGGAAGTCACAGAGAATCCCCCTACTTGCTGTCTATCTCTTATAGTGCCAGAAGATGCCCTGCAGACTGCAAGGGGAGAATTGTCAAGTCTTATTCAGTTATATACCCTGCATGCTATTCTACCAACTGGCCAGTGAAGAAGTGCCCATTGGTTGGTCAGTAATGGGGGTAACAAACTCCTCTGATCATTGTTGAGACCCGCTCCTCGGGAAGTAATCCACATCTGGTACTATAAACCTGACGAAAAGCCTGTGGCTGGGACACTCATGGTTTCTAATAGGGAAGCTCCCAAGTTTGTTTTCTAAGTGGACGTAATATGCCTATCAAATTTCCATTTCAATAATTATGTTTCTACCCATAGATTAGTGCTACCATTAGTTCTGGTCAGAAAAGGCTGCAGTGGGCATCCATTAGTGCAGAGACCCATAATCATTCAAAGTTCAAAAACAAGGAACTGTTGAATGCTTTCATAAATGGAGCATCTTCATCACTCTCTCAGAGACCAACGAACAGCGCAGAAGATAAAGGGGCAAGAGCATAAGACCTGAGGGAAGGAGTGGAGTAAAGTCAGAACTCAGTCTCTGAGGCACAACGTCTCTGTGCTTCAAATTACAGGGTCCTTGTCCTAGATCACAGTTGTGATCACTGGCACAAGACCTGTGCAAAACTGGGCCTGTCAATATCCTGTCAGGCGAAGAGCTCATGTGCCCACCCCCCACCAAGGAGGATAGGCAGATAATAGTATCTAGGTGGGGGGTGCTCATGAGACTCTCTCCTCCAGGATGGCCTCTAGCAGCTAATGGTCATTAGAGGGAGCAAGAGGCATTCTTTCAGGGTTGTACCTCCTGTAAACAGTTCCTCACCGAAGACCGTGTAACCAACCCTCATGAAACCCACAGGGACATCAAAAATAATTTAAAAAATAAACAAAGACCAAAAAAAAGGGAAAGAAGAAAGAAAAGTTAGGTATGGACCGAAGAGGGACTAGGAAGGGAGAGCAAGGGCATCAGTGGGAACATGAGCAAAACACATTTCATACACATGTGCAAATACCACAACGGAGTTCATTGCTAGAAAAAAGAATTTCGAAGGTCTGTATTTACGGACAGGAAAAGAGTAACAGTGAGTGTACATCAAGAGAAAAAGGAATCTACAAAACCATGTATTATGTAGTTTCATCTTCACAAACATATGAAATACGTATTCATAGTTTTTTAAAAATGTATGGGTGTTTTGTTTGCATGTATGTCTGTGTACCACTTGTGTCCTGGTGCCTGCTGATCCCCTGGGATTGGAGTTATAGGCAGTTGTGAGCGGCCAGTGCATTGACCCCCTGAAACATTTCTCTAGTCCCTAGAATTAATTCTTGAAGAATAAGCCAAATATCACCAAATAGTTTGTTGCTATTTATGGGGGAAAGGAAAAGATCCCTTACTGATTTTCCTGTAAGGACACACAATGGTGTTACCTAGAACTCAGGAGGCTGAGGAAGAGCAGTGAGAAAGAAGTTGTAGGCCAGCCGTGGATCCGGCGTGAGCGTGTGCACTTGCACACTCACGTGCATGTATCACACAATGCAACAGCAGCAGCACCACACACACACACACACACACACACACACACACACACACACAGAGGGGGGAGGGGAGACAGAGACAGAGAGAGACAGAGAGAAACAGACAGACAGACAGAGACAGAGAGAGGGGGAGAGATTTAACCATTTAAAGGCATTGCCTTTAAAAAGAATAAGAAAAATTTTTTTGATGGGCTAGAGAGATAGCTTAGTGGTTAACAGCACTGGCTGTACTTCCAGAGGACCCGGATTGATTCCCAGCACCCACATGGAGGCTCACAACTCTCTGTAACTCCAGTCCCCAGGGCTCTGATGTCCTCCTCTGTCCTCACCAGGTGCTGAGCACAGTGCATAAGCTCACGCAAACGCAAAGTACATGTACACATAAAATAAAGGTGAAAAACATATTTGAATGCTTTTTGTGATTAAGACATATTTATAGTTAGAGATACTAGCAGTGAAATACTTGGTTTTGAAAATAAAAATACAAATTTAAAGAAATATCTATAAATATGAGAAAAAGTCTGAAGGCTTCAAAATGTGTCATATATGTTCTTTTCTCTTCAAGGCTCTCATAAATTATTCATGGGAATCACATATATACTAATATTTTTTCTTCATTTCTTTTAGAAAGTAACAGGTATTACTTCTTCACTTGATATTTTTTGGTAATAACTATTTTCTTAAGCCATGTTTCCATGACTAAAAATTTACATATAAAGGAATAGTTATATTGACTAAGAATATTTCTATATAAATAAATCATTTTACCCTAAACTTGAGCAGCATGATAACTTTAAGATTATTTTAAAATTTAAAGTTCAAAACATTTAAAGCACAATGTTTGCCCTAAAGCATTTAGAGATAAAAATTGAGAAAACTGTTTTTAATTAAGCAAATTTAATTCACAAAGGTTTATCTAATACGTGTCTTATATTTCTATATATCAACCTGTAGCTAAGGAAACGGAACTCAGATATAAACTAATAAACTACAGAACTTGTATAGAATCTACATGAAGAAAGTTCCATGATGTTATGTAAGACTATAAAGTTTTAAATAAATCTTTTTCAAAAAATGTTTATGTGTATGGATGTTTTGTCTGCATATGTGTATCTCCTGAGTGTGATGCCCATGGAGGCCACAAGAGGGCATCAAATACCCAGGAACGGGAGTTACAGATGGTTGTGAACTGTGACATGGATGCTGGGAATTGAATGCAGATTCGCTGGAAGAGCAGCCAGTGACCTTAACTGCTGAGCCATCTCTCCAGCCCCCTTGGATTTTTATTTTATTTTTTAAAGAAGAGCTGGGCATGTTAGCACACGTGTGTAATTCCAGAAGAGTTGGAGGCTAGACAGGGCTTTACAGTCAGATCCTTAATAAGAATGGAACAAACAAGCAAACAAACAAACACAAAAAAGGCTTTTTTTTGGGGGGGGGGAGTATTTTAGTATTATAAATTTGCCTCAAATCATTCGTAAATTCATTATAATTCTGCTTACGTTTTCCAAAGAATTTTCAAATTAACCGTTGTATTAAATTCTCTCTCTCTCTCTCTCTCTCTGTCTCTCTCTGTCTCTCTCTCTCTCTCTTGTTGTGCTGTGTGGCACACATATTAGTCTGCAAGTGCACATGTCCATGACTGCACAGGCAGACACCAGAGGACATGTGACATATCTTCACTACTGTTCTTTATTTTATTGCCTTAAGGCAGTTGTCTCTTGCTGAACTGGAGGCTCTCTGGGTGATGCTGGTGGCCAGTGAGTTCTCAGGATCCACCGGTCTCTTCCCCACCAGTGCTGGGGTTACAGATTGCACAGCCATGTTCAGATTTTACATGGGTGCGGGAGATCTGATTCCAGGCCCTCACACTGGCTCTGCGGGCTTTCTTACCTGCTGAGTCATCTCCTTAAGACACAAAATGGGTTTTATTATGAAGACAATAAAGACTTCTTGTGAAAACTACAGGCCACGAAGAAATCAAGAAACACAGTCCTAACCTACATCTTCCTCTTCAGTCCAGCTCCCCAGAGAGAGGTCACGTACTAGGTCTTATTAATTGGGCTAAAATGTAGCCAGTGCCACCTTAATCCTTTGGTGCATTCACCCTGTGAACTTCCAGCGCCTTTTCACTTTGTACAGCTGAGACCTGGCACCTACTGGACAAAGGCTTCCTTTCTCCTCTCACCCTGCCCCATCCCTAGAAACTGGCTTACTCTAGATTACTCTTATGATGAGAGCACCGTAGTTATTCTTTTGTGTATGATTGACTTTTTAATTAATTAATAACCTATGTCAGATCCTTCTGTCTCTGTGTACTTGCCCTTACCACTATGTTGGTTTTGAATGGTACAGGGGACTGAGCCCAAGGCTTTCTGTATTCAAGGAAAGCATTTTACCAACAAAGCTATAGCCTCAGCCCCAGATTTATTTATTCATTTGTTTTTGAAACAGTCTCACTATGTAGCCCTGGCTGTCCTGGAACTTAATCTGTAGACCAGGACGACCTCAGCACATAGGGAATCCTGCTTCTGTCTCCCCCCCCCCCCCAATGCTGGGATTAAATGTGAGTGCCACCAAGCTCAGCGAGCTCCAGCTTTTAAACTGTTAAAACTTGTAAAAATAATGCATTATCATGGCAGAAATTTAAAGCATGTAAAGATATTTTATAGCAAAAAGCAATATAATAATGAATATTTCTCCATGTAATATTCATTCCCACTGACCTTAGGTAAACATCGCTAATAATATTTTCGATCATTTCCCGAAAACTTTTGTACGCATCCATAAGGCACACGCTCACATGCACACATGCACGAGCACTCTCTGCTTTCCCTGCCTCTTTTACATTATGAGAGATGATGTTATACATACAGTCCTCACTTAATATATCTTGGGCATTTTTCCATGCCAAAGCATATGTTCTCGACTGAATCTTTTTAACTTAGTAAAGTAATTCTGCAGTGCATGAAGGAATAGTCACAAGGGGCAAGTTTTGAAAAGCTTCCTAATAAGGCCTCTCAATATCAGATGGAGGAGTGGGTAATGACGAGTGTGTGACACGGGTGGAAGGGTAGAGGACGTGGCGGAAGAGAAATTCATCTCAGGAGTAGATCCTGAACCATAAATTCTTTCAGTTGGATTGCGAGATCTTTTTAAGTCACTTAGAGAGAAGTATTCCATTAAAAAAAAATCATACAGAAAAGAATTAATTTGCAACTGAAAAAAAAACCAAACCCTCACCTCATGTAATAAACCAAAATAAGTGATATAGATAGGTAGACAGATAGAAAATATAAAGTGAATAACCTTTCATGGGGACAATTTTCTAAATGTAGAAGTCATGGCATAAATGAAACAATTGAGAAATTGACAATTGAAACATGAAATACCAAAATATTATAAAACTTAGCCTTGAAAAATACTTGTAAAATGCATTTTACTGCATGTAATAATGGATACTATAATGTGGTTTTTTTTACTGTTCCCTTAACAGAGTTCTCATAATTAAAATAATAACACCCCAGCAACAGCAATGGATGGCATAGAGGAATAGCCAAGTTACGGAGCAGGAAAGGACATGGTCAAGATGCGTGAACACTTGGGTGCTTCTCACATGAAGCAAAGAAATGTAAAGAGCTTCTTTTTTTTTTTTTTTTTTCAGCTCTCAGTTTTCAGAAGGCTGAGCCCGAGAACGTTTAGTGTTGCTGAAGATGTGAATGAATGGACCTTCTCATGGGTTGCCAGACTCTCTGGTTTGTGTACTGAAACAGGTTAAAAGAACACAGAAATCTAAACTTTGAAATTCCAATTTTAGAAATTTACCTAAGAGAGATAAATTATAGATATATCTAAATATTTGGTTATGAGACAGCTTATAACACTGTTTGCAGCGTAGAAAAAATTAGATGGGTCATGTGTGTATAAAGACAGCAGGCCACTTGCCTTGCATGTTTAGGTCCTGGGTCGATCCTCAACACACCCATACCTGCAATGGAAAAATTGATAATGTGCAGCAAAGATAATAGTTTTAAAAGGATAATGGGTAATTATCTTATTTATTTCTTTATTTTTAAGCTTAATGTTTTGGTAGATTTTATAACTTTTGTTATTTCTATAATTTCCTCAATGACTATGCATAACTTTTATAATAAAAATTTTAAAAAAATTAAACCATGTGTGGCATAGACATTAAAATGTATGTTTTTCTCTTAAGTGACTGGCTGCTTTACCATATGTTGGCAAAATCCCAGCTAAGCATCTAGGCACTTTATTTAAAAAAAAAAAAGAAACAAAATAAAACATCAGATTAAAACTATATGTTGATTTTAGAAAAAATATCATCTTAGACTTGAAAAAAGTTATAAATATAAAATAAATGATATTTTCATTTAAGAAATGATAAATGACTGTTATAATAAAAATTATTCCATTAGCTCTCTATGCCTTTAAGTAAAGATTAAATTCTCCCATACCTACAGATTACAATAGATAATCTAGCTTCAGTTTTAAACAAAAAAGTACAATTTTATAACTTAACACTGAATAACAGAAAACAGATTATTTACTTAAGTATTTAATCTTTTGAGACAGTGTCTCATGTAGCCCAGGTTGGGCTTGGACCTGCTGTAGAGCAGGCATGACCTTGAATTCCTGATTCCTCTTTTCCTCTTCTCATGGGCTGCGATTACAGATATGTGCCACTGGGCCAGACTTTGTTTCTTTTTTTTTTTTTTTTTTTTTGGTTTTTCGAGACAGGGTTTCTCTGTGTAGCCCTGGCTGTCCTGGAACTCACTCTGTAGACCAGGCTGGCCTCGAACTCAGAAATCCATCTGCCTCTGCCTCCCAAGTGCTGAGATTAAAGGCGTGTGCCACCACTGCCTGGCCAGACTTTGTTTTTTTAAAAATAAATAAATAAATAAATATTTTCCTACATCCTTCTGCTAAGGACAGGTAGCAAGTGCATGATAAGAATGGTGAACAAATTTCTGGACAGTGTCTTCATTTTCTTTTTCTAGAAAACGTTGACTTAATGGTTTAAAATATATGTACATGTCAAATAGAATACAATGATCGATCCTGTAAACTGAGTAAAATATTGAAGCCGTCAAATGCAAAGCCTCCAATAAACGTTACTCACTCCTGGTCATGTATCTTCTTTCATTTCCCACTTAAAGTAACAGTTCTCAAATGATTAATTAATAGCTTTAAAAAGTCTCCTAAATAGTGAACATTGGACATGATCTTCTTTGGAATCTGGTCTTAGACTCCTCTGGTTTGGCTGGCAGTACAGTTTCAGCAGAAACTTCCATGGCGTGTAAACAGGAGGGGTAAACCCCAAACAGTCTGAATAAAAAGTGCAGCCTTTCTAGCACTTGAAATCCAGCTCAAAGCCCAGGTGCGGTTCCCAGAGGAGAAAACACTGCCCTCCAGTGGCCTCCAGTGTGGAGATGGAGAGTGTCTCAGGTGCCATGATTGAAGCATTTGTGTGTGGTGTATTAATCTAGTCTCACTTCTGGTTATAGTTCTTGTCTACATCCAAGCATAAGGACAGACTCTCCAAAATGATTTCTAATATGCATGTAGTTTCTCCAGTCGGGTAGATGCATTAACCACTGTTAACTAGAAGCGTTGCAGGACTTTGACCCCCAAAGCTGACCACATACCTGACTATCACAATTAGCTTGTGCTAGCCCCCTACAGTTTCTCACTTCCCAGCTAAGTAAGAAGAGATTTCATCTCGATGTTCCCCTTGTTGGCCAATTTTTTAGCTAAAAGACATTTAAAATTGTACAGCAGGCAGAACCCCAGGGGACTGAACAGTGTTCCAACATACTTAAAGGCTTCCCGTCACTTGAAAAACCAGATTCTTCCTCCTGTTTCTTAAACTAACCAAAGTAGGCAAAAGCAATCGTAAAAGTCTTTGTGTCTAGCATTGGAGCTTTCTCATATTTCACACCATTATATAAATGTCACTCTAACCTATATGTATCACAAATGCTACGCTAAATTAGGGCCAAATTTGCAACCTAGTTTAACTGGGTTTCCTCGTTTTGCAAATGCAGTTTTTGTGTCTGCATTTAGCAATGCATACAAAACTGTCCGCGTAGCTGACTGCTTCGAATTGCTAAATTTGAGGATGGATGTGTAGATCTCTTGCCCGCCTTCATGCATGTGCCAGTGCTGTTTCTAGTCACAGGAAGATTTCCTAATCAAATGGACCTTGACTGTGGTGCCGAAGTCATGGACCAGCAAAGAGTTTTCAAACCTCCTCCCCATACTCTGCTCTTCAGTGATCACAGTGGACCTGAGAGATACGGGGCTGTGGACTCTGGAGCCCTGGGGAGCGCATCCCTCACTAGCCATGGGATTTAAACAACGGTAATAATGCTGTTCTTCTAAATGGCTATTCAGATGAAATCAGGGAATGTAACCGAAGTGTCTACCACAGAGAGAGCTTAACCCGGACATTATTTTTGTTTCTCCATGGTCACCTCTTAGACTACTAACTCAATAGCTACATAAGTTTCCTAGAGGAATGATTTTCTAAGCTAATTCCCCTTTATCATATTAAGTAATGGATCTTCATTTGCTCTACTGCCTAGCAGTGTCATGAATCCTGCAGATATATTCTTTTAAACAAATGCCTTGTGCAGAAGAAAATATTTTTAACACCATATTGCTCAACTCTAGCACCTTTAAATAGGAATCAGTTTTTCTCCCTTTCACTCACACAGAAGGTCATATCCATTACAGACTCACCTGCGTTCACAGAGCCCGTCAGAAGTTTTTAAATGACAGAAGAACTATAATTATTGTGAAGATAGTATAAAGTAGACATGCTTTGTACAGTGTAGTGGGTTATGTAGTTTCTGCACTTGAGGGTACAGAAGGCCAGCGCCACACCTGTTCTGGTAAATTCTGCTTACAAAATGCCTATTTCAGAAAGGAATTTGGCTTGTTTCAGGAGATTAACTCACTATCCTTTGAGATGATGAAGAACTTACCCTTTTTGTTTGTTTGTTTGTTTCTATTCTGTTTGTTTTTTTCTGCTTTTTTGTTTGTTTGTTTGTTTGTTTGTTTGAGACAGGGTTTCTCTGTGTAGCCCTGGCTGTCCTGGAACTCACTCTGTAGACCAGGCTAGCCTTAAACTCAAGAGATCTGCCTGCCTCTGTCTCTTGAGTGCTGAGATTAAAGAATTTCTTCCCTCTTTCTTCTTCAGCATTAGAAAATATCAGTATCTCTTTTTTTTTTTTGATAAATTTGCTGAGTGTTGTCTTCACCAATTGACATGTCACCAATGATATCATTATGACACTCGATGCTAAACAACATAGACCCTTTGACTACTCAAAATGACCTATTTTTTGAGTCAGGGTCACACTATGTAGCCCAGGCTGGCTTTGGCTCCTCCTGCACCTGCCTCTTCAGTACTGATGTCATGAAGGTACATTACCATATCCAGCTCAACACAGGTTTTTATAACTTAGAATCAAATTATTTATTATTTACAATACCAAGATATACTAATGAATTGAGAACCTAATAATATTTGAATTCTTTCAGTTGAAAACTTTTAAGTATTATTTGGGCACAAAGCAATGGAAGTACAAGTCGATATTGTTACACTGAAGCTTGCATACACATATTTTCTATGGATCTGTAAATGTGAAGGCCACTGGGGATACGCCTCAATGGCAGGCAGGCACACAGCATGTGTGAAGTCATGAGTTCAACCTTCACACCCAAAAAGGGAGAGAGGGAATAACTTTGCTATGGCTAATCTAAATTATTGCTAAAATCTGATCATTAAACCTATGCATTTATGATAAACATTCTGAATTTTAAAAAGTATATCATAATTGCAACAGCATCAAAACAATCTAAAGTCAGACACATTTTCTGTATATAATTATATTATTATAAGCCTCTACCTTGACAGATGACAATTTTAGAACATTCTAAATACAATTTCTAGTATATGCACTAAAATAAAATGTAACAGATAGACAACTCACCATAATATAAGTAACACATTCAAATTTAGTAATTTATTTTCCAGGTGGAAACCAGGCTTCTTGGAAGACTTCACACTATGCCAAATGGTCTGATTTCACCATAGAGGTAGGGACTAGGGGACTAAATTTACCTCTGCGTAATTTTTGTTAACTACATTTTACATGCAAATGTATATACAGCCATGCTAATGAAGTCTTAGAGAAAGTTGGCAATCCCATTTTTGTGTTTTATTCAAAAGCAACTTTTCAATGACTTTCTCGCTTTCTAAACCTTTCTTCATTTAATCACAAGAAATCTGAAAAGCCTAACAATGCCTTCAAGTTGGATCACAAGTTAAGAAAAGCAGTACTTAACACATAAAAATTTAAACTTGGTAAGATCATTTTCTTTCTATACATTTAGTCTTCTGGACATAGAATGCATCTGCTGAGATCAGAGAAAGGTAATCATATCTAAAAAAAATACTACATTGGACTGATTAAAAGATGGTTTCTTGAGGGGGAAAAACATTCTCTGTCCCACATTGCCTCCAATGCTTAATTCATCATTATCCCAAATATTTTTCTAGAAAATGTAAACAAATATATTTAAATTTTACAGGAGTGTATTTCCTCATGTAAATGAGGAATGTTAGCATCTAAGCTCAAAGCCTATCTTAACAATGAAAGTGCACACTATCCTTTGGATCAGAACATTAGTAACCCCAAATTTGTCTCAGTTTAGAAGTGTTCATAGAAAGAAAAGTGTTTGTAAACCAAAGACACATTTCATTTGTAATAAAATAGAGTGCAGGAACACAGGCGCAAAGAGGAGAAAAAGAAATGATGGTTTCAAGTCTGCTTTGTGCGTTATAGTCAGGTGGGGATACGCTCTCAACCTCTTAACACACAGACAAAGCAAGATAGAACTTTCTCCCTTTCCACTCTAAGGGGAAGCAGGGTCCTGACCGGAGCTCCAAACATCTGCAACTCGGAAACACCAAGGACCCAGAACATCCCAGAAACAAGGAATCCTTCAGCCATGGAAGTGTTAGAATCCACGTGATATGGGGGATGTGGTTCCGGGCTATAGTACTAGACTCACACGCCTGAAGCCCTGGCTTCAATTGCTAGCAGTGGGGGGAAATTCATAGAAACATTTGTTAGTCAGTCCACTGGCACACTAGAGAGGTTGAGAGAATGAAGAGAAGACTCTAAGTGTTTGGGGTAAAGGCCGCTGTGAGGAATGGCAGGCCCTTTTAAGGGGCGTAGGTAGCAAACCTACTTCTAGACACAACTACTGTATCATATCAAAGAAAACAATGTACTGTACGTGTACATGGTGAGAGAGAGACAGAGAGACAGAGAGACAGAGAGAACTGCGTTGGGGTGGAGTAAGGGGGACAGGGGTGATATAAACTTTAACAAATTGGTTTTTAAAGAAACACTGAGTGTTGTGTTTATACATGCTGGACAACATAACCCGTAAACCTTGCTGGATTGCTGCAAACTGCTGTGTGAAGCATACAAATGGTGCCGCTGTCAAAGGGAGGAAGAGACAGACAGAAATCAGGGGAGGCAAGCAGCACCCCAGGATGTGCAGCTTCTTCCCACTGTAAGCTGTAGCGGAAGAAGATAACACTGGGCACAGAGTGTCATCTCACAAGGGCTCTGCGTACGGGAAGAATTGCCAATGGGAGTGACTTACTGCGGTTCGAGAATCAAACAGAGAGGGTCCTTTCAAAAGTTATTTTTAAACTTCTGATTTGAGAGCCCATTGTGTTCCCCGAAGCAGGCAAAATTCTGTGTGTGTGTGTGTGTGTGTGTGTGTGTGTGTGTGTGTGTGTGTGTGTGAGAGAGAGAGAGAGAGAGAGAGAGAGAGAGAGAGAGAGAGAGAGAGAGACAACAAAGACGTGATCTAAAAAAGAGGAGGCAATAAAGAGCCAGCCCTCTCCAGAGGGTAATTAATCCTTAGTCGTTCATCTTAGGACTCCCAGGTACTGGGGAGGTTAATGTGCAGGTAGCTCTCTCTATTTTCTTTAAAAAATTTTTAAACAATTTTTTTTTGCAGAATGTTATACTATTAATTGCCAATTTGCATATGTGTGCAGCTGCTGTTTTGGCTCTGAACTCAATCCGATAAGCTAGCTGGAGGTATCGCAGAGCACTTGGCAGCTCTCCGATTTGAAAAGAAAGCCTCACCCACCACAGAACAGCTGATCGTCTATCAGCGATAGACCCTGATGGCGTGAATTACAATTACACTACTTTTCACACTAAATCTGGGTGATAGCTACTTGGAAAGAAGTTTCATCATTTTTTACCACAAACTGGAAAAAGAATTACATGGTCATGCTGTGCTTTTAAAGGCAGTTTGGTTCACTTTTGTCTATTTAGCACCTAATTCCAAGAAGTCCATAGGCATCCAGAGATCCGAATGGCGCGTAATGAATTCACTGTTTAGATGGAAGATTTTTAAAATCTACCTCAAATTACATTTATTAACAGGGCAACCAGGAAGTGTTAAAGTTGTTAGACACTTCATTTATTAAATAATTTGTGGGTATTTTCAGTTGTCATATGTAGAGTCATGGGGTTTGCTTGTGTGGTTTTTTTTTCTTGTTTTTGTTTTTGTTTTTTTAATTAGCAATCCAAAACAATGCTTCTGCGATTTAACAAATTCATCACCCAATCTTGGGCTCTTCAGTTCAGCTGTTAATATTAGAAAATTCGGAGAGTTATTTTTGACCTGTCTATAATTGATTTGGGCTGCATTGTGCTCTGAGGAACACTGTGACGGCCCAGGCAGATCCTGATCTTCCCTGCCTTGCCAAGGGCAGCTGAGGTCCTCCCGGAAAACGATTTGCTGTGTTCCCTTTGGTGAACAGGGGCTCGGAGCTGGGACACAATGATAACTTGATTTCCCATTGTTTAGTTTACTTCATTATCAATGTATATTCCCTTACCCTTTGTAAAGCTGCAGGACACTCTTACTATAAGAGTGTACTTTATTAGTCCCCGATGGCTCTCATTTTCTGGGACTTAAGGAAGAACTGATTTTTCTTCCTGACAGAATCCACCAACCTCAGAGCCCGTGATAGTCCTAAGAGGAACTTTCCTCTTTCCCCCATCGGTTTCCTCCAATCTTGACATTCAAATCCATTAAAAGTTAAGCTCATCTCGAGCAGCAGCGGAAGTGGAGCACTCTAATCCTGACGTAGTTAACCTAAGAGAAAAATAGATCTGGTTTTCCTTTTTTAGTCGCTAGCTTTATTAGATTTCTCACTCTCACAGATTATCCGAAGACTACCCATTGATTGATCGCCCGTAGAGCTGCATTTGGTGTAAAGAAAAAACTCACAGCTTTATTGGCTCCCAGGAGACAAAACAAACAGAACAAGATATTCATATTAATGCAAACAATGCAACAAATGAGGGGAAGAATCACCCTGCAGAAGCCTGGCAGCGGCCGGGCAGCAAGGGTGCCGGCACCTCGGCTCCAGACCAGGTCCTCGGCCTCTGAGCTTCACCCAGTGAAGGTCAGCTGGCCTAGAGGTGGCCTCTGGCTCAGGCCTCCTGAAGGCCTACTAGGCCCTCAACACTGCAGTGCTTAACTGGACTGGACCTAAGCCTTCTTGGCTTCCTGCTTTTGTTCTCCACAGGCCCAGTTTCTCAGGCTCAGCTTTGCTTTGCAGCTGGGTCAGAAGGGAGAGTCCAGATGGCTCAGTGTTCCTCCAACCACCTGAGGCAGCAGGAGCAGAGACAAGAGAGCTGCTAAGAGCTCTGAGAGGAAGTTGGATATGCCCTTCTCAAAGCTCCCCTTCTCATGGAGACTATATGAACTCTTATGGAAACAACACAAAGCTTTGTTTAGTCCAAAGCAAGAGGAGTACTTGTGCACAGATCTGAGAGGTCTGGGCTGTCTGGTGAAGTGGAGGGATAACTAAAATTCCAGGCTCCATAGCTGTTTCCCCAGACCCTTAGGGAAGGCTCTCTGAAGACCTGGTTGAATGTCTTTATAGTCCATATTATGTTAAAAATAGAGTTAGCAAATAGTGTGGCGCATACTTGTCCAAAAAAAAAAAAATTCTAAATTTATTGAGCATCCTGTATTTTTATTGGCTAAATCTGGAATCAACTCTACACAACTTCTGTATGGAAGAAACCATGCTGCTATGTAGAAAGGCATATTCTCTGATGTAATTCTGACATTGTGTATATTTTTATCAGCTCTTTCTTTTGAAAATTACTTGTCTCTATAATATGGTTTTTCAAGTACATTGTGTGGTAGGGAAGACAACAGGCAATTTTGATGGACAGCTCGGGGAAAGCAGATTCATTTCTTTATGAACAGACCAGGGTTCCTTCCCTGGGGTTACTGGCTTATTGGGTCTCACCACATCTGTGGCCATCACAACGAACCTTTGTCAGGATTGTTTGTAATATTATAAAGCAGTATTACCTCTCAGCATTTACTGTGAAAGAAAACAAAGTTGGGGTTTGGAAACTTGAGAGACGAAGGGTAGAGCCAAAACCTGCTTTGAAAGTTATTGATTCTAATCTAGAAATCAATCTCACTTAATGTCTTGGAGGAGCCCAAGAAAAGGCTTTCAAAATGCTCATAGTAAATCCTCATGGAAAAGGATACCAAAACAGCAGTGGGGCTTTGTGAGTGAGTGAGTGTGTGTGTGTGTGTATGTGTGTATACATGTGTATGTGTAAGTGTGTGTATGTGTGTATACATGTGTATGTGTGTGTTTGTGTATGTATGTATATGTGTATGTGTGTATGTGTATTTGTGTATATGTGTGTATGTATATATGTATATGTGTGTGTGTGTATGCGTATACATGTGTATGCGTGTGCATGTGTGTGCATGTGTGTGTATGCATGTGTATATGTGTGTAAGTGTGTGTATGTATGTGTATGTGTGTGTATACATGTGTATGTGTGTGTATATGTGTGTGTAAGTGTGTGTGTGTATACGTGTGTATGTGTGTGTATATGTGTGTATACGTGTATATGTGTGTGTAAGTGTGTGTGTGTGTGTGTGTGTGTGTGTGTGTGTGTGTGTGTGTGTGTTCTAAGCTGCTTTAGGAGGAAGGGAAGAAGCCTGCGGCTGCTTGCATTTCTTTCCCAGCCCTGGTCAGGGAGAGCTTTTACAAGCAAGCTTTGCCACCCTCTGGATGCCTTGGATTCCCAGTGAGCTAGCCTGCCTTTTAAGCCAATTGCTTGAAGTTGTATGAATACACCCACACAGGATGCCCCCTTCTCACTGACACTTAGTGCTATTTAACAACTGCAAATGGAGAAACTATTTGTCTAATGAGAGCTGTTTTCAGAGTTGATTCCCCAACACTGAGGGAAGAGAATGCAAGACTGAGACCTCCCCCTGAGCTGCAGGGCATGCAGACACAGAAGGCCAACTGGAGCCAAGTGGAGCCTTCAGCTGGAGAGCAGTGCATTTGGTTTCAGAATGTGCCTGGCTTACTCAGAGCTCCCACTGCCTTGAGTTTTTCCTGTTTTTCCTTTAGGGGACTCTAGCCTCTGGTTCAGAATTCAGATCATCAGAAGCAAGCCTTGTAGTTTGGGAGTTGTGGTGAGGGTTAGTTGAGCATTTTAAAGGCATGGTTGCTGTCCTGCCTGAAGCTTTTCAAATGACAAGAATTCAATTCATTACTTTTTCTCTCCTCACCTGAGCTAGCCTGAGAAACTCTCAGCATTCAGCAATGAAGGCACTGCTTCTTCCAACGGAGAGGTACAGAGGCCCTTGCTAGGGTGGTGGAGAACTTACAATACCTGGACAGCACGCCACACTCTGTAGCCAGGCTCACTACCCTACTCACTCCACTTAGCTTAATTGTTGGTGTCTTTGACTCAAAAGACTTTTGGATGGATTTAGCTTCCTTATTAAGCCCAATATAAAGTCAGCGGAATAGTATACTTTGTGTGTGTGCGAGTGAGAGGGATTTTATGGAAGAAAGAATAGCTTAATGGTCTGGAGAGCGTTAGCTGTGTTCTAGCTAACTTAAATGCTTTTTAAGATTCATTTGTTCTCTTTGGGTATAGTGTTGCTCCCTGCCCTCCCCCCCAAAACCAAGAAAACTGAATTGAGCCACCTTTTAAGCATTACTTTGGAAACAGCTAATCTTTGAATTACTAAGTGATAACTTACTAACATATGTTATAATATATAATGTTAATATTTTATATACTCTTTCCAAACAAATAATATCAGTAAGTCAGTTTTTCAATGTATTTGTTGTAGATTCCCTCAATAAGAAACGACACATACTTCAGACTATCTAGGCTTTCTAGATGGCAAGAGATCATATTCAAATGGTGGTGGTGGTGGTGGTAGTGTGTGTGTGTGTGTGTGTGTGTGTGTGTGTGTGTGTGTGTGTGTGTATGTATGTGTGTGTGCACGCACGTGCACGCGTACGTGCGTGTCCCTGGTTAACTATGAAGGGATTCCATAGTGAAGTGTCTATTCTCTGGAGAAGTGTGACTTAGAGACATCCACCTTTCACAGATGGACTTACCCCAGATCTTAACTTTTGTTCTAGTTTTGGATTGTGGCCAATGGAAGAAGACTGGACTGAGCCAAGACTGAAGCTAGGAAGCAAGCACACATAGCGCCATCACTCCGAACATTTGGGCACTTGGTGCCCTAAGTGTATCAATTCATCTAAGAGGCATTCTGATGATGGGGGACGTTGGCAGAAGAAGTTCATTGCAAATGGTCACAGATATGAGCTGGAAAACGCGCCCGTGCGTGGTGTCAGTAGTGGTGTGGGTGATATCTCTTTCAATGTGAGGCCTTTCTTGAGCCATAATCTCGCAACTATCTTTCGTTAAACAGACTTCATTCACATTCTGAATCTGGTTTTTGTCTCACACATACTAAATTTTACAAAACAGAAAGAAACAATAGAGCTTATTAGGAAAAACTTGTCTTGAATAGTAAATTAAGCATCATGGAAACAGGCACGTGTTTTAGCACGGTTCCCCCCTTTCTTACCAATCGAACATTTACATCTTTTTCAGTGCTGTGATTTTCCCCTTAAGTCTTAAGCTGGCACCCCACACTTGCATCAAATGCGACTTAACATCATTTGTATCTACAGAGAGAGAGGTCTTTGTAAGACTGTATCCTAAGTGCAGGGCCTTAGCAAAAAGAGCTTTCTGCACTCACCCCTAACCTGTGTTAATCATCCTGGTTTGTGGGGTTCTAAGAACCTACAGAACTAACTCATTTTGAAGACTGTAAATCAGTTGTCGGTGATAACTGGTATCAAAGTATGCCTTGCTCGCCAAGACCTGTAAATTCAGAGGTGCACCTGACTACATGGTTTGTTATTAAGAGATATGTCCCAGGTGGAGGCATCTTCAAAACCAATATATTTTCTTTATAACTGGTGTCAAATTGATGTATATATTAAAAAAACTTGGAAAATGATCTCAAAGAGGAAGTAACAGCCCAAGGAACCATATGTTCAGGGAAGCTATCGGGTTTCCGCTGGGACCAAATTTCACTTCACCTCTTTGTCCTTATGTGCAAATAAAAACTTATCTGTAAATACGACATTTAAATGCCATGCAAATTTGTGAGGTCTAAGGACTGAGAAGAAACTATCCTAGGTCCATAAAAAGCCAGCCGATGGAAGGTAAATAATTTTGTTAGCTATTGGATATGCGTAAGACAACACAGACTCGAACTCCATAAATTCACACCTTCAAATAAAATGCCCCCATAGAACTAGTTAAGGAAGAAAAGGCTTGTAAATAGTTAATACATACATTTCGATGTTGATGGAATTGCTGAACCCAGGTTTACATTAATGGATGTAACCCCCCCACCCCCTTGCTGTTAGATGGATTCCTATTCTCACAGATTCGGGGATTTTTCCAAATGCAGGCTAACAGTATAGCACTGAAAAGTCTGTGATGGGCCAAGGGCAGAGGGCTGCTCAGTGGTTTTCCAGAGAAACCAAAGAACTTCTGCTTCCCAGCACAAAACACTTTATAGAACTCTTTTTAGGAGTTTTCAGTTTTAAAGCTTCTTAGCATTTTAGTAGATCCTAATAATCGTGCATTCGTTACTTTATTGGTATGCCTGGGTGTGTTCTAACGGGAAAATTACTTACATTGAGCACTTGTGTAGCTTTCTATATGACTAGAATCAAAATCTAAAAACACCAAGACTCACTCAAGCCACTTGATTTTATGTTTAAGAGACACTTCGACTTGAGGGGAAAGGCAATAATAGAAGTGAAACCTTGTGTACTCAGTTGTGTCGTTATACCAAGATTAAAGTCGGCAGAAAAAATTACACTGTGCAGAGTAACTTGCAACTACTTCTTTTACCATCTATGGTTAGAGGAAAGTTTTATCATGTTAATTTAGGCACCTGGTTAGTTAATAGCTAGGCGCCTTAGGAAAAACAGCCTTCTGAGTCTGCTCTTTGTTTCGGGGTTCCGGCTAAGACACTTCTGCCATTGGGAAGGACATCAACGTCTTTAATCCTAAGAATGATACTTTAAGAATGGTTGATGAAATGGTACTTTAAGTGTTTTTCTGCCCGACCATCAACCCCGCGGGTCAAAAAAGGAGCCACTGTGAAACCTCCACTGGCTCCCCAGCGAGCCTCAACAGGTATGGAAGACTTTTTTGACCAGACTCAGTTTATGATGCATATGCTGCTGTTCATACCCAGCTTATCACTGGCCAGAACACTAGCCAGCAGATCAAGAAGGGACGAAGTGCTCCAGCCATGCCCAGGCCCCCATCTTCGGGTGCCCCGGGTCGTGGGAGGGTTACCAGCTTTGAAAAGGCTTTCGTCTCACCAGCTACTGTCTTAGGTGGTATTCCCCGGGGTGTATGAATACCACCCCACACCCCCACCCCGTTAGCCTAGTTTTGGGGTCAGGAGGTCAGGGATTGGGAGTACAACTAATTGTAAGGCCCTCTCTGGCTCATTAAAGCGCTCGCTCTCAGTTGTGCTCGGGGCCGGGATGCTGGGGTGCGAGGGTCACAGCCCGCAGCCTTTGGGAGCACGTGGGGGAGTGGGGGAGGGCTTGACCACGCCGACAGCTCAGGCGAGCGAGGCTAGGCAGCTCGCGCCAAGGCCGGAAGCCTGTGCGGGGAAGACCCAGCTCGGCCCGGATCTGGCTTTGTTTTTCTGGCTCTTTCTTCCACTCTGGGGTTTGTCCCTAGGCCTCCGGCGTGGCTCGGGTCTCCTCGTCGCCCAGCGCGTCTGCTCCCCCGCAGGCAGGCCCGGCGGGCGTGCGCCGCGAACGTGGGTCCTGGGCGCCCCATGCGGACTGCGCTCGCTCGCTCGCTCGCTCGCCCGGCCGGCCAACCCGGGTGCGGCTCGCCAGCGGCGGGGAGGACGCGCGGGAAAGCCAGGGAGCGGGAAGCGGGCGGCGGCGGGCCCGCTGGAAAGGAGGGAGCGCCGCAGGCGGGAGGACGACGCGCGGAGGAGGGAGCGGGAGGAAGGAGGGAGCGCGGCAGGCAGGCGGAGGGAGGGCTGATTAGCATGCAGCAGCGCTCGCGCGCCCGGCTCCATTGTTTTAACACCTCCCCTCTCCTCCGCGCCAATCTGTCACCGTTCAGCAGGCGAACGCTGCTGCCTCAAATGCTGCTCTTCTCAAATGAGACGGATAATTAGTTGCCCCGCACGAATGCCGCACTCTTCTCACCCCTGATTGCTATCACCTTCTTGCTCCTGGCAGTTTTGACACCTCGTAATCAGCCTGCTGCTTTTCTCTTTTCTTCCCGACTTCTGCTTCCCTCCCCCCTTCCTTCCTAGTTGATTTATTTATTTATTATTATCATTTTAAATGTAATCTCGGTGCCTATTTGGACGAGTGCTCTTCCGAGTTAACCTTGCATATACGTGTGTGCCTATATATGCATATGTAAACTAGGGTGTGTGTGTGTGCGCGTGTGTGTGTGTGCGCGCGCGTGAGCAGGGGGCGGGCTGGCAATTTTGCGGGAAACACTGCTTCCACGCGGAGAGAATTTTCTCCTAAAGATATTTTTGGGATGGGAGAAGTTGGGGAGAGGGACGGGAGGGAAGAGTTAGGGAGACCTCAATTAATGCTTTAAAGATCTCTTAGAAATTAACAAACTGGGGAGTCTGCTGTCAGAAGCGTGTTTTCCCCTCTCTCCTCTAACAAGCACTGACAGTCTAATTACTGTAGCTACAAGCAGCTGTCGAGGCAGCAGCCCGCGAGCGAAGGCGCCACGGGATGAGCGCTCACTGCCGGCCCCTGTGCCCAGCCTAACCCGCCGAACCGCGGCCAGACTTGGGAGGATAGAGAGAAGAGCGAGGCCCAGCACCACGCGGCCTCGCCAGCCCACGGCGGGCCTTCGAGCCAGCAGACTCCCTTATTGTTTCATATTTATAAAGTCTTTACCTTGAAGGTTAAAAGATGTGAAGAAGAAAGGAGGGAACTCGGGGGGGGGGTGCGAAGAAAATCTTTTAAGCTTCCATCCATTCCTTTTCTACCTCAAGCTCTCCCTCCCCCAGTGTTGGTAAAATAACCACGCAACCCGGGGCTGAGGGGGCGGGGTGAGCCAGGCTGGAGTGTAAGAAAGCAGATGTCCCCGCTGGCAGCAGCCTCAGCCTCCGGGGAAAGCTGCACTGGGGGAGCCATCCCGAGGACATTCACCTCCCACTTCTCAGGCATCCCGCTCACAACTGCCTCGCCTCGGCAGGGGTGGGCTTTTTTTTTTTTTTTTCCAGACTCAGCGTTTTGCTTTCTTACCTGGGAGCTGTTCTTATCCGGCTATGCTTAGCGGAAGCCCAGAGTCAGCCCTGGCACCCCACCCAGGAATAGGGCAGAGGGATAGACTTGGCCCGTATCCACTCTACCTTTCGAGCTGCGGGGTCCTGCCAACCTTCCGAGCAGGACAGAAGGCCCCTCTCTGGCGGCCCAATAGTCTCTGCCCTAAGAAGTTGGAGCTTGGGGTACTGCTGGAATCTTAAATTCCCACCTTACTAAGTTGGTGAGGACAGGATGCTCCAGAAGAGGGTAGTGGGCCACTCCGAGTCACTTTTTGGGATGGAGTTCTTTTTGGTTGTCAGCAAGCCAGTAAAGATGTCAATTGCGTGAGAAAAGGAGAGGGAAAACATTCCTTTCTTGATGGGTGGTGGGGTAGGTATATTCTGATTAGTACATACTGAGAAGTTTGAGTGTGGTGTGTGTGTGTGTGTGTGTGTGTGTGTGTGTGTGTGTGTGTGCGCGCGCGTGCGGAGGCGAGGCTGGGAGGAAGAAAAGAGGTTTTTGATAAGGCATTTCCATTCAGCCTAGTGGCAAAGATGGACATGCTTTAGCAGTGCATACCTAATAATCACTATGTCACCCGGTGAGGAAGATGTCAATGTGATGTGCTCGGCACCTTGAGAAGTCAAGGTACCATTCTCATTCTTCCACTGGGCACAGAGGCCTGATCAAATTCCCCCATGCGAAACCCTCAAGTATGAGACACTGCTCAAGGACAGTTACATTTCTGTGCTTACTCTTTAAGATGGAAGCCGCGTCTCAACCATTTTTAAAAATTGGGGGCAGAGGGGAGTGGGAAGGGAAGCTCAAACAAGAATCATGAAAAATGGAAGGCAAGTCTCCTTTTAAACAGTTCTGCCGCACTGCATACTTGGTACCCTAAGACGTCTCCAGTGGCCATCAATCAGGCTGCTAACAATGAATAGCAAATTTCTCAACAAGAATTTGAACGTTTCTAATCTAAATTAATAAATATGTATTCTCCTTACAGGCTTTTACATTTGTTTCCAATAAAAGGAAAAAATTAGAATGCTTAGTTTGAAAGATCAGTTTGAAATTTAAAGTGACCTATTAATGTGTAATAAATGCCATCAGACATGAAGCTTATGAACCCTCCCCAAATGTGATTTATTTATTTACCTCAGAAACAAAGCACACTTTTAATAATCAGGACATAAGTAACTTTTAATATTTAAGTCATTCAATCATGTATCTCTATACACATGGTAAAAATTAAAACTATGTGTATTATTTAAAAAATGATCTATAATGTTTAAATAATTTTCCCTGGGCAACTAATGATTGATTCGATATTTTCTAAGATCATATTGTCTGCTATTCTCTGTAAGTTACATACATATTTTAAAGGATTATTACCTGTAGCATGAATAATTAAAAATCCAAATGAAATTTGAATACTCTATAAACATTTGATATTACCAAACTTAATAGACTTCACGAGAGTCAAACAATAAACTTAGCTATTTGAAACATAAATTATGATTACATAACTCTGAAGCCACATGCATAATTTTGAAATCCGGAAATTATAGTATAAACATGAATAATATAATGAATTATAGTTTTATACAAAATGATCACTTAAAAGGTAAAATAACAACTGTAGAGAAAAAGTCAAATAGCTGTGACAATGAATTTCTTTTACAAACAATATTAAATTTAGCTTACAAGCAAGCATTCTCAAGCATTACAAATCCAAAATCATCACAGAGAACGTGATCTGTCTGTTTTCAAATGCGATTTAAGTCTCCCCGTTAAAGTGTGTATTCAGATGCCGGAGGAAATCCCCTCTGGATGTGATGGACGGTGGGAAAAGCTCTTGACAGAATTCACACACTTGAGGTTTAAGGAGTCCTGAGTCTGAATCACTTGGTACCACTAAGTCAGTGTCTTGGTTAAGAAAAGGCTTCCAAAAGGGCTGCAGGAAACAAACAAAAACATCTTTTGTTATCTGTGTTTAAAATCAACTTGCATCAAATTTCACATCCAAGTATCTGAATAACTTTTGTATGGGCTTATATCAGAAATTCTCTAATGTGAGAGCAGATGTCTTTTCCAGAGTGGGCACACCTTAACCACATTCTCCTGAATTTTATCTTTACACGTTTAGAAATACTGCAGGCGTAACAGCAGCAGTCGTTTATATTCAGTTATCTTAATGGCAATACTTTTGAAACAATGGCCAATACTTTAGACTATATTAAGATCTGTTTTTAATAGTCTTTAATAGTACATGTGCAAGCACAGTTTTATTAAAGGCAATTCAAAATACAAATAAACAAATTACATGTAATCAGCATTCTGATTTCCTTAAAAAAAGTTTAAACTACTAAACAAATTCCATTTGTCGGCTTTTAAAATTTTCAAATATTAAATCACTCAATGAAAATCTAAGCTGAGACACAAACTTTTGACTTCTTACTTTACTTCTGTTTTATAGTTTGGCATTATTCTTTCTTGCAAATGAATAAAATGAAACTTATCAGTAATTGCCCAATTAAAGGAATATAGGAAATTGTAATTTAATAGAACCTCTCTATTGTAATTATTAGGAAATAAAAACTTGTAAATATCTTTTAATAAGTCTAGAATAATATATATGAGTTATATATTATATATATATATATGAATTAGTGTAATGGTAGGTGTTTAATAAAAATGATATTGACAAAAATATCTTATTTTCCTGAACTGTGTAAGTCTGATTAAAAACATATTCTTACCTTGGCACAGGTAAATTCCCCTGACATGGTAGAGAGTAACCTCAGAAAACCACCTACAGAGACTGTGTTGTGCTCCAGTTACTAATATGTTCTTAATGAAACACAGCTTAGTTCAGCACCTGACAATTTTTATGCCTTTAACTTTATTCTAGTTAGTTAAGTATTTACATAAACATAGTATTGTTAATCAAAATATCTGGGTTTCAGTGCATTCCTATCAAATAGTGAGCACACTATTACTACAGTGTCTTGTTTAGGTAGCAAGACACGTTCAAGTGTCAGTACAAATGCCTTAAAATGGGGACTCAGTTTGTCCTCATGAGACATAATTGTTGCCACAAAACTAACAATATTTAAAATAAATGTCATAAAATTTGGGGCAAAGTAATTTTTGGTTGAAAAATTTCCCTGATGAAGGAAAAGCAGTAATAATTTTAAGTGCACAAATGGAAATTAGTTAGGATTTAACTAGATTCAAATGTTACTGCAGTAAAAAAAAATTCTAATGCAAAACTGTCGTGGTTAGCAATAAAAATTATTACCTTAAAGATATTTTTTATTAAGATTTATAAAACAGTAAGAAATTAGCTTAAAAGTGGTAAACTTTTCCTAAATTTGGTAAACCAATCTTCCGATGACAATTTATTTTTGAAATTTGACATTAGTAGCTTTTGATTCAGATTGGATCTGTTCTTGGAATTTAATTGGAACCACAATTACTGACTCAGCAAAAAAAAAAAAATCACACAGAACAGAAATAAGCTGATATATATTTAAGTCTTTGCTATGAAAGTGGAAGTGAAAAATACGTATTTGTTAGTAATGATTAATATACAGTAAAAACAAAATATGTATCTAAAACTTTTTACTGTGGACAACTCAAGAATTATATCTATGAGCTTTATTAATACAAGGGAGTAATGTTTAAAAAGAAATATTTTTGCAAGCTAAAACTGTAACATGGCCTTTAAATCAAACTAATTTCTTTGCTTTTTCTGCCAAAATATCAATTATCTAACCTTCTGCCCCATGTCTTGTGACAGCTCAACACCAATTCTCTTGCATTTTTAAAGCTGAATACTTTTCCATCAAGTTGTAATCACATACCAGCTGTCCCCTTGCT
This sequence comes from Uromys caudimaculatus, assembly GCA_028551405.1. Taxonomy (NCBI): domain Eukaryota; kingdom Metazoa; phylum Chordata; class Mammalia; order Rodentia; family Muridae; genus Uromys; species Uromys caudimaculatus. Next base: position 106,172,005 of record CM052701.1, read on the forward strand.
GCACTAGAGAAAGTAAATGCACAATGCAGGGTGCCATCTACTGAGACCTCAGTGCCCGGCTGACTAGGAAAAGGACAAGCAAGAGATATAATGGAGGCAGAGCAACTGGCGTTAGAATCCATGCAGTTCACAGCTCCGCAGGAACCCCACTCGCAGCACATGAAATTGTTTAATTGTTTCATTTGGTAGCAACTATAGCTGAGACCATAAAGTGAAATCAGGTACAGGGCGGAACATAAGAGACTTAATAATTAAGACTTGTCAGAATCCCACGTTACACCCACTACTAAACACCCCACAGCCTGACTAGTGCTTCCTTCCATGCTATTCAAAAAGCCTAGAACTGCGAGGAAAACATAAAGCCAAAGGTATTAAGTACTTTTTCTAATCTGAAAAAAAAAAAATCAAATGTTTGAAAGTTCTAATAAGAAGCTTCTAATTATTTCAGCATTCCTATACTTGGCATTTACCTTCAGAAATTAAACAAAACTTTTTTCCCCCCTAACAGAAATGAATATTTCTGTAAAAAAACTGGAATCTGGAAGAAAGGGTAGTAAGATTAGATTCATGGGCTATAAAGTCTTCGAAGACTTTGGATTTCATGATTCATATGCAGGGGTTATTTGAAAAATGTATAATGATGATTGTTTAGTATTAGGTTAGCAAACAAACCAAACACTACAAACCTCTGTACTGCTGTAGCTGAAAATGTAACAGAAGTAGGCTGAATGACAGTTTATTTTGAATATTTGGTGCAATTATCTACTTATGTATACATATGCAAGATTTTCTAAAAATTATTTGCTTCATATTACTGAATTTAATAAAGCATCCACTAGAGCACAGATGTAATCAAGCGGAGACTGAAGAGGACTAAGCAAGTAGAGCCATGCCACAAATATCACAATGACGCTTTATCATATTCATATTTAAAATTCATGTCCTTTAATACAGAACTTACATATTTTATTAAAAGCCTCAATTCTGGATAGTCATTAATTTTAAATGGATGCCTGATAACTTAAAACAGATTCGTATCTATGCATGTATGACAAAATGTGTGTTCACACATAATAAAATATTTGTTAATGCAAAACAGTTACCTGCTGTGGTCCTCGGACAGCCTTTCCTGGGGAATCCAGTGAGGGAAAAGGTGCGTCAGGCGGGTCTTGAAGTGGGAACATATTTACATAGAACACAGTATGGTCTCCAGCTGGCAAACACGGAGCTCTAAGATTTGAGGGTTTTGTTTTGTCAGTTGTTTTAAGGTTTTGTATAGCTGAAGTAATGGGGTCAATTCCCTGAATTTCAAATAAAGTTTCTTCTGTTTTAACAAAGTTTCCTGGGTTGTCTCTGACTTCCATATTAAATCGGTCCTGGCACACTGCCTCAGGTGTGGCAGGAGTAAGGATACTCGGGGTCTCTGGAGTGCTATGTAGAAAAGTAGAGTCATTGTCCATAGGCGGAAACTTGACATTGAATTTAGAAAGTGATTCAAAAGAGGCATCTTCCTCATCCCGGCCCAGGCCTCTTGGTGTGACAGACGTGACGCACGACAGACCTCTGTCTATATCATCGTTAGCCCGGGGCTTAAACAGCGCTTCTTGTTTATCTGTTTTATCAGTACATTGTACAGGCACAGAACACTGTGTGTCTGCAGGAAAATGGAGACAAAAGGCAAGTAGTCACATTCAAATAACTGAAACACATGTTGAACCAACTTTAAGCAGAGGATTTTTGTTTTTTCTATTGGTTTTTATAACAATTGAGGACAACTGGTATTTTTATGTTTGCTATCGCCTTCCCTGAGGCTAACAGCAGTCCCCTGCAGGTGAACTGAGCACAGTGTACAGGCTGCAACTTAATTGCTTTGTCTTCTGCCAGGGTCTTCCTGTGGAAGCTTAGCTTCTTGTTCTCAGTTATACTGCTTTACACTTAAAAAACACTTCTTTATAGCATATATATTACTTATTTTGTAAAAGAAGCTACAACTGTAAGCTTACTTAGACAAATAAGTTTAAAAGGGAAATGCTTTATATATATACATATACATATATTCTACATATATATGTATGTATATATAAAATTGGGGCAGTGTGCCATTAACTATAACTCTGGTCAGCTTAGTCACTGTCTATACTTATGAGTTCATGGGCAGGAGTGGTGGTGTCAGGGTCAGGAAAGAAAAAGACAGTAGAGACAAAAGAGGTTGACATTCTGGGATGCACTTTAAGGAATTAAATGTGAGTATGGCTACATGTGGTGGTGCACACCTTTAGTCCCAGCACTTAGGAAGCAGAGGCAGGTGGATCTCTGTGAATTACAGCCAGTCTGGTCAACATAACAAGTTCAAGGACAGCCATGTCTATGTAGAAAGGCTCTGTCTCAAAAAACAAACACAAAAACAAAAACTAAAAACTAAAACTGTATGTCATTTTCTCATATTTAGAAAGGCCCCTTTAACAAACAAGCAGATGTGAGTTGAGAACTAGAGTTTCTTTAGCTCATTCATCTAGAAGCTATTTCTTCAACACGATCTCTAGGCTTCAGTCAGATGCTGGCAAGGAGACTTCTGAGGAACCAGAGTTGGAGCTACAGAGGCCATAGCAAATTAAATGGAGCTATGAGCTGTTAAGGAAAGACCAGAACCAGCAAATGCTGGTGTATGAGAGGAGGCAAACAAAAGTGCAGACATATGAATTCAGAAAACACAATGTTGAGCTGGAAAGATAGCTTAGTGGTAAGAGTACCTATGCCCTTACAGAGGACCAGAGTTTAGGTCCCAGAACTCATATTGGGTGGCTCATCGCACCTGTAACTCCAGCTTCAGAGGACCCTACATCTTTGATCTTCATGGGCACCCACATTCATGCACATGCCCACATACACATGATTAAAATTTAATCTTAAAAACAAAGCAACAAAAGACCACAATGTAATAAAAGACCAGCAAGAGCTATAACACAAAACTAAACCAAACCACACCCAACAATTATCAAAGTACTACCCATGTTTATGATTCTGAGATACTGGAAAAAACAAAATTAGGCTTCCCAATGTTATTTTAAGAAGCCAATGTGTTTTGTAGCATATCTGGTTGTTTGCTGTTGTCTTTGGAGACAGGGTCTCCTGAAGCTTAGGCTAGCCTGAAACTTACTATGTAGGTGAGGTTAGCATTCAACTGCTGATCTTCCTGACTCAACCACCCAAGAACTGGAATTGTATGAGTGCAATACTGTGTGTGCTGTAATGTATTTTATTCAATGGATAAATAGTCATTAATGAAGTCATACATTCCCAAATGAAGACTTTACCAATAAGCAGGCATAGCGTTCAGAGTATACACAGCACCTCCCACAGTCTGTGTTCGTAGGCACTCAACAAATACCAGTCTCTTTATATTCATTCCTTTCGTCACTGGGGTCTCATGACTCCTATATGTTGCCATAGCACATTCCAACACACAAAGCTTTCTGTTTGGATGCAATGTGTGGTACAATGCCTCCAACTTCTTTGGCTCATTCTGTAACATACATACATACCTACATACCTCCCCATCTCTCTCTCAGACTGCCTGGTCATGGCAGCCAGGCTGACTCCAAACTGTCAGTCCCCCAGCTCCAGCCTTGCTAGTGCTGTGGTTACCACGTTACCCATGCGGAGCTCTTTGCCTAACTCTTGCTTGACATTACCACCTTGACCTAGACACTGATTCTCTGGATGGCTCTCCCATGATGCTTAGGTGACTTGAGGATTGAACATTCTTATGCTAGCAAGTAGACTCCCCTTTCCCCATTGAAGCAGGTTTGTATGACATCTAAAGCCATGTTCTGCTCTCTCTTTACCTGGGTGTCCCACCTAATGCCTGGTACACATATGATACTGTATTCTCTTCCTCGCAGGAGCTAGGATTATTACCTACATTTACTAGATAGTCTGTGACTAGGAACAGTATAGTAATTGAGACCAAATTCAATTGTTTCACTACATTTCTTTGACCTTTGAGGTAGATAAAACTCCATTTATTCTCAAGAAGTCATTTTTCTTGGCAGTAGACTTGAGGGTGGCAGGAAATGCTAGGAAACAGGAATATAATTCTGTAATACCTGAGAAGGAATACTTTCTCAAATGATATTTAGGAGAACAGGGTAAATACTTTAGAATCTACAGCTGCTGCTAATGGCAACGACTATTAACACTGATAGCACTTCCATGTGCCATGCACTGACTGTGGTACGTACATTAACTCACTCAATAGTCAGAATAACGCCAACACAGGCACTGTTATTATCCCTGATTTACATGTGCAGGAGGGGCTAGGGGAGGTTAAGTCCATGGCTACTTCCAAGGTAGTGCAGTTAGTGAGTGCTAAATCTGGCAGTAGAACCCAGGGAGTTAACTCCAGCGCTCTCAGGACCATTATGCTGAACTGAACATGTTGGTTTCTACACAGGGAGGATTCCTTAAGCTGACAGAACTGTGCTTTGAATGATTTTCTTAACAGTTGACCTAATCCCTCTTCAAAGAAAACAGAGAGACATCAAACAGCTGCAGTAAGCAGGCAGGTATTTTCTTTTGGAATAGTTAGCTGTATACAAGCTTAGTCACATTAAAGTGACTTGAGCTAATCCCATGACTATTCCAAGTCTGAGCTTAGATAAAATGAAACAAAGTCCACAGAAACATCCATCACCCAATACCACACTGATAGACACTAGCCGGCAAGCATGCAGCTTTTGTAATTTGTTTGTTTTAATAACACTTAGTTTTGCAAGGAAAGCAAGTAAAATGAAAAATTTTAGATTTCCAAATATAGGCTGTTTAGACTGCTATTGCAAATGATCATGAATGCTGACAAAGGAGTTGATGTTTGTCTAAACCCCTATTCCTATATTTTATTCTTATAGCCAATGAAATAGGACCCCACTTTTAGACTAATGTTACTTTCCCCTGAGAAGACACTTGCTTAAACATACAGTTGCACCCTTCCCCTTCCCCAAGGTTACTGCCCTGAGTGAATGACTAGAAGAGACATGGTAACGACACGTGTATCTGGAACCCCTGAGCACGTGTCTGTTTCTAAACTGTGTCCTCTTTCTACCCCCCTAATATATAGTAGTTGATAGTATAGAGTTATACTGTATTTGACATTTGTGTTTTGTTTGGACCAAGCAAAGCTTTACTTGATTTAATGCAGATCTAAAACATTTCAAGAGTAATGTTTTACTTATTATCTGTGACACAGTTAATATAAAGCAAAAGAATAGTGCTAGGAAACAGCTTTAGTGCAGAAGAAACTGAAGTTAAACACTCAGTGTTCAGGCTGACAGATACATACTAAGAGTTAGACTTAAGCAATTTAAAAATGGTCAAAGTATTAAGTAATTGATAATGGGTTATGTTCTCTGTGTAACAAAGAATACATCCCTATTATAATGTCTTGATAAGATGTTGATGTTCAAAGAGCATGCTTATGAATTCCAGATGCAGCTATCCCAGTTTAAGTGGAACTGCTTATTTCTGTATCTTTAATCTGTGTAGAATGAAGGGGAAGGGTGCAACTGTATGTTTAAGCCAGTGTCTTCTCAGGGGACAGTAACATTAGTCTAAAAGTGGGGTCCTATTTCAATGGCTATAAGAATAAAATATAGGAATAGGGGTTTAGACAAAAATGAGGATGGAGAAATTGAACATTCTTTTGGAGAAGTCAGGAAGATAGCAAGAGGGGAAAGACAAATTCTATCTATCCATAAAGCTTGACGTCCTTTCCCCTCACCACAGGGTCCGACTTTTCTGGAAACAGAAGTGTGAGTCATGGCAAAAAGGGAACCCACACCATCAGTGATTTTAAACGCTATGATGAGGGAGCCGCAGAAAACGGGCTCTTCAGTGAACAACGTGCTCCTCATCATTGTTGTACGGCATCTCAGAGCGAAAACTAAATCACACTGCTTGGGCGTTGCCTGTGGAGTGTCCCAAATTGCAAGGGCCATAAGGGACTCTATCATTACAAATGATCATTTTATTTTGTTTTGTTTACTGAAGTGTCCTGATGCTAGACTCAATTCCTGTTATTTTGTTACTAATATGTAACTACTGAAGCAACTACCAAGATGATAGCCTAGAGTTTAAAAAACAAGCAAGCAAGCAAGTAACCCACCCCCACCCCAACACTGCAATAGCCATGTGGCTCAGTCCTACAGTTCTAACACTTGGGGACTGGCGAGTGGATTGCTGCAAGTTTGAGGCCAGCCTGATTGACATGGTGAGTTCCATATCTCAGACTGCAGGCTGAGACCCTACCTCAATAAAAACAAAACCCCACATGTGTGCAAAACAGATGTTTCTAAGTGGTATTTTATACTCAATTTTTATTTTGTACTGCCAAGAGAACTGGGTCTAAGAAAATGTAAATTCTACATTTTTATTCTTAAACTAGATTATCAGAAACATTTCAGGCAGAATTTAGTTACAAGCTAATATGATGTTATAATTCGCCTTTCATAAACCAAATTTGGAGGTACTTTTACATTAGCTCATATATGGCAGAGCTGCTTTAAGGTCACTCACTGACACATGAGTTAAAGTCTAATATGATCCCTAAGTAGAAAATATAGACATGCATCTTATATTTTCAAGATGGTACTTTTCATTAATCTAATTGGTAATTAGGCTATTCAATTAAATCTATACAGCACCTAAACAATGAAGATAAAAAAAACCAAGAATTCTATAATGTACATTATAGAATTAAAAAGCATATATTTGTCAAAATATAAAGGGCAATGTGTAGATTCTTAGTCTTTCATAAGCCAAATTTGGAGGTCTTTTTATATTGCAAATTAAATCAATTTCAACAAGTACAATAAAAATTGCTACAAGATAAATTAAATCATCCCAGAATTTAATAGCATATATTTGTTTAAAATATAAATGGCAAGGTGTAGATTCTTTGCCTTTCATAAGCCAAATTTGGAGGTACTTTTACATTGAAAATGAAATCAATTTTAACAAGTACAATTAAAATATTTCAAGGTAAGTTGAATCTTACCAGTTGCAATATCTGGTATATTAAGTTTGCTTAAGTGGTCTTTCTGTGCTTTTGCTAGCAAGCATATCCTATGAAATTCTTCTTTAAGGTCCCAGAAAGTCTTCTCTATATTATCCCTAAAAACAAATAAATATTTTAAAATGTTAAGGTTATACCTTCAAATGATTTTTATTGTAATTAAATATACATAGCATAGTTTTTATGGCCCACAGAATTATTGGAAAGTGAAACATTAAAAATAAAATTTAAATTCAAAGAAAATACCCTCAAAAAAATTCTAATATTTGAAAAGCTAGGTACAAAGCAAATGATAAAAGTTCTAGTTCATAAATGCATCACAGGTTAGTGAAAGCTTATTCATACTTATTCATACTTGCTCTACTAGTATCAGTGCTCTGTAAACATCATAAATAGAGTGGTAATTACTCCTCACTCTGGTTCACATCAGGATTCATCCATGTTGAACAATACAGTTACAACAGAGGGCTGTTGAAATGGGGACCATCAGAGAGGTCAGCATTTTAGATCTCATTCTGCTTGTAACTATGAGATATAGTTAGGTCATTTCCACATGCAGTCTAGTCCAGTGGTTAAGATCAACTATTTTTTTTTAATAATTGTTAGAAGTTTTAAAACTAAGCAAAACACTGCATATTGTAATCTTTATACATTCTGAGTTGGCAAAGCAGGCTCTAGGACCACCTTTCATGGTGCGAAGGGGGGCTGAGCTCCTTTGAGGCCTCTTCTCCAGAAGAAACTCCTTGTCTTCTCACCTTAAGATAAAAAGAAGTGATGACACTTTCTATGCCTCCAAATTCACATGAGAAAACACAATACAACATTCACTACTTAATCCAACCACATTAGTGCATACGTGCTCTCTCACACACCGTATAAGAGGCTTTATGTATACATAAAAAAATATGATAGGTCTTCTTTTCTTTAAATGAGACCAAGGAAAGAAAATAGAAATACAAGATAGAAAGGAAGATAGAAAATACAAATTACTTCTGATAACTTCTTTGATTACTGTCTCTACTAATGGTACTTATAGGAAAATTTCATACTCAGTTTATAAAAAGTGCTACTCTGAGTACCGAACACCTCTACGCCCAGAAACTTAGTAGCAAAAAAAAAAAAAATTTATAACACTGTCCCTTGATAGTCACTAAAAATGGCCTATATATGTAAATCAATTCTATTGTCTCTTGTTACAGTTTTTTTAAAAATAAGAATAAGCATGTAAGAGGTTTATCAAGATAATGTATTATGTATGTGGGTTGTTTGGCTACAAGTCCTTGCCTTTCACTCCCACCGTGTGGCCTACACTGGTATTACATATATTCTGACACTGAAAACTGATACCCACAGAACACACATGGCCCAGAGTTAATAAACACAAAACCTCTAATCATGTCTGGTAAGCTTTCTGAAGCCATAAGCCAACAAATTCTGAAATCTGAAGAAATCCCAATATCATATACTCATAATTTAGCCCGAACTGTATAATTCTTAAATTCAAATCTAAACCATTTTTACATTTATTTATTTTGTGTGTACATGCAGGAACAACTGGTGGGGGTCTGTTCTCTCTTTGCCATTTGAGACCTGGGAAATTAATTCAGGCTGCAGATTTAGTAGCAAGTACCTGTACTCACAGGGCCATCTTGCCATCCCAATGTTGAGTAACTTTTGGTTTTAATTCAATTTATGTCAGTGCTAGTTATTAGCAAAATAAAGATTCAATTTTATTACTTTTAATTATGTGTAGTGGTGTCTGTGTGTATCTGTGTATATTCGTGCAGATGCTCATGGAGACCAGAGGCCTCAGACACCCTGAAGAGCAGCGAGAGCAAGCTCTTAACAGTTGAGCCATCTCTGCAGCCCCTTAAACCCAAACATAAGTGACAAAGTCAAAGGCGAGGACATCATGACAACAGAATGCTTGATGGTTTAATGTTCAATTATAAAAAGGGATTAGAATAAATAGAGTGGTTTCCTTTAAAAACTGCCACTAGAAATTTGCAGTAACTATTTTACTAGGAGCTAAAAAGAACTAAAAAGAATGTTCAACCTTAAAACTGAGGATAAAATACAGAAAGTTGTAATGACAACATCCTACTTTCCAAAGTCTCGTTTTTACATAACTAAGAGTGACTGGTCTGAGGTTGAGAACATTACAAACAAGCCAGGACTGGGAGGGGCTGGAAGAAGAGGTAATACAGGAATGATCCATTTTTGTTTGGCTTCGAAGATGCCTGGTGCCAGCCTTCTTTGATGTCTAGATTTGATAACTAGTGAAAAAATCATTGAGTGTATTGATACAGGCAGAGGGGATTTGGGTGAGTCAGGAATTTCTATTAAGTATCTAAAAATGAAAATCTTTTAGTTTAGGATTAAAAAAAATGCAGCTTTTCTTAGTTTTGTGCTTATTGCCATGAAAGAAAAAGCATTACCATATCGAGCAATACACTGTAGTTTCTACCATTCATACTATGTCTGTTACTATGCTGCAAGTAAATGTTTTTCTCTTTGAGACAGGCCTGGAACTCACTATGTGGTCTGTGAGATTGTCCTGTCTTAGCCTCCAGAGTGCTGAGTTTACAGTTGTGTGCCAGCACCTCCAGCCCGCATCTGAAAACATTAGAATCCCGATCGTTCAATGAAGAATTTACAAAAGATACTTTAACATGGTAACTGGAAGAAAGGAATGTGAGTGGATTTCTGAAGATGCTCTGATGTAGGGTTTGGTTAATTGGCACAATGTGTTAATGCTATTTTCCACTGTAACAATATAACAACTTTCTCAAGACAATTGTTTATGTTGGAAAGGATTTAGGATTAATGTAGTCAATGACAATGTCAACTCTTTGCTCAACACAGACTTTCTTTCCAACATCCTCTCTCCTGCCATTGACAGGGTCTCCTATGCACCGTACGCTGTCTCAGCCTCCTAGCTACTGGACCGTGTGTATGTATGTACCAGCTCATCTTAACATCACTTTCCTTAACAATGACTACTGTTCGTTCGCAGTGCACGTCAGAAAGGAAGTTAACACTAGAAAGACATAACTTGATTTTTCCTTTGAGTCTCAAATACTATTCAAGTGGATTCTATACTGTAGGAATTTGAACTTATAGTATTTTCAAGTAAGAGAGCAACAGAAATCTGAACATTATCTTAAGAGATTTTTAAGTGTCAAATCATTCAACAAATACATTTATTTTGAAGCATAATACAACAGAATTAACTATTTCAAGTTCTAGTTTGGAGTATGTAACTAGTGAAGTGATTGATAAGGTAAGTATTGCATATCTCCATGGGGATAAACCTTAAACTGATCTATTAAGGGAAACCCATCTGAAAGCTGAAGATGTCCTTCTGTGTGAACTAAGATACTTTAGTGTTCACCAATTAGTTTTTTAAAAAGCAGGTATCATATAAAAATAGGCATGTCAGAGCCAGAGTATTTGGTGATACTTGAAGAGGAAAAAGAAAATGGCAGCTAATATTCATTAGTCAAAAAGTCAATTTATTCTTCATATTGAGATAATAAAAATATGGGCTAGGCATGTGGCTCAACGGTAGTGCACTTGATAGCATGCCTGGGACACGCACACATGCACGCACGCACACACACACACACACACACACACACACACACACACAACTGAAAATGCTTCTGTGTTGCCTTTTAAAACATACTAGGTATAGATAGCAACCCCTCCAAGAAAGCAATGCAAACTGAGTCATGCCTATAATCCTAGCACTTGGGAAGCTGAGGCAGGAGGATCTTGAGTCAAGGCTGACCTGGGCCCTGAATAGAGACCTCAGAGTAATATGACAGGAATTGCTAAGTATGTCACCAAGAACTTATCGAGATCCTCCTCAGTTTACATTTTGAGACAAGTCTCATCTTTGTTATAGCTGGTATAAGGAGTGGAAATATCTGTATAATCTCTTACATTTAAGTAACTTAAACCTTAAAAGGCTAATTTTTATGAATTTTATTATTTACTTTTATTAATTTATTTTGGCATTGTTGGGGATTGAGCCTACGACTCAAAACATTCTAGGCAGGAACTTTACCACCAATGAGATATATCTCCATTCCTAGAAAACTAATTTTAAATAAAGGAGATACATTCTCAGTGGCATATATTGCAATGCCTGTCATGTTATGCCAGTCTTGCATGAAGTATTCCCTCTAAATTTTAGTTGAGATTCTTGCTGTAAAAATGATGTTTACTTTGGGTGCTCAGGCAACTCAGTGGAGTCAATACTGATTTATATAATTTCTGAATTATGTTCAAGAGGAGAGTATTTTTCTTTTAAAATAGAAAAAAGAACTGTGTGGTTTTGTTTTGTTTTGTTTTTTTTTTTTTAAAAAAGAAAGGTCAACTTGGGACTGGCTTTGTAGCCCAGGCTAGCCTTCCATTCCCAGGGAGGAACCCCTCCACCTTTGCCCGAGTGCAGGAGTACAGGTTCATCTTAGAGAGCTTCACTCACAATGCAAACCAAGAGACACACAAGGGAAGAGTAAAGGTTGATAAGGAATGAAAAGCTGTGAAGTTCTAAGTGTGAGCCAGGTAAACTTAGCACAGAAAACCAAAACGTGAGTAGCGGAGAAAGAAACAGAAAGCACGGGGTTCACTTTCATATAGATTTTTGGAACCTAAAAAAATTAAATATTAAAAGACCAACTGAGTCTGGGTATTTCCACATGAGCTTCAGATATAGTGAGACAGAATTCATGGCGACGTCAAGTATCAGATTAAACTGAGCTAAGGAGAAAGCAAAACCAAGAGGATTAAGATCCTAGAAAATAGGATCAGGAAAAAATACAGAAATAAATGAGATAATATAAGTATAAAATAGGGAAATTGTAATTAATCTACAAAAATTTCTGTACATGAAAAATCTATAGTTCTTTCACCATTGTTAACATTCTTGAAAATATAGTACACATGAGGAACAAGACACTAGGAGCTTGTCCTGTTCTTCATGAGACTGTGTGCTAGGCAAACCCCTGCCAGGGTGGGAACAACTCCAGGGCAAGATGGTATTCATCCCAGTGTTCGGGAGGAAATGGCAAGAAAATAAACAATATAAAAATAAAATTAAACACCCTAATTACTTCCAAGTTCTTTACAGGGTTCTGGTTTAATATAAATCTACCAAAAATATCTACCAATTCTACACTACAATAAAAAATACACTCTAAAAAAGTCATCTGTATATAACTAATATGATTTCAAATATACTAACATAACCTTGGAGATTAAAAGTTCTCAATTTATTTAACAATATTGTATTATTCATGTGTATAGGTATTTTGCCTATATGTGTGTCTATGTAACACATCTGTACCTGGTGCCCTTGGAGGCCAGAAGAAAGCATTGGATCTCTTTGGAACTAGAATTACAAACAAGTTGTGAGCTGCCACGTGGGTGCTGGGAATTGAGTCCAGTTCCTCTGGAAGAGCACCACTGCTTGTAAGCACAGAGCCATCTCTCCAGCCCCCGATTTACCTTCTTAAGATATATGAATATTTATTCCTGGGGGTGAAATCACATAATTTAAACATTTTAAATAGGTTTCTCATACCCTTTTTTCTGGGAAAACCCTTTAACTATAATTTAATGTACGCAGTACTGTGATGCTCACTCTTCAATGTTACTTTGACTGGATCTATTGACTGAATCGCCATGGAAACACAACCCTGGTGTGTCTATGAGGGTGTTTTCAGGAAAGTAAGAAGGAAAGACTCACCTTAAATGTGCCCTCCCACCTCATGGGCTGAGCTGAGACTGGAGACAAAGTGGAAGAGCACAGAGCCAGCATTTGCCACTGCTTTTTTCCTGAGTGTGGACACAATGAGACTGGCACCAGATATGCATGTGCTGCACATCCAGGCAAAACACACAAGCACATAATAAAAAATCCTATAAGTTTCAAAGACCTGACTCTACTCATTTGTGAATTAAGTTTTTTAAAACTGTAAAATTATCTTAATTATGTAGAAGAAAAAAAGCACAGAGTTGATGCTTTATTCTTCTATTAATAGAAAATGTAGATGAGATGTTAATATTCCTATATTTCTTTTATCAGGATAAATAAAACCTTTGACACAGTAATAACAGATTCCAACTCTTTTGGTAGCAATAATTTCATTCTTTTGTATTTTGCATTTAATTAAACCATACTCAAAATACAAAAAACAAAACAAAAAATCTTTTAAAAATTTAAAATGAGAATATGGAAATATGACTAATGGAAAAGAATAAAACCTTTCAGGGTGAGTCTGTTGTCATAACATAGCGAGTCTGCCTAAGTAAGCAGCAGAGTTCAGAGTGTAATGTATTAGATGTAAATGAAAAATTAGGTGAGCCTTCCCCTGCTCAACCTCCAAATTCTAGCAATGTCATGGAAGGGATTACAAAGCCAGTATAAAATTGTCAAAATACCACATTGGGAAAAGTGCTGGAGATCCCACGGTTCAGCAAAGCTAGCTGGCTTTTTTGCTATTCATTTCTGATTCACATACATTCTCTCTTTTAAAATTTTGTTGCACTAATTTATACATTGTGTGTGCTGAGACTGGGGTATCCATGCCATGGCAATCTTCTCCTTTCACCATGTGGGTCTCCAGAACCAAACTCAGTCATCAGACCTGGAGGAAGTATCTTTATCCACTGAGCTACCTTGCTCTCCTCTTATCTACATTCTTAAATCCAGGACTATGGCTGGTAAGCATGTCTTCTACCTCTGAGCTATACACCCCTAGTCTCCACAGTTTTAATAGATTACAGTAAAAAAAAAATCAGCATTTGATATGTACTTAGTACAATGGATAAAGATAAACAATCGGCAATAATTTATAAGTATCATTTAATATATATTAATATTTATCCAATAAATGTGAAAAGGAATGATGAGGAAACATGGTGATATTTATGCATTCTTAAAGTTGATGAACTGTTAGATATTCTTAGTATTTCTCTTTCTGACAAAAAGGTAACATGATTTTTTAACAGGAAATTACAATCTACCTAAAGCACTGCATCTCAACATAGAGTTCAGGACCCCTGTGAATCCCAAGATCCTTTCAAGATGTCTGCAGTTGGAGAGAGATGTCTGTTGCAGGCCTTGAGTGTTCTTGCACATGTCATGAATATAAGGCTCTGACTATTCTTTATATGGTCATTTTTCAGGACTACTGTTTACAGACAGTCAACTTGAAAGACCAGATAATTTCTCAAAGATCCAGCCTACCTGGTGCTTGCTCTAAAGCGCAGGACTGCCTAAGCTACACGTTCCTTTCCACTAATCTAACTGTAGGCATCCATCTGAGGTCTCTGTAAACCTCCTCAGACCAGTGGGAACAAGGCAAATAGATTCCTAACTGCTTGCTGTGTTATGGCTAGTACAGACAGTTTTCTTTGACACTGTCTATGTTTCCTTTTGGCATCTGCAAAATGGTTAATGATTAAATTTATGTAATGCCATCTATTAGCTAAACTATTTTCACAGTAGTATTAAAATGGTATGTGCAGTGTTTACTGTACTGGCATTTACACTGATTGTACAAAAAGCAAGTGTAAGTGAAGTTTCTGATGTGTCTTGAAGTGCAAGGATTGTCTTGGGGAAACTTGTGTAACGCTTGAGTTGTGAGCTGAACTAGTCACTTTTTAAAAAGAATGCTATTTTCACTTCAAAGAATGAATGACATGCAGGCTATGGTTATTCAGACATTTTCTCAAAAGCAAATGAAGTTAGCCTGTCACTTTAAGGAAAACAAGTGACAAGACTTGTTGCCAATGATAAAATTTGAGCTTTCAAGTGAGAATTAAACTTTTGGAAAAGTTGTACCTGTTATAGTAAGCTTGACAGCTGCCCAATACTTAAAGGTTTCTGTGGTGAGCTTGGTGATGACATTAAATTTAATTTTTAAATATCATCTAATAAGTCAACACTTGGAAGATCTATAATCTATACAATTCAGTAAGCCAATAATCAACTATCTAACTCATTATGTTAAAACCATATGTAAGTAAAAAGCTAAAATGTAAAACAGACTACTGGCTGGTAAGCAGATGAGACGTTCACTGATGTGGCTTCAGATGTCACATTGCAGCTAACAGTTAAGAAACTGGGCCCGTGAGATGGCTGAGCAGGTAAAGGCACCTGTCACCATGACCACTGGAGTTTGCTCCCTACATGATAGAGAGAGAACAGATTCCTCCTGCATGTTGTTCTCTGACCTCCATTTGTGTACCATGGGGTGTGTGCACACATGCATGCAAACAAAATTTAAAAAAGTAGCTACGTCTTACTAAGTTTTGGTGTAGTATCAAAGAAGAATACTCATAACAGCTAAAAGCTTTCCTATTACAACCATGTTGTGTATGTGAGGCTGGATTCTTGGTGTATAATTTAATTAAAAAATATATTAAAAAACCCATAATACAATAAATTGAATGTAGATGCATTCTACAACACTGAAACATAATATCTTTGCCAAGTGATGGTGGTGGTGTACACCTTTAGTCCCGGCACTTGAGAGGCATAGCCAGATGGATCTCTGTGAGTTTCAGGCCAGTCTGGACTGTAGAGCTACTTCTAGGACAGCCAAGGCTACACAAAGAAACCCTGTCTCAGGGGAAAAACCACCAACAACAACAAACAAAACAAAATCCCCCAAACCAAAAAACCAACCAACCAAAAATCAAAACCAGTATCTTCAAAATAGATGTGGAGAGCTTTTAGGATGACAGATTTTAACACAACAGTAAGACAAACTAGATTGCTTTGTGTATGTGGGGTCTGTTCCTTACCTACTGAAGTTGTGAGGAAAAAACCAGCCTTCTCATGCTTTAAAGAAACCAAGGCTGGAAAGGATATGCCAATTCCATTTTGTAGGCTTTATAATCTAGAAAAACGGGTGGGGCAGGATATGGAAAATGTGACAACTTGGGGACATAAGGGGAGAAAAGTCAGCTACACTGAAAATGCTCAAATTTGCTTAAATGTTAGGGAAGATGCCACTTCTGTCTTTTTTTAAAAAATTCTTTTATGTTTATATATATATGTATATATATATACACACATTTATATATAATTTTTATAAAAATTTTAATGTTAATATAAATTAATATTATTAATTTAAATTTAAGGGACTTATTAGAAAGCTTTACATATCAACATTTTTTCTTAGATTTTGTGATATCTAATTCTGATAACTTTGGGAAAAACTTTGAACTTGAAAATAAAACTTGTTGGGAGAAGGTAGAATGGGACACTTGCTTCTACTAAAAGGCAACGACTCTTTTAACATGGCGCACATAAACACATTCTCCTTTAGTTTTCTATAAGCCCCAAGTTGGCATGTATCACTGTTTACTAACTACACTACCATTTCTGTATACTAAAAGAGGGAAAGACAAAAGTAAGCATCAATAGCACACAGGAACAATATTTTTAACATTTGAGTAACTGTCAATTTTATTGCAGTTTCTTCTCTTAGAAAAGTTACATATAGTAGTATGTTTAGATGATATAAATTAGATATAACTTTCTGATGGAAATACCTTTGTGATTAATGCCTTGATAAAAAGTCTACAATTTAAGTTTTGTTTAAATGATAAATAGTATGTCTGCCATCTATCAGTATGTTATGCTCTCTTGATACAGGATCTGGACTATAATATATAGCAACTTAAACAAACAAAAAGTGCAGTTGAAGAGACTAGTAACAGAAAATAATGTCTAAAGTAGTAAAGGAAGGTAAAGGCCCAACACTTCCCTAGATATTCCTAAGTTGGAAATCAACCACAAATTCAGAGTTTGTAAACGCACACAGTGCAAGCATAAAGATGCCATCCAAGACCTAGACCTGTTAACCTGATACTTTATAAACTACAGAAGGCCAGAAAGCTTAATGACTATGAACTTTATACTGCCTTCAAGCACTACCCACACAAAAACTGAAGGGATATGTGCTAGTTGTTTTCTGTCACCTTGACATAAACTAGAGTCATCTGGGAGGAGAGAATAACAAGTGAGGAATTCCCTCCATCTGGTCGGGCTGCCTGTGATTGATGTGGGAGGGTCCAACCCACTGTGGGTAGTGCCATTCTTGGGCAGGAGATCCCAGGTTGTACAAAAAAAGAAAACTGAGCAAGTCATGGAGAGCAACCCAATAAGCAGCATTCCTCCACAGTCTCTGCTTCAGATCCTGCCTCCAGGCTCCTTCCCTAAGTTCCTGCCTTGACTTCCCTTCAGGATGAACTGCCACTATAAGATGAAATAAATCCTTTCCTTTCCCAAGGTACTTTTGGTCATGGTGTTTATCACAGCAAAAGGAAGCAAAGTAATAGAAAAGTTGGTACCAGGGCCATACGGTACTGCTGTAACAAAGCTGACCATGTTGTTTTTGGAACAACTGTGGTAGCATTTGGAACTCTGAGCTGCAAAACAATAAATGCTCAAAGCTTAAAAGGAACTGAAACACACACCAGGGGTAGGGAGTGGGGTGGGTGGGAGGAAGGGAGGAGGGTGCATTTTTCACATAAATTAATTTATTTATAAATATTTTCAATTTTAAAAGTTGTTCATAAAAATTAGTAACAATATGTGATGGTTTTTTAGTTCTCTAAGCACTGTCCATTAACATCTCTGTAAAGTCTATATTTATAATTTTTCAAATTCTTAACATCATAGGCTATGGTATGTCTTCCTTCTGAGCTTACTCACAGGATTCAGGAAATGGAATTCATTGTCGTCATCTAAAGCTGGGGACTAACCCTCTCCCCTACCCCCCACCACTAGCATTTTCCTAATAGACTGTCACCTACAATGCCTGCGATGCTTTAAAAGACAGAATTTGATTCTTCGCTCCTGGAAGAATTGATAACTTACTTCTAAAGAACAGAATACTGTGGAAGTAAAGGTATGTCACTCTAGTGATTAGGTCACAGAAAGCACCCTGCACTTTACTCTTGGGTCTCTTACTTTGAAGAAAGTTAGCTGCCAGGTTATGAGTAGACACCCATATGGCAAAGCCTCTTGCCCAAAGTTATGTGACTGAGCCATCTTCAAAGTAGATCCTCCAACCAGTGAAGCCGTCAGTCTATAATACTTTTGATTTCAGCAACATGAGAAGTTGTGAGCCACAACCACCCAGCTAAGTCACTCCTGAATTTCTGACACACAGAAATTGAGAAAATAATTTTTTGTTTTATGCTGTTAAATTTGAGTAAGTTTAGAGTAACTAGTTGTATGACAGTGTAAAACATGGAACTCCTGTGGTGAGCAAGATATGAAACTCAGTTATTAAAGTTAAACTATAGACACATTCTTTCAATTCTGAATAGAATAATGATCATCATCTCATGATAAGACTTGATGTCTTGACCTCTTTATGTCCTTTTTAGAATGTCCTGTATACTTTCCATATAAGAATAGCATGGCCGGGCAGTGGTGGCGCATGCCTTAATCCCAGCACTTGGGAGGCAGAGGTAGGTGGATTTCTGAGTTCGAGGCCAGCCTGGTCTACAGAGTGAGTTCCAGGACAGCCAGGGCTACACAGAGAAACCCTGTCTCGAAAAACCAAAAAAAAAAAAAAAAAAAAAAAAAAAAAAAAAGAATAGCACGAACACAAGCTAAACTCTTGTTTATTTAAACTAAACTAATAATTAATATTAAATAAACTATTGTTTATTTAACTAAACTCTTGTTTAGTTAAATGAACTAAATATTATTTTTATTGATTGGTTGAGTGACTGCAGTACTGGAGACTGAACCCAAGATGCATGCAAACTAGGCAAGCACTCAACCACAGAGTGACATCCCATCCCAAGTTTATGTTTCTTAAAGTAAATTTTCTAGACTACCTTTCATTCCTTTGCTTCATGTTTCATTTCTCTAGGTAGCAACACAAGTGCAATTTGCCAAAGTGTCCAACAGCCTTTCCTCTCTTGCATATTCTAACAAAAATAGTTTAAAGAAAACCAATCTTCAAGCTACCCATCAGACATAAGGACAAAAGGTGGGTAGTAGTAAATCCTTCTTTTACTGGTTAAAGGTATTTTTGCTAACTTACTAATTCATACAGAAACAAAGCTGACTGATTAGGAATAGAACTTCTAGAAAGAGATGTTTTATTTCAATATTCCCAACACATTAAAGCCCACCTTACGGTGTATCTATATCTCCCTACCCCCATGCTCTCCTGATCTCATCCTGCAGAGTTTACAAAATAGCAACTAAGTGTGGACGGCCTTCATTTTGAAAAGAAAAAAACCAACTAATATAACAATATATTTCAAAGTTCCATTCCTAGGACTCAATTTCTCATCTGTATTAGCTAAGAGTGAATTTTTTTTCCCCACTGTTTTAAACTGTTTTCTTGAAATTTATACCACACAGTTATCTATTAGCACAGACCATTCAGTAGATTTTCTTTCTTTCTTTTTTTTTTTATAATTTATAATTAAGTACAGATCAATGCCTAGCAAATTCACAAGTAGATCAAAGACTTCAAATTTGAAACCCAAAACACTACGACTGCTAGAAGAAAGCACAGCCAGACACAGACCTCTAAGACATAGGTATAGGAAAGGACCTTCTGAATGGGACTCCATTTGCCTAGAAATTAAGGTCAATAATTGATGACTAGGACCTCACAAAATTAAGAAAACAATTAAGCAAGGGAAGAAGACATCCACAGATGGGAGAGAATCTGAAAGTATCCATCTGACAGAGGACTAACATACAGAATATACAAAGAACTAACCGATAACAAATGACATGACTGAAAAATAGGCTAGAGCTCTAAACAGAGTTCTCAGTAAAAAAAAAAATAAAGCTGGCTGAGACATACCTCAAAAATTGTTTATCATACTTGGCGATTAGGGAAATGCAAATTAAAACTACTTTGAGATTTCATCTTACCCGTTAGAGTGACTAAAATCAAGGAAACAATGGACAACAAATGCTGGTGAAGCTGTAGAGAAAGAGGAGCCCCCATTTGCTGTTGGTAGGAATGTAAATTGGTGGAGTCATTCTGGAAACCAGTTTGGAGAGTCCTTAAGAACTAAAAATGAATCTACCATATGATCTGCTCTAACTCCTTGGCATATGCCGAAAGGACTTGACATTCGCCTCCACAGACACTTGCTCAGCAGTGCTCAGAGCTGTCCTATTCACAGTAGCCAGGAAAGCGTAACAACCTAAATGGCCTTCAACAAAAAAGTGGATAATGAGAAGTGGTACACATACACCACGGCATACTCTTCAGTTCTAAGAAATGAATCCAGGATTTTCAGGTAAATGGGCAGACCTACAAAAGATTATACTGAATGAGACAATTCAGACCCAGAAAGACAAACACTCCACGTTCTCTCTCATCTGTGGTTCCTAGCATTAAGTCCTCAGAAAGGAGTATAAAACATGAAGTAACCACAGAAACCAAAAGGACAAAGGAAGCATAGTGTGTGGGAAGTAAGAGGGTAGCAGGATACAGATGATATGAACTAGGAAGAGGAATAACAGGGAGGGGGTCTCCAACTGAGTAGGAGGGAGGTGCTTAGTACAGAGGAAGGAGGGACAAGGGACACATAACACCAAAACTGTTTAAGAAAGCATCAAGGAATTGTATTATTTTATATTTACCTAAAATATACATGGTTCATAAGTATATGTGCATACACACATATAATATAATATACATATTTATTGGAGGAAGCTAAGCCACTTGTGCTGATGGTGCTCCCCTCGAGAACCACAGACTAACAAAAGCTCAAGCACCAGGTATAAGAAACCCTCCTTTGGAAAGGCTGGTAGGATAGTCCAGTGGCTCTCAACACGGTATAGATGAAGCCCTTGGTTCTCTCCCAGGCGTTGACAATGGGTTCCCTATGGTGGAAAACATCTCACACTTAGGACACACGACTTTGATGATTGGAGCTGAATCTGACCTGAAGTCTCCTTCCTGTGCTTTAGTGTCCATGGTTCCAGAATACACTATGCAAGATGGTACAAAGAGATGCAATTAAACCGCTGTCATACGGACGAACCATGACAATAACCAGCACGGCAAGACACACAGACAGGTGCAATACGTGGCACTCCCATGCTGTCCAACCTAATCTTCTGACACACAGAAATCGAGAAAATAATTTTTGTTTTTATGCTGTTAAGTTTTTGAGTAACTTTAGAGAAACCAGGTGTATGGCAGTGTAAAAGCATGTGTAACTACTGGGGTGAACAAGATGGGAGACTCTCAAGGCCCACTCAACAAGGGAAATTATGCCTGCGATTGGAAATCTATCCAGCTTCCAGGCTGGTGAGGTCATGGGCGGTAGAAAATAATCTACTATTGCTACTCTCTTAGCCCAGAGTAATCCTTATTACATCTAAATCTTATCCTTATACCTACATTCAAGTGCTGCTAGCACCCCAAATCAAAGAAGCTTCTCTTTACAGCAAATGGAAATCAACGCAGAAAACCACACTGGACACAATACAGAGATAAACAGATGGTGGGGAGCCCAGTCCCAGCGGATATAGCTAGATCACTGTTCCTTCATCTATAGGGAACATAATGGAAGAGTGTGAAAATTTTGATAACTAGAATACGAGGAGGTCGGTGAGAAACCTTTAAGAGTCGGAATACCAGGGATTCAGGGGTGAAACATCTCTCCTAGAAACGGATGCACAAACAAGACCAGAACAATGGCAGTATCAATGGACATTAACTTGGAGGGAAAATCTCGTGGGGTCCCACCCCTAGACAGAGACCTATAGGTACCTAATGACTATTGAGAGAGGGATCATTAGCCTCTCTTGGTGATAAGCACCTTTATTGGTTGTCCAATGCAGAATGGTCAGCCCTGAAACCACATATACAGAAACAGCAAAAATGGACTCAGAAAGTGTACACACACACACACACACACACACACACACACACACACACACAATATATATACTATATATATTAATAGTAATCAAAAAAACAGGTTATCAGCTTGACAAAGGGGAGCATATGAGGGGCTCAAGGGAAGGTAGCTGGGAAGGGCTGGAGGGAAGAAAAGGAGGAGGGAATGTGATATAATTAATTTTAATTAAAACATTTTAAAAAGAAAAATAAATATGAATATAAAAAAGAATAGATTTCTTGTCTAAACATTCAGTGTCTGCTAGCCTTTGGACCAAAGATAACATAAAAGAAAAAGAGAAATTTGAAATACAGTTTAATTTCTTTCTATTAAATGGTTACAACACAAGAAGTGAAATTCATGAGCTCTTCCAAGAATTAAAATACAGCTATCACATAAATCTCTCATATTACTGACAAGGATGATGATGATAAGTCACTGAATTTATATTTATTCCTTACCCAGAGCTTATTCCTTTAGACCTTGTTCCATGGTCTGTCCACAAATACAGTACAATTGGTGCAGCATTATTAATTCTTTGGAAATAAATTAGCCAAGCAAAGGAAGTTGAAGGAAAAAAAAATAGAAAACATTGTAAACCTAGGATCATTTTTCTTACTATCTAACTTAGTTTAGAGTTTTATTGCTTTGTTAAAACTTACACTTCATTAAATGCTTATGATGGGAGGAATGGAAATTACTAGGAGAGATGACTCCGCAGAGCTCTTATGTGCCGTTGTGAGGACTGGCGCTCTGGCCCTAGTACCCACATAACAAGCAGAGAGCCTGTGTCTGCCTATGACCCCAGCACTAAGGTGGAGGAAGGATGGCTGGGACTTGTTGACTTTCAACCTAGCGGAAAATGCAAGTCCCAGATCCAGTCCCCTTCTGGGGCTGGAGAGATGGTCTAATGGTTAAAATAACTTGTTGCTCTTTCAAAGGACCCAAGTTTGATTCCCAGCACCTACATAGTAGTTCTGACTTCCATGGCACCAGGCACATATGTGGTGCATATGAAGGCATGCAGGCAAAACACTCTCACACACATAAAACTCACAAATAAACTTTAAAAAGACCCAGCCTCAAATGAATAGGTAGAGAGTGATAGTGGAAGACACTTGGTACTCTCTCCTAGCTCTGTGAGCATGTAACAGGCACATATACCCATACATACAAAGAGCATACTAACACACAGACACACCAAGAAACAAATCTTTAAAAAGCAGTAGGAAATATGAAGCTTAAGTGTTATTTTAAATATAAGTAATGCTATTTAGGAGGATATATCATGTTTGCAGATACAGAACTTTGTTTAGAATTCTAGTGGCTGGAGAAAGAAGGCTCATTAGTAAATAGTGCATCTGTCCGTGCAGAGGACCCGAGTTTGGTTCCCAGCACTTCTCTGCATAGCTCAGAAGCAACTGTAACCCAGATCAAGGTTTATTGCATCTGGCCTCCATGAGCATCTGCATACATGTGCATATATCCACATATAGACACACATATACATAATTTAAAATAACAAAATAGGGGCTACAGAATGATAGCTCAGTGGTTAAGAGCACTTACTGCTTTTATAGGGAACCTGGGTCGAATTCCCAGCACCTACATGGTGGCTCACAACTGCCTGTAATTAGTTCCAGGAGATCT
This sequence comes from Uromys caudimaculatus, assembly GCA_028551405.1. Taxonomy (NCBI): domain Eukaryota; kingdom Metazoa; phylum Chordata; class Mammalia; order Rodentia; family Muridae; genus Uromys; species Uromys caudimaculatus. Next base: position 106,195,649 of record CM052701.1, read on the forward strand.
GATACATCTTCTGACCTCTGAAGGCACTGCATGCATATGGTGCACACAAAATTAATTTTTAAAAAATCTCTCTAAAAAAAAAGATTTCAGTGGTGAGTCATTGCCTCAGGAAGAAGAAATGAAATATATTATATATCAGCATTAAATGCTAGTTTCTGCAAAAGCAATGCTGGGGTGAAAAAATTATTGTCTGCTTTTTTCCATGTGCAAGCATATAAACTAAATTAATCTATAACTCTGTGAAGCCTGATCCCTTACAAATGAGACTGACAGCACTTCCTACCTTTGAATGCTTATCTCTCAGTGTTCCTAGTTTCACTTTATCATGTGGTTCATCAAGGGTCAAATTATTCTTCCTTCTGTCACTGTCTTCAAGCAAAGGTACATAGCCGTAACTGCTATCTGCAAGACAAAACACTTGTATATCAGTAGAAAGCCCTGGAAAAGGTGTGGTGGTACAAGCCTTTAATCCCAGTACTCTGGGAAGCAGAGAGAGGCAGATCTCTGTGAGTTTGAGCCCAGCCTTGTCTACATAGTAAGTTCCAGTACAGCCAGGGCTATGTAGTGAGACCTTATCTCAAAAAACAAAACAAAACAATAACAACAACAACAAAACAACCAGCCAACCAATCAACCAATCAAACAAAAACGCAATCTCAGTAATTTCAAAGAATATATTGTAAGCTCTAGTTCCATAATAATTGTGTAATATTTACCATGGCAAGTTGCCCACTTACTGCTTTTTTTCTTCCCACTAAACACTTACTTTCCCATAAGTCAATGGTAAAATATATAGAATTCAGAAAGGTAGAATTACGCTTCTTGTATTTTACTTTATTAACAGTTAGACCTTAGAGGTTTTTTCTGGAGGGAGGGGTAGTGCTGGGGATGCACTAGCTAATGTCTCACTCCCAGGCCAATTAAGCTTTTTTATATCAGTTTTTAGGCATGTAGTTCTTGTTTAAGACAATTACTTAAAAAAACTCCATGCTTATAGAAAATTAGAAAATGTAGTAATGACAAAAAGTATGAAAAAAAAAAAGCACTAGAGGCTGAAGGTGATTATCTATTGACTGCAGGTCCAGGGATCCAACACCCTCTTCCGGTCTTGGAGGATACAAGGCACACACCTGGTGTAGACACATATGCAGGCAAAACACCCATACACATAAAAAATAAAAATAAAAATTTTAAAAAACTTTTAAAAATTCTATAATTTTCATCACTCAATCTTAGCATTGTGGTTTATATTCTATGTTTTTCTTTTCTACATATAAATTCAAACAAGAATGTTTTTCTGTATACATGAAATAACCTTAATTTATTTTTATATCTTGTTTTCTTTATTTGGCTGCACATCATGAACATATTTTCTGTTGGTAAGTTAACAATCACCACTGCTTTTCTTGGCTACACAGTTGTTCACTGTAACTTAACTTTTGGACATTGTACCTTTTTGGATTATTTACTGGTTTGTTCAAAGGACATTTAAAGGGAGAGATGGCCAGGGCAAGGAATGAGGGTGCACAGAGCTCCTGCACCTTTCTAGGTTCAGGACATGCTCAGTTATCTGGGAACTCGGGTGCTTGTTTTGATTTCTGACCTCTAGAAATCTACTGGGATGTACAATGTATGTACATCTTCCAGAATTTGCACAAATTGTCTTATGATATATTCTTATGGCTTCTATTTTCAACTCAAAGGCACACACTTTTTAAAAAGTTTTTTTGGTATTCATTGGCAAAGTACTTTCAAGGAAGTATTAGCAACCCAGAATTCCAGCCTACAGAATATTTGAATATCACTTCCTCATTTCCTACAAGTTTCAATTAAACAAGCATAATGTATAGCTGGCCTAAGATTCTTCCATCAGAACTAATAAAAAACTAACAAGATAAAAAAGAAAAACTCGAATTTTATCTTTTCTCTAAAAAGTTTCCAGAAATACATAAAAAGAAAAGAAAGAAGTACCTCGTCTAGAATCCACAAGAAGTAGCTGTGATTTTAGCCTGTCAATGAGAGTTTGTTGAAATGACAGCTGTTCCTGTTGCTCGCGTATTCTTTGTTCATAGTTCTCAGTCTGCTGACAAAAAAATAAAAACCACTTAGCCTGATACTCACTGACAGATGCATTTACTGTCTATTAATAAGCACAGGAGCTGCCTGTCCCCCCCAAGTAACTGAAAAATCTATTCATGAGTTACTGACTCCATTATACTATCACTGACTTTAAATGATTAGAGCAATATACAACTTTAAAAAATTATCTTATTTAAAGAAATTCAAGTCAAGAGTTTGACACTGTTTTCTTGGTTTTTCAGTAAAGATAAAATAATTTAAAATTTAATACTTGTAAATAAGAAAAAAGCATGAATGATAATGTATGTGCTATATTAAAGTTATGCTTTAAAAATACAAACCAGTCTTAAAACAAAATTTTATGTCTTAAACACTGAAATTAATTTTTAGAGTACAAAACCATGGAATAAGTGCCTAGAAGTAAAGATTATGAAAGCCAAAGAAACAAATATAAATTCTAAAACTTTTGTGGTCAGACATGAAAACGCCAGGGTTAATTTTTATTATATAAAAACACTATTTATAGATTTTAAGAGGCATAATCCCCTCATACTTTTATTCTACTGATCTTGCTATTTTATTATAGTGACTATGAAAACTAAACAATGAAAATGACATGTATTAGGAATACAGACATACAAATGTGCCAACCTTCAAGAAAAATCTCAATGTGTCATATCACAGTTACCTAATGAGTACATTTTTTTTTTTCGAGACAGGGTCTCTGTGTAGCCCTGGCTGTCCTGGAACTCACTCTTTAGATCAGGCTGGCCTTGAACTCAGAAATCCTCCTGCCTCTGCCTCCCAAGTGCTGGGATTAAAGGCGTGCGCCACCACTGCCTGGCATGAGTGCATTCTTAAGAGCTGCATTAAGAAAGCACACATAGTATGAAAGTCTCTGACACTTTCTACAAATGACTAAATGTAAATTTCTCAAAATATAAAAAGGGTTCTAATAATTATAGCAACATTTGGTATATACTCGATGTTTGAACTTTTTAATTGATTAAATCAACAGTTCACAATTAATGAAGTTGTATTATTTTCAGGTCCCACGTAAGCCTAAAGTTCTTTATAAATCAAAGATCTGTTCCTTATGTCTCAAATATAAATGCAAGAAATTTAGAAAAAACCACTATATTTGCTCAAATAAAAGATAGACTTTTATACACAGTAGGTAAGTAACCTGACTGACTGTTAGCTTTGTGTGTTGCCTGGCAGCAGTCTTACACAACTTGACATTCCCCATAGAACTTCATAAATGATGTTAAATGTATGTTAATAATTATAAACAGAAGAATCAAGGATAAATCTCAGTCTAGATAATTCAAGCCCTAAATATCTAACCCTAGATACCAACCACGTCTACTACAGAGCCATGTTTCTCTTACTCTGTACACACTGGCACCCAAGCTGTGGGAATGGGTAAATGGACTACAAGGAGGAGGCACATGTAACAGCTAATTCATAATACCTTACAAGGGTCTGGGCTACCTGTGTTCTCTGAGGTGGAAGAATCAGCAATATGCTATACTTTATGCATTTACAACATTTTTGTTTCAAAGAACTCAAAATTCTTCATAACATAAACAAGTAATTTTAATAATTACCCATTTTTTCACTATATCTGGATAGGTGCACACATCCTTGAGCAAGTAACCAGGTTAAAAAAATCCCTAGCAAATTAAAGATAGGCTAAGAATAAGTGTCTAAATTATTCAACTCTCAGACCATTCTTCATCTATTATGCACACTCCCCAACTTCAGTGAAGAAACCAAAACACCATGTATGTTCATTTGGAACCAACTCAGAACACTTCTGCCAATTAATTTTCATCATCTTCTCTCCAGCCTAAAAACACACTTCAGCACATCTGTTTATATCGTATTATAATAAATAATGCTGAAATGTATTAAATAGCTGGGAAAGTTAATATATCAGGGGCCATTTCACATAAAAGTCTTGAGATCTTTCTTAAATCAAATGATAATGTATTATAAAGCCAAGGTAAAAATCTTTTACATAAAAAAATTAATATGCTGAAAGTGTAGCTGGGCAAATAGTGGAACTACGGTCCATGTTCTTCTGGACTTTTCATGGGTATATGGCATTCTAATCTATCTACATGTCTGACCGGCAGGGACTATTTGTTACTGTAATCTCTAGTGTCACAGAGTGTCTGGCACATACTGAGATATTCAGTATATATTAATCAAATAACAAGCTAATTAAATTGTTAATGAAATATCTAAGAAACTGATGTGCCTTCAAAAATGACCTGAAGGAATGGAGGGATAAATGGCTTTGCTTTTGATGCTTGAAACTAAGTAAAATACGTTTATTATTTTTTTAAATCAAAAGACTATATTCACTGCAAATAAATAAACAGCATAAAATATTTTTTTAAAAAAAATCAGAAAATTGATGCAGAGTCACATTATTTTAAAAGCTACTACAATTACAAAGCAAGTGCATTCCAGTACTATCAAAGACCCCACAAACAGAAAACTCACTAAACAACCACATTGAAAATGTACAACAGTAATGTCTTGTCAACACTTCTGTACAGAGCACAGACATGACAGCTAAAACAGACAGAAGAGAAGATGCTTTTGACAGCCAGTGTGTGTGAATGATTCTTTGAGTCAGATGGCAGCAACAAGTTACCAACTAGGAGATCTGCATGACAACTAACCATCCATCTGTATCAAACACCATCTGGCCAAATGACTCTGGCTTCTGTGTACTTGACACTCCTTCTAATTCTAAAGACTAGCAAAACAAGTGGTCTATCAGAATCTAAGACGTAAATAAGTATACAGGTACTTGTGTCATAAAGGGTTGTGTTTTCTTAGTATTCAGCAGCAAAACAGCATGATGGAAATCAAATACATAGTAACACATACCATCAATTTATCAAAAAGGGTCATCGCAATATACTATAGACTGTCATGATGAAGCAAAAGCCTCATCCTGAGAATTATTCTGAAGTTGGAAAGCTGGATCAGTAGTTAAGAGCAAATGCTGCTCTTGCAGAGGGCCTGGGTTAGGTTCCCAGCATTCATAGGGAATTTCACAACCATCTATATTGCTAGTTCCAGGGGGATCCAATGCCCTCTTCTGATCTCTGTAGGCATCAGACATGCATTTAATGCACAGGCACATAGGCAGGCAGAACATTCATACACATGAAATAAAAATAAATTAAAAAGAAGTGTTCTTTTATTAGAGCAATTTTTCAATCCATTCTCTTTAAAGTGAAGATACCATATTTCCAATAATTTTGGACATATAGCTGTTCAAGTTTTTATGAGTTTTGTAAATATTAAGATTGGGTTCTGTTAATTGAATTTTTTGTTGCAGACACTGAATGCTCTAATTTTTCATATTTCTAAGATGTTTACTTCCTATACTGGGAGAAAACTTCAAATGTTCTTAAATCATCTATAATATTCTATACTAGTCAAATATTATTTATTCTCATCTTCAAGAACTAATCCCAACATTCTGAAAAAGTACAATGGCTTTCTTCCAGTGATTTTTACTAGGGAATTTAGTAAGTGTTGAGTGGATAAAACATACTTTCAATTTAAAAGCATTTAAAATTGCTCCAAGATTAGTAGATATGAGATCTTTATTGAAGGCTCTATTTGCATAAAAATGCTCTTAACAGGGAGCTCCACAGTTCATGAAGGAAAATAAATATTATTTACACCAAAATACAGCAATTTAGACAAAAGCTAATAATTTATAAACAATCTATTTTTTAAATCCACCATAAAACTTTGGTAAACTGAGTTATCAATTTTACTTTCTTTTTTTAAAAGGTACACGATCATATATCTTGGCTTACACGTATATCTTCTTCAACCATTCTTTGTGTGTTAATTTAATAAGCTCCCCACCCACCACCGACCACATACTAGGACTTAACTAGGATCCACTGAGCTGGAAAAATCAGATTATCAATTTGATTATCTACTGCTAGTAATGTCATCCATTTCTCAGCACAGTAATTGGTAGTGCAGGGATGGGATGGGGTGAGGGGAAGGAGCACTGCTGTCAGGAGTCATAACAAACTTTCCATTCAAAGGAAGCTTAGACTTCCTCTGGGCCATTTTGGGCTTCCCATGCCCTTAAGCAAACAGGCTAAGAAAGGAGTAACAGTGTTAGGTGGGGTGACTGATCCAATTACAACATGGGGAAATTAGATTGCTCCTCCACAAGAGGTAAGAGATTAAGTCTGGAGTACAGGAGATCCTTTAGGGTGTCTCTTGGTGTGACCATGTGCTATGGTTAAAGTCAATGGGAAACTACAACAGTCCCCTTCAGCAACGGGGCATTCCTTCAGGAAAAGAGCCAAGAGCTGCTGAGGTACTTGCCAAGGGGGGAGGAAATACAGAATGAATAGTAGAGAAAGGAAGTTATAAATACCTGCTAAGGCCATGTGACTAGTTGTAGAAATGAGGATTATGGTTGACATGAGTGATTCTATCATATTTTGCAAAGAATACATTTGTACAGAATATTTTTTACTCAATTTCTTTATTATGTATGTTATGTAACATCAATTAAGAAAATATCAATGGTTATCACATTTAAATTTGAGATACTCATAAGTTTGAGAATGTCCCTTGAGAAACATGGCCACCCATTCTAATTTATAAGATGTTGTAGGATATTTGATCACACTGTGAACCTCAAGATTGTGTTATTTACTGAAAAAAGCTTTTCTAGTTGTGATGTGGCTCAGCCTTAGCAGACACCTTTAATCCCAAACAATGAAGATAAAGTTAGTTTGTAGAAGGAAGCACCCATGTTTGAAAGTGATGTCTAATTGAATGGCAGACAAAGTGATGAATCAAAAAAAGATTTGACAGAATAGGCTATGACCAACTCTCACGAGAAGAGGAAAGAGAAGCAACAGACGAGAAAGCAGTGTAGAGAGAAAAAGAAGAGAGGCAGTTTTAGTGGGAGTTTTACAGATATTGGTTAAAGAGAGAACAAGCTAGACAGAAGGAGCCAGAGAATGAGAAGGAACCAAACAGATAGACAGAAGGAACCAAAAGATCAGAACAGATTGCTACAGTATGAGGCCAAGCAGAGCAATTCAGGAGAAGCCCAGAGACACCAGATTGAATTTGTCAGCTTGGAGAGGAGTTTGAGTCACAACAGCTGAGTTGAATCAGCCAGCCAGAGATCAGAAAGAACTAGGAAGGGGTGAGCTTATTCAGCAGTAAGTCTCAGAGGCTGAAAACATTCTGGGTCTAGATAGATTGTATGGAGGCTAGAAGCTTCTAGGACTAGGCCTAGGTTAGAGACAGGCAATAATCCTCAGAGACAATTACTATAGGAGAATAAAAGCTTCTTTTACAATAAGGCATTTGTAGCTGGTTGTTTGAGGGATAGTTATATCATGTTGCATTAATTATGACCTGGTTAAATATATAATGTTTGTGATTATACGTGCTTGGGCATAATTATGATCTGGTCATTGTTTTCTTTTGGAAACATAATGACATAAGGAAATATGATTGTGTCAGGTTGACAAGGAGTGGACTTGTGGTGGCTACTCTTGATTGTCAACTTGACTATACTGGAATTAACTAATCTCAGAAATGAAAGGGTGTATCTGTGAGTGATTTTTGCTTAATTTGAAGTGGGAAGATCCACTGCTAATCTGGATATATGAGGTAGGAAGACACACATTTAAACAGTCAAATCTTTTGAGGTAGGAAGACCCATCTCTAAATCTGGACCACACCTTCTGCTGGAAGACTGTATAAGGACATGAAAGAGCAATGCTTTTGTTCTTTGCTTGCTTGCTCTGGCCTCACTATCAAGTCCATTCCTTCACTGGCATTAGAACCTGTTTATTCAGGATTCTAGTGTATACTGAAGACCAGGTGAGGCATCTTGCTTCATGGACTGAACAACTTACTACATTCTTGGATCTTCTGTTCATAGGTAGTCATTGTTGTATTAGCTGAACTACAGCTTGTAAGCCATTCTGTGTATTTATTCTATAAGTTTTGTTACTCTAGAAAACCCAGACCAAAACATTTTATAATCCAATTTTGGTTATCTTCCCCCCCCCTTTAAGATCTTGGTTTCTATAAGAAATAAGAATAAGTCTGGTATGGTGGTGCACTTTTGATCCTAGCACTGGGGAGGCAGAGGCAGGCAGATTTCTGAGTTCAAGATCAGTCTGGTCTACATAGTGATTTCCAGGACAGCCAGGGCTACATAGTGAGACCTTGTCTCAAAAATAAATACGCAAGTAAAAATAATCTTTACTGGATGATCAAAAAATGGCAAATATAAAATACTGATATATATTAATCTTTTAGAAAATGTTAGATCTATTAAATGACAAAGAAGTATCTACATACTACTTAGAATTGTGGAAGCTGTACCACTGAAGTCTCCACTAGGTTACAAAGTTAACCAAGAGTGCTCTCCAAGGGCAATGAATAGTCAGGATAAAAAAATCCACTCAGACCCCAAACTGGTAAAATGACCGGTAAAATGACCAATGTGTAACTTTAGTCTTGGAGAACCAAGGCATGTCATCCAAACCAGGAGATCTGTAGACAAAAAAAAAAAAAAAAAAAAAAAAAAAAAAAAAAAAAAAAAAAAAAAAAAAAAGAAAAGAAAAGAAAAGAAAAGAAAAGAAAATCGGTGCAGGATTATCTAGAGCCTTGAGGGCCCAACTTCCACCATAGAGTGTATAAAAGATAAGACATGTACTCAAAGAAAATTCTCATGCCTCATAAATCCTTGCTGGGATTTAGATTTAGTCAGAACCTGTTATCCCCCTTTTCTTTCCCACTGATACCTTATAGAATGGCAATGTCTATCCTATACTTGTCTTATTATTGATTTTTAAAATATTTTATGTGTAAAGGTGTTTTGCCTGCCATCTATTATGTGTATCATGTGCATGGTGGCCACGAGGGTCAGAAGAGGGCATCAGATTATCTGCAACTGGAGAAACATAAGGTTGTGAGCTGTCATGTGAGTGCTGGGAAGCTAACTCTGGCCCTCTGAAAGAGCAGCAAGTGCTCTTAACTACTAACCTACCTCTCCAGCTCCTCCTCATCATTATATTTTTAAGCATATGACTTGTTTGGTTTTTTGTTTTGTTTTGTTGTTTTGTTTTGTTTTTTAGGCTCACAACTGGTAAAAATGTGTTACAGGATGAACTACACCTTGAGTCTCAACTATATCTGACTGAGATACTTAAGCAGACTTTGTACTTAAGATTTTGAAAGCTGGGGTACTGCAGCTCTGAGCATGAATCACCAGCAGCAGCTAGCCAAGATCCAGTGCTTTGAGTGGGTCCAACCCATTATCTACTCCATCTACTCGCTGCTTGAGTGCATGGAGCACTCCTGGTGATCTGGGAGCACATCATTGCCATTGAGCTCCCGGCACCCTCTGAGAGATTGCTGAGCAGCTCCAAGAAGCTTTGGAGACCTATAGAGGCTCTGAATGCAGACCCGGCGATGAAGGGTATGGAAGAAATACAGTAACATGGTTCAGACAAAGAACATGGCATTATTGAATAAGGAGAGCTCTGTTGATGACTGTGGTCCATGTTACCACCGAAGGCCATGTGGATGCCCTTGGTCTCTGTTGCCACCTGAAGCCATGTTGATGCCTGTGGCCTGTGCTGCCATTGAGGGATATGATGGTGTCTGTGGTCTGTGCTGTGACCAAAGGTCATGAACAATGTTGATGTCCATGATGACTGTACTGACACTGGAGGCCATGTGGATGTCCGTGGTCCAAGCTGTCACAGGAAACCATGTTAAGCCCATGATCTGTGCTGCTGCTGACTTTAAAAGGCAAGGAAGCTTCTTTTGCAGTGGTACTGATGACTGCAGACTCACAGTTGAGAATGAGAGACATAGAAGGTTTCTGTGACAACCTCTTCATCCTGTCTCACCTCTCCAAAAGAAACAGTCTAGAGATGAAGCTATTTTAGAGAACTCTTAAAAATTGTGATAGGGATGCTGAAGTGAGTCCTTCACAGTTGATGGTTTCTGGTGGGGGTGCTAAAATTTTAAGGGGCTGGCCACTGGGAATCTGACCATGCTCCAGTGAATATATGGTCAACCAAAATAGACTTGGTATATTTTTCTATCTTTCTTTTTTTCTGGTGGGAGGCCACAGGTTAGGAGGTGGACCTGGGAGGACTTGGAAGTGAATGTAATGGGATACATTATGTAAAAAGCCCAAATAATCAATAAAAATATTATGTTGGATATTAAAAAAGATTTTTTTAGTTGATCAGTGAGCATTTATTGAAATGGGTATTTCTTATTTCTGTAAATCCTGTAACCCAAAATTATTTTATTATAAATTTACAGCACATATACACATGTACAGTGTTTATATTAGTGTCTAAGGCACAATAGATTGAAGGCCATGTATTCACCACCCAGGACAAGAAATAGACTGTTTTATACTCCTAAGCCTCTCTTATGCTTCTTCTTTTAGGAATGGATATACTCTGACTTTAAAAACAATAAAAAAAAATTTAAAATATTTTTAAAGCTGTCATTAGAATGCATCAAGTTGTCGTGGGTAGGAAGGTATATTACATACATGAATTTAGGGATAGGGAGAGCAGGAGCAGAATGACATGTTTTAAACGTGTGCAAAATTCATGTTGAAAAGTGAGGACAAATATTGTTTATTCCTCATGGAGGATACAGTAAATAGAAGCTACTTTCAGAATGGACACTGGCCCTTGAAAGACATTTAGAGATGTCTAAAAGTTTTAACAAAACATTTCTAAGGATTAAAGTATGAGAGAAAGCTGTACAGATATTTTTAATGATAAGGAACAGGAAGTTATTTTATGGCTCAGAACTGACAATGTCTATGGAAGCAGTAAGACTTAAAGCAGAGACCACCAGCAATGACTTTAATACCAGTAGCTTCAACAGAAAAAATAGAATGAAATGTTTTATCTACTCTACACAGAGAATATATTGAGGAATAAAAAAAATGGAGTGTTAAGTAATGAGGTTATTGACACTTTAAGTGAAAGCATTTTCTTCTTGATTATAAAGCATTTGGTGCTATTAAACAGACATACTTAACATTTGATAAAAATACTTTAAGCTGTATTTTAATTTTTATTTTATGTATATGAGTTTTTTGCCTGCACGTATGTATGTGTACCACATGTGTGTCTGGAACCTGAAGAGGTGAGAAAGGATGTCAGATCCCCTTAAAGTGGAGCCATAGAAATTTCTAAGTTGCTATGGGTTCTGGGAATTGAACCTACATCACCTGAAAAGCAATAAATGTTCTTAACTGCTGAGCTATGTCTCCAGCCCCCATGAAAGTACTTTTTGTATTTATATTTGAAACAGAGTCTTTAGCCTAGGTTGCCTCAAACACACTATATAGCTAAGGATAACTTGAAACTCAACTTCTGGACTCTGCCTCCTGAGCGCTGGGATCACAGGCATGTACTACCACACCCTGCTTATGAAATGCTAGAGATTGAACCCAGGGCCTTGTTTATGACAGTAAACTTTTCTACCACCTAAGCTACATCTGCAGCCCACAGAGCTACTCTGTACAAAGCAGTACTCATAATAAAGTGCTTCTTTGCTTCAGATGAGTTAGTACTAGCCATTACAAATCATGACTTATTGTAGTATACTAATTGTCAGAAAGCACTGCAGAGTATCTGTGATTAAAAAAAGATCAAAACCAAATTTAATATTATTTGTGGCCTTTACTTTAGCTTCACTGGTTACTCAACACGGCTCCTTAGCAAATTGGATGGCTTTAAATATCATGCATCAGTCACCTTTCCTATTAGTGTATAAAAAAAATAAAATAAAAAACCAACTTATGGAACAGCATCTGAGCAATTCTTGAATTAAGAAGATTGTTTCCTTGCTATGTAAGCCTGTGAATTTTTCTTTAATCAACACTGAGCAAAAAGATAAATTTTATTTTACTTATGTTTTTTTCAACAAAGAGGTTAATATCTTCTGATTATATAATGGAAAGTCTCCTAGGACAAGGAGTAGAGGTCCACTGTAGGACATTTTCTATAGCCCAATATTTGTTTTATAAATTTACAAAAATCAAATGTTTTATTACTGATTCTTCTCTTGGAATTTGTGAGTTGGACTTTGGTAATTTATAGAATAAATGGCCACATTTGAAAGTCTCCAAAATGCTAAAACACACATGTTGACAGCAGGCTTGTCTGAGAAACCTAGGAGCAAGCTGACCCCTGGCACACTAAGTCAGAGGGAAATGCATAACAGAGCCTTGCACCTCTAGGACCCGGGAATGTGCTAGTTCTAAGACTTCAGGCCTGTTCTGCTCCCAAAGACTTCTCTAGCCACACTTCCTTGCCATTGTTCTCCCTGCTGATCTGTTAAACAAAGCATTGTATTTGCTTATAAACGTGGCTTAGTGTTTGTGTAGGATCTTTGCATACATTTGCCCCTAATAAAACCTCAGTACTAGGGCACTCTGTATCCCTTCGAGCTTCTTGCAAGCTCCTTGGGTTCCCTTGCCCCTTTGCTGAAAACTCACACTGTAGACTTTACTTCTTGTTTCATGGACCAAGCTCTGCTATCTGCAGCACATATATATTTCCCCAGAAAAATGTTACAGGGAAAGCTAAGTTTAAAAAGATAATAAGCAAGGTCAAAGTATGAAAACCAGTGTCCGAATGGTTGTTTTATTATACTACAGATGATGTAACGGCTAATAATATTAGCAGATGACACATCACTTTAAAATAAGAACAATTATATTGTTTCCCAAGGATACAAATATCTCAAATGAACCTGTGGGATATTGCGTGAATTTACAAGGATTGAACAATGAAGTAGGAGATGAGAGAAAGAAGACAAAAGTACCACCCTTGCCTATCACTGCCAGTAGTGAACCATCCACTTATATGAAATGCAAGGCAATTATACCACTGTCTCTCTTCAAAACTGCTGCTATCTGATATTTTGGTCATTATTTCATATTCACATAGTTTCTCTAAATCCCACTAGTCTGACCATCATTCCAGGATGTGTTCTACTTCCTCAACCCATTCTAGCTACCAGCTTTTATGACTTGAGAAGACATGGGGTCCTAACCATCAATATATACTAAACTGGCAATACAGTCTTTTCACTCTTATATTCTACATCTAAATTTGTTCTTTCCCATTATGAAGAGCTCAGCCACTCTCCAGCTTTTGTTCTTAGAAGCATCTTTCTAGTTTTAAGCTCGTGTCTCAGGGCACATAAGTTACATAAGGCACATAAGGGAGAACAATGGCAAGAAGACTGTTAGGGAATAGAATGAAAAAATATCCATGTGTGGCTAGGCTAAATGTGTCTCTGTACTGAAATCTCAAAGCCAACAAGGTCATACCTCTTAATCCTTCTAATCCTTTCAAATAGTCACTCCCTGATAACTAAGCATTCAAATAAATGAGCTTGTGAGGGGCCCTTCTTATTTAAACCACCAAGTCTCCAACACAGAACTCCTTGTAGGCCTACAGAACTGAACTTATACCTACTCATCAGATGGTCTAAAAACAAGCATAGAACCGAATGATGCATCTTATTTATGCATCCATACCCAAACTCTACCTTCTTTACCACTCTTGATTTCAGTCATCAGCATTAAAGTAGCCATTCTAAAGTCATTCTACAGTTTATTACCATTATCTTCATAGGTGACCTATGTTCGGGTGCCACTTGCTTTCCATTTTAGCTCCTAAAGAAAGTTTAGATCTTTCATTTAATTCACCATAACTGCTACTTCAGCTCCTTGTTTTCATTGTTATTTCTTTTTTTTAAGACAAGGTGCAATAAATGAGAATATATACTTAGTACCCAATATATGTTAATAAAGGTTTAATACATTATACAAATTATTAATATATTATTTTTAATTAATGCACATATTGGAATTTATAAAGTATGACTGGATGATTGCCATATTTTTATATTACTTTCACTTAGAACACATGTAACATATCTTCAGTATGTTTGCTAGGCTCTTTGTCAGTGTCAAGACATTTCAAAGCATATAGTTCTTCAGTAACTTTTGACTGAATAAAGATATAATACATATTAGTTAGTCATATTCCTCATAGTGAGTTTGTTGTCTTTTGCAGCTCTTTTCCTGCAATACTTCAACCTTTTTAATGGACTCATATGACCACCTAGCAGGGCATGCAAGGTAACAAACATTCCCTTACTTCTTGTTTTACACAGCCACACAGACACAGACATAGGCACAAACAGTGTGCTGACCTGATCCACAAGAATGAATTAGATGCCTTTTCTATGTCACACAGTACTTGTTTGATCTTTTCTGTAGCATCTGATAATAGTCAGATAATAGCCATTGAGCCTCTTTTTTGTTTTTTTAAAAAATTTTGTTTTTTTTATATATGAAATAACTATTTTATTATCTATTTGAACTTTTAAAAGTTCCTAAAAGCATAAACAATGTTTCACTTACTTTAGTATCCTCAAAACTTCATCAAAGGTCCAATAACACAGACTCCCAATAAATGTATCAAAGAAATTCATCAGGCTATCTTGTGTTTAAAATAAAAGGATAGAGTTTTCTTTATCCATTCTTGAATACTTGACAAACATTAACTTAAATTCCCATTTTCTTCTTTGAGATTCATGTTAGTGTGAGCAAATGCTTCTTCCACGGCAGAAAAGGGAGTAAACTGGGAGACAGGGGAGATTCTGGTTTCTGTCTTAATCTACAAACCTCTCAGTACTCTTCTTCCCTAGTTCCAAGCTACCCTAGAACACAAATAGAACTGTCAAGTCTTTTAATGAACTTAATTGTAAAGTAGGAAGAATAAAACCTGAGAGTTTTTAATTTTTTTCTCATTTATATAATCCTTAAAGTCCCTGTCATATCATGACCCCCTTCCTTCCAGCTACCTAAATAAAATAAGAAGATTTAGAGTCTTTAGTTTACTCAACAACAGAATATTCTTTTGCAAACCAAGAGAAGATTCACAAAGAATAAAGCAGTTTCTGTAGAATTCAGGGAGGTATATACATAAAGGTTTAATAGTAGCTGTATCATCTACAAAGGAAGAAATTGTGTAATAACTTAATGTATTTATTGAAGAAAAAACGATTTTATGGCTAGCTTTTTTTTTTTTTTTTTTTTACTTCTAATTTCATGGAATAACATTTTTTCTTCATATCTGTATGTGTGGTATGTGTGCATGTATGTTCATGTGGGCACATGTGCAAGTGTGTGCCTGTAGAGGCTGCCTGAAGTTGATGTTGAGAGTTTCTTCAATCACTTTCCACCTTATTCATTGAGGCAGGGTCTCTCAATTGAGCCTTAGAGGTTGCCAATGTAGTTAGTATGATTATGTGGCTTGTTCTGAAGATTGCCCCATCTCTGCCTTTCAAGTGTTGGAATTACAGGCAGATCAGTATACCCACCCAACATTTACACTGGTTCTGGGGAATCAAATCTGGTCTTCATGCTTTCATGGCAAGCACTTTAACCCGCCGAGCTATTTCTCTAACTCCTTAAGAAAAATTTTAACCAAAAAAAACAATGTAAGACCCCCTATCTCCAACTGCCAGTGCAGGAATAAGCTAATATTCCTCCTAGTAGATCTTTGGCTGTTATTTTCATAAAGGCCTACTTGCAAGATTGGTCCTTTACTATTACTTGGGAAAATGGCCTTTAAAACCATTCCTATGTTGTAAGACTGTAACTGCTGTATCAGCTTATTTAGATAGTATAATAACACTTACAGTAGATCTACTTTTCCTGAGTTTGGACTTTTGGTTGACATAGTATCTATGAGGCCAGCTCTGAATTCGAAAATAACAACAAAACCCAAATAACTGCGATTCTTTAGTGGAATTCCTTATGCTTCTCACACATGTGACATAATTTGTGAAGTTGGAGGGAAAGTACACAAGAAGACTGAACACAGATTTCTCTAGACTCTTTTTTCCATGAATGCTCTGGTTATGAACTTCTGGTACATCATTGTAATAACTTACCGTGTTCCATTCTATTTTAGCTGTCATAAAGAATGGGAGATGATAATAACTAATTTAGTTCCAGGATACATTAAGACTTGAATCTTCCTGTTACCCAAATAACAATTAAAAAAAAAGAAACAAAAGAAAGAAAGAAGGAAAGAGAGAGAGAGAGAGAGAGAAAGAAAGAAAGAAAGAAAGAAAGAAAGAAAGAAAGAAAGAAAGAAAGAAAGAAAGAAAGAAAGAAGGGAAGAAAAAAAATGCAAAACTGAGTAGCAGTGATAAATTTCTCTCAGTCATAAAATGACCTTTATAGTAATTTCCTTCTTATATAAAAGTAAATAGTGATATTTAAAAGCTAATTAGGGAGAAACAATGTTCTATCTACTTAAATATAATCATTTTAAAATGAACCCAGCAAATAAGCTTTTCCTATATGACACAAAATATTTTTAAAAGGTAACAAAACCCTCAATGTTCATTCATTACTATGCTCTTCTGTTTTAATAATTATAGTTTTCCAAATAGTTTCCAACCATCTAATATTCTCAGTCCTCAGCCTCAATTTACCAGAACAATAACCAATTTTCAAATCCCAAACCACACACCTTTTGCTGTAGCTCTCTTACTGCTGAATCTCTATCCATGCATGCCTGTCGGAAGGCTTCATATGCTCTATTGAGTTGCTCACCAAGGTTTTTATCCATTCCTCTTTGTCCTGTAGCATCACTATAAGGATGGTATGAATGCCAGCTCTGGAAAATATCAGAACAGCTTAGACAGTTATTAAAGTTACATACATTTTAAAAACTGCTTCCTGAAAGGGCCCTATAAACACAGCACCCAGGTGATATGTTTTACAAAAACATAAGAATTTTCACCTGAAATCATGACATGAAATATGAAATTTACAGTGTTAAGTAAAATATTCTTTGCTAATCTAATATTCCAGTTCCTAAATCATTTGTCCAGTTCATAAAAATGTTGTTTTGGAAATAGGTAGGAATAAGTAAATGTCATCTACAAATGGAAAAATATAAAAGATCATTTAATTATTAACACTTTAGCATAGAAATGTACAGCGTGATTAGTAATGTGAGAAGGGCCTTCTCTTTACTAAATGGACAGTTACTCCTACTTAGAAGGTGAATTCTTGCTACACTAAATTAGAGCAAAACTAAATAGATAATAAATGTTTGTGGATGGAATTCACACTGTTGTTATCACAGAGCAATTAAAAAGTGTGAAAATGCTCTTATTTTAGAACAAAATCTAGGGAGAGCTGCTGTTGGATTGTACATTAAAAAAAAAGAAAAGAAAAGAAAACTCACATCCCATCAGTCTGAACCCCACTACCTATTAGTTTCCTAACTTCCCTGCTGCTTCTCAATTACAGATGATTTTCTCCAAGGAGGTAATTTGGTTTTATCATCTCAGTTTGCCTAACATCTCTAATACATTCCTTGGCACTGTGCAGAGAGCTCCTTAATGATTCTGACTCTTCCTGTGCAGTTATTAAAAAAAAAAATACAGGCCATACTTTTTTTTTTTTTTTTTTTAAGGATTTTCTAAAAGCCACAGAATAGAAGCAATTCTCTAGTGGTTTTTCAAGGGTGGCAAATTGTTTCTTTTGGGGAAATCTTTATAAATCTCAAATAAAAATTTAAAATATTTATTTTATATGCATCTGTACACATGTGTTCATACACATGTGTCACAACACATATGTAGAGGTCAGAGAACAACTTTTGGAATTCTGTTCTCTTTTTTCACTATGTAAATTCTGCGCATTAAATATTTTTATGTATTTTTTTTATTGGATATTTTATTTATTTACATTTCAAATGTTATCCCTTTCCCCAGTGTTCCCCTTCGCAAACCCCCTATCTCATCCCCCTCCCCCTGCTTCTATGAGAGTGCTCCCCACCCACCCAAGCACTCCCATCTCACCACCCTAGCATTTCCCTGCACTGGGGCATCAAGCCTTCACAGGACCAAGGGCTGCCCCTCCCACTTAAATCATTATATTTAAATATAATTCACATAAAATAAAATCTAACATTTTCACATATACATGTGGGCATTTAAAATAAATTTCTATGTGGCAGAAATGGTACAATTTTGTAAGTATTTATTTTCCCTGACAGAAACACTGAACCTGTTAAAAGCTAATATCAATTCCTCACCACCTCATCTATCTCCTAGCAAGTAATTGGTCAGTTTAAATGAATTTGTCTCTTTGTAACATTTTTTATATATATAAATGAAATCATAAAGGCTGGGGATATAGGTTGGTGGTATAGTGCTAATCTAACATATCCAGGACCCTAGTTAAACCCATAATTATCATAAAATGAATAAATAAATGGAATCACACAACATAAGGCTTCAATGTGTGGCTTTTTTCACATAAGATATTATTTCCAAGGTTCATCCATGTTGTAGCACACACCAATGATTTGTTCTTTTATATGGCTGAATATATTCCAAACATTGTATGTTCACTGAATGGATATACATTTTGTTTATCTGTTCCTCAGTGGCTGGGTATTCAGATTCTTTCTACTATGAATAAAGTTACTATGAACCTTTGTGTACACATTAACATTTTTAATTTATAATTTTATGCATACAGGTGTTTTGCCTGCATGTATATCTATATGCCACATGTATACCCAGTGCCCAGAAAAGGGCACTGAATTCCTTGGAAGTGGACTTACAAATGCTTTGTAAGCCAGTATACGGGTACTGGGAATAGAACCCAGGTTCTCTGGAAGCACAGTCAGTGGTTTTAGCTACTGAGTCATCTCTTCAGTCCCCTGATGAGGGGAATTTCTGGGTCAAATGATAATTCTACATTTTACTTTTGCAGAGACTGCCAAACTGCTTCCACAATGGCTGTGCAATTTTACATTTCCACTACCAATGTACAAAAGGCCCAATTTTTATACATCTTCACCAATACTTCTTATAGTCCATGTTAAAAAAAAAAAAACATAGTTGTCATGATATCTATGAACCACAATGACTGCAAAGCAATAATAGCCCTCATATGTTAGAACAAACTAAGAGCAGTCTAACTGGACTTAAGGCCCATTTAACATTTCTAGTACTAGTACTAGTATTCCTAATACTAGTACCAGAAACTTACCCAGCTTCCCTGGATTAGTGAAGTCATGGATCTTAGAAGACCCTACTACCACCACTTTACTAGACAAGCCTAATTCCAAACTGCATTCTAAATGTTATCTTTATATCCACAGATAAGTGTAGGCACTACCCTCATCAAAGAAGCTTCTCTTTAACAGCAAATGGAGGCCATCACAGAAAACCACAAGTGGATACAATAGAGACTAATAGATTGTCGGGGATCCCTGGTGGATATATCTATAACATACCTCTTGCATCTAAGTCTCAATAACATCCTGAAAGATTGGGAAGAAAGATTCTAAGAGTCAGACAACCAGGAAGACTGCTGTGAGACTATGACTCCTAGAAATGGCTGCCTAAACTAAGACCTGAAAATGACAGCATCAATAGACAATCGACAAAAGTTTACACCAGCATGGGTGATACTCACAAAAGCTGGAAACCTGGAGCACTACAAACTGAAAGGCAAGCTCAATAGATTGTTTAGCTGGTTGCTTCTTCAGATTGCTTTCTTGTCTGGTCCCTGCTTTTACGCTGCTGTTGAGCTTGTCTGAGTCTTCTTTGAAGCTTGGCTAGTCTGAAAGTGACTCTAAGCAGTCTACTGTTTGTTTTGTTGTTTTTTATTTTTTCTTCACTAATTTATTTATTCCCTTTACATCCCAATACCAGATCCCCCTCCCCTCCCAGTACACCCTCACACAGATCTTTTCCCTATTCCCTCTTTCTCTTCTCCTAAAAGGGGGACCAACCCCCTGGGTATCACCCACCCTGGCACATCAAGTCACTGCAGGACTTAGGCATATTCTTTCCAGTGGAGGCCAGACAAGGCAGCCCAGTTAGGGGACTGGATCCACAGGCAGGCAACAGAATCAGGGATAGCCCCACTCCAGTTGTTGGGGGACCTACATGAAGGCCAAGCTTCAAATCTGCTACATATGTGCAGGGGGCCTAGGTCCAGTCCATTCTTGCTCTTTGATTGGTGATTCAGTGTGATAGTTTGAATATGCTTGGCCCAGGGAGTGGCACTATTAGGAAGTGTGGCCTTGTTGGAGTGGGTATGACCTTGTTGGAGTAGGTGTAGCCTTGTTAGACTAGGTGTGGCCTTGTTGGAGGTAGTGTGTCATTGTGGGCATGGGCTTGAAGACCCTCATTGTAGCAGCCTGGAAACCAGTCTTCT
Source organism: Uromys caudimaculatus (assembly GCA_028551405.1). Lineage (NCBI taxonomy): Eukaryota > Metazoa > Chordata > Mammalia > Rodentia > Muridae > Uromys > Uromys caudimaculatus. Next base: position 106,216,092 of record CM052701.1, read on the forward strand.
CCTGTCTGCCTTTGGAACAAAATGTTGAATTCAGCTTCTCCTGAGCCATGCCTGTCTGGCTGATAATGGACTGAAACTCTGAACCTGTAAGCCAGCCCCAATTAAATGTTGTTCTGATAAGAGTTGCCTTGTTCATGGTGTCTGTTCACAGCAGTAAAACCCTAACTAAGACATTCAGTCTCTAGGAGTCCCCAGGGGTCCAGGCTAGTAGACTTTGTTGGTCTTCTGGTGGAGTCCCTGTCCTTTTTCGGTCTCTCAATCTTTCCCCAACTCTTCCTCAAGATTCCCCAAGTTCCATCTAATGTTTGACACCAACAACCCAATTAAAAATGTGGTACAGAGCTAAACAGAGAATTCTCAACAGACAACTCTCTAATGGCCAAGAAACACTTAAAGAAATGTTCAGCGTCATTAGTCATCAGAATGGCTAAGATCAAAAACTCAAGGGACAGCACTTGCTAGTGAGGATGTAGAGCAAGGGGAACACTCCTGCTGGTGAGAGTGTGAAATAAATTTGGCAGTTTCTCAGTCTACTGTTTGTATAATACTCTTGGAACAAGGACTAGAGAATCTAGACAGTTTCAAGGACTTCCTGTCGTAAGGAGTTTCCTTGCAGGATTTTGACCTCACTCAGAAATCCTGATGTTTCATTTCCTTGTAAATAATTTGTACTAAATAACCTGGTGCTTTCTTTTTCTTTTATATCCTATGTCTTAACAAGTTTCCTTCCAAGATTAACCTCAGAGGCTTTAACCTTAGAGGAAAACAGCTACATCAGTTATCTAATACTAAGTGGTCAACTTTGAAATCATAAACACATAAACAACAAAAATAGACTTAGTAAGTTTTATATGTGCGTGCACAAACACACACACACACACACATACACACACAAACACACGGGTCCAATAATAATAATAAAAGAGGCCACCAATTTAAGAGAAAGTGAGGGGAGGAACATGGGAAAGACATGAGAGTGACTGGAAGGAAGGTAAGGGTTAGGATATAACTATATTTTACTTAAAAAGTCTTTTAAAGGCTGGAGAGATGGCTCAGCAGTTAAGAGCACTGACTGCTCTTCCAGAGGTCCTGAGTTCAATTAGCAGCAACCACATGGTGGCTCACAACCATCTGTAATGAGATCTGATGCCCTCTTCTAGTGTGTCTGAAGACAGAGACAGTGTACTCATAAACATAAAATAAATAAATAAATAAATAGATAAATAAATAAGAAAGATTAAAAAAAAGAAGGAACGAGACATTGGAACTTCTTTAATATATATATACACTTTTAAAAATGGATGGGATATTAGCCTGGATGTGAAGCAGTATCAAATTGTGGTTTGGTTTTCCTTTCTGTTATGTTTAATGATAACAAACATTCTTCAATGTACTTTTTTTGGCTACTTATCTTGGTCAAACTGGAAATAATTTCCATTCAAATCCTTTGCCTATCTTCTACAAACCTTATTTTCCTTTATACACTAATGCAAAACAGTGGAACTGCCAACGAAGTGATCACTATGTGTGGCTTACAACTCTGGGGCTTTTATAGCATTCTGGGTTTTCAGGCATACAAGGCAGGACCACTGAGGCTCTGCTCTACATCTGGGGCTTCTGCTCTTATTTCCTCTTCTCTTCTGAAGAACAAAGACTGCCTATGAGAGGCATGATCTCAGGGGAAATGGTCACTGATGTAAAAAGCTCCTTTCTTTTCAGTAACACTGCTTTTTGGCACATGGCACTTTTAACCTGAATGAGTTTCAATTTACTAATAGTTTTCTTTTGCTCCTTGCAATTTCTTTTGGTGCCTTATCTAAAGAACCATGACCTAATCTAAGAAAACACATATATTTTCATATGTTTCCCTAGAAGTGCTTTATAGTTTTAGTATTTACATTTGGCCATTAATTTTATATATGATTTGAGATAGGGTTCATATTTATTTATTTTTATTGTGAGGCTATCTAGATGTCCTGACAGTGTTTATTGAAAATATTTTTCTGATGAGGAATACCCTTAGCTACTTTGTTAAAAATCAGTTGCCTATATGTCAGTATTTTGTTTAGGGTGATGACAGAGGTTGAACCCAGGGACTTGTACATGGTAAGCACATGTTCTACCGCTGAGCTATAGCCCTAGCCCCACAATGCTGTTTTAAACACAGAGGCATGAACAAATACTTCAATAATACTATCAAATAATCCAATATCCTATCATTTTAAGATAGCAAATAAACCAAATCCTATCATTTTAAGATACTAAATACATTTCTAAGTAACTTACCAGGCTTAATAATAATTTCCAGGTTTTAATTGCAAGGATCATAGTGTAATTACTTTTGAAGAATTGAAGGAATAGTAATTCTTCACTTGTTCCACTTAGGAATTTAATTCTCACTGATACCTCTGATAGATGAAAAAGTACTATTTTGATATTTTATTTAAATTCTTTCTCATTCAAAATTATTTAAGGATATGCGCTTGAAGCCACTCCTATGGTCAGGTGTTCTTTCTCACTTTCTCTATGTTTGCTCTGTTCAAGGGAAAAAAAATACTTAAGACTATTTACAAAAAATAAATAAGGAGGCAAGAAAAGCACACTAGTTCAGATGTTAGAAGTGATCTCACCTTGAAAGGCTGTACATATAGCAATTTGTCAATGTAAACCACACTTCTGTTTTAAAATCCAGTATACTAGAACCTTGAACTGAGACTCTATTTGGCTTAAGGTTTTGCTCTATTACTGGCTAATCCTTAGTTATTGGCCACTAAATTTTCAGTGACCCAAGTTACTTTCTCATCAGTACAAAAATGATGCTTGGACAAGATTTCTAAGTAACAAACTTACTTTACAGTTCTTTATTCTGTGAATGAAAAATGTCTATTCCATTAAAAAGGTATATCCTTATTTTTAAAAACCTAAATGCTGTATTAAAAATACCTTCATCATATGCAAATAAATTGTGGGGCTATTTTCAATTCTTTAGGTCCTTGAATGAGATCACAAGATGTCATTAAGAGGAACTGCTAAGTAAAACATACATGGGTGCATACTACTCTCTGAAATAACAAACTGAGGAATTTTTTCTTGACACAAATAAATAAATGATACATTTAATTCAACCAAGAAGAGAAATGTGTGTTACATTAGTGATACTGACCAGAGGAAAAGGAAAGTCTCTGGGGGTAGTTACATATCAATTACATTTTGGTGTGCTTTTCTGGGAAAAACTGTCACTTTCCAAGAAAATATTTTGTATTTGGAGTAAGCATGCTTAAATCCAAACCGCATGGCCAATCATCTCCTTCTCTTCAGTTACAAGTACTTCTAATTTTAGCAGGTACTGGTGAAGGGACTATACAGTAGACACTGACATGTGGACAAAACTACCAAATACACTATCTTTTTCATTTATTACCACTTTCAGCTAGGTGGAATATGTGTAGGTAAGGCTCCTGGAAGAGGTAGAACAAGAATGAAGAAGCTCAGGTCACTGACATTGGTAAGTGGTTAGATAATTTCTGGACATACTATAGTTCAATCGTTTTATGAAAAAGAAACTCTTTATCATGGTTAGCCACTGTTCTGCAGGTTTCTAAAAGAGAAGAGATGTGCTATATCCAATTCAGTAATATTTAAGACAGGCCAGTGCTGAACACATTGTATATGATGTTTTTCCCCCCTCAGGAGACAAAATAGTCACGGAGTTTACCTTTTCTCCCATTAAACCTGGTAATTTAGTGAGGTGGACATGTAAGAAAAAAAAAAAAAACTAACCAAGAAGCTAATTATAAATGTTAGATAAAAAGTATGAGCATATTTCGATAGGGATTTGGCTAGAAAAAGAATTATTTGCAAGATTTCATCCAGTGGTTGAGGACTTTTATGCATTTTTGTGTTAGAATTGAAGAATTTACTGATAAAGAACCAAGCAAGATTAAAGTTCAAATAAAAAATTCAATCAGAAAAAATGTGAAATGTGGAACCTTTACCAGATAGTGCCTTGGTGAGTGTGGGCCTTGAAATTTGATAGTCTGACCCTACTCTTTGTCCTCTCTCTGCCTCCTTACTAGATTAGTGTGTCCAGGGTCTCACACTTCTGCCACCAGCCCTAAGTGTATAGCTGTATCTGTCTTACAGTATGAAAGGATGAGGCAGGAGGACTGTAGCAAGTTTGAAGTCAGCCTGAACTATATAGTAAGTTCCAGACTTGCCTGGACCATATAGTATTACCCTGTCTCCAAAAAACAAGCAAGAAAGCGAACAATAAACAAAAAGTAAACAGTTTATCATATGAAACATAATAGAGGCCATAGTCCTTAGGGACATTTCTGAAGTATCTTCTGCAGCATCTATGTGTCTCCCAGACTATACATGAAGCTACATCATTATGTTCTTCACTCACTGTAAGATGGTTAAAGAATTGATTTCACAAAGCATGGAAATACCCTTGCACTCTGATTTAGAATTACCACCAAAGCTCATGTAAAGTATTGAGTCTTTAGACTAAAGAAAAGTTATCTATGAAAACAAAACAAAATCCCAATGATACTTTAAAAAAAAAAAAAAAAAAAAAAAAAAAAAAAAAAAAAAGGAAGAAGGTAAGACTGGATGCCAAGACATGGAGTACAGGCTAGGTAAGGAAACAATGTGAGGATATTTAAAAAAAAACTATTGCTATGTTCTACATGAAAGTGACATGGAGTAAAACTAGAGAAAATAAAAGATGAGTGGATTCAAGAGACATTTTAAAGGTGAAATTGACAGAAGTTTTGATGGCCAACTTGATATGCATTAACAGATAAGAAGGCAGAACTTGAGCATTCGTGATTGTAAACTAGACAGGTAAGGGGTGCCAGGACCTCAATACAGAGTATAAAATGATTCTGTTGCAGATGGCCCATCAATAATTTTCCAGAATATTAAAGGAATAGTAGTGAAAGACACAGGGTAAGAGGAAGAACATTTGGTGGGGGTGGGTAGGGTGGCTGAGAATACACTGAATTAAATTTTGAACAAGCATGCTAAAAAAGATAATTAATTAGAACAGCCAATAAATTGATAATTTATTAGAACTAAAGGTTAAATATGTTTTTTTTTCTGTTTGTATTCCTGGCATCTGTTTTGAATGTTCTGACACTGGTATACCTTTGAACAGTAATATTCAAATATTTTCACCAAGAAAAATGCAGGAAAAAAATCATTTTTGAAAAGAAAATAGAAAATAGATAGAATCAGGAATATTATTATATCACTTTGTATCACCAACATTTAATACTTTTTTCCTCTCCCATATATAAACCAAAAAAGATAGGCTCACTTATTTATCTGTAAATGCTAGAAGGAAAATTAGGAAATGCATAAAACTTGTCATTGTAACATAATTCTACTCACAGAACCATCTCTTTAGCCCTTGAATGCACGTCTTTTAAAAATCTCTTTTCTAATCTGCCAAATTTATGACAATAACGTATGACTAATAATTTTTTTTAAAAGAGAAGTAGTTTGTATCATCTTAAGTACTTAACATGAAATCTTTGAAAAATATTTTTGAGTAATCTTTTAAAAGATCCTCCAAACATAAGAGAACAATATAAGAAATGCCATAGGCTGTACGAGATTAATAAAGGGAAGCTGTTTCTGAACTAGTACTTAAAGTCTTAGGAGTCAGCACATTAGCCCCCTTCTAGCAACCTGAGTCACAGCATCAGAACAAAGGAAGGATGGCTATAAAGGGGGACAGCTCTTGAATAGAGAGTGAAATTTCAGGACAGAGCTTTTCACAAAAAACTCATTTTTTCTTTAAATCACAAGTTTAAAACTGCTGAGCAGCATTTAGCCTTGAGAATATCACATCGATAAATAGGAAGAAGCAAAGGCCTTGTAATTATAAAGCCATAACCTGCATGCTCTTAACCACTGGCATAGCTCCTCATACCTCAGTGTTAATTTCCCAGAGGACATCTAGAGGCTGTTGGGCAAATGGCTGCAAGTCACAACTTGTTTTATTAGAAGTAACTGTGAGAACACCAATGAGAAAGTAAATAAGGTTTCAGACCTCTCCAAATCTCTATTTCCACTTAGTCTCAAGATGTTTAGGGTGTGACTTTAAATGTATAATGTACATTTAAATCTAAATTCAATATTTTTATACTGTGTAGCTTATTCTCATTACAACTGCTGAATATTCCTGATAAGCCCCATCTACTCCAGATCCTTGGGTAGCCTGGCAATTTTTCAGATCTGCATCTATGCCACAATTATCCAATTTTTCACCCTTTCTTTAAGGTCACACCAGTTTCTCCTAAATATGAAGATTCAGATCTTAAAAATTTTAGCATTATTTTTGTGCCATCCTACTGTAGGGAAGGAAGAGATGACTATAAATTTGATCTTCTATATCGATTCTATTTATCTCTGAAAAAATTAAATGATATAAAATTGAGTACAGACAATTTTCATAAAACATACTGTCTCTAACAGGATTTGTGAGTTTAGATATCTCTAGATGGACCTTTCCATGGACCTCATTCATCTGCCGGTTTAAAATGTTTAGGATGTGGTTATAACATAATTTACTTCTGGAAAATACATTAGGATCATCAAGCAACAAATATCAGCAAATTGTATACAAGTCTTCTTAGACGATAATTCTGTGTAAGGGGAAAATGTCACACATTTTAAATCACTGTCATGGGTCATGTTATAGCAGGAATATGTAAAACATACCTCCATACATGATCTGCCTTTTGGACTGTTTCTGGAGATGGAAACACAAACAGTAGTTGCTAATGTAGACTTTCTATTTCTCTCTAGTTTTTCAAGACAGGCTTTCTCTATGCAACCCTTGCTGTCCTGGAACTCACTCTGTAGAGCAGGCTGGCCTCAAACTCAGAGATCTACCTGCCTCTGCCTCCCAAGTGCTGAGATTAAAGGAGTGCACCACTACCATCCAGCTACAGAACACTTTCTCTTTAAAAAAATACGTATTTTGATGCTTTGGCTGATGGCTTAGAACAACATTGAGATATAGCCATGGGCCAGGGCAATTTAAGTTCTTTGTTTGATTTGCATCCCAACAATGAAGGAAGTAAAAAGCACTTCTCTAAACATGAGACAATAGCACAAAAAAATGTCAGGCTGCACAAGGGGTTTCCTATTCCTCATGGAAAACTACAAGGACTAGTGTGGAATCAGACATATATTTGCCAGATGCTTTATATAAACCGCCTGGCTTATAAGCTTTCTGTTGCAGGAGCATATATTCTGGTACTCTGAAGATAAGAAAACCCAACTTCAAAAGGGCTCGTAAGTTACCTAAGGTCACAGAACTAGAAAATGGAAGTACTGGATGAAAATAGGTCTCTGATGTGAAAATACAATCTTTAGTTCTTTGCTGTTAATTTAGTCCTGTTTTGGTTTTTTGTTGTTGTTGTTTATTTGTTGGGGGGGGGGGGTTTCCTGGCTGTCCTAAAGGGCCAGGCTGGCCTCAAACTCAGAGATTCACTTGCCTCTGCCTCTTGAGTGCTGAGATTAATAGCATATGTCACCATGCTTGGCCTATCTTCCCCCCTCCTTGTTTTATTTGATTTTTCTAGAAAGCAAGGTCTTGTTACGTAGCCCAGACTCTTGTTATGTACCCCAATCCCTCAGATTTGCCATTACCTTTCTTTAGCTTCACAGGCTCCTAGCCTTTTAAAATAAACTTATCTTATTTTTCAGACATAATAATGTAGACTGTTTTCTCTGGAGCCAGTATTATACTGCTAAAGGAGTCAGCCAATCCTGGATAAAGGAAGAAAAACCAAGAGAAAATAGCGGTGCTTTAGGAGCTCACTAAGACTTGGGGATATTGGTGCAAAACAATTTTGTACCTCCAAGAATCTACTTCCACCAGACTGAAAAACCACAGGCCTAATGGTAAAAATTCTAGCATATCCACCCTAAAGTGATACGTAATTCTTTAAGGTCTACTTTGTTTGTTTGTTGGGTGAGAGACAAGTGTGGAAGAGTTAGGATGTAAGGAAGACCCCCTCCTGGGTCTCCCCAACTGCTGAGTCTTCTGGGTAAAGGTTCTGTTAGGACTTACACTTGCAATGAGAGGCCAATTCAAACTTAATGCAGTTTCATGACAGGGATAGGAAACCACCTCAAAAACATCAACCTCTTCTACTTGGCCCTAGAGGAGAACAGCACCAGCCTTCCCCAAACCCTTCCAGGTATGAATAGTAAGAATTCACATTCTATTCAAATAGTTGCCACCTGACCAGGGTAAAAGGTGAGAACAAGAAAGAAGCATTCCATCTTTTCTGTATCTCAATTATAGTTCCTCTAGATTTAGTAGTATCTAGTTTAGAATCAGGAGCAAAACCCAGAAAAATCAGTCAATAACAGTGTATATACATAAATAAGACACTCTCTACTCTCAGTTTTGGATGGGTTTTCCTTACTCAAAAGAAAATGGGAAAGAACCATCATTCCTAACATTAATGATCATTTATCACTTCCAGGACTATATAAGAAGCAATCAGCCAATTTCTCAAATGACAGCTTGCATTTCTAATCTTACTTTTCATGTCATGAACTTTAGTTATGGATATGCTCATAGTATGCCACACTCAGCAATTTCTATATTCCAAAATATACAGCTGATACAAAAAATTATTATAGCTCCAACAGTGTCAAAAAGTTTAGTTCTGTGTTTTTTACTATAATCTGGTTAGCTAAAATTATCAGATAAACAAAATAGGGCATCTATACCAGCTGAACTAAAGAGTCCTTGAGTAACGCTGTAAATGTTAGAACCTGGTGGAAATGTGTCTCTCAAGAAGGAAATATTTTATAAGACCACACCCATGAGTTTCAGTTTTGCTTCACTTCCTTGTTTTCTCCATAGTACATGGGGATGTATGCGCTAGGAGATCTTGTCACCATGTAAACACCAAACTGTGTACTTAGACACACTTGATAGTATAGCTTACTACACATCCAGGCTGTTTGCCACAGCTACCATCAGATATGGTCTATCTGACCATCAGGAATATGACTGTACTTTCTTTCTCCAAAATTCCTTATCAAATGCAAGGGACTCAAGTATATAATTAGAGAACAGAACATCAGAAAGAAAACTGGGTATATGTTTTTCTACCTCTGAGCTAAGTATAAATAAGGCACTTACTCAGTAAGCTGTGCTTAGGGACAGGAGTGATTACTCTGTTGTGGGTTTTATGGAGTTAGGGTAGAGTGAGAAAGAGAAGGGAAGAGGAGAAAAGAAGGGAAAGAGGGAAACAGACAGACAGAAACACTCCACATGTGCTCTCAACTGCTTTTAAACTTGTTATTCTCCTGTCTTGGCCTGCCAAATGGTGAGATTGCAGGCAATGTGCCACCTCATGAGTCATGTTTAAGAGGTAGGGACCATGTTAGAAATGAGAGATAGAGAAGTGAGGGCATGAAAAAAAAATTTTTTTATTGGATGTTTTCTTTATTTACATTTCAAATGTTATCCCCTTTCCAGGTTTCCCCCCTCCCGGAAATCCCCTATCCCATTTCCCCTCTCCCTGCTTCTATGAGGGTATTCCTCCACCCACCTACCCACTTCCACCTCCCTTCCCCCGAATTCCCCTACACTGGGGCATCAAGCCTCCACAGGAGCAAGGGGCTCCCCTTCCATTGATGCCAGATAAGGCTATCTTCTGCTACATACATAGCTGGAGACATGGATTCCTCCACGTACACTCTTTGATTGGTGGTTTAGTCCATAGGAGCTCTGGGCGGTCCTGTAAGTTGATATTGTTCTTCCTATAGGGTTACAATCCCCTTCAGTTCCTTCAGTTCTTCCCCCTAGCTCTTCCATTAGGGTCTGATGGTTGGCTGTGAATATCTACACCTGTATTCATCAGGTGTTGGCAGAACCTCTCAGGGGACAGTCATACCAGGCTCCTGTCAGCAAGCACTTCTTGGTATCCAAAATAGTGTCGGGATTTGGTGACTGTATTTGGGATGGATTCCCAGGTGGGGCAGTCTCTGGATGGCCTTTCCTTCAGTCTCTGTCCTACACTTTGTCTCCATATTTGCTCTCATGAGTATATTGTTCCCTTTTCTAAGAAGGACCAAAGTACCCACACTTTGGTCTTCCTTCTTCTTGAGCTTCATGTGGTCTGTGAATTGTATCTTGGGTATTAGGAGCTTTAGGCCTAATATCCACTTATCAGTGAGTGCATGCCATGTGTGTTCTTTTGTGACTGGGTTACCTCACTCAGGATGATATTTTCTAGTTCCATCCATTTGCATAAGAATTTCATGAATTCATCATTTTTAATAGCTGACTAGTACTCCATTGTGTAAATGTACCACATTTTCTATATCCAATCCTCTGTTGAAGGACATCTGGGTTCTTTCCAGCCTGGCTATTATAAATACAGCTGCTATGAATATAGTGGAGCATGTGCCCTTTTATATGTTCATATTAATTGGTTCTAATAAGTAATATATATTAGGGACATTCATAGATGAGAAAACTACAGAGAATGTTTGTATTCAGTATGCCACATGAAGAGGACAATTATGTGGGGGGAGAGCAGCACCTATAATTTGTGAGATTTAATCTGAAAGAAATACCTTTAAAATGTTGAGAAATGTCACTATCCAGTGAAAATATTTCTGGTTTTCAGATGGCAAATATATGGAGTCATGAAATTATGATACAGAAAATGCTGCATAGTAAACAGTCATCAAGCCTAAACTATTAAACCATCCCGTAATAATAGCTGATTTGCAGGCTCAACTAATTTTCTTCAAGCAATTTAAAAGAACAGGTTCTTCATACTGAGCGGATGGAAGTCCTTGATTTCCATCTTGATAGCAAGCAAGTTTGCAGCAAAATTACTTAACTGTATGTGGTCCATTACTCAATAAACCATTTCCTATTCTACTGCAAATATTTTAAGGACTCATACTTTTAACTTGCTAAGTAAACAGTAAAACAGAATTCTTATTAGTTTTCTTAGCCTAGTCAATTTCAAGTAATTCCCTATTTCAACAACCTAAAAATTAGATGTTATTTTCACTGTTAACACCCTTTTGCATGTGTATGTGAAGTATTAGTGGTAAATAAAAGTTATTGATACATAAACTATCATTATGGAGATTTTTATCTCTGAGGGAAGAAAAGTCAAGTCATTGTCCAGGATATTTTTCTGTGAGAAAATCAGCAATATTTATTCCTCCAATTTCTTTCCCTTAAAAACAAGAAACAAAAATCCAAAAGTCCCTTTAAAACTACAGTTATTGCTGGACCTTGTGGTACAGGTCTGCGATCCCAGTTAGCAGGAAGGTTGAGGTAGAAGGATCGTAGGTTCAAGGCCTGTCGGGCCTACCGTGTAAGATCAAGTCCGGAAAGTGAAACCAAAGCTCCTTGAATTAAACCCAAATAGATGAGAAGGTGAGGACATCAATTATAACAGAGCAGAGAACTGCTCTACTAATCTTAGCCAAACACTAATCCAGCACACAAAATGAAAAATGAAGTAGCTAGGAAAGTGCTATTAAGTAAAACACAATGCTTTTTTATCCCCTTCTTCAAATGGAAAGGTGTTGCTTCTTCTGCATAGCAAAGTTCTATACCCTGAAGGAAACTATCAGCTTCTCTCTATTGTTTTTAGTTTTTCATTTTTGCTGGGAAACTTCTTATTTTAATGGTTATAACCAAGTTGACACTGAGCTGTAGCCAGATTGCACAGGCAAATTAAAGAAAATGGGTGAGAAATTACACACTATATTTCACACACAGTTCAGGATAAAGATAATGGTGTGTTACATATGCATGGAGCAGAGTTTTAAGGACTGGTTACAAGCCAATCACTATACAAAAGTTGTCTTAGTTAGGGTTTCTACTGCTATGATAAAACACCATGATCATGGACAACTTGGGGAGGAAAGGGAGTTTGATTCCACATCACACATCACAATCCATCATCAAAGGAAGTCAGGGCAGGAACTCAAATAGGACAGGAACACAGAGGCAGGAGCTGATGCAGAGGCCAAACAGGCCATGGAGGAGTGCTGCTTACTGCCTTGCTCCTCATGGATTGTTCAGCTTGCTTTCATACAACACCAGCCCAGACATAGCACCACCCATAATTGGCTGGGCCCTCCTACATCAATCACTAATTTAAAAATGCACTGCCCATAGGCCATCCCCCTAGATGCATTTTCTCAACTAATGTTTTCTCTACTCAAATGACTCTAGCCTGTATCAAATTGACATAAAACTAGCCAGCACTTTTTAACTAATAGTTTATGATTGATATATAAATAACCACGTTAACTAATCTATTGTGTATGTATTTGTCAGAGGACTCTGTAGAGTCAGCTCTCCTTCCAACTTCCTTAAATGGATACCAGGGTTCAAGCCCCAGGCTGCCAGGCTTGTACAGCAAACACCATTACCTGCTGAGCCATCTAGCTAGCCTTTGAATAATTAACTTGAATTTAAAAAATATAAAAAATTTAAAAAACATATAGTTATTTATATATAGGTATAAATGGGAGGGGTGTATGTCATGGTACATGCCTGAAAGACAGAGACTTGTGAGAGTTGGTTCTCTCTCTCTATCATGTGGGTCCCCAGGATCAAACTGAGGTCATCAGACTTGGTGACAAGCTTCTTTACTTCGAAAGCCATGTAGTTGGCCCTAGAATTATTACCTTTTATAAATGACTTATTTCAGACATGTTTTGATTACTTTCAAGAATCACTTTAGACGGGTAATGGAACTTAGCAATATATATCTGAAAACAATGCAGGATATGCCATGATACTGCTTTGACTGGAATGCAGGCATTCTAGTGAATGGTTATCTTAATTTATGACTGAGTTTTCTATGGTAAAAATAATTATTGGGGCTGGTGAGATGGCTCAATGTATGACACACATAAAAAGCCAGGTGAAACAGTATTCCTATGGTGAGATGTAATAAATGACCCGAAGCTGGGTCACCTAGACTGGAGTATACCCAGCTCCACAGAAACAAGACCCCACTTTAACAAGGTGGAAGGTGAAAACAGAATCCTGAAGGCAGTTCCTTCTGACTTTCACATGTGTATCATGGCATACACATGCTAATTTCATGCCCCCTCCCTCACATACATGCACACCCACATGAAATGAAATTTGAAAAAAATATTGACATGTTACCATATAATGATTGTTTTTAAAAAATCATACTCATATAAAGGTAAGTGGAAAATAAAAATGGTCTGCTAATACAAAACCACTATTCTTTTGATTATAATTATTTATCTTTTGTCTCTAACATTTTAAAGACACAAATATTATTGGGGGTGATTTTAACTCATTTGTGTTCAGTTATGTCAAGTGAAGTTTGTGTTTTTATCTTCTTAGTCACTATTCTATTACTGTGAAGAGACATCATGACCAAGGCAACTTAGAAAAGAAAAGCATTCCATTGGGGCTTGCTTACAGTTTCGGAGGCTGGTTCATGAACATCATGTCATTTGGAGACAGTACCTGAGAACTTTAAATCATGATTCTCAGCAGGGCAGAGAAATAGTGAGGGCCTTTTGAAACCTCAAAGGCCATCCGCACTGACACACCTCCTCCAGCGAGGCCACACGACACAATTGTTCCGAAACAGTTCATCACACTGGTGACTAAGGTATTCACGTTCACATTTATACTGCTACTTCTCCTCTGCCTGCTGTGCTAAACTTCAATAACTGAAGGAAAAGAGGAAACTATCAGAAGAGGTTAAAAAAATACCTTTCAAAATCAAGATTATAAACTACATTTAGAGAGGGAAACCAAAGGACTACATTTTGGGTGGATAGCCAATGCAGTCCAAAAACAAGAACAAAAACAAAAACTGAGGAGTGTTAGAATAGGCAAGAGTACCTAGTTCTAAGCAACTGAAAATATGCATTTCAGGTCTTTGTAATATGTGTCATATTTTTCAACTCCTAATCTCAAAAAAGATTAAAAACAAACATACAAACAAACAAAAAACTCAAACAAACCCCTAAAACCTGTGACAGAATACACATTACACAATTACACATAGCATAAAATTAGCTATTGTAAACTTTTTTTTCTTTTCTTTTTTTCTTTTTTTGAGAACAGGGTCTCACTTATATAGACCTAAGTAGCTTGCAGACCAGACTGGCCTTGAACTCAACAGAGATCCTGCCTCTGCCTCCTAAGACTGGGATTTAAAGCATGTGCCACCATGCCTGGCTTTTCTTTTTAGACAAGATCTCATATGGCCCAATATTCCTACCTCAAAAAATAAAAAAGAATTTCAGTCAGTTGGAAAAAAACAGATTAACTTTCTTTTGTATGTGTGTGTCTGTGTGTGTGTGTAAGAGTCAGAGGACAACATTGGGGGGCTAGTTCTCTCCTTCTACCATGCTGGTCCTGGGGATGGAACCCTGATGTCAGGCTTAGTGGCAAGCTCCTTTACTTGCTAAGTCAACTCACTCACTTGGTAGTTTTATTTCTCTTGCTTTGACCAAAGCAACTTGAGGATGAAGGGGTTTATTCCATCTTACAACTCATAGTTCATAATCCATCACTGGGGGAATTAGGGTCAGAAACTCAAGTAGAAAGCTGGGGCAAAGATCATGGAGGGAAGATGCTTACTGGTTTGTTTCTCCTGGCTTGTTCATTTTACTTATAAAGTCCAGGCCCACCTGCCTGGGATAATAGTGCTCAGAGCTGGCTGGACCCTCCCACATCAACCAGCAACCAAGAGAATACCTCACAGACAAGTCCACAGACAAATCTGACAGAGACAATACCTTAAATGAGAATTCCTCTTCCTGGTATGTCTGTTTTTATCACGTAGAAAAAAACCTATGATATCATTCATAAGAATAAGTAATGTATCTACAGTGTACAAGAATAACTTCAGATTTTATGAAATAGCACAGGAAATGATTTCAATAATTTTCGAGAGGACAATAATCTTGGATACAAAACCTTAAAGCCACATGACTAATAGTTCTTTAAAGTATTTGGCACATATCATGAAGAGTTACTATATCTGTATCTTCCCCCTGAGTTCTGGGATTAAAAGCCTGGGCCACCATGCCTGGCAACAACTGTACCTTTAAGGAAAAAAAGACGACAAAACAACAACAACAACAACAACAACAACAACAACAAAGCTTGGGAAAAGTGAACAAAGTAAGTGGAGAGGGCATACACAGTAAGCAATGATCTCATTTCCACAGGGGAGCAAAACAACATGAGTACGAGCCTTTAAGAGGTGTGGAAGGTGTTCTCTTACATGATTGGAAATGCTTTAGCTGGGTGGTTTCACTTTCTCCTGTATCATTTGAGGGTGCACGGGCCCCTCTCAAAGGGGACAAAATGACTTTTCGCAAGAGGGTGGTGCTTATTTTTCTGCTAAATGTATATACTGCAAGTCGCAAACAGTGGGGTGTTACTTCACATCCCTTCACTTTCTATCCTATTATTTCTTCTTCATGATAACTTCTCAAAAGTATCTGCCAGAGATAAGACACCCAGGAAGGCTGCTAAGTGCAGCCAGCCTAACAGTGAGAGAGCCTAATTCCTCTGGGGGTACAGACAGCATCTTCCCCCTTGTTCGGATTTCTTGACAAGGACCGCTTTTTTTTTTTTTTCTCTTCTTTTCTTTTGTTTGTTTGTTTTTGGTGTATAATTCGTTGCCAATCAGTTTACACCAGGGTAGAGACTAGTGAAGGTGGCGGCTACTTCTACTCTTTGCGCCTTGGCCACCCATTCTCTCCGGGACCGGTGGGGGGAAGTTACCCAACTTCTCATTGACAAGACTATGATGACACTCCACAGGAAAACAGAGGGAATTGTGCAACTCCCGGGATAAATAGAAAGAGCCTATTAAGCGTTCGAGGGCATAACCACTGGGGCGACCCGCTTCTGCGAGTCAGCCTCTCTCCCGCAGGGAAGTCGAGGACTCCGGGGTCCCCCGCGCACACCGCAGGCCGTGCCGCGCCCCGGGAAGCAGCGAGGAGAGCAGCAGTCACCCAGCCGCGACGGGCGGGGGACCGTCGTCGCGAAGCCGAGGTCACGGGCCGGGAAAGCCCCACAAGGTCAGCCTGGGGACAGGGACCCGCGCTTTCTCTCGCTCAAAATCCCGCTGTAAACTCGCTGTGGCCGCAGCTTCCCTTCTCTGAGGAGACTTCGATGCAGCGCATCCCGCACCCGCTCACACACCCCAGTCCTGTGTCCCCGGACTCGGCCGACCCAGACACCCTGTCTCCGTTTTTTTACTCACAGTCGAGGGTTTGCGCCGCGCTCTCTCACGCCACAGGTCGCCGGTGCCCGGCAGAATGACTGCAGCCGGAAGTTGCTTTCCGTTCCAGTTCAGAGGGCAGCGACTGCGCTCTGAGTCATAAACGCTTCACCTTCCATCCTCCGGGCCAGCCCCGCCCCACGTCCCGCCTCCTCAGAAAACCCCGCCCACCAAGCTCTACCGCTGCCGGGGGTGGGGGGATATACAGGAAATATATCTGACAGCAAGGGAACCCTAAAGATAGGTCATTCGTTTAAAGGTCATTTCAGTGTCTTAGCTAGAATTTTGAGCAAACAATAAATAACTACTTCTAGTATCACCCTATATGTAGATTAGAGAACCATTCCAGAAAAACTTTATATTGTGAAATTCCTGTTTAGAGTAGGTAGGGGAAGGTCAGGAAATTACGGTTTTCACCAGATCCTTATGCAAATGTAATTGAGTTAAAGTCCACAACTTGAGAAATATTACACATACACATCAATTTAGTGTTTCCTCACACTAGTAAACTTTCCAATGGATATACTTGCTAAATAAAATTCAATGTTTAGTAAATTCCCCATGGATTAAAGTTTCTCATTATTCTATTCCCAGATGTGCTTGAATGATAGCTAAGAGAGGTTTCAGACGGGCACAGTGAGAAAATATCTTTTCCATGTTGGAACAAGAGGGTCGGGTTCTGGCTGCCCCAGTTCTCTCTAGTTCAAAGATTCAAAAACTTGTCTGGTTCCAGTCGTAAGCTTGAATATTTGGGGCAACTTTTAAAATTAAATAGTTTAAAACAATTTTAAAACTTACATCAGCTCTCAGAAAACCTGAGCAAGATCCAGCCCATCAACCTGCTACCACAGTAGTGGGAGGAGTTCGCGACTCCATATCCAAAACCTGTATTCCTGAGGAGCTAAGGAGTGGAGGCCAGTTTTATTTAAGGTATGGCCCACGCTTCAGTAGACAACACTATGTCTGAATTATACAGGCAGCACACGTGGACGTGGTGGTCATTTGGGGGGGGAAGGACACAATGTTGAGAGAGGGGATGGATCCAGGAGGAGTTGAGGAGGATTTGATCAGAATACATTGTAGAGCTGGAAAGATGGCTCAGAGGTTAAAAGCAAGAGTGCTCTTCCAAGGCGATCCCTGTTCAATTCCAGCACACACATGGCAGCTCCCAACTGTCTGTAACTCCAGCACCAGGGGATCCAATACCCTCACACAGCCATATATGCAAGTAAACCACCATCACAATAATTTTTTTTTAAAAAAGGAAAAAAACCAAACATATGATTTTTAAAAAAATTATGAAATGTTACTAAAATTTTTAGCAAGCAGAACTTCCCATCTACAATATTTAGATCAAGTAAAAAAAAATTTTTTTTGGCAATAAGTCATCAAGTTAAATGTGATACAGCACTGTTTTCATTAAAATAACCCAAAATGCTTTGCTTTCTCTAGAGCAAGTTTAGGCGCAAAATAAAATTTAAAGGAAGGTTGAAAAAAACTGCTAGAAAGAACAATGCCCGAATTTTTATGAGGAGAAAATAAATTATCAGCTCCTTAAGGCAAATGCAAGGAATACGAGAGATAGTAAGTATATACTAGGAAACTGTCAAACTGCTTGTGTTAGCTCAAGTGACAAAGGGAAGTTTCTGTCCCTGCCAGCCCTTGCCAGCATTCAGTGTTTTCAGTGTTCTAGATTTTGGTCATTCTAACAGGCAATTGTGTCTTGATTGATTTAACTGATGGCTTCTGGCAGAGGAAGTGTTTTCTTTAAGGGCATGGCCCTATGATACAAGAGTATTCTTTGTATATGCTTATATTTGTTGTTTCTTTAAACAGCGCTAGATAGCCAGGAAATCTCTAGGTAACCAGGCTGGCCTTGAACTCACAAACATCTGCTTGCTTCTGTTTCCTGAGTTCTGGAATTAAGGGCATGAAAGGCCATTGGCTACCCAATAATATCTTTGAAAGAGCAGAAATTTCAGATTTTAACGAAATCTAGCTCATTCAGCATTGGTTTTGAGTATGCTTGAAGCTGTTTTGGAAATTTCTTGTTGAAATTATAGAATTAATAAAACATTCAGAACACGAGGCTGAATACATAGGCAGTTAGAAATATAGATGTGCTGCAAACTTTAAATAAGGAAAATATGCATTTCTTAAACATAGATTTTGTTTTGTTGTTTTCCATTTCCATGATGTTTAGCTATGGAGAGAAATGACTGTACGTGTGTAAAGGACCTGAATGTGACAGAATTGTTTTTAAATCAAAACAGAGACATATATTTTATTTTTCCTGTAATGATTATGACTTTCCTCAGCATTGACATTCAATGAAGATTAAAAATATAATATTGTGGACATATGTAGAAGAGTGAAACTAGATCCATATCTCATACCTGTACAAAAAAATAAACAAAAAACAAACAAACAAACAAAACAAAAAAAACCCAACAACTCCAAAAGAACCAAAGTCTTGAATGTCAGAACTGAAACTCTAAAATGGTTAGAGAAAAAAGTAGAGGAGCTCTAGGCTTAGGCAAGAATTTTCAATAGGCCTTTATTTGCTCTGAAAGTAAGGCCAATAATTGACAAATAGGACCTTGTGTTAAATAAGGGAAGATATAGCCTATAGAATGGGAGAAAATCATTATTCAATATATTTGACAATGGATTAATCTAGAATATATAAAGAACTTAATAAATTAAACATGGAAACAACCAATCAAAAAATCAGCCAACGAAATGGACAGTGCTCAAGAGTTGAAATATAAATGGCCAATAAACATATAAAAATGTTAAATCCCACCAACCATGTATTTCCTAGATTTTTAAATAAATATATAAAATCAAAAGACAAAAGTTGAAGTGAAACTATCTAGAGGAACAAGAGGGGCTGAAGGGAAGAGGGAGGCCTGAGAAAGGGAGGATAGAAGGGTATGGGGACATACAATCAATGTACAATATATGCTTTATGAGAACTTTAAAAACTATATTGGATAACATTGGTAGAATTATTTTTGTGTGTATGTATATGCAGGCATACATGTGTTTCTAACATGTGCTTACACACACATGCATGCATGAAGATTGGCTTTAGGTGTTGCTCCTCAGGCATGGCCATCCATATTGTTTTTTGAGACATGGTTTCTCATTAGGACCTGGGGCTGGCTCACTGATTAGAATATGCTTTCTGGCTGATGAGTCCCAGAGATCTGCATATTTCCACTTCTCCAGTGCTGGGATTAGAAGTACACAATCACTACTGACCTTTTATCATGGGTACTGATGCGTAAACTTGGGTTTTTATGCCTGTGAAGCACTTTGCTGACTGAACTCTCTCTCCAGCCCCAGCACTGTAAAATTCTAAAAAGCAATAACGTATTTATGACTTCACATTTAAGAAGTAATGAGTTTAGATATTTGAGGAATAATCTTTTTAAATGATAATGTAATTGCTCCTCACTCATGTTATTATACACTTCTGATTAGTAAGCAGTGAAGTAGCATTGATGTTGGTAGTATGGGAAACTGTAAGCTTTAAAAAAATACCTTGGAGCCTGTGATAGTGTTAGTTATAACTTAACATAATTTAGAATGACCTGGGAAGGGAGTCTTTGTGAAGGGTTGTCTAGATCAGCCTGTAGGCTTTTCTGTGGGGTGTTATCTGTATTACAGTAATTGAGGTGGGAAGACCTGCCCACTTGGATGGCTGCATTCCCTAGGCATGGGCTCCTGGACTGTGTAAGAGTAGAGAAAGCAAGCTGTGTGGAAGCAAGCATGCATTCATTGACTCTTCAGCTCTTGACTATGGATGTGAGCAGCTGTTTGCCATTACTGTTGCCTTTATTTCCCTGCAATGATGAATAGTAACCTGGGATTGTGAGCCAAATAAACCCCTATTCCTCTAAGTTGCTTTTGGCAGAGTATTTTATCACAACATTGGGAAAGGGGAAGAAGACAGGACCTATTTTTGAAGCTAATTAGTATTTTATGGAGAGTTCTGAATATAAATCTAGGAGCAAGGAACTGTGCCAAAACAAATATTTACTCTAGTTGGGAATGTCAGGTATTAGGTAAATCTCTGACATGAAATATCACAATTAATATGGTGCCTTTTGATTTCCAATCACATCTGATGAGTTTTTGTGTCTTAGACTCTCCAACTAAAGTGGATTTTTTTTTAATTAAGAAAAATATGAATACTCACACTATCACAGGGAGCTGAAGATTAAGTCTAAGGGCCAGTACCAAACATGTATGGTTGAGCAGGCTGTGGCCACTTGCTGAGGTTTGTCTGAGTTTTCCCAGAGAAAGACTTTTTTTTTTCCTACCTTGAACAAAAGCACTGTTAAAATCCCTATTACCTGTTGATAAGACACTTTCTGGAAGAATTGGACATGCCTTTTGCTGTGTAAAGGGAAGCAAGTCTAGAGGCCTGAAGAATAGGGAAAAAGCTAATAACAGTCCTATGGCACCTGCTTGTCAGTTGGACAGTGATTGTTTTTATGTGTGACCTACAAGTGGTATTTAGACTCCAGTGTTCCCGATTTGTGTCTTTATTATTTGTTTGGGGGTTAGGATTTGGAGAATAACAATACTGTACTGTGAGTGACATGACGCTCTATAGCCAATGATGTGGAACCAATAAGGAGAGAATGTGAGTAGACAGCTGGGGCTTTGAGTCTCTGCCAGAGCACACTCTTTACATATGACTTCTAGTAAGAAAAGACCCACAATACTTTCTACTTAGCTGGGGTTTATTTTCATAGTGAAAAGTAGACAGTCTGTGTAAGAGATCTCACTTCAGCCCAGCACCCACAGTGCCAAAGCTGATAAATATCAGTTTCAAGTGGAGAGTTAGCTGTGAACTGTACATGTTTATATGGTGTCTCAATTCAAGATCTGTGCTGAAGAGCAAGTAACAACCAGGCAGAAAGTGAGAACCAAGGAGAATCTATGCATCCAATTAGAAAGGGCTACTAGGCTTCAGATAAGTAAATATAAGCTGAGCATAGTCCCAGGATTCAGGAAGCAGAGGCAGGCAGATCTCTGTGAATTTGAGGCCAGTCTCGTCTATATAGTGGGTTCTAGGACAGCTAGAGCTACACAATGAGATCCTATCTCCAAAACAAAACAAAACAAAACAAAACAAAACAAAACAAAACAAAGCAAAATCTAAATGAGCAAACACAAGACAGAACATGCCTTTGAGAAGATTATGCGACATTAAGAAAACTAAAAACAGTGAACACTTTGGCAAGTGATTTATAAGAGTGGCAAATAATAAGAATTCCTTCCCCCCCCCAATTTTTGCATATATATCTTCCTCAATGTTAGTCTGCTTCTACTGCCACTCTTTGTTCAAACCACCATCAATTCATAATTATCATACTGATATTATACCTATTCTCATATTGTCTCTCATCAAAATTTAATGTTATCATGTTCATAGATTTTTTAAATCGCCTACAGTCACTTTATGTCATCTCATCACTTTAACATAGAATCCAAACCACAAGCCTGGAATGACATCTCTACATGGTATCCCAGAATTCAGGAGGTAAAGACAGGAGGATCAGGAATTCAAAGTCAAACTCTGCACATAGAGAGTTTGAGCCAACCTGAGTTACATGAAACCTTATCTCAAAAGAAAAAAATGTTTCCATATTTAGGGCTGAGTATGTAGCCTGTTTAGAGTGCTGGCCTCACATATACAAAACTTTGTGTTTTATCACAGCACCCCACATGTGCCCCATGTGTGGCAGTGCACACTTCTAGTCCTAGCACTCAGGAGCTAGAGGCAGGATCAAAAGTTCAAGGTCATCTTCAGATACAAGTTCTAGTTCGGCCTGGGCTACATGACACCTACCTCTCAGGGGAAAACATAAAGAGCCCAAGACAAAATGAGAATCTTGGAAGTATCAAGAGAATCAGAAGAGGAGCCGGGCTACAGTGAAACACAACTGTAGTCTCATGGGGAGGTAGAGGTCAGCCTTAGAAGCATAGCAAGTCTGGGGCTAGTCTGGGCTACACAAGTCCCTACCTATCTGCCCATCTACCTACCTATCTCAAAAAAGGTGTATCATATTCTATCTGCAAGCAATTATTATTAAGAACAGTGGTAGTTTGGTGGCTAGACATTTGCTTCAGTAGTTAAGATCACTGGGTGCTTTCCCAGAGTACGACACGGTGGCTCACAACAGTCGGTAAGGTAACTTTCAGCAGTCTGTAATACAGTTCCAGGAGATCAGATACCCTCTTCTGGCCTCCAAGGACACTGGGAAACACATTGTATATAGACCTACAAAAAGACATGTCAAAACAGCATATACATACAATTTTTTGGAAGAGATTAACAGTAGTTTTGCTTTGAAAACCATGGAGACTACAAGATCAGGTAAAGGCTGAAAATGCAGGAAAAAAACTATCAACAAAGAATTCTATATCCAGCAAAACTATCCTTCAAAAAATTAAAGAGAATGAAGACACTTTGACATTAAATAAAAGCTGAAGGAATTTGTTGTTAGTAGATTTCTCTAAAGAATGATAAAGAAATACTGGAAAATGAAAAACTTAAAAGCCTACTAGAGTTGAAACTACACAAAGAAACACAACAGCAAAAAAAAACAAAAACAAAAACAAAAAAACAAAAAACCTTTTGTACAATCAATCAACTATGCAAATATAAATTCCAGCATGATTCAATATTTATGTATAATTTCTTCTTTATTCTCTACATGAGCATACAATATATAAAGATAACTTGCAAGAAAGCATAAGAGAGGGATAAAACTGATAGGATAGTCTTTGGATATTACTAAAACTAAGCCTGTATTCATTCAAATTATCTTAATTTCCATGTGCCCCCTAAAAAGTATCTTTTAAAAATACAGAACAGAAAAATGAAAAGGGGCTAAAAGGGCATAATGTGACGGATCGGTTAAATCCAGAAGGTGGAAGTAGTTTAGTAAGGAATGGACAACAGTTTGCAAGAGCTTGCAGAGGCATTTGCTAGTTCAGGGGATGGTGTCTAGGAACCAGGTTACAAGGATGACTCAAGCAGTCCAGGAAGGGGCTTCTCCTGAGAATGCGGACTCCTGCAGTCAGCAGTGATTATGCTTGCCATGCTGTCATCAGCTGCTGGGTCAGGCAGAAAGTCACCAACTTGCATTCACAGAATAGTTTAAGGAAGTGACAATGATGCCAGGACATCTTCAACGCAAACAAGAAGCTGCTGAGAGGGATGTTGACCAGGCAAGCTACCAGATGAGTTGAATTACCCATTGTTACAGAATAGCATCAAAGAACATAAAAGTAACTCTTTGATACTGAGGAGGAAACATCTTACATCATTGTGCTGTGAGTTTTATTTTGCATTTGAACTTCTGAAGTTAAGTTAGGATAATTGGTTCTAACTTGTGATTTCTCCTGAAGAGAAGCTCAGTGGTTAAATTTTGGAAATTCTGAAAACAGACTAACCGTGTTTTTATTGAATTTTAAAGTTGCCCTATTTATTTGACATTAAAGCAAAACTAAAAGATAGCTGAGTTTTTCTTGTGAGCTTTGAATGTCAAAAACCATCTCGTCTAAACTGATCCTCAACCAAATACTTAGTGATATTTTAATTTTATAACAGGCCTTCTATTGTGAATGCATGAAATGATTAATAATCCTTTAAAGATTGTTTTCTTTCAATGAAGAAATATTTCAATTTCTCTATAAGAATGCTGATAGGTAATACCTAAACTTTAATTTGCCAGTAACTCAGAGATGTTATTTCTACTTATTTTATAAATTCCTCAGTGCAAACTAGACAAATCTTATCAGATCTTAGCAGTTTGAATTTCTTGCCTTGCCTTAGGTTGACAGGATTTCTTTGTTATCTGTACTCTTGAGTATGTGCCATTCGTTTATTTTGTAACTTTATAACTTTTTTGTAACTTTGATAGCCATTCACTTTTGTGCTAGACTTCATTTCTAAATATAATATAACTTGAATTATTGAAAGTGATTATGGCATAAGACTGTGCCATTGGTAAAAAAAAAAAAAAAAAAAGTAATGTTCATTGGAGATTTTTTGGGGGGGGAGTTTTTTTTGAGGTTTTTTTTTTTTATGTGACATGATTCATCTACTCTTTTTTTTTTGACATTATTTAAGACCTTTATTAAGATTCATCTACTCTTAGGCCTGGATTTTTTTACTTTGGACTTTTAAAAAAGAAATACATTATAAGAAATACATTCACTAAGTAGTAATTCATTAAGTGTCAGAAGTCTTATTAGTGATTACTTTAAAAATAGATAGAAGGCAGAGCTTGGTCAATGGAAAATCTGACATAACCAAATGATCAAACTATGTTCTCTAGAAGAGACTTACTTTAGATGAAAAGGCGTACATTGATGAAAGTGAAAGATGTGGACTGGAGAGATGGCTCAATGTATAAAAAATTTGCCATGTGAAGATGAGGATTCAAGTTTGAATCCTCAAAACTATACAAAGCCAGATGCTGTAGCACATGTCTATAATATCAACACCTTTATGGGGAGATGGGAGATGGAGACAGGAGAATCTCTGGAAGCTCGGGGGCCCAGTAACCTGGCCTATGCAGTGGGAAAGAAACAAAACAGAACTACAAGCACTCTTCTCAAAGATGGAAGAAGGTGAGAACCACTGACATTTGAGGATATCCTCTGACTTCCACAGGTGCACCATGATATGCATGTACATGAATTCACACATGGGAATGCTTACACACACACACACACACACACACACACATTGTACACAAACACACAAAGATAAAATAACAATAAAAGATGAAAAGTATTTCTGAGTACAGTAATCGAAAGAGAGATGGGTGACTGTACTAATATTATACAGAATCTGTGTTGAGTAAAAACCTTCCATAGGAGACAAACAATAAGAACATATATATACGTATATATATGTATATGTATATATATGAAACATTCACCAAGAAGATAACAATTATACATATAAACAGCAAAGAGGGCCCTAAAGAAATTGAAAAGAACATTTACAAAATTGAAAAGAGAAGCAGACTACAATAATCCTTGGAGATTTCATTATGCCACATTTCATGATAAGAAGAAAAATGGACCAAAGAGGAATAGCAACTGAAACACTACAGTGAGCCAACTGGGCCAAGCCAGCATAAACAGAGCACTGTGCCAAAAGGAAGCAGAACATACACTTTCTGCAAGTGGACAAGGACTCTTCTTCAGGATAAACCAAACACTGCCCCTTCCAAAGTCTCACGGTATCTCAGAAAACTGAAGTCATATGAAATCTTTTCTCCAACCAAGATGAAAAGAAGTTGGGAGTCAATACTCCAAGGAAAACTGGAAAAGATATAAATCTGTGAAAACTGACACATTTTTGAGCCAGAACAGAAATCACAAAAGAAAGTAGATTTCGTTAGATGTTAATGAAAGCAAAATTGCAACACATGAAAGCTTATTTAATTTTTAAAAAGTGCTTAATGAAACCTTAATACCAATTAACATCCACATTAAAAAGAAAACCAGAAGGTGATGAGATAGCACAGTGGTTATAAAGACACTCATCACCAAGACTGACCACAAACAAGGTTGAAGGAAGAAGCAGACACCAGACACGCTCTAGGTGCATCTGATCATCACGCCCAGTAAACACATAAATGTGATAAAAGAAAAGAAAAAAAAAAAAGAAAAGAAAACTTCAAATGGGGAGCTAGCTCTGCTGATAAAGCACTTCCTTATAAGCCTGGGAACCCAAGTTAATCTCCAGAGCCCATGTAAACAAATAAGAGGGCATGGTGGTGGCGTTCTTATAACTCCATTGCTAAAGAATCAGAGACAAGTAGAATAAGGTGAGATCCTGTATACTCTAAAGAACTAGAAAAAGACAAACAAATTATCAGGAGAAAGGGTCTAACAAGCACTAGAGGAGAGATAAGCAGAATAAATAAAAAAAAATGTTTTAAAGACTCAATAAAATAAAAAGATCTATATTTGTTATATTTATGCTAATAGAGATATCAATAGTGTTGACACCGGCTTAAAGGGGGGAAGTAGGATGACATACACAGCTACATATATTGCCTATAATATATAATGAAATACATATATTGTCTATAATACACATATTGTCTATAATAGTTCCTGCTTATTTTTTCTAAATCTAAAATTGTTCTAAAATAATTGTACTGACCTAAATAGCTTCACGATTAAAGAGAAAATAAAACTGCAGTTAAAAACTGTGAAGTTGCATACTGAGCTTGTGTGAGGTCCTGGGGTCAGTCCTCAGCACTCTTCACCCCACGCTGCACACCCTAAAGCCAAACCAAACAGCCCTGCTAAAACTATGAAGGTATGCTAATGTGATAGTGACATATAGAAATTAATTCATTGTAGTTAAAGTGGTCCTAAAAGTTCTATAGCCTTAAATATTAGAGAATGGTAAAGGATTAAAAAATATATGTATATACTCTAAACACTCAAATCAACAACTGAGTCGAATAATCTTTAAAATATCACAGAAATATTAGCAAAGATAAAACCAAAAGATTAAAGCTAAGTATAAAATGTCACATCCAAGGGATTAATTCCATGATATGACCAATCAAGAAAAAGAGAGAGAAAATACAAATAGCAAAAAGTTAGCACCAAAAAGGATTATCTATACAGTTATAGAAATGGTTTTAAAAAGTGCAGGATAATATCATGTGTGTCAATACGTTTGAAAACATTGAGCAGAATTGTTTGAAAAATAATTGTTTTTTGAACAAAACCTAAACTATGTAAAAAAGGGGGGGCATTAAATTTGCACTGATAAACGATAATAGAAGATATCGGGAAAATGTCTTAAAGAATTATCTGTAGGCTGGGGTGCCAACGTTGATGTTTTGGATTTATTCCTTCAACATTTCAGGGAGCAGACCACGTGCAGGAAACTTGTTAGAATTTGGAACGTTTTGGCCTTTCTCTCATTTTACTTTCTGAAAGCAAACTTTGGTAGGCAAACTCATTACTGATAGGTGCCATAAAATGAAAATCTAGATGAATTTGCCTTCTGCATATGAATGCAAAAATTCTCAACAAGCCACAAACATTTGCTTTTCTGTATATATTTTCTTAATGTAAACTGGATTCGTGATAACCAGTTTGGACACACATTTTGCAGACCCTCTTTGGATGTAACTTTCAAAAGCTGTTTGCAGGGAGAGTATGAACAGCTGCTTTGTTTATGAGTCTGGGTGCTCGGCCTGGATAGGGTTCCTTGGCTCACCACACTGTTTTCATTCTTTCCTGTTAGTTTGAGCTGTGAACTGAATTGTGAAGCCAAACTGATGGAGAGAGGCGTCTAAGCATGTGGATTGAAGAGAAAAAGGAAATGTGTAGGCTTGGTTTGGTTTGATCAACCAAATTTATTATTTTAATCTGAGAAACAACAAAATACAGTTTCTAATTATAAAATCAGCTCTGTCAGGGAGACACAACAGCAACCTGATTAATTTGAAGCCTTTTAAAAAGGCAGATCGCTGCCTCATTTGAAATGCTAAAGTCACACAGTTGTCTCTATTATTATCAAAGACATTAAATATTATTTAACATGAAACTTTGATACTGTTTATTAAGTTTACCCTTAATAAATCAGGATAATGGTAATTATTTGTTTGTTTGTTTGTTTTTTTATCATAAAAGCATTTACCTCAAACCAACAGCCAATCTCATTCTTCATATTAACCACTAGGGAAATTCCCCTGAGATCAGAAATATAACAGTCGACTGCTTTC
Source organism: Uromys caudimaculatus (assembly GCA_028551405.1). Lineage (NCBI taxonomy): Eukaryota > Metazoa > Chordata > Mammalia > Rodentia > Muridae > Uromys > Uromys caudimaculatus. The sequence goes on from CM052701.1 coordinate 106,244,209, forward strand.
TCCTGTGTTATGAAGCCCTGATCCAGATATTATAGCTGGTAGGCTGAGAAGACGAGAAAGAGGAAGCATGTCCACGTATTTTTTTTTATTCTAAAAATGACATGTGAATTATGTAATTTAGAAAAAAATAAGAGATCAATAAAATGACTACATAAAATTATGAAATCAAGATGTTAGCAGTAGTTAAAACACACCAAAAAGAAGATTCTTACACAGATAATTCCCCTACTGCACATGTAAGAAGGAGACAAAGCAAACTGGCTTGGAATATGTTCTACAATTTATATCTATAATGTATAATGCAAAAGACTCCATATGTTTACTGGAGCCTCAACGCATAGAAAGACAGGATGTTCAAAGACAGGAAAGTCTTATATGGCACGGACGATCATTTCTCTCAAGTTAGTGCACACATTTCTAAAATTCCAACCAGAATTTTTTTCCCCAGGGGAATTTAACAGTTGTTTTGAGTCACCTTGGTAGCCATAAATCACAAACTGAGAAATAACTGGACATTGCTCTAGAACCCCAGTTGGCTTCTGGGCATACAATTTAGGCACATTGAGCTGATGTACACATCCCCACATCCCCGTAGGCAGACTAGTATTTCTTGCTATCTACACACAGAACTGTAACCTTAGAGGCCCTGAAGAGACGCAGAGGATGAGTGAGGAGGGAGAGGATCATTCTGTGACTTGGATGAAGTAATTTTCTCTCTCCTCCATTCTACTCCAGCTTGGGGAAAGCAGCCCAAACATAGTCTCAATAATGTGAGAAGGCAGGTCGGCAGTGATAAAAAGCCAGGTAAAATGAAATGGCCTGAATTTGTATTTAAGCCTTGTCTGACTATACTACTGAAAATATGTGATTTTTTTTTTAGGAGACACTCTTATTGAGTGTCTAAAAACTATTTAATATAACAATACTGAAAATAGTTCTTGATATTTAATCTGGGATTATCCTTAAGAAAATAATGTGATATGATCATCAATATTAATTGTGGTGATAAAAATAAAAGGGTCTGCTGGGAACAACATAAGCCTTGATTACAGTAATTAGAATTGCTTATGAATCTAATACTTGACATCATAAATGTTCTTATGAGAATAAAAGTACTAATGTTAGTTTAACATTTGGATAGACACACTTGATCAGGCTGGAACTGATTTTTTAAAATATAAGCAAAAGGTAGGACTACATATACTTTTAATTTACTTTCGACATAGTAAGCTTTATGTAACCTAACTTAGGTCAAACATCTCTCAGTATCATGGTATTAAAAAAAAAAAACCACCTCTTGAGAAGACCCACATATCAGATATAAACTTTTAAAACTCATTTCAATTAAAGACATAAACCATTCTATCTTAAAAATTAGGGAAAGAGTAAAAGGGTCACAGTGCTTTAAAGATTCTCTGGATCCTTCTAACTGTGAGGACAGTGCTAAAGGCATCACTGACTCGTGCCAGGGACTGCCTAGTTAGCTGGTACCAGAGTGGAGTAGATCTTGCCACACTTAAGGCATCCTAACCTCCTTACTAAGCTAAGAATCAATAGAAATTAGTAAGAGTTGATTACCTCTTCTCCAGGTGACAGGCCTTCCTTCACAGACTATGTCTCTTTAAAGACCTAGGCACGTACACACTCTGGAAGCCGTTTGCACAGGCTCTACAGATGCTGCCCAAACTGTCCTGAGCTCTCCCTTGTGTTGAACTGGGGACTTCCACTGAGAAATCCCCTGACTTGAAGACTTCCTTATTTGTAGCTATCAACAGCCAATCGTGGCAAAATATTGAAATGAAGCAAAAAATTACCAGAAAATGTTCTGAAACCACACGTGACTATAACTCTGACTTCCTTTTGAAGCAATGATATTTTACCTGAATAGTTAAGGCATTAAAAACAATCTAGAAATTATAGACATGAAAATTTTATTTGGAAGAAGTATTTTTCATGTAAAAAGCTTTAGAAGTAAGCTTATTTGGAAAAAAAAAATGCTATTTTAGCCTTTAAGGAGTCACATTTGACTCCAGATCATATTTATAAATAACAGGCAAACCCCAAATTTGAGTATATTTTTCTTTGCTTTCCAACTTACAGAAGCCAGTCGGATGAAGCCTAGTGAAAAAAAAAAAAGGTATATCTTAAGATTCCAGAATGGGACTGTAGGTACTAGTAAGAGAGGTCAGGCAAAAAGGGATTCTTTAGACAGAATTTCTAGTTTGAGATGCAGGTCCCTGTTCACATGTTCGAGCACACTGGGGGAGTGTTTCTCTCAGACCACATGGAACTAAGCTGTAAGCTTTTCATGTAAATGGAAGACCGCACTATCGGGGCATTTTTCTTTGTTATAAAATGGTAATGTCCTTAGACACGATCTGTCCTTTATTACAGGTGGTTAAACGGAGGGTGAGTACGCAATGTCACAAAGTTAGAAGCACCAGCCACTCCGAGTGGTCTGACTCAAGCGCAATGCCATCCTTACTGTGTGATGCTCCTTCACAGCAAGTGCCTGAGTTGGAACAGGATTGCACCCCGGGGCTAGCCTCCTTGCTGAGTTCCTGTATAAGAAGCATGTGGAGGCATCCCCCAAGGTTCCAGTGAATAGAAACTAAAATTTACAATTTCTGATTCATAGTCTAGTTTCTTGCTACTTTAAAGCCCTATCATTTCTTAAATTGCTTATTAAACACATCGGAGACAACGCTGCATATGGTGGAATTATTCCTTCCCCAAAAATATTTGTTAAAGTTTCTAAAGTGCTGAATAAGCATGTGGTTAAAAACTGTTCTATGTTCTCATACAATACGCAGCGAAGCATTTGCGTTCTTTCAGCACTATGTACTTGTCGCAATCTCTCACTGATGAATATCAAATACTAAACATGCTTTTGTGCAATGGAAAACTAAAATCTAACAATGTAGATACAGCGAAGTGAAACATCAAGAACTTACGATAGCACTGGCGTGTGGACATTTTAGTCCATAAGAGTTTACAGTTGTGAAGCAAGCTTTTAAAAAGCGCAGCATTTTGGAAAAGCAGCCCTCCTGTGTTGACCGGGAAGTACACGCCCCCACCTTCAGTTGTTGGTCTCTCCATCCTGAGCTTCCTCCTTCTATTGTTTACTTTGGCCATTGAGTTTGGCTGAGTCCCAAACTCCTGAAAAACTGGCTATTCCTGGAATATTGGCCTCAATCTGGTGGGGCATTGAGAGAGGCTTCCCAGGCTGTGGTGCAGAAGCTTTTTGATTTGGTTAGAGATGTGTTTTGAAGAAGTTATGTGTAAGCATGTGACATTAAAAGCCGAAGACACCGCTGACTAATTTAAACTCTAGGCAAGGTAATATTTTCCCTTGTTGTCCTTATGAAGTCCTTTGTCCATTCCTGCCCCCGACTCTATCTTTTTATTCTCTCGTAGAAATCCCAGTTGGAAAGGAATAGATGGGTACAGTGACCGGGATGGTAGGGGGAAAGGGGCTTCAAGCCCAAGTTGGGGGGTAGCGGAAAAACTTAGGTTCTGATTCAAAAAGACAAAGGGCCAAGGTGTTAGCTGACCAATAAGAGCAGGACTAGCATGGGGCAGTAGGATTCTCACTGTAAGTCTGTGTGGAAGGGCCTCCCCATAGAGAATGCGAAGAATACTCTATAGCTGATCTTTTCCTTCTACTCTAAGAACTTAAAAGGCAGGTTCTGTTAACCGCTAAGATTCAGCGTGACTCAGATACCTGCAAATCTGTCCAAGAGGCTAGTTAGGCAGCTATGTGGCACAGAAGTATATATTTAATTCAGAAACTTCACTTAGATGATCCTACCAGCACCCAGAAGATGAATGCTTGGGTGTGGGATTTCTGGGAGTAGAAACGTTTTCTTGGCCCGACATGTTGATAGGCAAAAGCTCTAAGTTTTTGTTGGTCTATGGCTGTAGCAGGCCTGACCCTGGGATGTAAATTACCATATCTGAAGAGAAGATTCATGCTTTTTCATTTTAAACTTACTTCCCCAACTTCCATAAACCATGTGTAGGGGAGAGTAGCTGGTCACTAGATTTTTGCAACTTCATATAAATTTCTGCCAAATATTTATTTTTTAGCGGTGATATTTACATTTGGTATCCACATTCAGTAGAATTTGGAGCTAGTGCCAATGGATGGTGAATACAAGGAGTGCAGCTAGAGAGGAACTAACTTCACTTGTTACAATTCTTCAAAATATATTTTTTTATTCATGTCAATTATTTTATTATGTCAATATTTATATTGACAGATCTATACATGTATGTCCTTGTAAAAAGCTGTTAGCCTGTTTTATGCCCCCTCCTCCTGAAACCTTTCCTCCCCCTAACTCATCCATCTTCTACTTTTATGCCTTTGTTTTATGTGTGTCTCATGGGGTTGCCTGAATGACCTTGGCTGGGAAAATCTTTACGGAAGCACTGGGCAACTTGTCAGTGACTACATCACTAAAGAAAGTGCAATCCCTTCCTCCAGCCCTGTCAACAGTCCCTTAGGGAAGGACAAGGTCTCATTGGCCCTCCCCTCTTTCATGATGAAATGTTGACGAGCCAAATCTTGCATGAGCCTTGTATGAGCAAGTAACCAGAGTTCCCGTGATTGCGCCAGAAATATCGTGTCCAGAAGAACCTTTCTCAGCACATTCCTTCCACCCTCTTCTGAGATGTTCCCTAATCTTTTGGTAATAGAACAGAGCTACAATTTTTATATTTAAGCTTAATCCAATTTAATGATTGACCTTTGTGGTGGTTTGAGTATGCTTTGCCCAGGGAATGGCACTATTTGGAAATGTGGCATTGTTAGAGTAGGTGTGGCCTTGTTGGAGGAAGTGTGCCACTGTGGGCGTGGGCTTTAAGACCCTCATCCTCGCTGCATGGAAGCCAGTCTTCTCCTGCCTGTCTTTGGACGAAGATGTAGAACTCTTAGTTCCTCCAGCCCGACATCTGCCTGGACACTGCCATGGTCCTGCCTTGATAATAGACTGAAGCTCTGAACCTGTGAGCTGGTCTCAATTAAATGTTTTCCTTTACAAGAGTTGCCTTGGTCATGGTGTTTCTTCATAGAAACCCTAAGATAACCTTATATCAGTGCTTGTTTGATTGTTTGTTTAATGAACATTTATTACCTGTTTCTTCACCTCAGGTTTTCAGGCTTTGGGAACAGGTGCCTTTACACACTGAAGCATCTCACCAGCCCAAGTCCAGAGCTTAAGAATGCAGGACCATGTACTTCAACACATTGAGAAAGATGAAAATAGGATGTGCCACTTTTTATGTCACTGTGACAGAACATTTGAGTATATGGGTTAAGGGAGGAAGAATTCCTGTAGACTCATGATTTCAGAGAATTCACTTCATGGTTACTTGATTCTACTGCTTCTGGTGCTTGCATAGTGAGGTAAGACATCACTGCAGAGAGTACAATGTCATATAGGAGGTAGAGTGACACCAACAAGAGCCAGGAAGGGACAAAGTACACCTTTTAAAGACTCACAGTGACATATTTTCCCCAAGCAGCCCCACCTCTTAATAATGCACCACTAAGCTATAAATTCAGCAGTGAGCTCATCTTTCGAGGAAGTGAAAACCCTTATACGTAGTCCTTTGTCACTTTCGAATGCTCACCATCTGGAGAGCAAGCTCTTAACACATAGGTCTTTTGTGTGGAGGCATGGAGGATACTTCATATCCAAATCACCACATAGTATAGTAGTGCTTTGTGGGCAAAGAGACAGTTCTCAGTCCAATCAGTACTCATTAAGAGTAAGCATTGAAGAAGCAAAAGAGTCAAGGGCTAAGATTGTATTTCATATTTTTTCTTATGATCTCAATGAATTTACTGTTTCTTTTAGGGTACATATATGGATTTTGCTTGTTTTTATTGGTTTTTAAGTAGATTAAAACATAATCTCTATTTGCTTTTAGGATTATAGAAGAATATTTATAATTTTGATGACAGACATGATTCTACTATCCTTGGCACTTCTCAAAATAAAGATTTGAGGTACACAACTGAGCAGCTAAGAGGTACTTTAGGTTTATTTTTTGAGAATGGCAATGAAACAAATTTGGTTTTTTATAGGAAAACAACATTCTTGTATTCAGAAAACAAATTTGGTTTTTTATAGGAAAACAACATTCTTGTATTCAGAAAATAAGTAGCTCACTTCAGGAAGAAATGAGTTTCTTCTTTTTTGTACAAATAAATCAAACACATGACATATGATAGTTGTTTGGGAACACTGAAAAGGAATTGAAACCTCAGTCAACAATGACTTTAAAAAATTACTGTGGCCCTGACACAATTTCAAGCACTTTGCTCATATCACTTCATTCCGTTTTTGTAAGTACCCTGTGGTGAAAGTACATTCTACAGGTACAAAAATGGATGCAAAAAATTAACTAGCCTATTTGAGTACAAACAACTAATATGTAGAAGCCCTCATGTGTGTCTCCATAGCCCATGGTTTTGACAAATATGTCATAGCACAGCTGGCAGGTCTACCTGTCTACTGTCGTGCACTTGAACATGGAGACCATCATTCAACTGCAGCACAGAACTGGAGGGGAGGTGAAAGGAATTCAGATTTTTTTTTCTGCCATTTTTGATTACTTCATGCCATCTGGAAGCTTCCATTTACAAAAAAAGAAAAGTAATGAACTATAATATAGCACTTTGAACGTCTACTCTGTACCTACAAGTTCAGCCGTGGGATGGCTGTGTGATCATAGGACAGTTGGATGAAGCAGGAGAAAGGTGAAGGGAAAGGAGCGTGGTGCAGAGCAGATGCTCTGGCTAAGAACTGGAGGAGAAAATTAGGCTCAGTCTCTTCTCAAGTGCCAGTCTAGCAAAACTGAGCTTCCTTGGTAGGTGCAATGCCATTATTTACGGGAGATGTCAATGTACATTCTGATTTCTCTGTTCTTCAGCTTTTCTTTCATTTCTAATCTGTTACAGACAGCTTGGACACTCTGCAGGGAATAAGAAGAACTGCTTATGTTTTCATTAAAAATCTGAAAGTTGACAGAATCTCATCAGGGAATGAGGCAAGTCTGTTTCAAGCATTAGAAGGTTTGCTATCTCTGTCAGTACCTAAATGTCATCAATCCATTCAGTTTATAGCCAAATAAGGGTCTTAATTTGATATGTGCTCTGGAATTCCTGTCTGATGTTAGTGAGAACCACCAATGAATGTGTCTCATAGACATTTTCCTTCGAAGCTGAGAAACCTAGAAAAGGGCTTAGATATCAGGATAAACTAGAAATACCAGCTCCCATTAAAGAGTTTCAGAGTTTAAAATGACAGAAAACAAATTTGTATGCCTGAAAGATGTCTCTCTTGGATTGATAAATTCATAAAATTAAAATGGCTGAGAGGTACCCAAGGTCATTGATAATTTTCCATTTGAGTACACACAGCATGGTAACTTAGTACTTATAAAGCATCTAATATTAGCAAGATTCACAGTTCATTCTTGTAATTCTCTGTAAATGAGGAGATTAAAAAATATATGCTAGCCTGTCTGTAATCTTTAAGGCACAACAGCAATGAGAGAGAAACCAGATGTAGAGAAAAGCTGCCAAGACAGGAATATCCATGGCTCTGGGTGCTTTGAGGACTTTAATAAAACAAATCAGACTCAGTGTGAGAGCTGACCTTGGAAAACTGTTTAGCTTGATGCCCTGAAGATGCTGAGAGGATTAACTGGCTGAAGCTTGCAGAGTGACTTCAAGGCTCTTTAATTTATCAGTTAGGTTTCTTTTAAATTTTATTATATTTAGTAAGATGCCTGATCCAGGATAGAAGATTCAATAAAGAGGTTCTAAGTAAAATCACAAGCTATGGCTACCAGGGGAAAGACTTAAGTATAGCTAAATGTACAGAGTAATTATGTGTGGGGCATGCTACTTCTCTGGATGAACCTGGCTGACTTCATTTAACTCAAAGAAGAGGAAACAGACATAAAGAAACAAATTGATTTTCCCAATATCAAGCAGCTGACTGATGGTGCTGACAGGTTTGCAGGGGCAGAGCTGAGCTCCAAAGTGCTTGCTTATCTGTGACTCTGTAATCTAAAGATGCTGAGAACCTCACATACACATGAACACACACACACACACACACACACACACACACACACACACACACACACACGCACACGCACACACACACACACACCATATACAAATAGTAATAGGAATACTAAAAATAATAAATATTTAAAGGAAGATGGTGATACAGTTTGGAGACAGGAAGATCCCTTAACCTTGCTATCCAGTCAGCAAAATGATGAGCTCCATAAGATATTAGGGTATAATAATATTGATTAAGGCTCTCAGACTTGAAGCTTTAGTTTGCTTCAGAGTTTTATTTCACTTTGGTTTGAAGATTTAATATGATGGTCTTTCTAAACTTTAAATTATAGCTAATTTTTGTTTCCTTTATTATAACCAAGGCTCATTTCAAAAAGATAATGGGCAGAGAGTCAAATTATCTCGGATTCTTTATATGTTGGGGGGTTTAGGTAATCATTTTAACGTTTGTTCTTCCAGAATAAAGGTCTCCTCCACCACATGACGTCAGTCAGTGTCTAACTAGGAGACAGAAATCATATGGTAATTTGAGCAGGACATTTTGGTATGGCAAATTATGCCAGGAGATATTCTACTAAGAGTTAGCAAAGATAATTCATGAGAATATCTCCGGTCTCTAAAAGAATATCCAGATAAGGAACAAATAAGGGGAGAGAGCTGAAGGAAGTGTGCTTGCTGGTTCACACCAGAAACGGTCGGTCTACATGTTGCTGGGTCAGCAGTAATTGCTTCCCACGTGCAGAGGGACTAAGCCTGGCAAGTCAATTCAGGGGTACCTGTGGGGTTCACTGGGAAGCTGTCAACAGATACAGTGCTGGGGTTTCCCTAGAAACCTCCCATATATAGACACTACAACTTGAGACACGTGTCCAGGTGCCCACACCTATGTCCAGGTTCCAGCCACGCGATAGAAAAAGAAAGCAAATGGAAAATAGAGGAAAGAAAAGCTTTGTTTCTCTTCTACGCCTCTGTAGCTACCCATACTGAAAAAGATTAAACTTGTGCTCAGTGCAAAGAAGAAGCATTTCAATGTTTCAGCCCCACCCCAATCCCTTTGAAAAGCAAACAGCAAAAGATAGGCTTGGAGCAAAAAGACAGTATGTATGTATCTGGCACACTTTGGTTTTTCTCTATATTCTGGTATGCCAGCATTCAACGATAGCACTTTTTTAAGTGAATTAGCTATATTAGGTGAAGGTGGAGAAACAAACATTATCTATAATTTTTTTTCAGTTATAGTTCCAAAATGTATGATATTCCCCCAAATCATCTGATATTTGAAATAGGTTTGCTCTCATTGTAATGTAAGAAAAATCCTGCTTGTATTGCTTTACACATCAGTAATCTATTCATAATCTAGCTATGGATATAAATAGAAGATAGTTTGGTGCACGGACATGTTTTCTTAAGGAATTACTTCAGCCCAAGTGGTTGGACCAGTTTGGTGTGTAAGCTCTAAGACTTCTATAATTCTTTCAGGGTGGTTCCAAACAGGCTGGGAAACAGAGCTGGGAAATGATAAGGCTTTTGTAGGCTAGGGTGGACAGAGAAGACTTACAAAAGGTACATTCAAGGTTGCTTACGGTTTCTCTCCAGTGAGAGTCCAATACAAGGGGTTTTGTTCAGCATTCATTTGCTTCTGGTCTTTTGTGATCTTCATTTTTATAATGACCTAATTCTGATCTCGTGTTCCTGATTTTGGTGCAGTTCCCACACTTTAACAGCCTGTGTTCCTGAACTATTTCTATTTTACTCTGGGATTCAGTGGTCTTTTCTCAAGCCTGAGTGGACAGTCAGGGCCTGATTTCTGCTCCTCCCTTGGGTGAATTCTGTTATTACTGGCTTGCCTTTACTTACCCATGGACTTAGTTCCACTGTGTCCACTCAACTGGAAGCACTCTATCTCCATTGTCACAGCGTGTCTCCTAGTCAACAATCCACAAGTCAAGTTTTTAAATTCAAAAGCCTTTTAAAAACAGTCATTGATGCTAATTTTATAGTATAGTTAAAACATAATTTTGCCTCCTCTATCAAATTATTCCCTTCTAGGTTTAGATTTTTTATTTGTGTGTGTGTGTGTGTGTGTGTGTGTGTGTGTATGCACACACACCACATGGGTATGGGTGCATTTCCAGTCCAGAAAAGGCATTAGATCCTGGTTATGAATCACTCACTTGACATGCAGAAAAGCAGCAAATGGTCTTAACAACTCAAGGCAACCCCTCCCTCTTCCTCCCCCGGATCCACCCCTCTTCTGTTTCCCTGCAAAACCATTGAGCAGGCCTCCCAGGGATATTAACCAATCGAACACAGCATAATAAATTATAAAAGACTAGGCACAAACCCTCAAGTTAAGGCTGGACAAGGCAACCAGTAGCATTTCCGTCCCAAACGCAGGCAGAAGAGTCAGAAAAAACCCCAACTGTTAGGAGTCCCACAAGAACACAGCTGTAATGTATATTCACAGGATCTACCTCAGACCCACACAGGGTCCATGATTCAGTCTCTGGGAGGTCCTATGAGCCCCGCTTAGTTGATTTTGTGGCGGCAACACTAACTCTTAAAAGATGGCAGAATTAAATCCCGACAGAGATTCAAGGTCTTGTTCCTACTCTTGGTACTCACACTGTGTTGACTGCTCATATATGCAGCCCACATTGGATAAAACTGTCTGTGGCAACTTGACAGAGATGAGAGGTTTACATTCCAGAAAAACTGAAAAAGTATGAGGTTTTTTGATTGTTGTTGTTTTTTTGTTTTTGTCCAGAGTCTGACATTTCTTCAGCTGACAGGAAAGAAGGTTGTCATACCTTAGATATACTAGAGCCAATGAATGTGGACCCTCGAGTAACAGAAAGAAGACAGAGTGGGGCAAACAGACATGGAAGGTGGACTCTTGGGATTCCTGGCTGCCTACTGTCCAGAGTACTGATAGGATGACATTCATAATATGGTTGAGATTGGTACTGATTTTCAACTTGATGGCTTGGATCTTGAATAATGTGAACTGTGTCTCCCCACCCCACTCTACTCTGCCAAAGCCCATGTATTACAAAGACGCTTTGTTCCCAGGATGGCACAAATAGAAAATGGGGGAAATCCCGGGAGGTGTGGCCAGTGGGAGGTACTTGGGTCAGTGTGGGCGTGTCCTAAAGGAGATTGTAAGACCTTAGTCTCTTCTTTTCTTTTTTCTTCCTGGACATGAGGGGACAGTTTAGCTTTCCCTCAGGACCCAGATAGGTATGTTGCCCTGGGCATCAGCATTTAAATACTACCCCCAGTTTGTTGTTATTTGCAGTCCGCATGGCCAACTCTGTGACATTCTATGTCTTGAAAGGCCTAAAAGGTGACCCAGTGAAGTGGTAGGACTAGATCCACGGGCTGTCCTCTCCAGCATGCATATGTGCTACCTATCTACACACAACAAAAATGAGTAAAATAAATAAAAAATAACCTTAAAAGTCCTGAAATGGAAAAGTATTTATATCCCACCAAAACTGCTCTATTATAGCACAAATAAATGCTGCATAAATGAATATGAAAATTATACAAAATATCTAATTGGAAATATTTTATGTATATTAGAGTATTTATAGATAATCTATTTATACTGGAAATTAGGATAAGGGGGAAGCATAAATTCAAAGCTCTATCTACCTATTTTTAGAACCACAAATAAAAATATTGTGTTGTCATCGTATTTAAATTTCCTGTAGCAAATGGGCTCAGACACTATAAATTGGGAGTAAGACTCAGGAGGCCTGGATGTACGCTGTGACCTCCTGCTAGTTATTATCTGCTGTTGGAACTGATAGCTGTGTGGGTGAAGGTGAAATGGGTGTTAATGAGATTGCTTGAAGTGGAGCAGCTCCACAAAAGGCTAATCTTGGAAACACGGAGATTCTTTTTATTACCTTAACACCTAGTTTGCAAATTTCAGTGAAAGAAAGGAACAGGAAGCTAACTTGTATTCTGTACTTCTTCCGGGCTAGGCTACTTTCAATTTTATTTTCTTAATTATTTTGTAACTTTGATATTTTTCAGGTGACAAGGCCCAGAGACAAGTGAACTTGGTCACAGTAAATAGCAGAGGCATTAGTTGTCAGGTGTGCAGTGCAGGTTCTTTAGGGGAATGGAACCATGGGAATGAATTCGTCTTACAAGGGAGATCTAGGATATCAGCTTACACGGTGGTGGCCGTCTGCATCACACTGGAGGGGCTGAGAATTCACAGCCTCCTTATGCATGAGACTGGATGCTTCAAGAATCTCAGCTTAGTGCTGAAGGCTTGTAGGAGCCATAGAGAGCAGCTGGTTTTCAGTCCATACTGGAAGGCTGAAGCACCTGGGTTCTAATACCAGCTAAGGACAGCCATAACAGCAGCAAACGGGCAGATACACTTACCAGCAAGAAGGAAGTGGGCAGATGAACACAGCTCTCCCCCCGCCCCCCAGTTCTTTTTTTTCTTTGGGTAGCCATAGGAAGGTGCTGCCCACTTTGGGACAGGGCTCTTCCACCTCGGTTAAGCCTCTCAGGAAATAACTAGTACTTGACTCATGGATCTATGCTCTTCATACATATATGTTTTTAAAAGGGCAGATAGGACTGCTAGCATCCTTCTTTATGTCCATAAAGATACACTCTACATAAAAAGATGGATAACAATTATTTTAAAATGGACAAACGAATGGTTTATTTTTATTTTTTGACACTTTATTTACATTTCAAATGTTTCCCCCTTTCTAGGTCTCCTCTTTGGAAACCCTCTATCCCCTCCCCTTCCCCCGCCTCTGTGAGGGTATTCCACCTCCCACCCACCCGCCCACCCACTCCCTTATCCCCACCTTGACATTCCCCTTTACTGGGGCCTCTCCTCCCCCTGATGGCCAACAAGGCCCTCCTCTGCCACATATGTGGTCTGAGCCATGGGTCCCTCCATGTGTATTCTTTGGTTGGTGGTCCAGCCTACAGGAGGACTGGGGAGGGGGTCAGGCCAGTTGACACTGTTGCTCCCTCCATGGGGCTGCAAACTCCTTCAGCTCCTTCAGTCCCTACTCCCACTCCTCCATTTGGGACCTCACTCTCAGTCCAGCGGTTACTGTAAAGTGAAACTTGCCCAAAAGTTTGGAATACTCAAGTTTCACTTTACAAATGAATGTTTTTTAAAGCACGCATACAGACCAAAGCTAAGCCAAAACATCCACAAATGAACAAACGAGTTGCATGCAAAACATTTAGGTATATATCTCATCACGGCAGCGGACCATGCTCCCTGTTTTCCTCATCTCTTACCACTCTCTTTCGATGTATTCTTTGTGTATTTACATTTCTCAATATGCTGCATCTTTCCCTGTGTGGCTGAGGAGTCAATTTCTGGCTCAGCTGGCAGATACCCAACAAATCTCTTAGCTGCAGATTCTGCCCTGGCAGTGTTGAAAGTTCATGCAGAGAGTCAGGTTAGTCCAGCTCTGAAGCTAGCCAACAAATGCAATGAGATAGATGGTGTTTGAACCTGTTTAAGTCCACACATGTAAGCCTGGAATAAAACTGTAAGTCCTGTTGAGGATTGGGAAAATTAAAAAACAAAACAAAGCAGGAAGTTTGCTCTTTGCTGCAGACAGGCAGTATCAATAGGACATGTTTCTAATTTAAAAAAATGGAATTTATTAGATTGGTTTACATGATTGTGCTGGTTTAGATGAGTCTGGCCCCCAAACGCTCATAAGTTTGAATACTTGATCCTCAGCTGGTGGAACACTTTGGGAAGGGTTAGGAGGTGTGGCCTTGTTGGAGCTGTCTCTGAGGGTGAGCTTCAAAAGACTTGTGCAATTCCCAGCGCTCTATCTGTGGTTGTGGATCAAGATGTGAGCTCTCAGGTTACTCCTTTGCTCTGCCATCATGGACTCTAATTCTTAAGCTGTAAGCCATATCAAATGCTTTCTTTTATAAGTTGCCTTGGCCATGGTGTTTTATCACAACAATAAAAAAGTAATCAAGACAGCGAACAAAGGCTGAACAGTGGATGGTTGTAGGCCTGAAAGCCAAAGCAACCAGTAGCTACGCAGCCCTGGGAACTGGCCGTCTCAGAAGGAGACGGACCAATGATACACAGCTGGAGCAGATTCGTGTCCAGAGGCTTAAGAACCTGGGGAGGCAGCAGCCAAAACAATCACCTAGTCAGTAAGAGTGAAGTAGGGATGGCTGTGCAGGAACTTCCCACTTTTCTAGAGCCCCTCCCCCAGGCTATTGAAAGGCGTTGCTCTCATTTCATTTCCTGACTCACATGCCAATCATCTCTTGAAACACTCTCACAGACCAACGTAGACAGGTGGGCAAGCAATATTCGGCTTTGCAGCCACCTTCTGCTTTTCTCCTCGGAGATCTGGTCCTACAGGCATTCTCCACTCCATCTGCCATGAAAGTAGGTCGTAAGTCACTGTGCTTTATACACTAAGGAGAGAATGTTGGAGAGGGAGACCAAGGAAGATCTGAACAAAGAGGCTTTTCTGAGCCCTCGAACCCTAATCCTGTTTCTTTCCTTCACATCAGGCCTTTTGTTCTTCGATCTTGTTTCTGCTTAACTGCGCAAACAAGAAATGTTTTATTCCTGCTCTTCCTTTCTGAGGCTCACGTCACACAAAACTTATTAAATAAATTTGCATAATTTTCCCTTGTTAATCTGCCGTCTGTTGCAGCGCTGTGGGCCATGATCTTGTGATGGATGAGAAGCATAATCGTTCTGTCCCTATAGCTCTCATGCTCTGAGTCAGATTAGTTCAGGCTTAACTCTCATAGTTAGCACCATAGGTTCTCGAGACTGTATTTTTGAATCTTTGAAGAAACTGACTACCACAGATCATTCCTAAAGGTTTATTCTGGGGATTCCTACCCTTGTGATTGGATGCACTTAAGACTAATTGAGTCATTAAAGCAGATCTTAAAGGGAAATTTGGCAGAAATCCTATAAAATGCATATTTGAATATCGAATATCTAAAATGAAAGCTGTAGGCTTGGTTAGTCGGAACTACAGAAAGTGCTAAAACAAACAATCTTAGAAAACATCGTTGATTAAAGAACAGATGAGCAAGTGACAAAGAGAACGTCTGATGGCATGGAAAAGCTGAATGGGCATGTGACAGTCATGAGTCATGCTTTTATTACCGAGCCTGGTGCGAACAGTCATTAGTTTCAGTAAAAGCTACTTAAATGGAAAATATAACTGTTAATAAGATGAAATCAACTCACATGTTACTTTGGGATCTCCCCCTTCTAACTTAATCCTTGATTGACTTCCTCTTTTTTAGACTCTACGAGAAAGAAATTATAATGATAGTGATAATATTAATAGTCCATCAGACACACGTGTGTTCTATGTACTGTAAGTTAACTCTGAGGTTCAAAGCTTATTAATAGGACCTATTGTGTCTACATAGCACTTACTTTCATATCTTACTCTATACACTGAGGAAACTGTTCTGTGTCCAGAGACACTGACATGATTATTACTGCATTTCTCTGGGGTTCTGCATGGCAAATGCTAGAGTTACTTTTAAGCAGGGAAATACAAGCCATGTTCTCTTCAGCAGGCTGTTAATCAAAGAAATCAAATACTCAGGGCAATCTTGGCAGGGTCTTAGCTAGCTCCTTTGTTTGTAAGTACAGAAAAAAAGCACTAAAAACAGGAACAATTTTGTATTCTCAGATCCTTGGTTATACTAAATGCTTGGGCAGGCATTTTTGATGGGGTGAAAAATCAATCAAAGAGCTTTAATGACAGACAAACATATTGCAGATTTTTTTTCTCCCAATAAGGGACTGTGTACTCCCTTCCAGGTGTTACATCAACAAAGGGACAGATCTGGTGAGCACAGCTCTGGCTGGTTACTAGCTGCCACTCAACTTTTGCTTCAGCTTTTGGGTTTGTACATCCGGGCAGCACTTTATGGTATTCCTGATAGGAACTATACTGCTATTAAACGAAGGATGGAAGGACATTTCATCTTGAGCTTTGTCCATTTTGTAGGTTTCCAGCTAATGAGTTGATGAGGGGGGGGAAATAATCTCTTTTCCTAACTAGAAACTCTAAAAAGAACAGCAACAACCAAAAATATACACTCAATTTTGATAGGTCCATCAGTGACCTTTGCACTGCAGAACAAAATTCACTATGAATTCTAAGGTTGGGCCACAAGGTCTGCAGGTTTTCAGGGGAAGAAAGTACAGGCACTTTCTGGAAAGTGATTACTGAGAGTTCACATGAGAGACAGTGAATGACTGGCAGAGGCAAGCATTGGAGGCCGATAGTGAAGAGAAGAGACAAGAGTGTGTAATTCCTAGACTGACAAGTGTCTTTAGGTCTTGGTCAAAGGTGAGTGGGTATAAGAAATGTGACTATTTTAAACTATTAATATGAAACATATGCTCATAACCAGCCACCTCAACTATTGTTTCATAGTATCAAGATGTGTTATGCTGAGGCTTTGGTAAGAATTCCTAAATTATACAAGCACATATATTTTTGAAAATAAAAATGGAAGGAGAATTCACTTATCATCTTATAACTCTGACCTTTTCCAAATACATGAAATATTTAGTTATCAGTCATGCATATTTTGGTTCATGTTCCATAATAATTATTTATAATAACTAAAAAATAGTCATTGAATGGGTACTTAAACTGTGTTCCCATTACTAAATTATTTTTAGCTCATTGTCCTTTTAAGAAAAGTGCATCATCAAGATACACTTGGTCTTTTTTGTTTCATTTTAAAACACAGTTTCTTTATGTCTCATTTTCTTTTTAACGAGTAGCCTATGATTGTGTCTTATATTCTAAAATGTATAAGGTTAACATAATTATTGGAATTGTATTCATGATTATTTTAATGAGCAGTACTCAAACCCTAGAGACTTTCAGAATCAGCTAGGTTGCTTATTTCTTGGCTCCATCCTCAGATACTCTAATTTAGTTGATCTGGGGTATGGGAGAGGCATTCTCATATTGAGGGTTACAGACTGCACGTAGGCAAACACTTTCTAAGGAAATGCAGGCTATCGCAATTGTTAGCAGGGTTAACCATGAAATGCTGGAGGTCTGTATTCAGATAAGGAAAAGGCAGCTGCTAAAGTGACATCAATCTTGTAACTAGGACTTTAAAGTCTACTTTGGCTTTATTCACACACTCACCAGATAGCAGAGAGAATGCTAAGACCGAAAAAAAATGAAGATAACATCCAGTTCTGAGCTGGAAGAGAGAGGAGGCTGGCCACCATGGCCACCATGCGTGTATGATAATGGGGGGGGGGGCTCGCAGGGAACAAGCTGTAAGGAGGACCATGTGATCTCAGGGAACACTTGGTGGTTTCAATATTAACAGAGTATTTCATAGATATCTGATTGGCTTTTATAGTTTGATGAATCTAAAGGTTTAAACTTATGCTCAACACTAACAAAAAAGTATGTTCTCCACCTTATCAGAAAAAAATATCTGTAGACTTATCATACTTCCTCCCAAAAGCATCAGAGGATAAAAGTGTAATTAGAACTCAATATGTTTGTATCTACTGTTCTCCTATTTTAGTGTCCATCACGAAACCCAAAGTATTTTGTCAAACTGTTCTTTTTCCTTTATTTCTCAAAATAAGCAATGAGTGGGCAGATATCATTCCTGTTTTATAATCACATAGAGAGGAGCACTGACAAGTGAAATTCTTTGCTTACAGTCTCCCATCAGCTAATTTGAGCTCTTTGGTGGGATTCTTGAAGGGCTGAGGTCATGTTTTTTTAAAAATGCCTTGTAAATGTTATGGTAGGATTATCACTGCTGAGAGATAATTTTCCGTGGGTCTCTGTATGCCGTAGGAACAGAAGTATAATCTGGTACTGCTGGATGCATTTTCAAGATGGCTTGTATAGCAAATAGGTTTTGAAGATAGAGTTAGAGTCTTAAGAGCCTAAAACAAGCATGCTTGCTGTACAGTAGAAGAGATTAGAGCCCCTTAAGTTCAGAATGGCATTCTTGAAATGTAGCCCACTCCATGTACATGAATATATGTGGATGAATTTATACGGCTTCCATTGGACACAAAGACAGGAAAGAACTATACAAACAAACAAACAAACATATACCCACATAAACCACAGTACTCATGAAGCTTCCTCACCATCAGTTATAAAAATCTGTTGTCTGTGGCCCAAGACGTCATCAGTCAGCAAGAACCATTAAATCATGGCAGGCTAACTTATCAATCTGTAAAATTAAATTCTAGAGCCAGTTATTTGTATTAAAGAGTAGAGATCAGGGACTGGAGAAATGGCTCAGTGGTTAAGAGCACTGTCTGCTCTTCCAAAGGACCGGGGGTTCAATTCCCAGCATCCCCTGTGGCAGCTCACAACTGTCTATAACTCCAGTTCCAGAGAATCTGACACCCTCACACCACAGCACATAAAATAAAATAAAATAAAATAAAATAAAATAAAATAAAATAAAATAAAATAAAATAAAAAACAATTTTAAAATGAGAAGTTTAATTGAAATCTATGCAATAGAAGTGCAATTATATAATACTCAATAAAACATAGGTCTTCTACTCCAAATTCTTGGCATGTAGCAATCAAAGTTCAGCAATAAAAGAAACAAGAGAAGCCAAATATTCCCAGAATATTTGGTAAAAATAATTAATTAATTGGAGAGTGAGTAGAACAAAAGTGTAGTACCCATAGACAGAAAAGGAAAAGTTTTTGTGTAGGATAATTAACAAAGACGATGAATCTTTCTTGGTATTTCAAATTGTTGCGTTTGGAAATATGAACTTGTGTCAACAAAATTTATTATAGTGTAGTAAAATACTGAGCTAGTAGAAAATCAAATTACTGCCCATATTGCTTCTTTTATTTCTCTAAGTAGATTTAAATTTTACCTAGGAAGTGGGGACAGAGTCAGTCTGGCCCAATACACTCACCAGGGACAGGTCTTTGTCTGAGTCACTTGGTCCCCTTGGGGTAGCTAGACCAGCTACTTCTGTAATGATCTTGGCTGTGAGACTCTACCCAGGGGGGAGGTGCAGGTCTAAGGCACTCCACCTTTGTTTCCAGGTTAGAGTGAATTTTTTCTCTGTCAGGCCAATTTCTTTTTCAATCATTACCATAGCATAATATCTGGAAGGAAACACTCTGGAGCAAAGGAGTCCAAAGTACATTAATTTTTTAATTTTTTGGATGGTGCCTCATGTAGGCCAGGCTTGCCTCAAAATTTCTACATAGCCAAGGATGACCTTGAACCTCTGAACTTTCCCTTTCCACTTCCACCTCCAGAGAGGATTACAGAAGTGCACCACCATGCTGCTTAGAATGTAAAGTATATGACTCTTATCCTGGAGAGGCACTAAAGAGAAAAAAAAGACAATAAAGCACAATTTATTATTTCAACAAAGAATATGGCCACATGGTGTTTTGTACCTTGCTCTTTATATTCCTTTTGAGTCATTCCCAATAATAAAAATGGGTAACGATGTTCAGAGGGCTGCACAAAACATTTTAAGGTTACATGTTCCAGGGCAGTAACCTGATAAAGAGTTTAAGGAAGGAGGTAGTAAATGTAATTAATTAATTCATGGCAGAGAGTGAGCAGAACAAAAGGGTATTACACCTAGGCTGGTTCCTTATGCTTACATCTTCTTTGTTTTCTTTCCACTAACCTCCTTCCTGGAGTCAGGCTCTCAAGGTAAAATTCAACCAGCAAAATGCTGGCTTAACCAGCACTTTCACATTCCAAGACTATGTAAATGACAATAAAGCACTGGCAGTATGTGCAGATTCTCTTGCATACTAGATTCGGAAAAGAAAATATGGTCTGTCTTGACTCTCACTGCTGTCAAGTGTTTAAATTGTCCTTCCAGCATATATTTAAAACACATTGTCATTGCAATGTTACCAAACAGTGAGCAAGTCAATGTATCTGAGACCACACAATGATTGACATTTTATAAGTCAAACAGAGAGATACGAAACCTCATTCTGTGACTGCTGTTTCCAGCTCTGAGGATGGCTGATACAGTTTTTTGACAGTGTGGAGAGATGTGTAATGTTGGTTCATAACCACAAGCTGTAGAGTCAGAAGGTAGCCTTAACTTGGTGACTTGGCACACGTTGCTTTCTTAAATGGGAACGAAGTGAGACTAAGAACAACAATGTCACCAACACATTTGCATGCAGTTGTTCTTTGCTGCAAATGTGTGCATGCTTGTGCGTGTGTGTGTGTGTGTGTGTGTGTGTGTGTGTGTGTGTGCATGCGTTCCTGTGTGTGTGCATCTGTGTGTGTGTGTGTGTGTGTGTGTGTGTGATTTTATGATTCCCTGCTTTTTAAACCTTAT
Source organism: Uromys caudimaculatus (assembly GCA_028551405.1). Taxonomy (NCBI): domain Eukaryota; kingdom Metazoa; phylum Chordata; class Mammalia; order Rodentia; family Muridae; genus Uromys; species Uromys caudimaculatus. Next base: position 106,264,686 of record CM052701.1, read on the forward strand.
TTACAAAAGCTAGGTGTATCTTACAAACATACTTATATGGGGCCACTTGTATATTACAGAGCAATCCTAGGGGAAGTCATAAACCCATGGGTCACTGTCACACGTGAGTGAGCAAGCTTCTTGCCCTTAATTAAAATCCTTTACCAAGTTGTAGTTGTTGTTTTTACAAATCACCAGGTTCACTCTAAGACTCAACTTAAAATATTAACTGTCCACCTTAAATGAAAAGACATACTGACCTTAGAATCGTGTTCTATCTAAATTGCTACCTCTTTCACACCTCAGAGGAGTGAGGGCAGAGCATTTTTCTCATGCCTACATTGCGAGCCACTATAGAAAGTAGAAACTATATTCTCAACCTGTGTTTCATTAAGTATGGTTCAGTGCCCACCAAGGCACTGTTGGTTGATACATTTTTATCAGATGAGAAGAATGAATAAATGTCAATAGTTTGATAGCAGTGGGGATATTAAAGAGCTTTTCAGGTTCCCTGGGTCTTGCTTTGCGAAGTTACTCTTTCTATTGACATATTTTTCAGCTCTAATGACTACATCTCATTTTATATGTCTTTTCTCCGCTAATTAATCTTACCACAGTTCACAAATCCTCATAAAATAGCAAGGTCATTTTCCAAAGAGTGTTTCCTGACCCTCGCTCTCTTATTAAACCTCCCTGGCAGTGATTTTGACTTCCCCAAAGAGCTGTTCTATAGATTTCATATTATTTAGAGGGAGAAAGAAGAGAACAATGTGATCAATGAAATTAAAGCTTTTGCATAATTAGGGGAAAATCACCTTTTGCCTGGCACAGCTTCAATCTTCTCTCCCGCCAGCTGCTAAGCCATTTTCATATCCCTTTCTACAAGCACAAACACACCTGTTCTTCCAGTTCAGCATCCATTTTATGTTGGCGCCTTGTGAGCAGGAGATGGGAGTGTGTTTGACTTGCGTCAGAGAGCTGAATAATCATCTTGATTCCAAGATGGCAGTAGTCCACTTTGGCAGAGGTAGGCAGCTTAGTACTGGCCAACTTCAGAATTTTTCTCTTGAGACTTTGAGCAGGACAGGCCATTTAGCAAATAGTTTGTAGGATCATTACACGCTTGTGTTTCTTCTCTGGTGTACTTATTGCTCTAGTAGTCTGCAAAAATGCCTCTGGCATATTTGTGCCTGGTGCAATGGTCAGAAGTTAGGGTCAGGTGGCTCGATCACAAGAAATCAGCCATGTGCTTTTAAAGTTCAGTTTGACAAGGAAGGGTGGTTTTAAAAAAAACCAGTTAGTCCATTCTGTCTTTCCTGAGAACAGAATATGAAAATACCAAGGGATGTTGAGTGCTTTAGATAGGGTTTGAGAAACCTGAGAGGTGAATTCGGGACCGTTGTCTGACTTCAGGGAGGCTGGAATTCCAAATCGAGAGATGATCTCTCAGAGGAGATCAGAGACTGTCTGAGCCTCTTTGTTGTAGCCAACATGACAACTCCTTCCCTGGCACTTAAGGAAGAAACTTGATCGGATGCATAAAATCTGCACAGCGTACACATAAATGTGAGAAAAAAATAAAGGCAAGTGGAAGAGCTTAAGATGAAGGGAGGCCAATGTTAGAGTAATTGTTGTACTGACTGGCAGGATTTGGCAAACGTAAGGGCTATTCACTCTACTGCTAGACTTTAAGGTTTCCATTAGGTAGAGATGAATATTCAATTCAAGGGTTTTAGTATGGACTCTCCATCATGGGCCTCCCACAGGATGCTCAGCGTGACTGATTCATTTGTTAGGGAAGTAGCTTGTAGTCTCGTCTCTACCCCTGGCTGATACAATAGTTTTCAAAATAATGGTGTCGTTCTGAGGCTTTCTTTCCATTGTTCTAATCTGTATTCCTTCCATCTGGCTAGTACATCACTCATCTTAATTAGTGACATGCCATCCTGTCTGGTTCTCTTTTGCCAGCAAGTCATTCAGTTCTGAAATAACTTCTTCACCTCTGTCATATAGTTTAGTATTTGCAACAGGAAAGCAGTAACCTAGCACATTCTTCCCTTAACAGGGAAAAAAATGAAATCAGCCACAGCAATGCTAATTAAGTGGAGTTCAACATTAGCTTTAATTTAAATCACCTCTCCTGAGACTTCCTAGCATATAGCAGGGGTGTCATAAAATATGAAGCCACACTCCCTCTCAATTAGCATCCATTTATTTGGGAACAACACCAAGCAGCAATAAACAGGCACAACCTGTTCTTTTCTCTCATACTCTGCCCAGCAGCAGCCTGCTAATTGCATTGCTTCAGAAGCAGCATCTTCCTCTCTGTATCTGTGTTAATCCAAGTTGGGCAAGGTAAAGATTCGTCCTAGGCATTCTCCCGGTCAACTCTTCAGTGCGGAACTGTATCACAGAAGTGAGTTGGCTGCAGAAACAATTTATATTAAATTAAAAAGGAAGAATAAGTCAGCCTTGAAGTAAAATTGCTTTGGCCACATGGTATACAGATTGTATACAGAAAGCAAGTTGGTGGGGGTAGTGGAAGAGAGGGATGATCTGATTCTGTTAGGTTCTCGTATCAGGCCTTTATAGGAAATCTGTTTTTATCTCTGCTGTAATACTGCCACGTCCTCCCATTCCAGTGCTCCCGTTCCTGAGCCTTCCTGATCTCCCTTCCTCACTGCTGTGACTTGCTGGTACCTACTGATAATGGCACGATGGTGCTCTCATTTATGGTGTTTATTTATCCTCCCAGGGAAGCATCTAAATCATAGGTGGAGCTATAATGTTGTATTGCTCTATTTTCATTTCACGAACATTAAGTACCAATAGAGAACACTTTTATTTTTAAATAGTTTTAAAAAAATAAGATAGTTCTAAAACTATACACTTCTTATATACAATAAGATATCTTGAAGCATATGCACACATAGTAGTTAAATCTAGGTAGTTAACAAATGTGTCACCTCACATGGTTATTATTACAATAAGAATACTTAGCACTCCTTATATTTGCATTTTGAGAATATATAATAACATAGAATCATTAACTATAGTTATCATACTTGATATTATTCCTCTCAACTCTACTTTTATAATCTTTAATCAGTAGCTCTTCCTTGCCCTCCTCCAAATACTTCAGCCTCTGGTAGCTACCATTCTACTGTCTATTTCTGTAGAATCTACTTTTGCAGATTTCATAAATGAGATCCCCGGGTATTTGTTTATCTGTGTTTACTCTAATTTTCTCGCTCTTAACGTTGTCTGGGTTTACCCATATTATCATGAATGGCAGGATTTCACTCGCTGTGGCTGGAGTGTGGTGTGCCTACATCGCATTTGCTTTGCCCATTCATTCCTGAGAAGACAATGACGTTGATTTATCTTGGCTGTTGTGAATCATGTTGCAGCTAACATGGGAGTGCAGATGTCTTATCCGTATACTAATTGCGTTACTTTAATGTAGATCCAGGAGTAGGACTCTGGATCACATGATAGTTCTATTTTAAATATTTTGAGGAAGGGCCATAGTGTTTTCCATAAAGACTATACTAATTTACATCCCCCACCAACAGTGTGTCTGCTTTTTCTTCATATTCTCTTTCAACCATAAAAAGCAATGCTTTTACAAAGAAAATAGCTTATAATCCATCTGTTTATGTGCATCAAGTCCTAGCAGGCCAGCAACCCAAGTGTAGAGATCGTTGCCGAAGGATGGAAGCCACACACTTTATATATACTTTATATATATAAGGTTATCTTGGCAAATTCAGCTCAGGTACAGAAACCCCCTATTTTTTATTATCATGCACACCGGAGCTAGACTCTTAATAAATAATAAATGACAGAGATGGGAAGAAGAAATATTCAAAGTAAATATCAACAACACTAAGCATCTTCCGGGTCCCATCTGTTGCACTGCAGAGAGCCCTAATAATAGCTCTTAAAAATTTAAATAGCACCTTTCAAACAAAGAGCATTGGCATCACTAATCTTATCTCCCTTTATAGCATCCTTTTAGGATGAATTATTGAGGTAGATATGATTATCTACATATTACAAAAACAAAAACGAAAAACACCTTGGCAAGGAATTTAGTGATGAAGCAAACTCAGATTCAACCAGGTCAGGGACAGGAATGTATACCACCACGTGTAACCATGAACTCTCTGGTTATGCTGTAAACTAAAGGTCTAGGGGAATCTAGAATTTGGTGATCTAGTAAATGCTGTCCATAACCTTGTGGGAAACGATCAGATCCTTTCCCTAAGGGTATGCTGGCTATATGTATAGTATTATATGTTGTGTTCTTTGTAAATGCCTTAATAAATATCCTTGTTAAGGTTTTCCCCTAGCATGCACTGCCCCCTTTCATAGAAATGCACTCATTATAACCAGCCTGGTCTCATATATGTGTTGGGGTCTAGGAGTCACCCCACAAATCACACAAACACCGATCTCAGTCAGACAGGGATAGTTTATTGAACACACACCTAAAGACCAGTCGACCAGGGCAACAGCTCAGGTTCTAGAGCTAAAAGCTGTGTACTGGACATTTCTCAGAACCAGCTTAAAAAGGCTAAAACTTCAAAAACCATGATGGGTTCATTTGCAGGTGCTGGTAGTGCTGCCCAGTGGTTGGCTCTGACTTAAGCCATTTTAGACATAACAGTTCATATCAACCTTTAATTTGATGGATCCTATGTGAAGCTAATGGTTGTAGAGTTTCTTAAGATTAACAAACCTCATAACATACAGAACATAACAGGGTGTGTTTTTCAGCTTGGACCTGCTCTAAGTCAAGTTATTTTTCTGTTTCAATGACTGGCAGGCACATTACAGCAATGATATGAAATAGTTGGTGGGCATGGAACAAAATGGCTACAGCTATGCTAGGGAGACAGGCCTCACTATGTGCACGTGTGTGTGTGTGTGTGTGTGTGTGTGTGTGTGTGTGTGTGTGTGTGTGCATACACACACACATATTCATGCATGTATGTTTTCTCACACATGTTTATATGTATGTGTTCATTTAGGCATTGAACTTTTTGATGAGCATCTCAAATCAAAAGCTAAATCAGTTATTAGAACAAACTTGGACAAAACACAGTAGTAAAATATGACCAGAGACAAATGAGACAAACTATTAGTCTTTGATGCTCCCTGAAGTCTGTGTCATTTTCTGCTAGTGGGACCCTCTTCCAATGGAGTGTTTTTGTCAGGGTGATATTGAAGAGGAAGCTTAAAGTCACCTAATATAGCATTTTGTGCTATTTATGTGCCCTTAGTGTCTGTTGGTTCCTCTGTGTTATAAAGTCAAACTGTCTTTTTCATACAGCACATATTTATGTTCTTTGGAACAGTGGCCCTTTCTGCTCTCAGGACACCTGTAAGTTGGTGGTGGTGTTTAATGTATAACGTGTTTGGTTGTATCCCACACTAGCTTTGAGCTCACAATCCATAAGTGTGGACTCTTCTGCCTCAGCCTCCCCAGTTGCTGGGATTAAGGGCATGAGTCATCATCCTTGCTAACCCGATGTTCTTGACAATTGCTGAGGAGACTTCCAAATCTGTGATTTAGGCCTTATGAGAATATTAATCATGGTAGAAATCAGAGAAACTTAAGTAGATTTATTAATTCATTGGAAATTAACGTGACAGGTTTATTGACATAGTAACATAATTATATATTATACAACCACATATATAAATTTTTTTAAAACAAAAATTAATGTGGAGAGTGGCATTGTTTTACATCTTTGCAAAGCTCTTTAATGTCTGTCTCACTAGAAGACAGCTGGATTCTCATGTCTATTCCTGCGTTCAATCTGTTGTGAAATGTTGTTTTGGTTGAAGTGTATATTTTTAAAATCCAGCCTCACACAGCTATGTAATTGGAAAAGGGAGGGCCTCACGATCCTTATGAGAACCCTCTGTCATAGAGTTGCTTTTGGCTCAAGTACACATGTTATAATTCCAGGAAAAGTAAAAGATATACAAGATGGTCTTGATCATCTCCATATATATTACTTTCAAGTACTTTTTTTTCCCTCTTGTTGTTGTGGGCATGCATTGGGTTAAACTCAGCACCAAAACTCAAAACATGACTTCCAGAAACCTATTCTTATCTGTGCAATTTGCAGGGACTCTTCCATCTCAGAGCATGGAAAATGTAGCAGGTGGTAGAAATTTACACACCAAGACTCATGTTTTCATTTTATTTTCTACAACTGATTCCCATGTACTCTAGAGACCTCCTTCATACTGATGGTAGAATGCACTGGTTATGCCAATAAAATGCTCCTTTATCTCTGTAGGTTCAAAGCAGTCTCCTAGGAAATTACTCAACCTTTTCTATGCAGTCTTCTGTTGGAAGTCATCATGGTTCCTGATAATTCTTCCAAGAATCTGACACCCAACATTCTGAACTATATTCTATGTCCTGGTCACAAGTTCACCCTGGGGAACAGAGTGCTGGCCAGAATCTGTTTTTGTAGGTGATTTTATTTGTTTGTTTGTTTAAGACTATGTAGTAATGGCTGGCCTGAAACTCACAGAGGTCTTCCCAAGTGCTGGGTTTTGTAGTGAATTATTGAGAAGATTGTGCATTGATCTATATACATCTCATGTGAGGAGAATGAATCATAGTCTTTTTCTGAAGCTTCGTTTAACGTGATGCTTTCAAGTTTCATTCATGTTTGGCATACGATAGACTTTCCTTCCTTTTAAGACTGAGTGAAATACCATTGTTTACCCATTCTTCTACTGGCCCATGGGTACATAGGGTTTTTTTTTCCATCCCTGGATATTTTAAATGCCACTGTCTTAGTCAGAGTTTCTATTCCTGCACAAACATCATGACCAAGATGCAAGTTGGGGAGGAAAGGGTTTATTGAGTTTACACTTCCATGTTGCTGTTCATCACCAAAGGAAGTCAGGACTGGAACTCAAGCAGGTCAGGAAGTGGGAGATGATGCAGAGGCCATGGAGGGATGTAACTTACTGGCTTGCTTGCTTCTCCTGGCTTGCTCAGCTGGCTTTCTTATAGAGCCCAAGACTACCAGCCCACAGATGGTACCACTCACAAGGGCCCTCCCCCTCTTGATCACTAATTGAGAAAATGCCTTACTGCTGGATCTCATGGAGGTATTTTCTCAACTGAAACTCCTTCTCTCTGTGATAACTCCAGTTTGTGTCAAGTTGACACACAAAACTAGCCAGTACAGCCACTATGAACACAATCTAAACATTTCTCCTTAAAACTACTTCCAATTCTTCCAAATATCCATACCAGGAACTGGGTTTCTTGGTTCACCTGGCAGTTCTATTTTTAGTTTTTAAAGGAGCTGCTGTGGAAGTGGTGCCATTTCACAACCCTGCCATCCCCACCAGAGTGTAAAATGCTCTCCGTTTTCCACATTCCCTCTAACATGTTATCTTATCCACCCTCCCATTGCTCTAGTGGGCGAGACAGTAGCTCATTGTACTTTTGATTTGATTCTCTGAAGATTTGTGATATAGAACATCATTTTTAGATTCTTAATGGACATTTGTGTATCTCCTTTGGAGGAAATTGATCCAAATCCCTTGCCTGGTATCTTCCTTTTCCTTTGATGACACCCACTTCCATCTTGTGGGTGGAGTCTCCTTATATTGGCTCTTCGTAGTTCTATAGCTGTAGGCTCATTTGCCCTGTACTGTGGGTTTTATATATTCTTTTCTGCCTGGCTTTTTAGAAGTTCAGTTTCACAAAGAAAGTCTAGAATTTGTGGAAAGTGTAGCTTATTTTTAAATTATTATCTTCTTACTTGTTGATTTAGAAAGCAAGGGATTTTCTAGCTTAAAATTCTTTGTAGAGAGAGATCCTCTCAAAGCGTTATATGAGTCTATATTGAATTCATGTATGCCTGTCACCACTCTACTATTCCTCTGCTCTACTTCTATTTCCTTTCAGTATTTTTACTTTAAGATCTGGCCATCTTATGTTGAAATGGAGAGAGAGAGAAAGAGAGAGAGAGAGAGAGAGAGAGAGAGAGAGAGAGAGAGAGAGAACCACATATCTAACCCTATCACGTGAACTCTACCAGTAGATTTGATATTTGGTTTCCTCATGTCTGGTCTTGATCCTTTCAAACTTATTTTGTTGTCTGATAGTGGAATACTGTTTTTGAAATACAATTTTAAGAATCATTTACTGTTAAAACTTCTCAATGGTTTTTGCCTACAACAAAAAGTCCACCTTCCTGATGATAACTAACTTTATGTTATTTATCATCAATCCTGACAACTGTCTTGTGTCACTACTCTCCTCTGAATATCATTATAGTTTCATTCTTTTATTCATTTTGAACCCCATGACATCCCCTTTTCTTTTCATGGTAAGGCTCTTAAGAGAGAAGTCCTCTGTACAATAGTCTTCTGAACTTTATACTGAAGCTTAATCAATAACACTTATACAAATGTTCCAAAAATCTAAATAACCTGAAACCTGAAGGCTTTCTGATCACAAGCATTTCAGATATGGCTCACTTAATCTGTATTCCAATTTACATCTTTGCAATACACACAGTTTATAACATAAAACAGACCTCATAGGAACAAAGGCAAATAATTGCTTTGACTTGGTTTTAATATTTTGAATTTTATTATCTTGGCTTTTCCTGTGTATTTAAATTCTGTTTTTCTAAAGCAGCTATGTATACACACATATACATATAAAACTTACTAATAAATATTAGTATAAGCATACATAACAATTAGAGCAAGTTTATCTATCTTTAAACCAACACAAGAAACTAGTAAAATTTAAAAACTGAAAGAAATGAAAAGATATATTTCAAACCTCAAAGAGAGCTGAGTGTGGTGGTACATGTCTTTAATTTCAGGACTTGGGAGGCAGAGGCAGGTAGATCTCTGAGTTTGAGGCCAACCTGGTCTACAAAGTGAGTTCTAGGAAAGGCAGGGCTACACAGAGAAACTCTGTCTCAAAAAATCAAAACAAGCAATCAAAACAAAACAAAAAACAAACCTCAAAGAGATTTGTAATTTGTTTCCAAATTCCACAGCAGAGTTAGACTATCATGTTCTTGAAGAATTGTAGTGAAGAGGGAATTGGTCCATAGCTAATCTCATCCCCGTACATTTGCATGGAACAGTATGCTGTTTTACTGTCACATTTTAATATTTTTTATGCTGTCGTTTTTTTGAGACAGAATCCTGTTATGTAGGTTTGGTTAGTCTGAGACTCTGTATGCATACCAGGCTGGTCTTGACCTTACAGAGACCCATTGCTTCTGCCTCCTGAGCAGGGAATTGAAACTGTAAGCCACCAGGTCTGCCCATCCTCATTTCTTTTCTTGTTTGTTGCAAACTGATAATCACGGGTTTAGTCACTAGAAGGCATTAACATCTTGACATAGAAGAGACAGTTTATCCTCATTTTGTCGGGACAGACCTTTGCATGCAGAACAAATTGTGGTAGAATCAAATAACTATCCATTGTTTTTTTCAAAGTTACTTCCTTGCAGAGTAGAGTATCTGCTTTGTATCTCATTCCCTCTCTGATGGCGACTCTCAGGAAACATTCTAGTTGCTGAGGTTCAGCAGCCCTTTAAGCTACCTCCCCCAGATGGTCCAGAGCTCAATTCCGTAGACAGGATCAGTCTTGCAAGAGAAAGTGTCAGTTTTCTTCGGTATGGCGGTGGCAGGGCTGCTCACCTGGGCGGAGCCATTTTCCTGTTTGTTGCCCTGCATCTGAGTCTTTGACAGCCAGGTCCTGATGTGCCTGGGAATTGCGTGCAGGTGTTTATGTCCCAGCAGTACCTCACCACTCGTCAGTTCTCAGGTTTATTTTCTCTCCTGCCTTTCTTCTTGTTGGGGCTGTGTTTCCTACAATCACAGTTTGGTTTATGTTGGCTAAGTTTTGCTTCTCTTCCCAGCTTCCTATTAGACATAGTATATCGGAAGGTGAAGCTCTGCAGAGCTTGAGCATTGGTGGCAGAACCGGGGATTTAGTTATCTGAGTGGGCACTGATTCTAAATGAGTAAATCATGTGACAGGTGTCTGCTCTTTGTCATGTGGGTTTGTTATCACTTGACACTGGATTTATTTATTACTGCAGATTATTTGTGAGTGAAAAATTTGAAAAGTATCAAGTAGTTTACACTGTCTACCTGGCATTTATATTATATAATGTTATATTTATTTATAATATATTAGCTATGGGTATTAAATTTCTGTGGTCAGTTATGTGGATGAATTTTAGCCATGTTATAATGATCATCACTTCAACTAGTTCAGCCAAACATCTGGTCAAATCCATTCTAATTGCGTTTTTACTCAATTGATTAATAGGCCTGTATGACATCCAAAATAGGTTGGAAGTTTAACTCTGCTATTTAGTAAGGAAGTTTCCTGTTTGTCTTGTTGACAACACCTGTATGACTCAATCTGAGCCAGATGTTGTTCTTCATTTCAAAATGTGTCATTTCTACACACTGACTCTCTTTCATAGTTTTGGAAGCAAAATCTTCTTCATTTCATCACCAAGATACTGTTGATGACAGATGAAATACCTAAATAGGTATTCACATGGACATAGAGATGGACAGATTTTTTTTCAGACTGAGCAGACAGGAAATGAAACATACCACAGGAAGAAGTTAAGATTAGTTTTGATAACAAACCCCTCAAGTTTTGACAAGGCTCTGTGATATACTGTCAAACTACCCCAGGGCTTAATAACCAACCAAACAAACTGTGAGCTCTTTGTTATTAGATATAATAAGGAAATATAGTGTGCTGGCTGCTCACCAGGTTGATTTACCTGAATAGAGGAGGGGCTTCCTTCTCCCTATTCCTCAGCTATTTTAATTCAGTGAGAGAGAGATAGGACTCAGCCTTCTAATTTTTAAAAGTCCTTTTGGTTTTCTGATTTGCAAAAAGCAAGGGTGTGTGTGTGTGTGTGTGTGTGTGTGTGTGTGTGTGTGTGAGAGAGAGAGAGAGAGAGAGAGAGAGAGAGAGAGAGAGAGAGAGAAATCTAATTATCTAATGGATATGATTGTCTTAAAGGATGGATTTGGAAGCCCCCGCCAGTGCTGAGTTTATGAGAGTGGATAAAGGATGATTTTAACTTTGAAGTCTAAAATCTGAAGTCCATACAGGGACTAAGAAACTAGTTGAATGTGTGAAGTGGCCTGGGAAATTTAGGAGGTGGTGGTAAGGACCATGTCAAACTGGAGGGTGAAGCTCTCTAGAAAGACATTTCACTTATCAGAAACGTACCTGTACACTGGCAAAGTGGCGCATGCCTGCAATCTCAGCATTGGTAGGTCAAGAAGGAGGGTCAAGAAATCATTCGTCTCTCTGCCTGAGCTACATGACACCCTGTCTTAAAAAAAAAACAAAAAAACCATTAGCAAGAAAACAAAACACACAACAATGAACACCTATTTGTAGACAGATTTAGTTAGCCTTTGGTCTCAGATTTTGTAAAAAGATAATCTCCTTCAGAGGCTGAGGAAAGGAGGGGTTTTGGTCTTGTTTTTTTTTTTTTTTTTTTTTTTCTTCTCATGTATAGAGTTTTCTTCAGGTTTTCCAATACGAAATTGCTGTTTGCTAATGGTGTTTTACTTTGATGGAACACAAAACAATTTCAAAACATATGTAATATGGAAACTGTACATCACTTTTCACAAAGGTGGAGGTGGGGGTGTTAAAGACACTCACTTTCTTCTCCTGTCTCCCATCTCACTGTCTGCCTGGGTGTCTGGGGAGGTTGAGGAAGATGGGGAGAAGCGGGGAGAGAGCCCTGCATTCATGCCCCCTTTCTGCCTCCATTGGATCTGTACCTAATCCTAAAGAACGGTGCTAAGAAAATATCAATGAAATGAGAGCTACTTAAGGGCAGGAGAAAGTGCCAAGAAGATGGAAGAATTATTTTAAAGTTAGAAGTATTTTAGGGTCATCTACAGAAAATATTTGTTAACTGTGGTATTCCTTTTTTTAAATTTTTTCCATGTTAGGGCAATGGAATTTTATGAGTCACTAAATACATATTTTGACATCTGGCATCACTTTTTTTTCAATGCTGTAAATATTCATCATAAGAATTCCTTCTTGTCAATCTTCTAATTGCACATTTTCATGGTGATTTATAGGTGTTGGGACCTAATGGCCTTAAGCCTCAGTTCCATATTAATTCTCTAGCTGGGGTCAGGCATGAGGACAAGAAATGAAAATGTTAAGTTTTGTGTGAAGACACACTAAATTTTGGCTTTTCTTAATTGTGTAATCTTTAGCCTTTTCCCATCCATTTGGTAACACGAAAGTTCTTATATTTAGTGATAGATGTGATTTCTTACAGACCCAAAGACTCACTTGACTTAAGAATTCATTCTGACATCTCTAGTCCCGTCTCAGCTATTAGTTTTGGAACCATGTGAAGTTCTGAGATGCTCTATTTTGAATTGGTTGCTTTTCCTTTCTTTTGTAGAGAAACGAATTTCACACTGGCATAAGGTAATGACTGCTCTTTTATAAATAAATTTAAAAAAATTTAAACTACATGTTTATGATCATGAAAATATTAACAATAATGATTAGTAGCTGTTTGATGATCATGTCTATAATTCCACATTACAGATAGGTAACTCACAGGCTAGAGGACACTAGAGTATATTTCTCTGCTTTGTACCATGCTCCCCACCTCCACCCCTTTTTGGCTGTTTTACTTGACTCTCTTCCATCCAGGCTCTTCTATTGAAGTCTTGGTTCTGTGTTTTGAGACTCATGCTTTTGCTTATGAACTGTTACATCAAAAGCATCAACCAACCGACGGAGGAAATTACTGCCCTCAGTACCTCAGGAAGACTGGTAGCCTAGAATGTCTGTATCTTTTGCTTTTAAACATTTATTTTAACATTTTAATTATTTGTGCATGTCTATATCTGTGTCTGCAAGTGCCAGTGTCCAAAGACATCAGAGGCTTTAGAGTCCCCTGGAGCTGGAGTGATAGGCAAGTGCCGGCCATCTCACATATCGGGAACCAAGCTCCGGGCCACTGCAAGAGCAGTACAAGTTCTTAACAACTGATCTCTCCAGCCTGATCTCTCTTTCTCTCTCTTTTCTCAAAATTTGTAGCTAGTGCTATTCGTATCTCCAGTGAAACCTGATCATCTTCCTGGGAAAAGGACTTACGAAAGAGCAAAGCGTAACGCTGTCAGATCATTTGAGGAAGCTTACAAGGGAGGTGCTGGCATGAATTTGCAACGCAAGTACTAAGATTTTAAGATAATGTCCTCATTCTCTAAAAGCTAATGAAGCAGAGGAGTGTGGTGGGTTCCCTGTATATGCATTTAGGAATTTCGAGTAAGAACTGCCAGGCACACTTTGACAGCTGAGTTGCTGATGGAATCCTACCTAGTTGTGTTATCCCTTAGCTGACATGGTCTCATCTTAGGCGTTGCTACCTGAGTATCAAAGAGTGCGTTTGGGGTGACTGACTCTGTTTTATTATCAGGAATACCCTCTTGGAGTACCTATGGGAACAAGAGTTAGTTACTGAAACAAACCGGAAGAACTTTTAGGACTACAACATCCCAAGAGAACTCTGATGGAAGTTGGGGACAACCCCAAACTGCTGCTGTAGCCCAGCAACCGATTTCTAGTGTAGAACAAGATACGTTATTGTCGTTTGTTTTTTGTGTTTTTCAAGACAGACAGGGTTTCTCTGTGTAGCCCTGGCTGTCCTGGAACTCACTCTATAGACCAGGCTGGTCAAACCGACGGAGATCTGCCTGCCTCTGCCTCCCAAATGCTGGGATTAAAGGCATGTGCCACCACTGCCTGGCCAAGATATTATTATATCTCATTTCCTTATTTCCTATGTGCCAAGTAATCACGTGGAGGTGAGAGGGCAACTCTCTTCTCCAGAGCTGCTTCTCTTCTCCAGTCACGTGGGTCCAGGCATCAGATTCCGGCTCTGATAACTTTACCCTCTGAGCCGTCCTGCAGGCCCCTAAGATTCACTGTAGAAGGAGTAAGGTGGCTTTAATTTTTGTTCTCTTCCCCTTCACTTTTGGCTTTTGGAGTTGATGAGGAAGTTTTCCGCAGCCAGCCAAGGCCAGGATTTTAATACTTTGGAATCCTAGTAAGGTGCTTTGAGGAAGAACTTCTTTGTCTAAGGGTTAAGGATACTTTTGTTTTCCTGAGTTTTCTAAAGAAGATTTCTTCCTCAGGTGGTCTGGTTTTGGTTGGAACTAGGAAACCCAGGCACCACTCTGAGGGGTGACATGTAAGTGGATCAGAATGACTTTGGGGTTTTATTTTGAAGACTGGCTCTGTAACAGTCACAAACTTTCATTCTCCCTAATGTCAGTTAAAGTCCTACAGAATTTGATTAAGATATTAGAATAGCTTTTTATTTTATTGCTCGCCTCTGAGCATCTCCCATCCCGGGGCAGACACGTCAGCTGAACGCTGCATTGATTAATCCTGACAATACCTCACAGCTATCACTAGCTCTTCTTTAAATTAGCTAGAGCTCATCGTGTAGCTGAAAAAAATTAATAGGAGCAGGAACCGCAAATGGGAAAAAAAGGGGGGGCCAACTTAAAATTCTTATTTAAATGTCTAGTATATTGAAATTGAGAAGATGTAAAATTAAGAAAGTTACAAGCAGGAAATGGCAAACACCAGCTGAGGCGACAGAGAGTGCCATATGTTATATGTTCTTCATGCTTTTTTTTTACTTCTGCTTTTTTTTTTTCAAAAAAGACTATATATAAAGTATACACTATATATATATATATATATATATATATATATATATATATATATATATATATATATATATATATGCATACATTACCCTGGCACATGTATCATTAAGGATCTCCTTGGAAAGACAAGTTGATATATTTATTTTTTGGAAACAAAAATTCAGAGTTATTTTCTGCAGCATCAGGTTTGCATTTATATCAGTAATCCCATGACTCGATTCATTGTTGAAGATTTAAAATTCGAGTCAGTTTTCTTTTAGATTTCCTGTTAGATTTTATCTATCCAACTGCTGAGCTTTGCTGTCTCTCTGTGTTTCTGTTGATGAGCATCCAAGGAATAGTTCTGAAGCCTGTTCCAATCTATTCTTCCCACAATATTTGTTTAACACCGGATAAACAACTGATCACAAAGAATAAACAATGATAGACTGTTCTTAATGCGATTGTATTGGGGCCATGTGAATCTGGGCAGACTTTAGTACACAGAGGCAAGTGTGGGTTTCTAAAATTACATAATGTGGATTAGTTGTATATGTTGTAATGGCTATTCCTCATTGTCAACTTGTCTATGTCTGGAATAAACTACAATCCAGAATTGGAGAGCTCACCTGTGATCCAGATCTTGAGGCATAGTGGCCATGAAAAGCTAAGGCCCAGGCAAGGCATTACACACCTTTAATTCCCAGAGACTGAGGCAAGGAGTTCAAGGTCAACCTGGGACAAAGCAAGTTCCAGATCCAGGTGTGGAGGTACATACCTTTAATCTGGGCCACACCTTCTTCTGGAAGCCTACATAAGGACATTGGAAGAAGGAAGACTCAATCTTCTTCGACTGCTTGCACTAACTCGCCAGCACATCAGTTGGAACCTACTTATTCAGGATTCTAGCTTATACAGAAGACCAGCTGAAACAACTAGCCTCGTGTGTCTGAGCATCCGCCTCTGTATTTGTAAGGCTCTGTCAGGGCCTCTCAGGAGACAGCTATATCAGGCTCCAGGCAGCAAGCATTTCTCGGCACCCACAATAGTGTTGGGGTTTGGTGACTGTATCTGGGATGAATCCCCAGGTGGGACAGTCTCTGGATGGCTTTTCCTTTCAGTCTCTGCTCTACATTTTGTCTCCATATTTGCTCCCATGAGTATTTTCTTCACTTTTCTATGAAGGACTGAAGCACTCACACTTTGGTCTTCCTTCTTGTGCTTCATGTGGTCTGTGAATTGTATCTTGGGTATTCGGAGCTTTGGGGCTAATATTCATTTAACAGTGAGTGCATACCATGTGTGTTCTTTTGTGATTGGGTTACCTCACTTAGGATGATATTTTCTAGTTCCATCTATTTGCCTAAGAATTGTATTAATCCATCATTTTTAATAGCTGAATAGTACTCTGTTGTGTAAATGTACCACATTTTCTGTATCCATTCCTCTGTTGAAGGACATGTGGGATCAAAATGGCAACCAACAGATTGGGAAAAGGACTGATATCTATTATATACAAAGAACTCAAGAAGTTAGACTTCAGAGAATCAAATAACCCTACTAAATAATGGGGTACAGAGCTAAACAAAGAATTTTCAACTGAGGAATACCAAATGGTCGAGAAGCACCTAAAGACATGTTCAACATCCTTAGTCATCAGGGAAATGCAAGTCAAAATGACCCTGAGATTCCTCCTCACACCAGTCAGAATGGCTAAGATCAAAAACTCAGGTGACAGCAGATGCTGGCGAGGATGTGGAGAAAGAGGAACAGTCCTCCATTTTTGGTGGGATTGCAAGCTGGTATAACCACTCTGGAAATCAATCTGGCAGTTCCTCAGAAAATTGGACATAGTACTACCTAAGGACTCAGCTATACCACTCCTGGGCATATATATACCCAAAAGATTCCCCAACATATAACAAGGACACAGGCTCCACTATGTTCACAGCTGCCTTATTTATAATAGAGTTATCTTTAAAGTTGGCATTTCCCCCACAATTCTCTGCTCAAAACCCTTCTGCACAGTTATATTCTGTCATCATAAGCTGCTGTAAATAATAATCAACAAAGCATTCGATAAACGGCCAGAAGTTACTGGTTGTTAAAAAGTCAACAGCTTTGGAAAAGGAACAGCTAGTCATCCTGTCCTCTCATCCATGTTTCTACGGGCCTTAGATGTCCCTCGCCTCCTTAGTTTCCTTTCCATATGGTAGAAATGATTACTAAAATTTCTCTGCATGTTCTGTATTCATAATTTTGCAGTGCTTTTTTTTTGGGGGGGGGAACAGAAAAAAAACCTCTTGGTCCTAACAATTTATTATCGTTTCACCAACTTACAAAACTTAGAATAAATTCTCCTTCTTTCCCTTACAAAGCAAACAGTGTGAGGAGAGCTTTCTCCCACAGCTTAGGCCATTTTGCTGAGTGTAAGCTGAAGGAGCTTTCTCTTGGCAGACAACAGAAGAGGGACCAAGTAAGACAACGAGATACATGTATTTACCGTAAACCAAAGAAGCACATTTCTTTACCATCAAATACAACCTCGTGGGTGTGATGCTCTTCCAGAAGATCCATTTTTAGAAGGAAAAGTTTTCTAATTATTAAAAAGCCAACAATAGTGACCTACTGTGTCAACATAGACTAAAAATGGACTTCAGCAAAAAAAGTTCTAATTAAATAGTTTCTAGAGAAAACTCTGGGATCTGGGGATCATAAGGGGTAAGAATCATAAAAATCTATTCTGCAAAGTCACTGATCTCCAATTATTTTAAAAAGTCCAGGGTTGCAGGACAAAGAGGAAGGTATCTTCCTCTTTGCTTCTCTTTGGTGTTTTGGTTTTTGTTTAGTATTTCAGGATGGGCTTGGATTTATGATCTTTAGCCTGCCTGGTGCTGGGACTGTGTGTGTGTGTGTGTGTGTGTGTGTGTGTGTGTGTGTGTGTCATCATGTCTGGCTTCTTTTTCTTAAATAAGGGTATTATATTGGTTGTCTATTGTGCTTCACAATTAATAAAGGTAGGTTAGGAAAATGAAAACATGAAGTAGGGCAATAATAGCTTTTATTTTAAAAATCATAAATGAAATATTTATAAATGCAAAATCCCAGGACAGTTTGATTGACAGGTACACCAGACCTAGCTAACTCTTTGTCTCCGTTGTCACAAAGAGATGCAGAACAGCTTCCAGGAATCACTCTGCTCAGTGTGCTTCTCAAAGAAGGAAAAGGGAGATCTAGAGGAGCAAAGGACTAGGCCAGGGCAGCGGATAAAACAATTAGAGCACAGTCAACCCCGAAGTCCTGTAATATCACAACAACTAAATGACACAAAAATACCACTGAACGTAAAGCAAGGGGTGGATTTTGTAAATACTTGGATGTGCCTAAAACTGAAAGCAGACATTTGCAATCTTATCTAAGATGGGAGGAAGGATGGACCTGGATTCTTCTATATCATTCTCTTTTCAGTCCTTCCTCCACTGACGTCTTGCGAAAAGCTGGCAAGCAGAGTCACTGGGCCCCTGAAACATACAATGTCTGTAAATACCGGTGTGCAGTAAGTGTTCCTGCTGCTCATTATATCATGATGCTTGCATTTAAGGTGATGTTCAAGTTCCTTGAGTTCCAAGGAGAGAGAAATATATAAGGGCAAGAGAAATGAAGAAAGGCATTTTACAATTCCTCTGCTTTTTCCAGGTTCAGTACTTTCCTTTCATTTGCTTTGCTTTCTGCTGCTATATATGTTTCTAAATGCACTTATCTCTGTGAGTAAGCTGTTATTTTTTATGTTACCAAGAATTCCGTTTTTAAATATTTATTTATTTTGTTTTATTTTACTTTTATGTGTGCCACAGTGCACATGTAGGATCAGAGGACAACTTGTGGGAATTGGTTCTCTCCTTCCATCCTGTGAACCCTTGGGATGAAACTCAGGTCACCAGGGTTGGCAGTGTGGTGTCAGGTATGTGGTTCCTCCAGCTGTGGCCCCACATTCCAGGGGCCAGCTGTGGTATATGTATTGAGGTCCAGTTGTGGTTCTGTGTATTCTGCTTCCTCCCCTCTCAGGGAGTCCAGATGGTGCAAACCGGGCAGTGGGGTCTGTAGGTTACTGGCTGGGAATGAATATGTGGCAGAGAGGGCTGTTGGGGGGGATTGAGGGGTGGGAGGGTGGGGGGTGGAAGGGTAGGGGCCTCCTCAAAGATCTTATCTTAGTGTTATAGCTTTTTTACATGAAGGTTGAAGGCCTTCTCTAACAATCTTCAGTGAAATAGCTCTCTTAGATGATTTTAGTTGGGTGAATAACTTTATTCAGGCTGGGTGTGGTGCTTTGAATAAGCTTGGCCCCAGAGAGTGGCACTATTATGAAGTGTGGCCATGTTGAACGAAATGTATTACTGTGGAGATGGGATTGAGACCCTTCTCGTAGCCACATGAGAGATAGCCTTCTCCTGTTTGCCTTTGAAACAAGATGTAGAACTTTCAGCTCCTCCAGCATACCTACCTGGGTGCTGCCATGCTTTCTTCTTTGATGATAATGGACTGAACCTCTGAGCCTGTAAGCCAGCCCCCATTAAATGTTGTACTTTATAAGAGTTGCCTTGGTCATGTTTCTTCACAGCAATGGAGACCCTAACTAAGACAGAAGTTAGTACCTGGAGTAGGATTTGTTGTGATAGGCCTGACCATGATGTTGTTTGGAGGAATGTGGATTTTGGGACTTTGGAACGCAGTGGGGTGATTTAAGGGGGGCTTAATTCCTAGTAGGAATATGGAAGACATTGATGCGGAAGGTATTTGAACCGTGTGCACCTGGTCTAAGAGGTTTCAGTGGAGAAGAATTTCAGTTATGTGGCCTAGAGACTGTTTCTGTTGTATTTTGGTGAAAAATGTGATTGCTCTTTGCCCTTGTCTGAAGAGTCTACCTGAGGCCAAGGTAAAGAGATTTATAGTAATTGCATTGATGCAAAAGTCTCAAAGAAGCCCAGAAGAGACTTTGTTCTCTGGTTTAGTCTCATGAAGAACATTTTGATGAAGCATAGCAAGCTTCAAAAGGAAAAAGTATAAAATATATGTCTCAAAGAATAAAGAAGTAGAATGGAGCTCAATTCTGTGTTCAAGGAGATAAACAGATTAAGGGAGTGATGACCTTGAGACAAGATCCCACCCAGCTAAGCTTATTGTTTATGTGTTTGCAGTTGAACAAGGAATAGTTATATCATGTTAGGCATTATTACCTGGTTATCATTTTCATTTGGACTTTTAATCTAGAATGAACTACAATTCAGAAATGGAGGGCACACTTATGATCTAGATCTTGAGGCTGGAAGACACAAGCTTTTTTGACCTGGATCTTGAGGAATAGTGGCCATGAAAAGCTTAGGCCCAGGCATGGTGGTACACACCTTTAATCCCAGGAGACAAAGGCAAGCAGATCTCTGATTTCAAGGCCAGTCTGGGACAGAGCAAGTTCTAAGTGAGAAAAACTTAACTCCAGGCATGGTGGTACATAACTTTGATCCCAGCATTCAGGAGAAAGAGCCATGTAGATCGCCGAGTTCAAGGTCAATCTACAGAGCAATATCCAGGACAGTCAAGCTTAATCAGTGAAGGAGTTGAAAAACTTAAAGCTAGTGAAAATGTAATAGAACAAGGGAAGCCATGTTCCAGGCCCACAAGTAGCAGAACTCAGCAGCTTCAGCCATGTGGCTTGGTTTTAGAGTCCCGAATAGAAGGAACTACTGGGACAATTGATGCTGGTCAGATGGGGCTAAGAAATTAGAGGTGATTAAGAGGAGACCAGCATCACTAAGGTGAAATCTGGGAAGTGTTTTCTGAGATCACAAAGAAGATTCGTTCCAGAAAGAGACAAGGTTGTACCTCTTGCTTCAGCTGGATTTGGTAATGTATAAAAATCATCCAGGTGGTACTGGTTTTGAAGGCAATAAGAGAGTAGCTGAGGCTTGGCACTGTGTGAGGTCAGGGAAGGCCATTGGTAAAGGTGCAGCCTCAGTTGCAGTTGATGAGTCAGGACTGAAGGAGTCATGCAGAGAAGTTGAGGCTTGGAACCATGGAGAGAGCCTATAAGAGGCTAATGGTGAAGCCTAGTCACAGCAGAAGACCACAGCATATTGGTCATGCCATTACCATGGGATGACCACCAAGAGCTGCGCATCATTGGAGTGGAGTCAACCAGAGTCTATAGAGGGCAAAGCTGGAGAAGTGACCCAATCCCCTTTAAGAACCCCAGAAGATCATGTGTGGATCCCAGATATTGGAACAAGAAGCTATAACATTCCTTAGAGTTGTCTTGGATACCCCAAGATGTTTGAGATGCCAGAGCTGAGGGATACCTGCTGAGGAAAGCTGCTAACAAGGAGTGGAACCAGCCAAAGAGACTTATGCTGCAGTCAACAAATCAGAAAGGAGTCAGGCATCAGACATGGAGATGTGAAGTTTGGATTCTGTTCATCTGGTTTTTGATCTTGCTTTGGTCCAGTATTTCCTCACTATGAAGTGATGTTGGAGATATGTAGTCTGTGCTTTGATTTTGATTTTATAGGGGATTACAGTTAAAAGATTGGATGAATTGCAGAAGAGATATTGAACTTTGTACTTTTAACATTGATGAGACTGCTATAGACTATGGGACTTTTGAATTGGACTAAATGTAGTTTGCATTATGCTACGGCTATGTATGTACCCCATAGATTCATGTGTCTGAACAAATCTATGGGAGTCAGGGAATGGAATGTGGTGGTTTGAGTATGCTTGGCCTAGGGAGTAGCACTACTGGCCTTGATGGAGTAGGTGTGGCCTTGTTGGAGGAAGTGTGTCACTGTGGGGGTGGGCTTTCAGACTCCTCCTAGCCACATGGGAGATAGTCTTCCTCCTGTTTGCCTTTGGAACAAGATGTAGAACTTTCAGCTCCTCCAGCATGTCTGTCTGGTGTTAGGGTCTGAGAATCACCAAAGAATGATACCTCAGACTCAAATAGTATGTAAAAGCAAAGAGCATTTATTTATTCAGCTGAATTTCTTGCATATAGGGGTCTCCCCATTTGGGAATGAAGACCCCTGGTGGACTCGCAGACCCAGTTTCTATTGTCAGAGGAATTCCAAGGAGAGGTATGCGCCCTTTTACCTTGATTAGTTAGCTCTATCTCTAGGGGTCTGTCTGATTCTATAATTGGTTAGGGCTCTGGAGACTTTCCAGGGTAGTTACTTACTCACTCTAGATACCAATTCTTGGTTTAGGCTGAATGACAAGGTGTCCTTGGATTGGCTGCCTGAGGCTGTGGTTGCCTAGCCAAAAGTTCCTGGATCCAAGTTCTCATTTCTGGGAAACAGAAACTTAGGCCTAGTCTCCAAACTGCCAGTTTGCAGCCTGTCATGGAGTCAGCCTGGCTCTGGCTAACTCAGTCCTCTCACTGGATGCTGCCATGTTTCCCACTTTGATGATAATGAATTGAACCTCTGAACCTGTAAGCTAGCTCTAATTATATGTCCTTTATATGAATTGCCTTAATCATGATGGCTCTTCAAAACAATGGAAATCCTAAGACAGTGTGCTTGTATGCATACATTTTATTCAGGGTGGAAAAGAGCTATATATGAATTTTGGAGAGTGGGAAGGAGTTTTCAGGGTAAATAAAAATCATTTTGCCTAGAGCTTAAAGTACTGTGAATGCCTCATTTGTGTGGAAAGGCATTACAGGAATCCCAGGTACTTACTGGGTGGGTTCTTATGGAAAGGGGAAAGGAGAGTTGAACCTGAAGGTCTGCCAAGGACTACTTGACCTTCCCCAGGTAAAGGGTGTGGGGGTTGGGCTCCCAGACAAGCTCAGAAAAAGGGAAGCCCTGCTGGTAAAGGGAGTCCTCCATTTTGCATCCAGCTCAGAGGAGCTATCTGGTGTGGTCATGGTAGACTTTGACCTTAATTATCAGGATTTCCCCACATGGAAAAACCACATTTTTTGTTGAGCTATTTTACTGTCCTGAGTCTTATAAATTTTGTTCATGATAGTTTAGTTTCCTTCTCTTTCAGTCTTTATTAATCAGGATTAATTTCTTCAGGTCTTCACGAATGTCATTGTAATATGAAGCTCAGCAGCAAGGTGGCATCTTGAGCATCCATTTGGAACCACGGTGAATAATTCAGTGAGCTAACCCTACTTGAATGCATGATAGGTGAGTAAGAGGGAAGGAACAGCTCTGTCCCACAGAGATAGCTGAGTAAGCATTGAGAAATTGTTCTATAGCTAGGGAAGGTTACAACTTGTATGAGAAGAACTACTTAGCAGGTGCATAGACCTTCCAGTCTACAATAGAGCAGATGATTTCTTTAAAATGGCTTCTTTATGGGGCCAGGCTGCAGATTTTTGTGCTGTTCATCATCTTACCGAGAGTCATATATAAACAGGTTTACTTTCTATTTTAGAACAAAGAAAGCAGAGGGGCTTAACAGAAGTATACTGTAATTGTGACCATGTGTGAAGCCCAAATATAGTCCGTGACAACATTTCTACCTGCCCCTGCAAGAACTAAGACATTTAGTGAACTGCTTTCTAAAATTTCAAATAAATTTTTAAAAAATCAGAAACCACATGAAAGCAAGAAGGAAAAGGGATCTTGTCTTCCAAATACAACTGCGGGTAATGTTTTAGAGTGTTCGTTTCTAGTCTGTTTTTCTTTAATTTAATAAAGTTCCAAGCTATCTTCCTATGAAGAAAATAGTCATTGAAATAAGTTTAGACAATCTAGAAAATATTAAAAGAAAGTCTCCCCAAATCTCACTAACAAGAGATGGTTACTATGAACATTTGGGTGTATTTTCTTTCTGCATTTGATTGACAACAGCAGCAGCAGCAACAGCAGCAACAAAAATCTGTGCCACCAAGCAGGCCACTCACTTCCCAGATTCATTCTTCCTAGACAAGCAAAGATCCAATTACAATTCCCAGATGCTCTTGACCCTCCGTGTGGCCATGTGTTTCCACCAATGAGGCAGAATGGAAGTCATGTGCGTATTTTCTGATTCTTTTCTTTTTCTTTCCTTTTTAAAAAAATTTAACTTTCTTTGTGTGTAAATTTCATATCGTGCACCCTAATCCCACTCGTCTTCCCCCTCCCTCCATGTCTGCCCTCCACCCTTGCAACCTCCTCTGCGAAAGAAAAGAAAACAAAATAAACAAGCAAAATCACAACAAAATCTCTGTGTGGAAGCTCTGGAAGTGTAATGTCTCACAGAATACACTTTTGCCCAAACAGTTTTCCTTGCTAATATGCATTACAATGAGTCATTGATTCAGCTTGAGGCCTTTGGCTTCTGCTACACTCTTAATACTGGGTCCTCATCAGGGCTTCTCTCAGATATCCTGCTGTTAACCAGTGCCATGGAGATCCTGTAGCTTTGGCTTTGGTTCTGCAGGACCAGCCCCTTTCATAAACTCCAGCCATTCATAGATGGAGTAGATCTATGTTGGGGTAGACTAACTCAAAGCCCTGGATCTGGGCCTGGGTGCAAGCTGAGTTGGCCAGCCTGCCAGCTCTCATGTGCAGGAGCCACCAGGGTCATCTCTCCCAGTCTCACGCTCTAGGGGCCAGCCCTCACATGCTGCCCAGGTGAGGGGCAGGGCCAGCTCTTCTGCTCTCATTTCCTAGGGGCCAGCTCTCACATGCTGCCCAGATGAGGGGCAGGGCCAGCTCTTCCTCATGCAGCAGCTACTGAAAGGTAGGACCAGCTCAAACATCAGAACAACATAGTCATGTTCAAGTTAAGTTCTCTAGTTCTTTCATTCAAATTCACATTATACTATTCTGAATCTCTAGGAAATTTTCTCAACTAGAAGAAAAGTAATCTAGGTGTACTGCATTGGAAGTAGAAAGCAGCACAGCTTTTCTTAATCTTATGTTTCTTGGGTGGGAAAGGCCCTGGGTGCCTGTTTCTGCTCAGATCCACTACAGCTTTACTGTTCCAGGAGCAATATACTCAGATGTCTCTGCTGCATAGTCAAGCTAAGAGCTGATTTCAATACATTTTCATCATTTGCTAATAGTTGGAGTAGCCATTATTAAGTAATCATTCAGGTTCGATTTTGAGTTCCAGCTGTAGTGTTTGTGTAACAGAAACCAAAAAGATAGAAGAAACTGAAGAATCCCTTGTTAAAGCTCAACGGTCAAGATCACTTTGTCAGGGGGTCATCATTCTCTCCTGCCATTTGTTGCTGAATGCCTGAGATCAAGTATTATGTAATATGATACTAAAGTTCATTGTGGGATTGGGGTGGTGAAAGAGCCAATTGTGAAACAGAAGAGCAATAAAAAGTGGTGGCCACGAATGGAGAACACTCAGATCTAAAAAATAATCATCCTATAAAGTTATATAACAATTATAAATTTTGATACTTGATGGATCAGTGACACTGAGAGTACAGAAATAAACCAAGCATGTAAGGAACATTGTGTGTTGACATTTTCAGTTAGAGAAGCAAATGCCTATCATTCTGAAAAGACGGTGAGGCCTCTGCTGAGGCACTTGTAAAGCTAGATCTGGAGAAGGGACCTCAGGTATCACATTAGGCTCTGAAGGTGGCAAGAAGCAGACCCAGAAGCAAGCTGGGGAAAGGGATAAGGTGCTCAAGCAGAAACCAAGAAGGCTGGAAGAATTCTGAAGCTGATAAGTGAAGCCAGGGATGGGGAAGAGGCCCAGCCACAGGTGGAATTAGAAATCTGGCACAAAGTAGCAGTTCCTGGTACCTAGGATGATGGTGACCCTTTTCATTCCTACTTGAACATCTGGGCTTCCTGCTGTAATATCTCTTGACCTGTAGGTAGGATGACATATTGTATTGGAGTCAATTGTATGGTATAATTTATTTTAAAAAAAGAGCACGACTAAGATGTGTGATAATCTTTTACAGCTTAAATAAACTGAAGACAAAACAAATATTGAGTTGCAGGGAAAAATAGCAAAAACCACAGTAAAAAGCTGTGGGCAACTGGAAAGTCTTAGGAAGCAAGCAGAGGGATTTTCAGTGGCACAAAGTCTAGAAACCTAAAGAAAATGACCATTTCAGTAACAAGAATGTAGAACTCTCAATAGAAAGGAAGTTTAAACATTAAAAGAGATGCTAGGAAAGAATGGTGTTCACAAATGTGGCAAAGAACTGTTTTTTAATATGTAAAGAAGGCTTAACAAGCCGGGCAGTGGTGGCGCACGCCTTTAATCCCAGCACTTGGGAGGCAGAGGCAGGTGGATTTCTGAGTTTGAGGCCAGCCTGGTCTACAGAGTGAGTTCCAGGACAGCCAGGGCTACACAGAGAAACCCTGTATCGAAAAAACAAAAACAAACAAACAAAAAGAATGCTTAACAAAAACATAGAAAATAGATGAAGAGATGCCTGGATAGAAAACTATGTAACATACCAGAACAACTGAATCACCTAGCCCAACAGAAGTAGGAGAAAAGTGGGTGGGAAAGACCTTTGAATTAAGGAGACAACATCCAAGGTAAGGAGAAAGAATTTGTGGGAATTGTATGAGAGATAGTAGAGTTACCTTGGGAGACAGCTAAGTAATACCCAATAGCAGGGAGCAAGCCAGTGCAGTTTGTTGCCATTCAGGGAATGCTACCCATAGCCTGCAATGGGAGGCCTTGTAATTATGTGTATATTTTTGGTTATTGTTATTGCATACAAAGTTGACGGCATCTTGCTCATGAACTGATCGGCAGAAGCGGTCTTCTAGCAGTGACCCAATATGTTGACCAGCTCTACTTGATTGCTCATGTGATTACCTCCCTCCTTAAAAGCATAGCCTAGGGTCCTTGGTGGCTAGAAGAATACTAGTAGTAAGGAAGGGAAAGCCTACTAGGTATCCATAGGTAGGCTTAGCCAGCGAAGACCACATCCTTCTTACAGCCATGCTATTGTCTGACTCTTCCTGGGGTCAGAAAGAAATCTCTACATACTGCACATAGAGAGGTCATATAAGAAAGTATCTGAGTCCAGCTTGGTGAACCAGTGAGTTTATTTGGGTTAATTACAGGAGCAGGGACAACCCAAATGCAAACTACTGGAAATCCTCTGTGCAGTTTATAGGAGCACTACCACTGAAAAGTTTTCTGTCCTCTTTCCCTCTCCCTCCTTCCCCCATTGATCCATTGTTTACCTGTTATATAATCTTGGGGAGGGAAGGGCTCTCCTAGGGATGTCATGAAGGCTTGACATCTCATGAGCCTCCCCTGCTCCCTCCAGAGGAAGTATTAGTAGGCTCAAGTTCTGGAAGGTCTCATGCTCATAGTTGCTCTGTTTTAGAACAGAAATGGACCTACCTAATCATGAGGAAATATCTGCAATACATGCTTTCTGGAAGGATATGTGGAAAGGGAACTGAAGTTGAAGAAACACATGTAGGAACTGGAATGACAATGTGAGTTATCCGTAGGCAGATGAGAGTAACTGTCTATGTGTTTTGAAGTCTTAGAGATACTTCAAGATTAAAACTACTGTATGTGTTTAAGAATACTGAAGCCACAGTTCTCCCATAGGAGAAATGATTGTACATTCTTCAAGAGCAGTTACATGTATGGTTAAAAAAAAAAGAGCTGTGTGAGGCATTTATGTGTTCAGGTCTTTAGATGTCTTTAAGTACATTTGTCTCAAATAAGGTACTCTATCTGGAGGGGCAGTGTGACTGGCAAGAGTTTGTGGGGACTACTCAAAGGCCACTTAAGGCATAAGCAGTACAGGCTGTATAGACTTGGCAATGGCTTAGGTATGCAAGCCTTAAAGGCTGAGTAATGACCTTAGGAACTCTGGGCTGTGGCTTTAGCTCAGTCATAGAGTGCTTACCTAGCATGCACAAGGCCCTACATTTGGTTCCAGCAGCAGCAGCAGCAACAATAACAACAACAACAACAACATCACGTGGGTGTGTGACCACACACAAAAATATGCAAATGTAATTATAAAAAAGAATAGTAAACCAAACTTACTTAAGGTGACTTTGTTTTGCTTACAACCCAACCAACAAACGGATAATGTGGCTGAAGTTTGTTTGCATGACAATCTGAGCAAAGAACCCAGAAGGTCAAAAGAGTTCCGGGTCTTGGCACTAATGACATCATGTCAGCCCTTAAAGCTCTATTTTATTTACCCAAGTCTTTCACTGTCACTGTTACTTACCATGTTCCAGTGTGTTTCCTGATGTGTCCTTGGGCCCAGTGGAGTTTCATTACCTGAAGTTTGTGTGTCCATATTGAATTTGCCAGCATTAGGGCCACATTCTGTTCACTCACCATTCTGTTGAGAGAGTTTGGAAGGCATGAATTCTCCCTCTGGGTAGAAGAAACTAGTAGTAAGAAATTATCCCCAATCATGCCGCTGCTGCTGTGAAACAATCACCATTTTAAAGCATAAGAAACAAAAGCTGACACCTACTTGTGTTACACAACTGTAAGACGAAGACATGAGTCACTGGAAGTGGTTCCAAAGTTATTCCACTTCCAGACTCTGGCAGATAGGCATGAAAGATACTGGAGGGGTGTGTATCTTCTAGGGAACCACATGGCTAATGTCAAGTGCCTGCCCCCTTGGAGCTCTGATAACTTTAGTTAAAAATGACCAGAAGTGAGATTAGCGTTGGAGATATTTGTTCATGAAGGAGCCATTTGCTCAAAGCCTAGACCTTTTTTTCACTTTAGTTCTGTTGGGAATGTGGAGAAATCTACTTGTCTAGTTCTCTGCTGTACAACCGTGCTGAGGGCTGCTCTTTACACAGACTGCTGGTCCAGATCTTACAATTTGCATACCGTTATGGGTAATCAATTAGTCAGATTGTTAGGGTTTTCTTCTTGAGGAAATTCCATGTGGATGCCTGTGTTTGAAGAGAGGACCTGGGGTGATGAATAACCATGGTGGAAGTGTCTTGGTATCACTGGCCTTGAAAGTGTGACTTACAGTGACAACATTTCATGCCAATGTGTTGTTGGGTACAGAGCTGCATGCTTTCTCTTTCTATTGTTCTCTCCTTGAGAACAAAAATTTACCTATAGTCACAAATCAGTTGGAAGAAAGAAAAAAATAATAACCTGAAGAATTCAAGCACCAGCAGTTGTTCTGAAGACAAATGTCTGACTGAACTTTCTATTTTTTATTCAATCAGTGGTAAATACTCAGTTTAGGTAGGGTTTTAAATTTCCAATCTTGTTACATAACTACGTGTGAACAAGCGTTTGAAGCAGTTTTGTCTGAAAATGTGAAACGTCACACTGCACATTTGATATCTAAGTACTAGAAAGCAGCATTCTTACTCTTTACCCTCTTCGGAGCAGATTCAGCTGGACATAAAAACACAGCGGGATACATTTATTCCCATTGAATAGAAGGTGTCTTGCTTGTTGGCATAGTAGGTCTGCAGCAATTCCATATTTTCATGCCTCATTTTTTCCCCTGGTAATTAGCATCTTTTTTCTTAGAGGAGCATATGGCATCTTTAATTGTAAACAAACCCTGCAAGCTTCTCTCCACGTACGTAATCATGGGAGTACAGACGGTCTCAGATTTAACACAAGAACTGCAGATAAACTGTCAGAACTGGAATAATGTGGTTTTACAGCATCTGATGTTTCAGTGCATGGACATTGTGTACAATTAAAGAATAAAGGGAGGTGACCCAATTGTAACAAGTCCAGCCTGCAAACAGCTAGGGGAAAAAAAAGACAGAGATAGAGAGCTGCTGAATTTGAACTACAAATCTGGGTTCAGTGGCTCTCTGAGAGAACTATAGTTGTTCTTTTAGAACTAGGATTGTGTTAAAATCCCTATTGTTAGGGATAGAGGCGGGACTAAAACGTGATTTTTAAGGACTCATTTTCTTAAAACTCACTATAAAATGGGGTGGCTATATATAGTCACATTTTGGAGTCTTCTGTCTGAAATTGCTCACAGAAATTTTGATTGAGAATCATTGTATTCAATAGGTTCATCACAACTAAGAGACAAATATTTCTCTACTTCCTAATATGTAGGTGTAGCTGCAGTTGTTCTTAACTAAAAGAAACCCCCACATTTCTTATTTGTTTTGAATTTGGGGGTAGCAACTGGGCAGAAATCATAGTGAAATACTTATAAGCTGTTTGTGAGAATAAGCCTAATGGGAAAGATAACAGCATAATGTTCTTTTCAAAGTTTTCTCTGACATACTTGCCATGCAGGCATATTCTGAGGCTTAGACTTGGGTGAGGTCTGAGGACAGTGGGGGTAGCCAGGTAACAAGGGGGCTGAGTTATGAACAGTCTCGAATCTCTATTCCTCTTCACTTATGAATACATCACAGATGTAGTCCTTGAATCCTGAATGCTAAAGTCCCTGGTAGGAAGCGAAGAGCCATGGCCTTCAGGGAGCTTGTCCTCAGTAGGTGAGGTGGTACATGCCTGTAATTTTGGCACCCAGGAAGGTGAGGCAAAAACTGCAGTATAAGATAAGGAAAACCTTTTCTTAAAAAAAAAAAAAAAAAAAAAAAAAAAAAAAGGCTTGTCCCCTAATGGGAACACGAAGCATGGGCCTACTTACATAAACTAATCTGGAGGGGAAAAACAAGAATGTAATACTATCTTTGATATCATCAGACAGGACAATGTCTTTCAATATTCAAGAGGATTTAATGACAGTCCAAATTTACTGGTTTCTATTTTTCCTCTGTTTCCTCACAATGACCTAGGGACAAGGACAAGTAGATTTCAGCCATACTTCCTTGTTATGAAAGTCTTTAACTTATTGCTGTTAAAACCACAGAAAGTAACAAAGTCTGCCGAGCAAAGGATCTCAGCCAGTTTGAGTCGATGTTTTATACAAGCATCTTTGTCTTTCTTACACTCTGACACCTATGGATTCCTGAGGAGAAAGTGCAGGTGACTGGGGAGATTTGAGTAGGTGCTTAAGGGAATTGTTCTAGAACGTTGAAGCTATGCTTTAATAGCAGTATACATAATGTGAGCCAACACATACAAAATGGGAATTGTCCATAACAAAGAATAGGGGTAAGAGAAGAAATGAAGACAGAAGAGAGTCTAGAAATTTTCCCTCACCCCTGCCAGATGGCAGCCATGTTCTAGTTGCTCCTTAAAGACATTTCAGAGCTAGAATTGTGAAAAATCACCAATTTCGTTTTAGCTTCTGGTTTTAGCTTCTCAGGAGGGAGTGGTAGCTCCAGTTCCTCTCAGGGATCCTAAGCTAAGTAGTTATTTGGTAATAATCTGAAGAAGAAGGTAGCAAGGGACGTTTACATCTCCTAGGATATCTTAAGAAACTTCCTGGTCACTGTCACAGATTAAGGAAGCTGATTGCCAATTCTGTAAATATTAAAGAAGATTGAGTATTTATGAGAGGGAAAATATTAATAATTTATTCTTAGGCGGTTATAAAGTACACAATGTGGGACTCTGTATCAGTACAGACTTCCTGAAAACAGGCACGTGACAACGGCGTACGGAAAGCTTGAATACATTCAGTATTTGACTCAGTAATTTGATTTTGGGGAATTTTCTTGAGGAAGTTGGGAGAGGCTGACAAACATTTATTTATGTTCAAGGTCATT
Source organism: Uromys caudimaculatus (assembly GCA_028551405.1). Lineage (NCBI taxonomy): Eukaryota > Metazoa > Chordata > Mammalia > Rodentia > Muridae > Uromys > Uromys caudimaculatus. The sequence continues at coordinate 106,296,020 of CM052701.1, forward strand.
CAGCAGGGTATTTGTTCATATTGTAAAGAATTGGGAGGCTGGAGAGATAGCTCAGTGGTTAAGAACACTGGCTACCATTCCAGAGGACTTGGGTTCCCAACACCTACATGACAGCTCACAGCTGTCTGTAACTCCAGGTCCAGAGGATATTATATCTTCTTCTGAACTCCACAGGCACCAGGCATGCATAGGGCATACAGACATGCATGCAGGCAAAATATTCATACACTGAAATAAAAAAAATTTAAAATTGCCTAAACATTCTCTAACAGGAGAAAATACCATTTGTACAGCATCAAAAATATTTATACCTATGTTCTTCAGAGCAATCTTTGAATCTGTGTAAAATTAACCCAAGAGCTCATCTTTCTCTCCTTCTGTTGGAGATAGAGCAAGGAGTTCAAGTGGAAGAGTAGAGATTTGCTTGTTTGTTCATTTGTTTGGATTTGAGACCGTGTCTCACTGTGTGGCCCTGGCTGGCCTGGAACTCACTCTGTAGACCATGCTGGTCTGCATCTGTCTCCCAAGGGATGGAAATGAAGGAGTCCAGACCACAGTAAAGATCTTCACTACACATAATGATGAGCATGTCTGACCCTAAGACAGGAGGCAAAATGGGGAAAGTGTTAGGTCAAGATGCTAAATATTATTTCTAAATGACTAGTCTTATGTCTAAGGGTGCACATTTCCTAAGTTTACAGAGAACTTTAAATGTCAGCACCATCTTTAGTCCATAGCTGGTTTAAATTGCCAGCACATATAAACCACTTTCTATGCCTTTTTTTTTCCATGTCACTCCAATCATGTTGAGGCAAGAATAGAAAAAAAATGATTGGATAATCTGGCAGTCACTAATATTTGTTGAGGTCCTCATAAGAATATTTACTAGCAATTTAATTAGGTTGCTAACATTTGTTTAAAAAAAAAAGGCCTAGAGGTATTCTATTTATTATGCATTTTCACTTAAGTGTTTTATGATTCAAATTTCCTACATTTCACGGGAGACTCCATATAAGCAACCAGTAGACATTTAGCTGCCTAAATCACCTTATAGTTTATGACTAACCTGGATTACTGAAAAGCTTCAATGCATTCTCCACAACTAGGCTTTGCCCATCGAGTCTATTCTCTGCTCTGAAAACAGAGAGAATGTTCCAAAAAGGCAAGCAGATTCTCTTACTTCTTTGTACATTTTTACTGGAGTGACTCCAGGATGAAATTTAAGTGCTTTTCCACAGCCTTCAAGGCCCTGTAGGATCTCTACTCAACTTTCACCTCTGGTTTCAAGGCTCAGCGACACTTCAGATATGTCATCTTCTCAGTCGTCACAAGGAGTGATTCTCATTCTGAACCAACTGATATGTAGCATCCTTTGGGAATCAGAGCTGATTAAGTCACCCATCCAAAGAATGTTTGTGGCCCCATAATTGTTGCAATGGTGTGGCCACCATGTTGTAATTGCCTGAGTGATTACATACCTTACCTCCTAAACCTTCAGATCCTGAAGGAGAAATGATTGGTCCTTTCTGTTTCACCCTTAGCATCCATCACAGGGTCTACTGTAGTCTTTATCAGCGTGGAGGGTCCAAACAAGCATCCCTGCCCACTTATCCTACATGCCAGACGCACCATCTTACATCCTCTTTGCCCCCTGCCCTTCTCCACACACCAGTATGTGTGCTCATTATACACCCACTCAATGTTTCAGAAGAACTGAACCTACCTGGTCTATGATTATGTCAGTTCCCTTTCCCCTGTGTGATTTAAAATGGCTGCATGATTCTGACATAGCCAAAGAGGGGCAAGTGGACTGATGGGACTGATGGAGCATCTGTGAGAAGTCTCTTTGCTTCCAAGGAGACAGAGCAAGAAACAGTGTATTTTATGTCTTATGACATTTTTGTAGCCGAAATCACATCGCCTCCCTGATCCCAGGAAGAGAGCCAGCCTGGGAATCAAGCTGAAGCTAACAATGCCTGAGTGAAGAGGCATGACCACCCAGCCATTGATCAGATTGTCTGGAGACCAGCCAAGCTCTAGACTTCTTCTGTGCGGTAGCAAGTTTCCTTTTTTTTTTTCTTAGATAAATTTGAATTTGGAATTATCTGTTAGTTTCAAGCTAAATGCCTTTTAAATGATATAAGTATATACTATCAGTTTCCTTTTTTGTTAAGTGGTATGCTGGTAGAGAATAGTAGCTTCTTCTGAGATATATGACATAGACTTAATGTAATTGTATAGCAGCTGGAAAGAAGGGCAAATTATTATTGCCTTACATTGGTTTGTGTCTTATTTGTATGCTCCTGGTGGGTTATTTGTGAATCATGCAGTACCCAAAGGAAAAGACAGCATTTGACTCTCTGGAATTATAGGGAACTGAGAAGCCTGACTTTGCATCAGAAGTTGCTGAACTCAGTATAAATAGAGTTGTATAGCCATAAAGTAACTATAAAGATGAAATAAACATGCTTTAAAATTTCTTATTTACATTTCTATTTCATTGAAGGAAGATTGGCATTGGTCTCTTAAGTGCCAAACATTATTGAAATTTGAAAAGTATAAACAACCATAAAAAGTAACACAGCTATATCATACACATATGATGTCAGTAATTTCATATATTTCCTTAAGATTTTTGCTAAAGGGTTGGAGAGATGGCTCAGCAGTTAGAAGCACTTGCTGCTCTTCCAGAGGTCCTGTGTTTGGTTCCAAGCATCCACAGCATGGAGCTTCATAACTTCTTGTACTTCTGACTCCAGAGAACACCCTCCTCTGTTCTCAGAGGTCTCCTGCACACAAGTGGCATAGACATACACATGGGTGTGTTCATATACACACATACAAATAAAGAGATCTTATAAAAAATGTCAAACACACACACACACATTCGGGTAACATGATAAGTCACTAAGGCTGACCTTGTACCTGAATCCTCCTGCCTCCTCTTTATAAGTAGCTGGCACTGCAGGCCTGTACCATTTGGCCAAACACATATTTTCTTATTGTTTTTCTCATGACTATTTTTTTACACATTTATTTTTTAAATATGCTCTTAATTATCTAAATAGCATTCTATCATCAATATAACCATGTCATCATTGTTTAAGAACTGTTTTAGTTGGGTGTTCAAGTTGGGTATTACCTTTTTCTTTTAAGAATACATGTCATGTATCCCAGGCCTCTGTGTAATTGAGGAAGACTTTGACCTCCTAATCCTTCTGCCTCCATACTCCAGATTCTAAAATTATAGGTATGTACACAGCAACACTTGGCTTTTTAAAATATTTTATTATAATGAAATATTAAAGCAAATATTCCTTGCTACAAAGTACACATTATGTCCTTAGGGTAAACTTGATTTTGTACTGGTCTATCTTTGATCTATCTGTTCTGATCCATTGATATTTGGTGTATTCTTACATTAGTCAGTAGCACTTTTTGAAAGTATCATATATTTACAATACATGTCAGCTTCTAACAAGACAAGCTGTTTCACACAAATTGTCTTTTAAGTAATTTTCTTGCTTTCATGTCTATTTACATTGCTAATATCTTTAAAAATTGGATGCAACAACCTAATTGAACTTTTTTGATGAAATTATATTAAACATAATTGTCTTAATAGTGAAACTCTTACCATATTAAATATTTTATGTTGTTTCTTTATGTATTTCTCCATTTTTAATATCTTTGAGAAATATTTTAGTTGTCTTCTATTCATTTTAGGAAAGACTTCTTACATCTTTTCCTCCCTCCCTCCCCTTCCCTCCTTCTAACCCCCCTCCCTTTCTTCTTATTATAAATATATAGAAAAGTTACTCTCCCTTTGGTGGTACTAAGGATTGAATCTAGGGCCTATGCATAGTAGGCAAGCATTCTACCACTGGGTTATAGCTGCAGTCTTATTTTCATCTTTACTTTTTATTTTGAGATAGGATCTGACTATGCTGTTCAGGTTAGCCTTGAACCTATGATCTTCCTTCTTCCATACAAAGTCTAGCCTGGCCATGTAGGGGACAGAATAACATGGTTCCTGCCCCTGGAACAGAGACAGCAGGACATGGGCCTCCACGAGTGTTGATGGGCATACACTGTAGGCATAAACTTTGTATAATAATGTACATATTTTCATGTTCCTCCTTCGAGGAATGTCCTCTCTGCCAAGGTTAATGACTCCATGATAATCAGAGACAGCATGAGTCTGGGAGGCAAGGGTGTGGCTAATGTCTCAGCAAAATGGTAGAATGCTGTGACCTTCAGGGCAGCCCTTAAGGCTGTGGGAAAGAACACTGAAAAAATGAGTTCAAAAATATATAATTTCTCAACTATGCAAAGTATAAGGATGCAATATGAATTGTATAAAGAGATTCACAAATCTAAAGGAAAATAGGAAACTGTACTATAATAAAGCTTGTCAGAAAAACACTACGAAAGGAAATAAGGAGATTTAGGGAGTGGTGATCACAGGAGAAGATCTGACCCAGCTAAGTTCACAAAGGCAGGCGAATCTCTGAATTCTTTTGCAATGTTAAAAAAAAAAAAATGTGTGTTTGCTGTCTTTTTCTAAGAATCAAATGTCTGGGATTATGGAATACTGATCCATGGTATAATCAAAAGGGAACCTGGGGTAATGACTGAATTGATACGTAAATAAAAAACTGAGCTTTTGATCTGCAAGAGATGAGCTATCCAGAGAGTTTTTAGAATAGCAAGAGAAAGCTGTCTCTAGCAGAACACAGAGAAAGAGAGAAAGCAGTTTGGAAAACTGTCTCGAGCAGAACACAGGTCTTCAGTTTGTAACCCACAATTTGACTTTGAGTTGTTTTGCACCTCTCAAAACCTTCTCTAAGCAAAGGTTGGTCTTTGGCACTTGTGGTACCTAAGTAGCTGGCATTACAACCCTGTGCCACCTGGCCTGGCTCAAAATTCTTAAAAGTATCATATTGAAATCTATACCTTTTAGTATCAGGCAGTTTTCTCAGGATGTCACTTTGGCAGGATATTAGCATGCTCCAGCCCCAATTCTGTCACTAATGGTGGCAATTCATACAAAGCAAATCTCTGTATCCCATTTTATAATTCTAATGATAATGCATTATCTTAATTAAACATGTCTTTTAAAAATATCAATCATTGCTTTCACACTATTAAATCCAGGCTTTAAAGTTTTCTTAAGCAAAGCAGTCTTAAGACACCACTTTTCTCTTCTTTTTTTTATATGTAAGACAGTATAAGACCAGTTGCATTTGGTTTTAGAGAGTTGATGTCTCACATAATTATGCAGAACTAATTAATTCAAAATCTGTTTATCAACAGTAGTCTGTAGCTACAGCATTTTCTCCCAGAGGCACTAACAAAGGCTTATCACCTGCTTTCTTGTTGCAGTTTGTCTCAAAGGCAAATCAATATGAAAACTATAAAAACGCTATTCCCAGAACTAACACTTGGAACAACTTACAAGAACTTTTAGTATCTGCTACCAATTAGTTTTCTTAGCTTAAATTAAAAACAGTTTTATTTAGCAGTGAAATGTGTCAAAATACTAAGGATTTAAAAGGCAAATAAAATTTCTTGCTTTTTTGTTAATTTTTGTTATATATATTATATATAATTTTTATATATTATATAATATATATCATATATTATACATAATTTATATATCATATATATATATATATATATATATAATTTTTTCAGGATAAATTGCCATAATAGTTGATTGGGAATTGCAGACACAGAAGAAAGCCTCCATATACCTTAGAGAGTAAATACACATTGTATGTACCCATATGAGATGTGTGCACAGAGAGAAGAAACTGTACAGCCTGAGCATCTCCTGTGAACAGTAAAGGAAGTTGCTGATGCCTGTGGCTGACTTGTGGTAGGTTTTCCTGAGCAGCTGGAGTTCATTTGGAGAAACAATAGGTGAAATGAAAGTGTTTTGGGTTACAGAGTCATTTTTCTATCTTTACAAAGGGAGAATGGCTTTTAGGAATTGCAGGAAAGTAAATGTGGAGCTGGGGTTTGTCATCTTTCATGGTGAATCTTTTGTGCTTCATGAATTTTAGTTATTAAACCCACACTGAGCAGTGTGTGTGACACAAGCAAGTTTCTATAGCAAAGAATTATCTTTTGTATTCTGCTTGAATGCTTCCAAGCTTCGAGGCCCAAATTACTTGCAAAGAGGAAAAGCCTACTTAATAAATGTGTAGGTGGATCCACAGTATAATTCAACATTAATATCCCTCCTGGAATCAGCTCAGCTTTCTCAAACATCAGATTGTCAAACCAATCATTTCCTGAGATGATGGAGAATATAATAAAGGTGTTTGCTTTGTTTCATCTTCTCTCTCCGTGTCTCTGTGTCTCTCTGTGTCTCGTCTCTGTCTCTGTCTCTGTCTCTCTCTGTGTAGCTGTTTTCTGTCTCTCCCTATCTCTGTCTCTCTGTTCCCTCTTTATTCTCTCTATCTCTCTCTCTCAGCCTCTCTGTCTCTCTTTGTCTCTGTCTGTCTCTGTCTCTGTCTCTCTGTCTCTTTCTCTGTCTCTGTCTCTGTCTCTGTGTCTTTGCTGTGGTGTGCATGTGGAGGTCAGAAGATACTTTAGGGAGCTGGTTCTTTCTTGCTACTGTTTGTTTGGAGAACTGAACCCTGGTCATCAGCCTGTGTGGCAAGTGCTTTTATCTACAGAGCCATCTTGCTAGCCCCAGTAAAGTGGTATCAACGCAAGTGGGGTGGGGTGGGGGGGGAATCCTATGACTGAGTGGTGTAGCAACAACAACCTCTCTTTCAGTGTTCTCAAACTCTCACTAAAATCTTTATAAAATATTGACAAGGACAAAACCTTACATTATTATGTATTAAAAAGAAACAGATAATCTGATGCTAAAACTTATGAGGAAATTACCCATTTCCACAGCCAAGTAGATGCAGATTGAGGAAACTGCTTGTGGCCTGATTAGCCTCTGCCTCTTGAAGTAGGACAGGCCAGCTGTTCTCAGACCTGAAAGAAGTGGAAAGCCCTGCGTTTCTTCGCCAACTCCCTGCCCAAATGGGTCCTGGGTTTACAGTAGCTGGAGATAGAAGTGTTTGCTGAGACACACTGTGCTTCTTCTCTTGTTCTTTCTACATCAAGTCACAAGCACTCTGGAAGAAAGTGATATTGGCAAGTGAGCATCTGGGCACATTTTATCTCTATAGTTGAAACACTGAGGTTAAAAAACGGTTAGACTGACTTTGGCACTTATTACCTGGATGACTCTGAGAAGATACTCCAATCTTTTTATTATTCAGGGTTACTATTAGTATTACAAAATGTAATGGGTACAGAGTACAAAGCATAATTACTGGTTCAATGTTTCATTTGATAAGTGGTAGATATAATTTTTAATATGACAAAGAAGGGCAGAAAAGGGGAACATTCTAGCAGTGTGTTGTTCACTGTTTTGTAACTTCTCTGTGTTCGGTGTGTCAGAGAATCCAGCTGTAGGGTAAGGGTGGGTCCTCCCTTCTTGCCCCATTATTTAAGATGGATACTTCAGACATAGGGCATGGCTAGGAGCCCTTCACCTCACCAGTTGCTGCACAGGCAATAAGAAATCATACCTGAAGAGCCAGAACATGTTAAAGCCAAAGCTGGCAAACAAGACAAAAATTAACACTATGCCAAAAACACGGTGGATCTATGAAAACAAAAACCCAAAATACCTCCAAACACTGGGATATGGAAATGGTTTGGAATCTTAAATGGAATGAAAGCATACGTGCTTTAACGAAACAGGAGAAAGTTGGTTAGTTGCTTTCATTTTGGAAGAGTCTGGAACCTTATTCGGCTTCTTTATCTCTGTTCAGCATGCTGCCATCATTCTGGTGACTCTTATCTGGAAGACCTTCAAACTGTGGGTTGAATTGTATACCCTCAAATTCATATGCTGAAGTCCCAACTTATGGTGAGCATATGTCCTAACAACTCAGACTGGGGGATAGTTTTAGGTAGGACCTTCTAAAGCTAACCGAAGTTAAGTGAAGTTATTGTGGTTTTTCTATTAACTGAATATTGAATGTGACTAGATTCATTGTAAGAGCAGGCACACACACACTCACAGAGGAAAGACCGTGAGAAGGCACAGAGAATATGACCTCCTGTAAATCAAGCCTGTTGGCCTGTATAAGAAAACACATTTCTATTGCTTAATTGAGCCTCTGTGTGACGTCTTACTATGGAAGCCAAGTAAGGTTTCATCCATTTGCCTGATTCTCCAGTCTATTTTCTCATTTCCAAAGATAACCCCTTTTCCCAGCATGATACCCTAGAGTTGTCATAATCTAGACCTACCTGCTACCTTATGAAGTTTATGCTAAACTCTGTACTGTTTAGTCCTCTCCTGTCATAGTTAACCTGCCCTGCAGCACTGTGCAGCTCTCAGCCCGCCCCAAGCACATCGCCAGTGCTCCTTCACTTCCTCGCCTTTAAATGTCCCTCTTGTCTTTCCTCTCGATGGAGTCTACACATTATGGGTTGCCGCTTCACCCTCTGTCTTATCAATATTTCTAACTTCTGTTTCCTCCCACACATGACGGCCTTTCAGAGCCCCACCCAACTGTCTGTCTTCCCTGCCCACACAGCCTCTCTGAGTACTGCTGGAGGAAACCACACAGCCACATCACATGTACTGAACCATAGTCAGCTCACAGAGGCCCTCCATGCTGTTCTGTCACCATTCTCTGTACAACAAACAGCTCCTACTTCCTCTATCCTCATCTTTAAAATATAGACTTAACAACACACACCCTTGTTAACCAGAAAACAAGCTCATTTCCCTGTTGGCCGGGAAAAGTGAGGTTACCAGAGAGACATTTCCCAGAGCTCTGTTAACAAACACGTACATTTTTCTTCCCATTTTGCATTGTCTTCCCGTAACCCACCTCAACATTTGTCACCTCCTAATGCCTTGACTCATTGGCATTCAGTCTTTCCAAGCCCACTCACACTCTTTCTCTTCTTTGGTTTTCTTTCAAGTTTAACAGCTCTCCTTTCTCCATTGTTATTGGCTTTTTCTCCCAATATAAACAGTCTTGTAATGGTCCTGGAGTGCTCCTTACAGCTTAAACACATTGCTCTATGACTCCTTTACATAAATCAAAAAAATCTTTAGGCCATCTTACTCATGTGTGACATATAAAAGAGTTGATCTCATAGAAGTTGGAATGGAGCGGTGGCCATCAGTGGTTGGGCAGAGCAGGGAGCAGGGAGGAATGAGGAAAGACTCCATCATTGGGAGAGTGTTCTGATGTGCTATTGCAAAGTAGAACAAACATGAATAAATGTATGCACAAAAACATTCCAAGAAAAGCCAGACAAATGGCTTTTGAAGAATTTGATCATAAAAGAACAGGAAGTGTTAGAAGAAATAGATACGTTTACCCTGATCTGAGCATCATATTTTTAGTATATGTATCTCACATGGAACCATAGACGTATGATTTTTATGGCTTTTTACATTTAAGTTAAAAAGGTAAAAACAAAACAAAATAAGAATGGAAGAAATTATGAAATAAAAAGAGCTTTACTGAGAACATCCTTCATGTGATGGCCCCAGGGTCACTATAGACACCACTCCTTAGCTTTGTGATCTGAAGCAAGTCACTTAGCTTTGTGCAACTCAGATTTTTCATTTATGAAGAAAGGAATAGAAATACTACTGATGGGTTATTTTGCAACATTTGTGTGTGTGTGTGTGTGTGTGTGTGTGTGTGTGTGCGCGCGTGTGTGCATATGCATGCACATGCACACTTGTTTGTACACAAGATTCGGTTTGTCCCTTCCACTATATAGGTTCTGAGGACTGAACTCAGATTGTCAAGTTTGGTGGCAAGAGCTCTGACCCTCTGATACATTTTACCTGCCTTTGTCCATTATTTTAGGACAAAATATCATAATGTATATAAAATGCTTATATCAACACTTAAGAATATGTATTAAATAGGACTACTTTTTCAAATTCCTTTTTTATGAGTTTTTTTTATTTTTTAAAAAATGTGTATCTTGTTTATGTGTGGTTATGTGCATGTGACTGCAGGTCCCCGAGGAGGCCAGAGGAGTTGGATCTTCTGGAGCTGAAGTTAAACATTCGCATTGTAACTTGTTATGCTGTGTTTAGTTGATATCCCTGGGAGGACTGCTCCTTTCTGAAGGGAAATGGAAGAGCAATGTATCTGGGGGAGGGGGAAGTGTGTGTGGGTAACTGGGGGCGGTAGAGGGAGGAGAAACTATGGTCAGATGAAATATATGAGGGAAGAATAGATTTTAAAAATGCAGGTACACTAAAAATATTATAATGGGCTGGCAAATTGGCTCAGTGGGTAAAAGCTCTTGCTGTCAAACCTGGTGACCTCAGTTCAACCTCTGGAACCTACATGATAGAAAGAAAGAACTCACTCCTGCAGGTTGCCCTCCGACCTCTACACCTGCACACACAAATAAATTAATTTAATTTGAAAAGCATATGAAATTATTTTCAGGCTGCGTGCATAAAGTATACATGAAACATAAGTGAATTTTGTGTTTTGACTTGTGTTCCAGGCCCATAATATATTACTATAAGTATATATTATATAAGTATATTTAAACAAATATTTCAAAAGTGAAAAAAAAATTAGAAACATTTCTGGTTCTGCACATTTTGGACAAGGAATACTCAGCCTGTGTGAATGCAGATCTAAGCTTCAAACCAATACACTTTTTACATTGTTAAATGGACTTAGATATTGCTTTAAAGAATAGTGGAAATTGTAGCACAAATAATATAGTGATATGAAGTATCAATGTCAATATCTTATATCTGCCATAACAATATAAATATATATCACTATAATATTTGAACATTAAATGTATATATTATTCATATCTAAATCTTGTTATGGCATTAGTCAAATTATGTTCTATTTCCTCAGCAGAAAAAAGTCTTCAAACTGATATTAAAATCTACTCAAAAACAGTAATAAATCAAAGTTTGTCTCCTTGACATTTTTGTTAATAAAGCACAAATAATATGAAAATCTTGGTTATGTCATTATTAGTGGTTATATTGAAATTGAGGCAACAGGGCAAGTTCTGTGGAGCAAACATACAATAATTTATAAACTATACAGCTTTATTCTTATCCAAATATTACTAGTTTGTGTATGGATACATATGAAAATAGAATTCACTTGTTTTATTTAGTGACACTTCAATTGACACATAAATATTTTCATTCACTTTAATATTATTAAAATTACTATGAGAGTGTATTTGAGAAAGCAGAAAATAGAATATATTTTTACCTTGCTTTCTACTTTTAAAATAATTAGACGTTGGATATAGGTATGTGGGCTCTAATTTGTGTTGCTGCTCTGAATCCTAAAAACTTGAGATAAACCTGAGGTCAAGGCCTGGAATTGTGAATTGAATACATAAATGTAAAAATATATCAAATAAATAACACAATAATGCATCTCAAGTTCTTAGAAAAACAGAACAATCTATAATAAAAGGTAATAGATGATAAATAATAAATATCAGAGGAGAAATTAATGAAATACAGTCTGAAAAAAACAGTACAAAACGTCAATCAAAATGAGCTGGTTCTTTCAAAATAAATAAGACTGACAAACTCCTAGCCTAACCAAAAGAAAGAGAAGAGATCCAAATAACTAAGATTAAAGGTGAAAAATGAGACATTATTACAAATGTCAATAAAATACAGAGACTATTGAGGGAGTGTTTTGAAAACCTAAATTATAAAGAAACCAGGAAGCCTAGAAGCAATTTAGAAATTCCTCAACAAGATCCCAGCCCATAACTACACAGGCCCACTGCTTTACAAGAAGCACCACCGGTATCTAGAAGCCAAGGTAAGACCCTGCTTGCAGACATCCAAAGCTTCCTTCGAGCCTGCCCAGCTTCCCCAACATCACCCCTACCCTTCCTCTTCATATCCTGGTCCACAACTCTGGCAGAAGCCCTCTTCTCTGCCAGAGGCCACACCAGTATCCCATATGCACCCAACAGTGAAGACACCAACTGGACCTGAGGACTTGAAGGTCACCAGAACCATAGGCCACTCAGGCCAGAAGACCAGAAAGGAAACAGAAACCAAGGGGAAAACATCTATCCAACAAAGATAAACTCAGAAATTGGTACCTAAACCTATAATTACCCCAAACCCAGAGGCTTAGAGGCCAGCATAAGAACAAAATCAACTGGTAAAGCACTGCCAGAGCATAGCTATCCTACTATAGCAAGCCCTGAATATTCCAACACAGCGGAAGCACAAGAAAATAAACTTAAAACCAACCTTATGAAGATGATAGAGGCCCTTAAAGAGGAAATAAAGAAATACCTTTTAAAATTCCAGAAACATACAATCAGGTGAAGGAAATGAGTAAAACTGTTCAAGGCCTGAAAATGGAAATAAAAGCACTAAAGAAAACACAAACTGAAGGAATCATAAAGATGGAAAATTTAGGTGAGTGAACAGGAACTACAGATGCAAGCATCACCAACAGAATACAAGAGATGGAAGAAAGAATCTGATGTGTTGAAGACACAATAGAAGAAGTAGATGCATCGGTCAAAGAAAATGTTAAATCTAAATAGTTTCTGACACAAAAGCATTCAGAAAACCTGGGTCACTATGAAAACATCAATTCTAAGAATAATGGAAATAGAAGAAGGAGAAGATTCCCAACTTAAAGGCCCAGAAAATATTTTCAACAAAACCACAGAAGAAAATTTTCTTAACCTATAGAAGAAGATGCCTATAAAGGTAAAAAAAAAGCTTACAGAACAAACCAAACAGATTGAACTAGAAAAGAAAGTCCCAAACCGCCACATTATAATCAAAACACTAAACATACTGAACAAAGAAAGAATATTGAAATTTGAAAAAGAAAAAGGTCAAGTAACATATAAAGGCAGACCTATTAGAATGACATCCAGCTTCTCAGAGACTCTAAAAGCCAGAAGGTCCTGGACAGATGTCTTGTAGACTCCAAGAGACCACAGATGCCTACCCAGATTACTATACCCAGCAAAATTATCAATCACCATCAATGAAAACAAACAAAAAACAAACCTAAGATTTCCATAACAAAGTCAAATTTAAATAACATCTATCCATAAATCCAGACATACAGAAGGTACTAGAAGGAAAACTCCTACCCAAAGAGATTAACTACACCCATTAGAACACAGGAAATAAATAGCTTCACACCAGCAAACCCAAAAGATATGAAACACACACCCATCCACCCACCCATCACTCTCACTACTACTAACAGCAAAATAACAGAAATTAACAACCATTGATCACTAATATATCTCAATATCAATGGACTCAATTCCCCAATAAAAAGACACAGGTTAACATAATGAATGCAAAAGCAAGATCTATTCTTCTGCTGCATATAAGAAACAAAATTCAATATCAAAGATAGACATTACCTTAGAGTAAAGGGCTGGAAAAAGATTTTCCAAGCAAATGGACCCAAGAAGCAAGCTGGTATAGTCATTTTAATATCAAACAAAATAGACTTCCAACCAAAATGAATCAAAAGAAATGGGAAAAGACATTTCATATTCATTAAATGCAAAATCTAACAAGATGATATCTCAATTCTGAACATCTATGCCCCAAACTTTTTACATATGCACCCACATATGTAAAAGAAACATTACTAAAGGTTGACTCACACATGGAATGCCCCACATTAATAGTGGGAGACTTAAGCACCCAGCTCCCACCAATGGACAGGGCATTGAGACAGAAACTAAACATAGAAATAATGGAATTAACAAACATTAAGACTAAAATGAACCTAACAGATTTCTATAGAATATTTCATCCAAACAAAAAAGAATACGCATTCTTCTCAGCACCTCATGGAACCTTCTCCAAAATTCACCACATACTTGGTCACAAAGCAAGTCTCAACAAATACAAGAAAATTGAAATAATCCCCTGTATCCTATCAGACCACCACAGATTAAAGCTGGGTTTCAACAATAACAAGAGAAACTATGGAAAGACTATAAACTCATGGAAGCTGAACAACTCTCTACTGAATGACCATCAGGTCAAAGCAGAAATAAAGACATTAAAGACTTTGTAAAATTCAATGAAAATTAAGGCACAGCACACCCAAACTTATGGGCACGATGAAAGTGATGCTAAGAGGAAAGTTCATAGCAATAAGAGCCTTCTAAATAAATGAGAGAGATCTCATACACTTAAACGCACACCCTTTACAATAGCCATAAATGATATAAAGTATCTTAGTGTAACTCTACCCAAGCAAGTGAAAGACCTGCATGGCACGAGCATCGAGTCTTTGAAAAAAGACATTGAAGAAAATATCAAAAGATGGAAAGATCTCCCATGCTCATGGATCAGTAGGATTAACAGTAAAAAATGGCCATTTTACCAAAAGCAATCTACAGATTCCCCGTCAAAATTCCAATACAATTTTTTTACATACCTTGAAAGAACAATACTCAAATTTATATGGAAAAACAAAAATCCCAGGGTATCTAAAACCATCCTGTACAACAAAAGCACTTCCAGGTTATGTCCATCCTGATTACAATCTTCACTACAGAGGTACAACACTAAAAACTGCATCGTATTGGCATAACAAGAGATAGATTGATCAATGAAATCAAGTCGAAGACCTGGACATAAATCCACAAACCTAAGGACATATGATTTTTGACAAAGAAGCCAAAATTGTACAATGAAAAAAAGGAAGCATCTTCAACAAATGGTGCTGATCGAACTGGATATCAGCATGTCAAAGAACCGGTTCTATCATTCTGCACCAAACTCAAGTCCAAGTGGATCAAAGACTTCAACATTAAACCAGATCCATTGAACCTGATAGAAAAGAAAGTGAAGAGTAGCCTGGAACACATTGGCACAAGAGACAACTTCCTGAACAGAACACTGACATCTCAGGCTCTAAGATCAACAATGAATAAGTGGGACCTCATGGAAATGAAAAGCTTCAGTAGGGTAAACGACACTGTTATTAGGACAAACTGCAGCCTACAGAGTGGTAAAAAGATTTTCACCAACTCCACATCTGACAAAGGGCTATTTTCCAAAATATAAAAAGAACTCAAGAAACTAGACATTAAAGAAAACAAAAAACAAACAAATAATCCATTTAAAGAATGAGGCAAAGCCGGGCAGTGGTGGCGCACGCCTTTAATCCCAGCACTTGGGAGGCAGAGACAGGCGGATTTCTGAGTTCGAGGTCAGCCTGGTCTACAAAGTGAGTTCCAGGACAGCCAGGGCTACACAGAGAAACCCTGTCTCGAAAAAAAAAAAAAAAAAAAGAATGAGGCAGAGATCTAAACAGAGAATCCTCAATGGAGGAACCTCTAATGGCTGAGAAGCACTGAGAAAAAGTTCAACATCCTTAGCTATCAGAGAAATAGTGAGATGTAAATCAAAATTATTCTGAGATGGAAATCTTACAACTATCAGAATGGCTTAAGTAAAAAACAGAACAGCTCATGCTGGCAAGGATGTGGAGCAAGGAGCAGTCTACAACAGCATAAGAAACCCCACAGACTCACCTAACCTGGACTCATAGGTACTCAGAGAGACTGAACCACCAACCAGGGAGCTTGTATGGGTCTGACCTAGACCTACTACATCTATGTTACCCTTGTGTAGCTTGGTATTCTTGTGGGAATCCTCTATTGCTGGTGGAAGTGAAAACTTGTACAGCCATTTTGGAAATCCATATGATGGTGTCTTGGAAAATTAGGAATGGATTTACCTCAAACCCAGATACACCACTCCTGGGCATGTACTCAAAGGACACTCTAGCCTACCTCAAGGATACCTGTTTAACTATGTTCATAGCAGCTTTTTCACAATAACCAGAAACCAGAAACAACCTAGATGTCCCTCAACCAAAGAATGAATAAAGAAAACGTGGTACATTTACCCAATGGCGTATTATTTATCTGTTTAAAAATGACATCATGAAACTTGCAGGCAAATGGATAAGATCTAGGAAAAAATCATCCTGAGTGAGGTAACTCAGACCCAGAAAGGCAAACGTAGTATATCCTCATGTATATTAGCTGAAAGTAAAGGATAATCATGCTACAGTCTACAGACCTAGAGAAATCAAGTAACAAGGAAGGCTTAGGGATTTCTGCTGAAGAGAAGGAGGAAGGATTGTAGGAACCAGAGCGGTCTACAACAGCATAAGAAAACCCACAGACTCACCTAACCTGGGCTCATAGGGACTCAGAGAGACTGAACCACCAACCAGGGAGCTTGTATGGGTCTGACCTAGGTCTACTACATATATGTTACCCTTGTGTAGCTTGGTATTCTTGTGGGACTCCTAACAGTGGAAGCAGGGACTATTTCTGACTGTTTTGTCTGTCCTTGGAACCTTTTCCTCATACTGGTTTGCCTCATCCAGCCTTAATATGACGGGAGGTGCCTAGTCTTACTGCAACTTGACATGCAGTCAAGTTTGGTTGATATCCATGGGAGGCCTGTTCTTTTCTGAAGGGAAACAGAGAAGGAATGGATGGGGGTGAATGTGGGGGTCACTGAGAGGGAGGAGGGAGGAGAACTGCAGTCAGGATGTAATAAATGAGAGAAGAATAAAAATGTTTTTAAAATAATTTATCAGCAGATACTGAGAACATTGCATTTTTTCACTTTACCTCATTTATCAGGTGAAAACTGTAAATATTAATTCTTCTTTCACAAGCCTCTTAGTTCAGAAAACTCAAATAAAATTGCAAAGTGCTACCAGTTTTTTTAATTCAACACATATGACCTACCAAAATTAGATCACAAAGACATTTTAAAACCTTAAATAGGCTGTAATAATTGATGATATTAGAGCAGTAATAAAAATAAATCTCTCAACAACAACAACAACAACAAAAAACAAAAGCTAGATTGACTCACAGCCAAATTGTACCAAATACCAATGCTCTGTAATCTTCGCCCTGAAACAGGAAAGGAGGGAGGCTGGGCACGGTTCAGTGAGTAAGAGCCCTTTCTATAAAAGCAAAAAGTCATATCCTCACCATCTATATAAGAAGCCAGAAACAGTCCTGTGTGCATGCGGTGGTGGTGGTGGTGGTGGCGGTGGTGGTGGTGGTGGTGGTGGTGGTGGTGGTGGTGGCAGTGGTGGTGGTGGTGGTATAGCCAGATCCTGGGAGCTTGCTGACCATCCAGCTTAGTTGAAATAACAATGGTTCAATGAAAAGCTCTCTCAAAAAATAAAGTTGTAGTGGAAGACACCCAATATCTTCTTTGGCTTCCACATGTGCATACACACACACACACACACACACACACACACACACACACACACACACCACACATAAGGGAATACTACCAGATTTACTCTACAAAGCCAGTATTACAATGATACCAAAACCAGATAAAGACACAAGAAGCAAAAAAAACCAAACTACATACCGAGGTTTCTTAATGAGCATAACTGTGAAAATTCTCAATAAAGTTCTTGTAAATAAAATTCAAGAGCATCTTAAAAAGATCATATACCATACCAAAGTTGGTTTCATTCCAATTAGGCAAGGTTATACAAATCAATAAGTATAATAATACATTTAAGCATATGTAAATCCACAAGTATAAGAATACATTTAAGCATATGCAAATCAGTAAGTATAAGAATGCATTTAAGTAGACTAAAGAAAGGAAGCCAATGTGAGCAGAAGATCAGTTTCAATCTCATCTCAATCAAAGCAGAAAATTCTCTGATAAAGTAAATTTTTATTCATGATAAAATTTCTGAAGAAATTAGGAACCTATGGAGCATAGCACAACACAATAAAGGCTATATATGACAAATATTCCCAGCACTGCACTAAATGAGGACATCTTAAGATAATTTCCTCTAAACCCCACGTCCGCCCTTCTTTACTTTTCGTCAGTTTAGTGCTCAACTTCTTAGCTAGAGTAATAAGGTGAGATTCAAAAATAAATAAAAGGTAAAAACAGGAAAGGAAGAAGCCAACTACCCCTACTTGCAGGTTAAATGATCCCGTGTTTGAAAGATCTTAAAGACTCTGCAAGAAAAGTCTTAGACTGAATAACTTCTTTCAGCCAAGCACTGGGATACAAAACCAACACACAAAACTCCATAGATCTTGCCCATGTACATAATGAACTTGACAAGAAAGAGATGGGAGGGGGCACCCATTCATAATAGCTTTGAGAAAAAAAAAATATCTAGGAATCATGGATTGAAAGAATAGTGTGAAAATGAAACTGGCTATATTATCAAGTGATCTATGGATTGGTACAATATCCACCCAAATCCTCCTCACAAAGTCTTCACAGAACTAGTAGAAAACAATCCTAAAATTTATATGGAAGCACTAATACTCCAGATAGCTAGGGGAATCCTCTGGGAAAGAGCGATGCTAGAGGTACTGCAAATTATAATAGAGTCAGAGTCACGAAGCAGTATGGTATAAGCCTACAGCAGACATGTAGATCACTGCAGTAGAATAGGAGACCTAGAAATAAACTCACACAGTTACAGCCGCCTACTTAAAAGGTTTATTTTTATTTTTTATATGTGTAGGTGTTTGTCTGCATGTATGCCTGTGTACGACATGCATGCAGTACCCACAGAGGCCGGAAGAGGCCAGCATTGGATCTCCTGGGACTGGAGTTGCAGACAGTCACCATACGAGTGCTGGGAATTGAACCCAGGTCCTCTAGAAGAACAGCCAGTGCCCTTGACAGCTGAGTCATGTCTTCAGCCCCAACAGCCATCTACTTTTTGGCAAAGGTTTCAAAACTTGTGTTAGAAAAGACAGCCATTTTAACAAACGATGCTGCAAAAACCATGTCCATATGTAGAATGAATGAAACTAGACATGTATCGCTCACCTGGCATTAAAACCAACTTCTTCATTAATTATCTAGTTATCCCTTTTATTGATCAGATGATTAGTTTTTGCAGTGATTTATTTATCCTAGACATTAATCCTCTATCTCATTACTGGGATCATTTTCTGTGCTATTTGAGTCCCTCAGAAAGTCCTTTTCTATGCCTATTGATATCTTAATTCAAATTCCCGACGTTTTCATCTAGCAGATCCCTGTGTTCACGTGTCTTTGATCCATTGTGAATTGCATTTTTCTTCTGTGTGTGTGTGTGTGTGTGTGTGTGTGTGTGTTTTGCCCAAGAACTTGGATGAATGAATCACTTAGACTCACTGATTTAATTATCATTTCCATGCAAATAATATAAAGTTCAGATAATGTGTCCTAGGAGATGGACAGTGTTAGTTGGTAGATTTATGCCCACAGCAGGGCACTGCCTGGCCATAAGCATTACTGATCACACCGTCTCATACACACTGGCTGAGATGGTCACAAGCTCCTATTTCAAAATGGATCCAGCAAGCAGGATACTATTGTTGCTCAAAAAGGGGAGAACCAGAAATATTTGGTGAGCATTTCCAAGACAGGCATGCTGCTTCTCCTTGTAGCATTAAAGTCAATCCAGTATTAACCAAGAAGACAGGGATTAAGTTGATGTCATAGGCTGATATTTATCCCAATCTCAGTCTTTCCGAATACATTCCACTAAAGACTACTGGTCACTCATCAGAATTTACTCTTTATGTCAATTATAGTCAAATTTCGTGCTATCTTTCAAAATGCATATAAATAGTATACCATAACTGTAGTGTGTTCATCTGACAGTTTGGGTGGGCCAGTTGACTGAGAGCTCTTGAAATGGAAAAGACTATAGTAGTCATCCACACGTGGCCCAAGGTTGCTATGAACATGGCCCAATACAAAGCCATAAACTTCATTAAAGCATTGTAAAGTTTTTATTGCAATTTCTTTTTGTAACTTGATCGCACAGTTGTCAAGCATGGATTTTATAGATGCCTGGCACAAAATACTCCTTGCATGAAGGGGAGATGGTACATCTGGGGCAAATCGTTTGCTTCATTAAATTTCCCAGAGTAGGTTTTAACTGGCAGTATAAGGATCCATGGGCCTGTGCCCTGTCATGGCTCCATAGCTGCAAACCCCCAGTGGTCACATGCTCTTTTCTAGTCAACTTTAGGAATGATGTCTCAGCAGTGCTAGGCTTGGTTGGGATGCTTCCAACAGAAAATGACAAAATGCATGCTGAGTTTCTCTGTGTCTTTATATAAATAGAATTTCTCTTCTCAGCAATGTCCAAGAACTAAAACATCACTTCTCTTGAGCATTTAGAAATGATTTCTATTATTTTTTTTTTAAAAAAAAAACATGCTAGAGAAATACATTCTAGGTTGTTTGTCCTAATTATGCAATAAAATCACTCTTAGCTCTGGTATGTTGGTTAAAAGTCAAAACAGCTTGTATTTGAATACAGCTATACACATTCAACATGCAAAAGCTGTTTGCATCGTGATAATTAGACATTAAATTGTGATTTATATTGTTAAATACTGGTTTTGAATTAACTCAGGAACAGTCTGGAAATGCAGAGCTACTCTGGGATATCACGAATTACAACACCACACAATGTACCTCATTCTCTTTCCTCTCAAAGGTATCGCACTATTTTAATTTACAACTTCATGAATTTTGAATAGGTAACATGTCCATGTGTACATGCAATATAAACAACTAAAGTTACAGAAAGATTTTTTTTTAACTGAAAAAGAAGTACTCTTTCTACCCCTGTTCTCAAATAGCTGGGTAGATTCCCTCCCCAGAGATAATAGGTGTGTACACGTGTGTGCTTCAAAGATAATCTATAGTGTTATGAGTCTTTAAGTATATTTTTTATGTGTGAGGGGTGTGTTTTCTGCTTGATAATATATCCTAGGGATTGTTTCATTTTAATATATAGAGAGCCATTTTACTTACTCAGCAATTTCTTAGTATTCTACTGTACTGATGCATCTTGATCTAACCAATTATCAAAGGACATTTATGTTCTTTCAATTTTTTGTCATATAGGCAACTCTGGAAATTATATTTCTCTCTCTCTCTCTCTTTCTCTCTCTCTCTATATATATCTATATCTATATCTATATCTATATCTATATCTATATCTATATCTATATCTATATCTATATCTATATCTATATCTATATCTGTGCCTTTGCCTATGCTAGGAGTTGGAAAGCTAGACCAAAGGCAGGATTTGATTTTCTTATAGACAATGACTTAATTTTATGTTATTAGCATATAACATTTAAGCTTACTTTTTTTTTCACTTGAGCTTTTATTTTTCATCCAATTATTCAACTCCGGGTAATATAGTCAAATAAGACATGGTTTCAGACCTCAAAGAATTCAATGGCAGCTGTTTAGTAAATATCACCTTTGTAAAACTTGTTCACCACACCTAAAATTGAACCCTAAAGAGAAAGTCAAATGTTCCCAGATGTATCGACCCATACTCTGAAAAATTCCGTAACTATAAAACACAATAGTTTCATTCCAAAATTAGATTATCAAGTAAAGTTCTAGTAAAAATATCACCAGGCATAATCACAGCAATATGTGTTGGAGATGAACAGTTACCAGAGTCAAAACAGAGAGACACTTCATTAAAAGGCTCAGGGGAAGCTAACTTGTAAATTGGTCGTTACATAACCGACTGTATTTAAGTAAGCTTATGTAAGCTTAAATACGTCTATAAACTAGAAAAATCCTGCCTCAGACTTAAGAAGATAACCTGGATCATTTAGAAAACCTTGCACTGTTAGGAATAATTAAAGAAACTGCACATGGTTTCATGTTGTAACATGAGAAATACATCCCCTTCTGGCGAGGAAAGGGTGTGGCTCCCCAGTGCAGGAGAGGAAGGGTTAAACTATCACTGCTCTCTGACAATTTCTTATCACTTGTTATAAGATTGCTAAATGTCAAAAAGTGTTTATTTTATTTATTTATTTATTTATTTGCTAACAGTATAAAAACTGAACATACTGTGAGACATAAGGTAGCAGGTGTCTTGGCTCTAAACTATCAAGTCTGTGGGCATTCTGTTGTAACAGGTGCTCCAAAAAATTTGAACAGATTTTAACCAGAGCTGTACGGGCTTTTTAATTAGCCTGGTTATTCAGTATGTGTAAAAAAGCATTAGGTAGACGCTTAAAACATCATAGGATCTAGAAACAAATGCTGCCTACAGTCACTCTCTCTTTCTGGCTCCGTTTTGCTTTCTGCTATTACATTTGATGTATGTATTTCTTTTGTACAGAACTTCCCCCACTGAGGCAGGAGTGTGACAAAAAACTACCACTGTTTTTAGTAACCATCAAGGAGATCTGGAAAGCTGCCCCGTGACCACAGAGAGACCCCGTGCAGCTCCGAACCAACTCAAGCTAGAAATGTGTAAGGAGACAGGCTAATCCTCTTCAGAGTAGTGTCATTTTACAGAGTTATGTGCCTCATAACTTGATCATTGCCAGAAAGATTTTGCTCTCAATTTCTACAACACGAAATAGGATTTTATTTGGGATTGAGGTTTAGAATTGGGGGAGGGGTAAAAATAATGTGATTCTATCTATGTCACCCACCATGCCTTCTCCTTCTATTTTTACATGCTAACGTTATAACTTACCTTCACAACATTCATTCATTGATCAATAAATATTTACTGAAATCTATTACACAGGGAGAGGGAGTTGGGGGTGGGTGGGTAGGGCTAACCTAGAGAATAAAGCAGAGTTTCTAAGCAGCATATGTCTATTATCCCACTACTTAACTATTTAGGAGGTAGAGACAGGAGGATCAGGAGTTCAAGGCTAACCTTAACTTCATAGCAAGTTTGTGATCAACCTGATTTACATGAGGGTGTCTCAAAAATCCCAAACCAACCAAACTAACTAAACAAAACTCAGAGTGATTATCCCTAAAATGTATGTGCATTGCAGTGTAGAATATTTTCCACGACCTCTTAGCATTGTAAGTACAGCATACAATGTGGGACTTGAAACCATGGGGAAAATGACATTTAAGGAAATGGAACCAAGTTTCTCAGAAACATGTGACATTTAATTTTGGCCTGAAAAGAGTAGAATCTTGGAGTCCATTTAGTTTTGTCCGTATATACCTCCTCAGCAGACTATATATGTATGCATGCATACAATGGTAAAGAAGAGATCATGAACTTAGAAGTCCCAGAAGGACAGAAAGGGGCAGGAGTAGTGCAGAGGCAGTTCTCACGCGTGAAATCATGTCTAAAAGCTATCATAAACCAAGGATGATAGAACAGGGGGAAGAAAGCATTGCCTCTTCTGACATCAAGATTACAGATGGTTGTGAGCCACCACGTGGGCTCTGGGAACTGAGCTCAGGTCTCTGCAAGAGCAGCAAGTGCTCTTAACCGCTGAGACAGCTCTTTAGCCCATGCATTCGTTTTGAAATGAAGGAATGGGACAGTACCAGTTGCTGATGTTCTACACTGTACCATGTTTGATGCCAGGGGCTTTGCCCACATCACCTCCGTCGACGTTAACGACAACCTCCGTCGACGTTTACGACGACCCCAGTCGACCTTACGACAACCCCGCAGGATGTTTCCTCGTGCTTGTTTTCTACATGAGGAAGTTTCAGAGAACTTTCCTAGCATGCTTAAACGCTTATAATGAACAAATACTATTGAGCTCAGACACATTTTATATCAAGAGTGGGATTTACCATAGCATGCACTACGTCTTTGATTCTAAAATCAAGCAGAATCTCATTGGATCTTTCCTGTAAATATAAACCACCCATTTTCATTGAGGGCAAAAAATTGAGTAAATTCCAAGTCATTCTTTTTGTTTTTGAATACAAGCATACATGCAGTATATACATAGATATGTTGCATACATATGTATGTACATTTTTCTATTTGAGAGTAATTGGGGAACTCATTTTATTTTAGAGGGTGAATAGAGAAAAAAGTCAAAAAAACCATTTAAGGGGTGAAAATTACTGGGACTGGAAAACACTGGTCTAAGTCAAATCCCCCCATTCCTCCCTCTGCACTCCGGTTCTGTAAGTGAGCTTATTTATGCACACATTAGCTCCCTCAGCTATAAGCAAAACCAAATGGCATGGAGATTAGCAGCAAGACCGGAAGTCATGCTGGCATTGAGCTTTGAGCAGGAATGGATCCTTCAGGATGCTGTACCCTACCCCCATCCACCCTGAGCTGTCCTGGCAGAATCTTCTGGAACAGCACCTAGCACGTCTTAATCCCTCACAATTATGCATTTATGTGTGGATATTGGCAGCCTCAGAAAGAAGAGGGCTCAGAAGGACTGAGAACTGTTTATCTTTTAAATGATTTAGCTATTGGATTACCTGGTTTCACAAGGAGACAGATGACACTGACTTGTTTGACAGCTCCCAGACATCTCTCACGCTAAAGATGGCCTGGAGTCTGGAAGCAAAGTCGTGTACTCAACATATGTTTTGAAAGTTGTCGGACAGAAATGATGTATGTATGTGTGGCTTTGGGACTAGAACCCAGAGCCATGCCCTCTGTCACCAAGCTAGCCTCTCAATTTCTCTATACATGAGGCAGTGAAATATTTTCCCAGGGCCTGGAGAAATGGCGCAGCAGTTAGGAGTGCTCGTTTCTCTTGTAGAGGAGTCCCTAGCATTCATGTGGCACAAAACCATCTTTAACTCCAATTCCAGGGAGCTGACGCCCTCTTTTGGCCTCTTAGAGCACCAGGCATGCATGTGATACACATGCATACATGCAGACAAGACACTCATGAGCATAAAATTAAAATAAATAAATAAATAAATAAATCTTTATGGACCTGGAGAGATGACTTACTGGTCAAGAGCCCTGGCTGCTCTTCCAGAGGCCCTGGGTTCAATTTCCAGCATCCATATGACCTCTCACAAGGACCTGCAACTTCACTTCCAGAGGATCTGATGCCCTCTTCAGGCCCCCTTGAGTAGCAGCAGGCAAGAACGTGGTGCACAGATATGCAGGCAAAACACCTGTACACATAAAATAAAAATCAATAAACCTTAAAAAGTATTTTTGCCTTGCCTGATTCTGTGCATCACAGTGATAAATGTATTAACTTTTGGGGGGTATCTTTTAAAAAGTTTCTTTATATTAAAAGCATGTGTAGGGCTGGAGAGATGGCTCAGCGGTTAAGAACACTGACTGCTCCTCCAGAGGTCCTGAGTTCAATTCCCAGCAACCACATGGTGACTCACAACCATCTCTAATGGGATCCCATGCCCTCGTCTGGTGTGTTTGAAGATACTACTGTGTACTTATATACATAAAATAAATTAATTTTTTAAAAAAGGCATGTGTAAAAGACATATGCTTCTTTCTCCCACTGTAGCTATAAAATGGTACAATACACTCAACAGTCCATTCTTTTTCCTTGGATGGTTTGTCTTAGAGACGCTCACTACTTATTTTTTTAAATCAGGAATTGATTGATTATATCCTTTGCAACACCAAACTGGTCCCTTTTTCTTGATGATTTCTAGAAATCTCTAATAGAAAGTTGCAGTTGTTTATTCTCAATTGTCATCGATGATTTTAAAATTGAAAACTTAAACATAAAATTTTATTTTTCATATTTCTAGAAGGCTAAATTGACTTTCGTGAAAAATATTGCTTAATATCATTCATCACGTTTAATCACACAGATTTAATATTTCACATTATGAACCCAGATAAGGTTATGTTCAGAGACTAGCAAGGTACCTTGTCACTTAGGACTTAAACATGTTTATTTACACATTGATTCATTTGTTATGTTCAGAACGTCTTAGAGGAAGCACTCAGAACTGCAAGATTTCAATTCTTGTCTGGCGTTCACAGGGTTGGCCAAGAAGATTTTTGCTGATCACAGGTCTAAGTGTGGGAAGTTGTTGGCTTTCTCTCCCACAGGAAACTAGACCTGCAGTACTGAGAAGCC
>CM052701.1:106323517-106331017 GCA_028551405.1 Uromys caudimaculatus
GGTGTGTTTCCTGGATGCAGCAAATTGCTGGGTCCTCTTTATGGATCCAGTCTGTCAGTCTATGTCTTTTTATTGGGGAATTGAGTCCATTGATGTTAAGAGATATTAAGGAATAGTGATTGTTGGTTCCTGTTATTTTCTATGTTATTTTTATGTTTGTGTGACTATCTTCTTTTGAGTTTGTTGAAAGATTACTTTCTTGCTTTTTCTAGGGTGTGGTTTCCCTTCTTGAGTTGACGTTTTCCATCTATTATCCTTTGTAGGGCTGGGTTTGTGGAAACATATTGTGTAAATTTGGTTTTGTCATAGAATATTTTGGTTTCACCATCTATGTTAATTGAGAGTTTTGCTGTGTATTGCAGCCTGGGCTGGCAGTTGTGTTCTCTTAGGGTCTGTATGAGTTCTGCCCAGGATCTTCTAGTTTTCATAGTCTCTGGTGAGAAGTCAGGTGTAATTCTGATAGGTTTGCCTTTATATGTTACTTGACCTTTTTCCCTTAATGATTTTAATATTCTTTCCTTGTTTTGCATATTTGGTGTTTTGTCTATAATGTGACGAGAGGAATTTCTTTTCTGGTCCAATCTATTTAGAGTTCAGTAGGCTTCTTGTATATGTATGTTCATCTCTTTCTTAGGTTAGGGGCGTTGTTTCTAATTTTGTTGAAGATATTTACTATTCCTTTAAGTTGGGAATCTTCACTCCCTTCTATACCTATTATCCTTAGGTTCTGTCTTCTTATTGTGTCCTGGATTTCATGGATGTTTTGGGTTAGGAGCTTTTTGCGTTTTGCATTTTCTTTGACTGTTGTGTCAATGTTTTCTATGGTATCTTCCACCGGAAGATTCTCTCTTCTATCTCTTGTATTCTATTGGTGATGCTTGCATCAGTGACTCCTGATTTCTTCCCTAGGTTTTCTAATTCCAGGGTTGTCTCCCTTTGTGATTTCTTTATTGTTTCTATTTCTACTTTTAGTTCCTGGATGGTTTTGTTCATTTCCTTTGTCTGTTTGATTGTGTTTTCCTGTAATTCTTTAATGGATTTTTGTGTTTTCTCTTTAAGGACTTCTAATTGTTTACCTGTGTATTTATTTCCTTCTTAAAGTCTTCTCTCATCATCATGAGAAATGATTTTAAATCTGAGTCTTGCTTTTCTGGTGTGTTGGGTTATCCAGGGCTTGCTGTGGTGGGAGAGCTGGGTTCTGATGATGCCAAGTAGCCTTGGTTACTGTTCCTTATGTTCTTGCCCTTGCCTTTCACCATCTAGTTAACTCTGGTGTAAGCTGGTCTTACTTTCTCTGACTGTGGCTTGTCCCTCCTGAAAGCCTCTGTGTCAATACTCCTTGAAGACCAGCTCTCTCTGAAAGGAATTTGAATTTGGAGAGCTGTGGCACAGGGTCAGCTCTGGGGTGCAGACAGAAACCAGAAGGATCTTGTCCCCAGCTGTCCCTTGGTTCCTATGTCCTGATGGCTCTGCAAGGGTCCCTCTTGATCCAGTGAATTTGAACAGAAGTGGTGGTCTTTCTGTGCTTGAAGGTGTCAGCACTCCTGGGATACCAGCTTTCTCCTGGCACTATTTGAGTATGGAACCCTGTGTCACAGGATCAGCCCCCCGGCCGCCGAAAGAAACCAGAAGACCATTCCTCAGTCACTATGTACTAGCATTCCAGGTGGGTCCCCCTGAGAAGACAGGTTGTCCACAGTACTGGGAGTCTAGCTTTCTCCTGGCACTATTTGGCTATGGAGCCCTGTGGCACAGGCTGAGGTCCCCAGCCACAGATGGAAACCGGAAGGCTCCTGTCCCAGGCTTTTCCTCAGTCCCTGTGTCCTGAGGATTCCGGGTGGGTCCTGCTGAGCAGTGGTGCTCGTCTTAACCCCACTCATGGTTTTTCCACACTCCTGGGAGTCTAGCTTTCTCCTGGCACTATTTGGCTATGAAGCCCTGGTGGCACAGGCAGAGTCTCCAGCCACAGATCGTTTCCACCTTTTCAATGACATCTATTGTGATACCCTAAATTGTCTTCCTTATTCATTCAGGGGTTAGTGATTTCTTGGAATTCATTGAAGACTTCATTCCTTTCTTCTTTAAATTTATACATGTATATATTTGTATCCTTTTTAAATTTTTGAACACATAATTATTCTTTAGAATTTCTTGTCTGCAATTTTGTCTGAGTTGTTCTCATGGGGACCATCACTATGGATTGGTGATTTAGTTCAGGTTTCATTGATGTGAACAGACATCAAGGCAACTCTTATAAGGACAACATTTAATTGGGGCTGGCTTACAGGTTTGGAGCTTCAGTCCATTATCATCACGGCAGGAACATGGCAGTGTCCAGGCAGGCATGGTGCAGGTGGAGCTCAGCCTTCTACATCTTCATCTGAAGGCTGCTAGAAGTCTGGCTTCCAGGCAGCTAGGATGAGGGTCTTAAAGCCCACACCCACAGTGACACACCTACTCCAAAAGGGCCACACCTTCTACTACTGCCAGTCCATGGACAGAGCATATACAAACCATCACAATTGATAACATGGGACATTGTCTTGGGTTTTCATGTTGCCTGACTTTGGGACTGGAACATCTCTCATTGTTGTGCCTTTGAGAATGAGTGTCTGGTCTACCTACTGGTGAACATCCAGGTCTCTGTTAGCTGTCAACCTAGCTTGGTTGGTTTGGGATCCTCTACGTGATGCCTGAAGTTCAGTGTTGGGTTCACACAAGAATAATTCCTAGGTAGAGTGGCTGAGGTGGTCCAGATCATCTAGGGCAGCATTCTCAATCTATGTGTCATCACCCCTTTGGAGGTCAAATAACCCTTTCATAAGGGTCACCTAAGACCATCAGAAAACACAGATATTTACATTACAAATTATAAAAGTAGCAAAATTACAGTTATAAAGTAGTAACAAAAATGGTTGGGGGTCACCATAACATAAAGAATTGAATTAGAGAGTCACAGCACTGGGGAGGTTGAGAACTACTGAGCTGGGGGAAGGAGTGACCTCTGACCTCACCAGCAAATGATCTGTAAAAGTTGGCAGCGAAAGGCATGAGTATCCAGGGTTGGCAAGGCTGTGACCTCTGACTGAAGAATAGGCAGGTGTTCTGAGTGGCTACAGAGAAACTGGGAGTTGGAATGCAAGTGGGTGTTGGCCTCTGACTTGAGGAAGATGCAGGAACACCTTGTGGGAATCTAAGCTGGTAGAGGTTAAAGTGGTAGGAGGTTTTGAGAGTGTACCCTCTGACCTGGGGAGTGCTGTGTAAATGATCTTTAGGCAGGTCCTATGATGCTGGAGATTAGGGTGGTGGAGAGTCAGAGGCATCGTTTCTGACTTAGGAACAAACTCCACTTAGGTCCTAAGATAGTGAGGCAAGCTGCAGGAGACTGGGAGATGTGGACTCTAATCTAGAGAGGAAACCTAAAATAACACACTTTCAGCAATGAAAAGTAAGATGAATACTATTTTCTGCATATTTAATAACAATTTTAAGGTGCTTTGGGTCTATGAAATGATTCTTTTCAAAATCTATTTTATAAATATATATTAGTACACATTAAAGACTGTTTTTTTAAACTTCTTTATTTTCTTAGCATTGAAATGAAAATTAATATAAGCAGATTAATCATTTAGGGGCATGTTTACATAATCTAGTCATTTTCTTAGCTATAATTAGTTCAGTGCCTTTGCAGGTTGTGTCTTGCAGATCTTGGCACATCTGGCTGATCCAAGTTATTAGCAGGGATATCAGCATGGAAAACTATTTCTGATGTCATTCAATCAACAAGAAAGGGGTTAGTTCAGGTTATATTTTGTTCTGCCTAGAAATATTAATACTTCATTTTTAACTCAAGAGTATCCTAAATAATACCCTGAAAACTGTGTTACCTATGTTGTATCTGGAAGAAGTTAGGGGAAAGAGACAGGTTGTCACCGATGAATCTGTCCTAAGACAGACAAAGCAACGACAGACACACCATGACTTATTTTGACACTAGTTAAAAAGACAAGGATATACATCTACATCTACACACACATACCACATACACACACACACACACACACACACACACACACACACACACACACATATATACTTTTATTGGCTTGATCTTCATCTTATTTGACAACTGCAGAAAATAAGAAGGCAGCTATTAGCTTTGGAGAGCTCCTTCCATTCATGTCTCTTTGGAAGAAAATGTTCGAAGTCATGTAGAACTTTACTGATAAGCTGAAACCAGAAGGAGATGACTATTATTTGAAGTGGAAACTTAAGGGTTTTTTGGAAAGTCAGTTGGATGGTGTTTTGCTGAGGCAAACACATGAAGGAATGTTTCATTAAAGTGGATTCCCAGAGAGCATGTGGCAGGAGACAGAGGCATCTGGCTTATGAAGTATCTGTGATGGACGCTTGAGATTCCAACTCCCAAGCACTTATGAGCCAGACACCTTACTTGGTATTTTTATACCAAAACACAGTCATTAAAATGCCAAGCCTAATGCCTCCAAAATGTGCAATTTAAAGGAAGTGATAGATAAGTTGAGAATCTAAATGGGCAAAAGGTAGTCCATGATAAATACCCAAGCTCTGTGCAAGGTCCCAGTGGTACCAGTGGAGGAAAAGGGACATTGTCAACTTACTTCTAGTTGAGTGTGACAGTAGTCAGGTTTTCAAAGTCTACTGAAAATAAGTAACATTAAATGTGTGATTTATGAGATTGGGTTATGTGTGCTATTTTGAGTGAAGTCAACTTCCCTTTTTCATTTCAAAGGAGGAAAAAATGAATGGCCTATAAAACTGTAAGAGTTGATCTGTCAGAAATAATTTCCAATTGCATAATGTTCTTACAAAGTGATTTAATTTATTTTAATCATATTTATAATATGAAAGTATAAGATGATGATAATATTAGCTTCTAATGTTTTAGCCTAAAAATAGCATTTTAATTATTATAGAAACATCTACAAGTAATTTCATAATTTATTAATTCTGTATTTAATTTTGACATGTTTCTCATAATTCACCATTGTATAAATGCTGTGATAGATATCCCACAGTACATACATATTTTTATCAACATAAATTCCAAGAAATAAGTTTACTAGATAAAATTTTATGCACAATTTATACTTTGGTACTTGTTGGTAAACTGTTCATTAGAAGTACTGTATTGATTTGTATTGTTTTTTGTTTTGTTTTGTTTTGTTTTGTTTTTTCGAGACAGGGTTTCTCTGTGTAGCCCTGGCTGTCCTGGAACTCACTCTGTAGACCAGGCTGGCCTCGAACTCAGAAATCCGCCTGCCTCTGCCTCCCAAGTGCTGGGATTAAAGGCGTGCGCCACCACTGCCCGGCGATTTGTATTGTTATATGGAACATTTCTCTAAAATTTCCTAACAATTAAATTTTATTACAAAAAAAAGATATGCAAAAGAAGAGATCACAATACTTAAAGCCTCCTTCCCAGCTGCAAGCTGCTTCCAAACCATTACAAGGGAAGGGCCAGGGCAGGCCCCCTGAAAATCAATTACAACCCTGCTCTTTACATTTAAAGAAAAGAAGGCTCTGTAGTAAGAGAATGCCAAAGTCAGAATTAGAATCCAAGTTTCCTGGTTTCAAAACCTGGGAAATTCCATTACAGTCATGAGACTCAAGGAAAAGACAATTTTCCTGTCTTTTCCTATGCCCTAAACACCGTAAGTCTTTAGACCCCAGTCTTGTCCGTTGGTAGTGAGGCTGTGTACTGGGAGGAAGGTGATAAAAGGAACACATTGCCTCTGGAAACTGTCCTGATATGCCTAGTGGTAACTGACAGGGCAGCTGACATGCTGACCAGGCTCACTCTTCTAAGAAAGGTCCTCAGACATAGGTGGGTGCTCCCCTCTGGACCCTGGGTTCAGTACAGATCACACCCAAACACCAATTTTCCATTCCAAACCGAATGCAACTAGATCCTTTATTGAGAAAGGCAAAGATACAAGATGGCTGAATCTGAATTGGGCAGAAACAGCAGCAAATACCTTTGCAAGTGTTAATTTTAAGAGGGAAAAGGGGGCGATCTGTGCTAGAATGAGCGAGGATGCTTTGGTAAGTTCTGATTGGATATTTTAATTAAGATGGTCAAAATCAGGAATTTTGATTGATGGACTTCGATATTTTGATAGTTGGACCTTGGTGATTAGTTTCAGCAACTATCAGTGGCTAGCTAAAGGAATAGACCTTGGTAGCTAGCTTTAGGAATGCAATCTATGTATGTTTAGGAATGCTAGCATGTACAATCAGCAAGGGACAGAAGGGTAAAGGGCAAAGGCTCAGACCTGCTACAGTCTCTCAATGGGTGCCAAGGAAACCTAGGAAGAGAAAAGGTGGTTGGTATCTGATCCAGGAGAAAGCTTTAGAAGTGCGAATTGAAAAATTAGTCTAATATTAAGTTGGTTTGGCTGGCCAGCTCAGGAGTCCCCAGTGCAGGATGTCATCAGTTGACATCTAAGGACACAGTGCAGGACAAGCTTGACAGCAGCTTGAAAATCCACGGGATACACTATGTCAACAAACCAGGGAATCAAAGCATGGATGCCTAATCAGGCTTTGAAATGAGCACTTCATGGGGGAAGACAGATTCTTCTCTGTTCTGGACTCCTATTCTGGCAGCAGACTTCACGGTATAATTGGTTGGCAATAGTCCATATCATGTCCTTCCTCCATAGTCTTCTCAAGTCCTAATACAATCAGTTCATCTTCCTTTTTCTCAGCTTTCTGGGCAAGGTATCCTTACTCTATTTTGTTTGTTTGGCTTTGTTTGTTATTGGTCCCAAAGGATATTCATGAACCCAGTCAAGTATCTTGATGGATAAGGCTCTTAATTTTCAGATAATTTCTACTAATATCAAGACTAAGAACTGGCTGCCCTAAGGACAGAGTCTCGGTCTTCATGGTATCAGTAAGCTACATGTTAGAAGGTAGATGACCCAGAATGGTTGTCAACCTATGTCTTTGAGGCTGTGTGCATGTGTGTGTGTGTGTGTGTGTGTGTGTGTGTATGTGTGTGTGTGTGTGTGTGTGTGTGTGAGAGAGAGAGAGAGAGAGAGAGAGAGAGAGAGAGAGAGAGAGAGAGAACTTGTTTCTTGTCAGATCAGTAATGGACCAAAGGAAGTTAGCTGGCCTACTTTGGTCTAGCTAACATATTTACTGCCACCCAAACCAGACATGATCCTCGATATATCATAGCCTGTATCCATAGCATCCCACTAGCAAGGGCCCCATCCTTCCTTATCATAGACCTTATGAACATGACTGCAATCATCTCTATCATGAGAAGTCTGCTTAGCTGGTCTATCCATGAAGATTTCTACAAATAGACATTTGACCTTGTCAAGTTCAAGGCAGAAAGGAAAGCAGGCTCTTTCTGAACCCTTACTATTTCTGTATGGTGACGGCCGGCTACTGTGACAGAAGCAGGTTTTGAGATGTCAGACACTGTAGCACTTTCTAGATGCCATTGTA
>CM052701.1:106336017-106338535 GCA_028551405.1 Uromys caudimaculatus
GATGCTTAGATGGAGCAACTTGGACAGGGTTCAGATTCCTTTAATTCATTTAAATGTGTGATTGAATCCTGCTCATTACCCTCTCGGCGGTATATTATATATTCAGCTCTTTATTGTATAATAATATTGAGGGTGGAATATATGAAAGGTACAATATTACCAGCTCTTCTTATTATAGAAAGGAGAGCAGCTTTGTTTAGTTATAAACAATAGTCAATAAACGCATATAACAAGTTAATTTTTCACAGCAATCTATAGCCAGAACTTGAAATATGCTATTTTGTTCTTTTGGTCCAAATTTCTTAAGATAAATAATTCCTTCTGTACAGTAGTCAGACTACAGTCTTGGAGTGCACAGTGTGAAAGAGCATGTGGGGGTCTCTAGATCTGCTTAGTGCAAACTCATGGCAGATGACTTGCAATTCTCTGATGTCATTTCCAGCCATCCCCTTTCTTTACCTAGTCTTTTCTGTCTTAGTCCATTCTCTGGGACTGTAACTAAATGCTACAAACTCAATGGAAATTTATAAAGAAGAGAGGTTTGGCTCACAATTTCAAAAGTCCAAGAACATGGTCCTGGCATCTGTTGAGGATCACCCTGCTGGGTCATGAGATAGCAAGTGGGGAGCCACTGATCCCATGAATATGTTACCTTAGAAATCACTAGAAATTTTGCCAGTAGAAATAAAGTTAGTGATTTCCAATATCAGATATTAAGAGACTAATTCTAAGGATCTGGTTAGGAGCACATCATCATGTGAAGTCTTAGAACTAAAACAGAAGGCCTTGGAGCTACAAACAGTATTATAACTCAAGCCACCATTGTTAGCTTTGAAGATGCTGAAGAAGAATTATAAGTCAACAAGGCAGGTGGTCTCTAGAATCACAGTGTCTTAACAGCCATCAAGAATAACGGGGATGGCAGCATTTTAAGTGCAGAGGAGTCAGCTCTACCAAAACCATCAGTGAGCCTGGAAGCCAGTTAGCAACCACAGCCACGCTGCACTAAAGCCTTGGCCTTGGTGTTTCCAGCTTAAGGCAGAGAAACCTCCTGAGCCTATAGGACTTCTGACATAGAGAAGCACAAGGCCAGAAATCTGTGTTGTTTAGCTGTTATGCTTGTGGTAATTTCTCATGACACCAAAAGAAAACTATCTAAGAATCTAGAATCAATTCAGGTATCCAAAATCCCCAATGTGAGTTGAGAAGCATGGTCCAGGATTCCCATCACCCAGTCTCCTTGCCCTCTGTAAGCCTGCTCGTTTTGTTCTTGGCTCCACATTGTCTATCTGCTCAAGCTATTGTTCCTGTTACACCAAGGCTGAGTCACACCCAATTCCCAACTCTTTCACCATTCAGCATTGCTTAAGAGGATATTTCACTTGGGGACTTCCAACTGTGACACCACCCTTCATGTAATTATACAGTGTTGTCAAGTGCCATTATCATTTTTTCTCCTAGTAGTAGTAGTAGTAGTTAGTAGTAGGTAGTAGTAGTAGTAGTAGTAGTTAGTAGTAGGTAGTAGTAGTAGTAGTAGTAGTAGTAGTAGTAGTATTTCAGTTTTCATGAACTGAAATCATGTCTTCTTTGTGTCTGTCAAAGCATGGAACAATGGCTACACTAATTTTCCTAAGATTTTATTTACTTCACTCTAAAATGTTCAAATGGAGATTTTTATATGCATTTTCTAAATCTCTAAAATGAGAGCATTAACATTTTGTTTTGCAGCATGGTCAATTTCAGTTTGTATTATAGACCAAATGTACATAATCCTAACAGATATGACCCAGTAGCAGGAACTATTTAATTTTATTTATATCTGTTAATTGCATGGGGAACATGGACAGAGGTCTTATCAAATGCTTACTTTTCCATTTTATCCTGTGTAGAGGAATTTTAATTCAGCAACATGGCAGCCCTGGCTAGAACACAGACACACACTTGGTACCCAACTTTAAGGTAAAATTAGTTTGTAGAAGGAAGCAGCCATGTTTTTAAGTGACATCTAATTGAGGGGCAGACAAAGTGACAAACCAGAGAAAGAGTTGATAGAATGAGTCAGAGATAAGATATGCCCAACTCTCACAAGAACAGCACAGGAAAGAGAGACTATTTAAGAGCCGCACAGGGAGAGAGAGTCAGGCATCTGGGAGTCAGTGCAATGAGTGCAGTGCAGTGGAGTTGAGTCAATTCAGTTGTGTTCATACAGTTCAGGTCTGTTCAGTTCATGCGATCAGTGCAGTTCAGTCATGGAATTCAGAGGCAGCCCAGTGACTCACTGCAATGAACATTTGCCAGGAAAGATGTGTGGACAAAAGGGTATGCTGTGTGACACACTATGACACACACAACTTCCACGACAAGATGTATGTATGTATGTATGTGTGTGTGTATGTGTGTATGTATGTATGTATGTATGTGTGTGTATGTATGTATGTGTGCGTGTATATGTATGTATGTATGTGTGTGTATATGTATGTATGTATGTATGTGTGTGTATGTGTGTGTGTATGTATGT
>CM052701.1:106339035-106352270 GCA_028551405.1 Uromys caudimaculatus
AGGTAACTCAGTCACAAAAGAATGAACATGGTATGTACTCACTGATAAGTGGATATTAGCCCAAAAGTTCAGAATGCCCAAGTTTCACTTTACAGTAACTGTTGGACTGAGTGTGAGGTCCCAGATGGAGGAGTTGGAGAAGGGACTGAAGGAACTGAGGGAGTTTGCAGCCCCATGGAGGGAGCAATAGTGTCGACTGGCCTGACCTCCTGATGCTCCTGGAGACTGGACCACCAACCAAAGAATACACATCGAGGGACCCATGGTTCAGACCACATATGTGTCAGAGAAGGGCCTTGTTGGCCATCAGGGGGAGGAGAGGCCCTTGGGCCTCAGGCTGTTAGAGGCCCCAGTAAAGGGGAATGCCAAGGTGGGAAGACAGGAGTGGGTGGGCAGGTTGGTGGGTGGGGGAATACCCTCATAGAGGCGGGGGAGGGAGGAGGGGATGGGGGTTTCCAAAGTAGAGACCTGGAAAGGGGGAAACATTTGAAATGTAAATAAAGTATCAAAAAATAAAAATTAAAAAAAAAAAAACAAAAACAAAGGTGCAGCACTGGAAGGTTTGTAGCAACTACACTGGATTAAAATGACAACGATTATGGCAATCACGTGGTCCAAATCTCACCTTTACAACACTTAACCTGTTTAATGTGGATGCTTGGGCCTTGAAATCAAATGTTTTTCTTCCCAGTCTGAAGAAAAAAGAAATTTGTAGAAAAAAAATAGTATGGCTTAGAAAATGAATCTGTAGATGTTGATACTGAAATCCCTACATTTTGTACTTTGCAGCATTGTAACTAACTCTGTATTTTCAAAGAGAACAGAATTGTTTCCAGACTCTCCTGATTGTTGAGAAAATATAACACAAAGTAATTCATTGAAACCTAGAAGGACTGTTCCCTGGGTGGCAGTTCCTTAGTTGTGTTTTCACCCGGGTCAACTCTTGGCTATCACATCATGTTACCTGGAGACACAGAACAGGAGATATCTGTCTCAGCAGACAGTTACCGGAAAGCTGTCAGTGGTCTCCCCAAGTGTTCATGCTAGCATCAAGTAAAGACTCACAGGTAAAGACAGATCATGGAAGATAATAGCGTGTGTGTGTGTCTGTCTGTGTGTGTGTGTCTGTGTGTGTGTGTTTGTATGTGTGCGTGTGTGTGTGTGTGTGTGTGTGTGTGTGTATGGTGTATGTGTGTGTATGTGTGTGTAGTGTATACTGTAAGCACAGAGCTGGGATATTAATAAGCATTCTAAATATGACTTAAAAGCATGCCCTTTCTCATCTTAGCCATCCTATACTCAAAGCCATAGGTTTAGACATCTCCTTCTTCCTATTCTTTTAATACCCATAAGAAAAACATGCAAATGATTAAGTAGGATATACCCACAATCATAACATACAAATCTATACTTGAGTTTAATCTGGTATTAGCACTGTAGGAATGCTAAGAGCATTTGTAATTACCAGTTCAGCTATTTGTCTAACATATAGAAACGTGCTTTCATATATGGAGTGTGCACGGTCAGAGATAAGCTGTGAATTTTGAACTTGCTCTTCTGTGGTGATGTTAGCATTTTCCTTCCCTAGGCCACAACTTATTTCATCTGGTTTTTCAAGTGGTATCTGGTAAGTGATCAGGGTAGAAAAGATAATCGCCTTTGAACACAATGGCACAAACAGGAAAATCAACATTTTATTTGAAGAAGAGTGAAATCCCCCTTGACTACCCCTACATACTGTGGCAATGCAATTTGAGATAAAATTGAGGGCCCTCTGATTTTCTTCTGTAATATGTACTAAAGGAAAAAACTAGAATGAAAATATTGAAAATAAATTGTAAACATGTGCATACTCCAGAGGTAATCAATGTGATATTTCTTCTTGTGTTTGGTCCTATGAGATGGGTAGTATTTACTTCACTTTAGCAGTGATGACAATGGTACTCGAAAGACTACCTACCAAATCACACTGTTAGGAAAAGGAATGTTCTTTCTGAACTACTGGCATATTTTTGTCTGGATTTTTATAGGAGCCAATTGCTTAAAATCAATCTGCCTTCCGAGCTCTATGGAGAATGCCCACAGAGTGTCAAATCTCCGTCTAAGTAAAAATGTGAAGAATATTAGTTATACCTTCTTATCTGGAGCAAGCTATCATTAAACATATAGAACCAAACAAGATTTTTAAATACATACGTGTGATGGTTTGAATGAGAATGGCCCTCATAGGTTCATAGGTTAGAATGCTTGGTTTCTGGTTGGAGGGAGACTTTTGAAAGAATAGGTAGGTGAGGCCTTTTTAGAAGAGGTGTGTCCTTGGGAGTGGACTTTGGGGATCAAAAAGCCAACACCAGGTCTATTCTCACTCTCTTTATGCTGTGTGCTAAACAGATGTGAGCTCTAGGCTCCAGTGCTAAGTCTGCCTGCTGTTGCTATGCTTCCCCCAGGATGTAAATAAACAAATCCTATGAAAATGTAAGTCCTCAATTAAATACTTCTTCTCCTAAAAAAAAAAAAAAAAAAGAAAGAAAGAAAGAAAGAAAGAAAGAAAGAAAGAAAGAAAGAAAAGGTGGAAACATGGGAGAAGTCTCAAAATGAAATAAAGCTGGGCATAAAAATCTAAATAAGTTAAATAAAATAAATGAAATAATCCACAGAAACTCTCATCAATGAAATGGATTGGGTGGAAGAGATGGCTCCGCAGTTAAGAGCACTGATTGCGCTTCCAGAGGTCCTGAGTTCAATTCCCAGCAACCACATGGTGACTCACAATCATCTGTAATGGGATCCGATGCCCTCTTCTAGTGTGTCTGAAGACAGCTGCAGTGTACTCATGTAAATTAGAATCCTCGGGTAAGCAATCCGGAGCTTATGCATGTGTGGTTGAGCTGTACTGGGTGCCCATAGATACATAGCTAAGGTTAAGCCATTTGTATAATTTTTCAATAACTTGAGGGAAAATTTTGCCTACTATGTTGGTGTGCCATATTTTCCATGCTAGGCTGGGCTCTCTTGGTTCATCCTGTCCTTCTGACACACTGTGTCATGTTCCCCAGTGTGCCACGCTGCCTTGTGCCTGTGAGCCCTGAATAAGCCTTACTTCCTAGTGTGCATTCCTACTCCCTGTCCCGGTCCTGCCACCTCCTTCTACTCACTCTTTAAAGTGAACCAAAGGACATCTTCTTAGGAGGCCCCCAAAGGCTCCAGCCTAACTTATTTAACTAAGGCCTGGGTTTACTGTCAAAGGTTTACATCTATTCAGTAACCACCAGCCTGTGCCTCCTTCTTTTTCTCTGGACAATTGGTCCTCAAGGAAAGGATCAAGGTCTTTTTACACGTGCATCCTCATCTCTTTAGATATAATTCGCCAACGCTCGGGAAATGTTCTGCTGTGCAAACAGGCAGCTCACACTTGCCCAACATGTCCCCAGTCTAGATAACTCTTATTTTCTTTTGAGACAGCTTCTATTCAGATGAAATAATAGCCTCTATTTACTTCATATTCTGTTAAAATAAAATTACTTGCCCCCTGGGACAGGACATGAACAATATTCCATTCTAGCAGATGAATCTGGGTGTGGAATCAGCTATCAGTCTTCCAGGCAGCCTAGGATGGGCCGGACTCACAGTGAGTTACTGGCAGCAAATCTCAAAACAAACCCCACCCATCTATGGTGGTGGGTCAGGAAGATGCTGCTGCAATTCTTGCAATCCTAGATTTACTCACTGCTCAACCTACTCTAATTTGACTGTTGCCAGAATCAGTTATGGACGAGACTATCGGTACCGAAGACACACGCCCATGGACACGGTTTGTCTCTTGTTTGACTTGGATTCTTTTCAGCTTCGCACTGGCCCCTCCCTGTCTAACACTTTCTTCTTCTGTGTACTGTGAGCCCACCCAGCTTCCCTCACATCTTCCTGAGTACTCTTTTCCGGAAGCACACTTTTCTATTTCCCCACTGTATAGTTCGTCTCTGAAGAGTCAACCTTAGCCTTCCCCATAATATTCTAACGTCTTTTCCCATGAGACCTCACCCATTTCCTGGACATCAATTATCCCCACCATGGAAACAACTCACAAATCTGTATCTCTAGCCTAAATTCATCATATTTTAGATAATATAAATGTTAAATATAACATTAAATATAATAGCTGTTGCTATTTCTATCTATATCTATATCTGTATCATCTGTACCATATATATCATATATATACATATATATGTGTATATATATGTATATATATATATATATATAAAATCTCAGTGATCAAAAGGGAAATTTGTGATTTACTTCCTGTGCCCAAGACCCAAGCATAAAACCTATGCAGTCAGTCATCTGTGATAGTACAGCTTTAATATTAACTGCATTTGGAAAAGCTTGGTGGTAGCCTTCAGTGGGACAAGCAACCAAGAGGCACACTGTCGGTACAGAAAGCAGCTCTCTGTCAAGTGCAGGGAGATAGACTTGAGAAGTTGTTACTCATCCTAGGAAAAGAAAGCAGCCAAGGACAAGAATCCCGAGGGCCTGAAAAACAGGCTCTCTGCTGGGGCAATCTGGTTTAGCAGTTACCTCCCTGTGCAAAACACATCACCCTCCTGTTCTCATGAGAATATAAAGAAAATTAACTACTTACACCAATTACTTTGGATACCAAGGTCCTTGTGGGCTGCAAATGGAGGGGTGCAATGAAGTTCTGGGGAGGACCCCTCAAGGGCACAGAGTAGAAAGATCTGTGTTCTGCTAATTCTGCTAAAATTGGTGTGAGGCTTAAAGCCAACTGAGAGGCAAGCCACTGGGAAGATGATTGCTAAGCAGTGAGCCTGGGCTCCTACTTGGCCCAGAGCTGAGGGTGGGAAGGAGTGCTTCAGTGGAACCAGTGAAGTCAGAATGAATTCTTTCCCCTAAGTCCCTACAATGTGTGATTTCAACTCCCCCCAAAGATATATTTATATTTTTAAAAACTGCATGTGTGTGCGTGTGCGTGTGTGTGTACGCAAGTGTGCGTATGTGGATGTAGATGTCCGAGGAGCCTAGGATAGGGTGTTAGATCCCCTGACGTGGGAGTTACAGGATACTGTGAGTTGCCCGATATGGGTGCAGAGCACTGAACTGGGACCTTTTGCAAGAGCAGTATGTACTCAATCCACTGAGCCATCTCTTCGGCCCACTGATGGACTTTTAGCAGGACACACCCTTCATTGAATTTGAGCTGGGACTCCCCGTGATCGTTGTAATTTCCTCTCTGTTCTTCATAGGCATGGAGTGAACATTTGTTCAGCTGAAGTGTGAGGGGATGAAGTTATTTCAGACTGAAATCCCCAGCTGATCACACATTTCCTGTTTAATTAGTGAGGAAGTCGGTGCATCTTCTGCCACAGCATTCCCTGTGCTGCCCTTCTGCCTTCTGTGCCCTGCTTCCCCCCTCTTTCCTTCTCTGTCAGTCTCCAGGAGGAATTGTACTTGTATTACGGGCTTCAAATTGGTTTTGAGAACACATAAGATCCTGACGATTTGGGAAAGGGCTTTAGTGCTCAGAACCTTAGGTTTCTCCAGACTGGAAGCCATATCTGACATCTATGCGGCCATTATTTAGCTGCTA
Organism: Uromys caudimaculatus; assembly: GCA_028551405.1. Classification (NCBI taxonomy): domain Eukaryota; kingdom Metazoa; phylum Chordata; class Mammalia; order Rodentia; family Muridae; genus Uromys; species Uromys caudimaculatus. The sequence continues at coordinate 106,344,641 of CM052701.1, forward strand.
CTTGAGAGGCTGCTAGTGATTCTGGGCACGGTGTGTTAGATCCAGAAAGTGAAATCTCCAGATACTCTATCTATCTTTGTTTCTCAATGATTGACTAGAAATATCTCTTTTAAATTCCCATCCTACTAGCTTACCAAAAAAAGGGGTCAAGTAAAGTTTAGGTTTCCCAGTCATTTTGAATTTTTAATTCATCCCTTATGAAAATCTGTCTTTCTGATGACAGTCTTTCTGCTCGCTATGATGCATGTTCCTGTCTGGCTTCTGGATACAGCCCTCTTTATATGGTATCCAATGTAATACCAGTTTATCTCAGCTCATCAGTATAGATCAGCAAGTCTCAATTTTTTAATTTTTCGTTATAAAAGCATTTATATTTTTAAATTTTTTAAAAAAAAAACCTCAATTTCCTTTTTGCATCATAATATCTTTTATTGATTATTTGAGAATTTCATTCAATGCACCCCAATCACTCTTGCTTCTCATTCCTCCCAGGTCCACCCCCCCACCACCATTGTTCCCTCCCCCAAAAAACAAGAAAAAAAAATACCAGCTCCAATTTGTGATGCCCATATACTCACTGGAGTATGGTTAAACTCCCAATAGGCAACCCTTTAACATAGCTGAGTCCTTCTCCACCCTCCACTCCCCATCCCCTGCCAGAAGCCATCAACGGTGAAGACCTGCACTTCAGTATCTTTATCAAAAATTTTAAGGGCTCTCTTCAACAGCTTCCTGCCTACACTGGTTTTTAAAACCCCAGTAGAGAGGGAGGTTGCCACAGAATTCTTCAATGTCTCTCATTCTCAACTATGAGTCTTCAGGCATCAATACCACTGCAAAAGAAGCTTTCTTGTTCATGACGGCCAGGGGCAGCTCAGATCATGAACTTGCACATGGTTTCCGATGGCAGCATGGACCAGATAGCCACATAGCCTCCTGTGGCAGCTCAGAACACAGACTTCAACATGGTCCCTGGTGACAGTACAGACCACAGACCTTAACATGGTTTCTGGTGACAGCGTGGACTATGGATGCCAACACGGTCTCCTGTGGCAGCCCTGATCATGAACATCAGCTGAGCTCTGGTGGCAGCACTGACCATAAACACTGACTGACATTTGGTCCCAGCTTGGATTTTGAGACAAAGTCTTTCTATGTAGATTCACTGGCCTCGAACTCACTTATATAGACCAGGTTGGTTTCCCTTTTTCTCTTTTCTTTCTCTCTCTCTCTCTCTCTCTTTCTTTCTTTTTTTTTTTTTTTTTTTTTGGTTTTTCAAGACAGGGTTTCTATGTGTAGCCCTGACTGTCCTGGAACTCACTCTGTAGACAAGGCTGGCCCCAAACTCAGAAATTCACCTGCTTCTGCCTCCCAAGTGCTGGGATTAAAGGTGTGCTCCACCACTGCCTGGCAGCTGGTTTCTTTTTATAATTTATTTTCATTTTGTGTTTATTAGTATTTTGCCTGCATGTATGTCTGTGTGAGGTGTCAGAAGCCCTGTAATTGGAGTTACAGATAGTTGTGAGCTGCCATATGGGTACTGGAAATTGAACCCAGGTCCTCTGGAGGAGCAGCCAGTGTTTTTCACTGCTGGGCCATCTCTCTAGCCACCCCAACCCCTCAGTTCCTTTATGTGTTATCTATCAATGATAATCATGTTGGAAGTTAGAAAAGAATGTTGAAACACTTAATAACTCACTCAAAAACTGTTAAGTGTTATATTAGTTGAGTGCTACTTTCAGAAATAATTACTTTGGAAAGTAAAAATTCTAATGGTAAAAGTAGCTTTCATTAAAAAAGAAATTCAGCAAATCTCTAAAGTAGCTGGTTTAGTAAAAGTGGCTGGGTTTTTACACTGTTTCTGTATTTAATCTATTGCTATATGGTGCTCTGATTGAAGCATACAAGAGCAATCTGTCCTCACATTGACATACAGTAGAAAAAAAAAAGAGTACCAGTTAATAGCCATTTCAGACAACTATCCTTTGCTTCTTTAAATTTACCAAAAGTCAACAAGTGTTCACTTCCTAGAGATTGACTGCAAAGCAGTATCTGAAATTAAGCAACAACTTTCCTCCTGCATCTGTGCTAAAATGCATAGGTTTACATTGCCCTTTGGTGAGATTATTTACTCATGAGAGACTTCAATCATTGGCCATTTGGAAAATTACTCTGCTAAGTTCTGTAGTTGTACTGTTGGGTTCACAGTGGTCAAGGCAAGGTTTCTAAGTTTCTACTTTTGTCAAGAAAGCTCACATTGACTCATAGGCAATAATTCTGTCAACTGTATTCTTTGACATGTCAAGTTCAATTGGTTCATATCTGAGTAAATACTTGAAAATACTATTAAGGTATAGGACTGAATAACCATGATTTGTCCTTCATTCTTCTGTGGGAATAAAAATGACATTTTGAGAGAAAGGCATCTAATTTACTTTGTAGCTCACTTGTGCTCTTGAATCTCCTTGACACAACTTTGGCACCTGGAGACACTGCAGATGCTGGTGCACGGCATCTACCTTATGCCTTGGAATGTTAAAATGGTGCACCCAAAAGATTAGCATTAATAAAATTATTAATTTGAACTGTATCATCAAATATATCAAGTGCAATAGGAATATGGGTCAGGCACTAAAAGATATGATGTCAACTTGCACAGCTTGGTGCCCCAGCCTTGATTTTTGTTAGGGTACCAGCTTTGGCACCATCAGGGTAAACATCATTAAAAAAGGCAAACAAAATCTTAGTTTTGCAACAAAAAATGTTTTTAAGCCTTTTGGAAGTTCTACACAGGTGCTGCTGATTCATCCCAGGTGGCCTGGAAGTCGCACTGATGATTGCTAGCTACATTTAGGGCTGTCCAGCCCAACTGTGGGGTCTCATGGTCTTTTCAGTTCCCTTTAACTATGTTCAAACATCTGACCCTGGGACAATCATGGGCTGGTTCCTTATTATTTGATGCAGTCCCAGGACTCTGCAAATCTTCTTTCTAGGCCTTCGAGACCAGCATCATGGTACAGTCTCTGCTTTCCCTTTGTTGGGAGGGGGGTTCTGGACATTGAGAAGATGCTAATCTTAAGAGAGTCATTTCAAAGCTCAGCTCAGCAGCTGTGTAGATGGGAGGGCTTGTTTGCCTTAACTACATATTTCTCCTACTTGGGGACTTCCATCATTTACCAATATTCTAGGTCTGAAAACAAACCCAGCACCTTCTATCACAGTCCCCTTCAGCATAAATTTTATCTTTTGGATTCACAAAGAATAGCTCTAATGCTTCTTAAACAATAATTTTTAAAAACTCTTTTCATATAAGTGCCAACTGCTGAGTGTGTCACTCGGTCTCCTTATTTACCTTTTTTCAAGCAATCAATCAAACATCTCGGGCACCTCTGTTCAGGAAACAACAGAGCAAAAGGAGGGGAGACAGACTTGGGCTGAAGTTTTTTCAGTCATTTACAAAATTCATCTTCAACCAAGTTACTTCAGTTCACCCACTTCAAGCTTGTCATCTATGAAGAGGGGATTTTTTTTCCCCTTCTAACGTGCTTCTGAGGCTAGGGACTTAATGAGAAAAAAACTGTCTTAAGGAATAAACTCAGGGCTGGATGTGGTTTACAGGTGTGGATTGGAGGCAGGGCTTTCTAACTTTGTATTCCCAGGTCATTAGTTATGGAGGCAAAGATAGGGGAGATCAAGAGAGGATCAGAGCTGCATGGTGTCTCCTAATGCCTAGATGAGGACGGGAAAGTCCTTACTTCCGTTGGTCTCAGCAAAGTACACGGACAAGCCCAACAACAGGGCAGGGAAGGGTGTTTGTTACTTCCTCAAAGAGCACATCTGTATTGCTGAGTCATCATTGATCTATCCTCATATACTGCTTCTTATTGGCATCCTAAAAATAGAAAATATTAATATCCCTTTGCAGTGAGTTATAAAAGAAAAAGAAAGCAGATTATGTATTCTAGTAAGGCCTTCACACCCCGGAAGCAAGGATTCTTAGTAGTGGCCATTCATTCTGAGTGTCGGCAATGGACCAAAACCCAAGGCAAATCAAATCCAAACTAAAACAAGTTCCCCCGGTTTAATGACTGAAGGAGAAAAGTATTGCCAATATTTTCTCTGCCACGACGTTTCCAGCCCACTCCTGAATGAAACTTTGTGGGTAAGGTCATGGAACAGCTTTTGTGAGCTCCGCAGCATAGTCAGTGCACCGGCAGGGGGCGCTTGCTGGCTTGTTGCTTCTAACCTGTTCTCAGCTGCGCTTATCTGACGTCCCCTCCTCCTGATCCATCAATACCTCTGTGTAAGTAGAGAGATTTCACCTTCATAACTTATTCATGATTGGAAAGAAGGAACAACCTTGGGGACTCTCTGGGGAGAGGCCTGGCCTGTCTTCCCCTCGCTAGGGATAGCCCTCATTCACTCTTGTCTGGGATCGATGGAGCAGATTCCTTTAATTTAGAACACTCGAACAGAGGCAAGATGCTGACCTTTCTGTGTGCATCTTAAAGTGGGAGCAACACAGAGTCCTCAGGAACTGCAAGGGCAAGATATGGAATAACTTGGATGGGAAAGACCTTTCGGCTTGGTCTCAACTGGCCACAGTTTGAACCCGATGGCTTAGTAACAAGCCAGGGGTTGTAGGGATGGAGATGTGTATTCTATGAGCCAGATCACATTTCTGAAATAAATGTCCCAATATGTAAGTAGTTGAAACTAAGAGACACTTTCTTTTAGAGAACTTCGGAAGCCACAATACAGCCATGAAACAAAAGAACACTCTTTGATTCTAATCTTGGATGGCATCTTTACAAATGAAATTCCAGAAAATGAGAATAAGGGTCCAATATCCCAAAGCTGGTGCAGCAATTGTCAGTCACTGATGTTTTACCTTCTCATTCTCTGATGTTCAGAATGAAACTTCAGACAATCGTTCAGACTGAGGATGCCTTCAGCCGCAGTGGGCCTAGGAAAGGGTGTCATGGACACACTCAACAAAGATAGATAAATCTGCTACTGCTATCAAGTTGCTAAACATGGACTGTATTAATTATGGTCAATTTCATGTCTGCAACAATACAGAAACAACCTGTAAACAACATTTTGTTTAACATTTTAAAATCTCGTCTAAAACAAGTAATTCTATAGTAATAGCAATAATGACTAAACCTAAGAATTCCCATGTAAGGAGCATGCAAAATGCCTCCTATAAAATTTAACCCTCTATAAAGACAAATATTCAGCTTCTATAAAAAGTAGAGGCTAGGGAATCTGAAGCACTTAGCATGCTTGCTTTGTGCAGATACATTGGAAGGAAAAACCATCACACAATAGGCAGGTGTAATAAGCAGAAACAGATGTGGCTCCCTAGCGCAGGCCTTAGCGCTAGGTATTTTTATTGGCATACAAAAGAACGCACTTTGAGGGTATGTTTTTAGAACAATCTTGAATTATCAAGAAAAATTTCACAGAACCCCCCAAACGTCCAGAAAACAGGCCGAAGATCGAGGTTCCACCACCCTCCTCTGAAGGACATTTCTCCTTTGTTGAGAAGGCTCTGCAGAGCTCTTCACCGGGAATTTGCAGGTTGACTGCGGAGCTGAAAAGTTTCACTAGGGGGCAGCCTATCACCGAACGGTGAGCTGCTGCTGCATCTGATTTCAATAAGAAACTGGCCCAGGGACTCGCACATTCTCCGCACAGCTTCTAAAGGAAAATTGATGCGTCTATAAAATGCCGAATCAGCACAGTCATAGGAGGTGAGCAAAGGAAGAGAAAAGTCTTGCATAATATTAAGAGCCCCGCAGAAATCAATGGTTAGGCATACAAATGCGGTGTGCTTTGAGCACAAATCTCCTGATGTGGATGCGCCTGTGTGCAGACCAGGGGGACATTAAAAAGAGCCATAGTTTAGCTTTTTACACATGCACACACAATTAATGGCCATGGTCCAATTAAATATTTTGTAATTTGAAAGGAACCAAAGGGAAGAGGAACTGATTAATTCCTCAGATCCCAGGTTTAAACTGAGCCCAACGCAATGGCCAAGCAATTCTCCACTGCCGGGTGACTTCTGTTTGACCCTATACATCCTTCCAATGTTTTTCCTTTTTGCCACTCTTTCTCATGCATTTTATATTCCTCAAGTGTTCTCACCTAACAAAACCAACAGTCTCAGCCCCGATGAGAGTCATGACTATTTTTGTAACCGGGCTCAGAACGGTCTCAGAACACTGCACAGAGGCAATATTAGTAATGTGATACCGCGTAGCCGTGTGAGCAGCCGGGCTGTCTGCTCCCATTGTGTCGGTGATTGTAAAAAGCAGCTGTGAGCTCTGGCATCCCTGGGTGACTGGTGTGACCTTGTGTGGTCTGGGAACCAGCTGAGGGTGGCCTGGCATACTGTCACGGGAGACCTGCAGGCAACACAAAGTGGTAATGGGGGACTGTGTAGGAACTTAGGAGCTGTGTCCAGAATTCTGCTTACCTTGTGCATGGAGCTTTAAAATGACAAGGGAAGTTACGAGATTAGACATGGCATCCAGACAAGCTCAGGCCTGAAAACAAAACCAAAAACAAAAAACAAAAAACCCAAAACAACAACAACAACAAAACAACAAAAACAAAAACCCACTTACTCAGCAAGGTCAGAACTAGAACTTGAGATAGAGAATATTCTTGGGTTCTAGTTCTGCCTCTTGCTAACAGAACAGGCAAGTTATTTAGCCTTTTTTCTGCTTTAGGCTCCTTTTCAATAAAAGGATGCTTAGAATAGCTCCTATGTGCAGGGCTACTATTGCTACCACTTGTGATAGAGACGAGAGAAGTGGACTTATGGGAAGGCTGTTTCTTCATTTGTAACATGGGGATAATAGAATCTGCTTCCTTGACTTATTGGAAGAATTACTGAGCTATTGTATTATGAAGTGCTTACAGTGGTATCTGATAATCAGTAATTGCCCGATAACTATTATATCTAGTGTTCCCCAAAACTGAAATGGAGATGATACTGTCCACTCTAGAGGGTTCCAGGGCTGCTAGAAGGAATGAATAGGTTCAAAGTATTGCAGTCATCCAGGGTGTTCAGCCAACCGTGCAGATTCTTTTTAGTACTTGGCTTGAGAATTGTCTTGCCTATTTCACCCGGTATCTATGTATGTACTGACCCCAGAAAGAAACCTGAGTTCTGCAGTGGACACCTAGAGAATTCAGTCAGTCCTCAGCAGTGGGTCCCCTCTTCTGTGTTCTGGAGCCTCTGGTAACCTAAGAAAAAGTGTGTGCCCATCTGCCATTTTTCACACACAATCTGGAGCCTTTCCTGCAGGTGTCATAAAGTCCACTAGGAAGTTTGTGATGCCCAAATCTTAGCCCAGATTTGGGCGTCACAAATGGGGATAAGAAGATGTTTCTGAAATTGGCACAGTATCTATGGTTCCCAGACTGTTGTGGCAGAAGTACCATCACCTGGGATAGCCCATAAAATCGAGCTTCTCAGGCTATCCCAGCAGTTGCCCTAAGATTGGTCAGTTCTACATCTTCAGTATGTGCCCCTCCCCAAAGTTTGTATGCTGGGAAGAGTCCCCAGTGTGTTCCTGTTGAGTAATGGTCCCTTTAAGAGATGAAGGCTCTG
>CM052701.1:106366667-106388113 GCA_028551405.1 Uromys caudimaculatus
AAAAGCGAAAGGATAATCTATCGGTTAGTATTTCAAAATTATTATTGCGACGGGAGGGAAGGCAGTGTTCATCCTCCTCCCCCAAATGCCTTGGGCCGAGATCATGTCCTACAGAGATTAGATGTAGCTCAAATTGGAGTCTGCTGAGGATAACTGGAGAAGCCCCAATCTAAGACCTCTCGGTGGGAAATGAGTCCTTTGTTAAGTATCTAAGTTCACTTAAATTTCTTCTTAGAAGTTTGTTTTGAATAAAGATTAGATCAGTCTGGGCACAGATGACCTCGAAATGAAAATTTCTTCCTGGCATGTGTGCCATGATTTACCAGATACTTGCTGGGAATGTTGTTTCTTTTCTTCTAAGTCCTTCCTTCAGAATCTATGTTAAATTGACATTATATTTCCAGATATTCCCTGATCATTCCAGCCAGCCAGTGTTGTTCACCGCCCATTCTCATTAACCTCAGAGCTAACATTTTAGCAATTGGCTCACTTTCGGTTCAGAAACCTTTTTAATACTTACTGCTAAGTTTTTTTTTTCCTCTTCCAAATCAATCAAGTGTAGGGTTTGTTTTGTTTTGTTTTTATTTTTATCTTTGTCTCCTCTAAAACTTCGTCTTGCAGAGGATGAGTATCATTTCATTTTGCATGGAGACCATTTCTTCTCTGGCACTTCATTATTATTTGCATGCTAATGTAATTATTTCTTAAGACAGTGTTGCACCACAGTCTTGTATTTGAGACCAAGCCATGCACAACTGCACCTGAAAGTGTTAAATCTAACCTCTTCACAAGGGCAAGGGTCACAAGCATCAGACCAGACCTGATGCTTCATGAGCGAGAAGTGAGATATAGTCCTAGCCATGCTTTGAAGGAAAGGTTGGGAGACCTAGGCCTTTTCTGGGAGTAGGGATTGAGAACTGTAGACATGAAATGTGTTAAAACAAATAACAGTATCTTTTATATTGTGTTCTCTACTGAATATTGTCTTTAAGTGTAGCTTAGAGATTCCCTAGGGGTTCGAACACAGCTCTATCAGGAGCCCCTGGGTCTTCTTGGTGTGCTGGTCAGTAGGAGAATAGAGTTTCTTTTCTCTCTACTTCCTAGAGTGGCTACAGGGTTTGCAGTTTTTCTGCTAACCCTTTGTGTAAGACTCTATTTGAAATGAGGTTTGTTTTGTTTTGTTGTTTTTCCTGCTAAAAGGCTACGGTGTGTGTGTGTGTGTGTGTGTGTGTGTGTAACACATGGCTATGGGGGTGGGAGGCACATGGTTTTGATTTCTATATTTTCAGTGGTCATTTCCCTTTATCAATTGTTTTGAAATTTGAAAATATCTCAGCCACGCTGTTGGAAAAGCATTTAGCCGCATGGAGATGACACCTAGAGATGTCCTTTGGGTGATGGGAAAAACAGGTAGGCTCTAAGATGAAGGTAACATCTGGCAAGAGGGGGCAGAACTGAGGTCTAAGAGGCCGGCTCCATGTGCCACAGCCTGGCTTCTTCTTATAAAGCTAAAGAGTTGGTTATGGAGATGCTATTTATGTATGTGTACATCCCCTTCCATCTCTACCCATCTTTATATAGCTCTTAGAGTTCTTTCTATATATGTTTCTCATCTCCAAATATAACTTTTTCTTGAACTGAATTAAATTATGAACCCTGGAACTTCCAAACTTTAGATGCTGAGTGTGGCGGGGGTGGGGATGAATATGGTGCGGCGGGTAGAATACTAAAGAAACGATGAGGTAATACCAAGGACAGCAATGAAAACTGACATCTCCTTCTGCTACGCCCTGTCCTCGACAGCAACCATACCCCAGAGCTGGACGAGGCTTTGCCCCATTTTATTAAGGATATTTCCAAGACTCATAACACAACTTTTGATAGCATCTCAAAAGTCTGCTATAACACACCTATAATGACAAACTGGTCCCCAGAATTCTGATTTTTAGATTATTTTCAGAAATTCAGTGTGTGTGGGGGGGGTGTTGTGCAATTTCATTTCAGATTCTGAATGTCTCCCAGACTGCTCCAAAAAATGACCTTTGGGCTGTACTTTAATGTTTGAAATGTTTTGGGAAAGCTCTCCCTGGCTCTGCTCAGGAAATAAAGACAGAATGGAGAGGTATTTTGCATCTGTGGCGACAGTGACGATGGCGGCGGTGGATCAGTCACCGCTGCCCCAGCTGCTGCCATGCTTCACAAAACCATCCCAAACGGGGCCAGCACGTTTAGCAGTGTGATCAATTCTCTGCCGCCACACCATTTCTATTTATAATCTTGGCAGAGCTACAGATTTCAAGGGTTTTCAAAGATGGAGGAACTGTGTGACATGAAGTGATTTTAGCTCTCATCTTCTCAGAGTTTGAACTCAAGGGAGTAGGAATTTGCAGCCTTGGGATGAATTGATGCTTCTGAGGAACACAGCTCACATCCTGTTCACAAGGGATGCCTTTAAATACAGGAAGGAAGAGAATCAGGAAGCCCACCCCCTCTTTAAGGAATCCTTCTGTTTATAAGTTTCTAAGACAGAGATATATTTCCTATGTTTTAAAGTCTATCCACTGAGAATATCTTTAAATCACAGAGTGTTTATCTCACACATCTTTCTCTGTCTTGCCTCAAATTATTCATTTCCAATACTGGCCTCTTTGTTAATTAAATGGTATGTCTATGGGGGCATTTCCACTTGAATGATAATTAATGTGTTTTTTCCCAGTCCAGCTGCCCATGAACTCTAGTAGATAAATTTGTCTTGTGTATAGCACATATTCAAAATGTAGGCTTGGGCAATGATTTCCTGTTGAAATAAAAACAAAACAACAACAACAAACCCCAACCCTGCATTATCTAAAGTATGTGTCCTCTTTCTATAATTTGGACATGTATATGAGAATACAAAGAAAAAAATTCCATAATTCAAAAATAAGAGCAATGAACCATTGCAGTAACCATAGTAGAGGCCCCGTTGACCTTATGGTTAATTTTCATGATATTTTTGCCTATGTCCCCTAGTAGTCTATAAACATGTACCTCCTGAGGCATGTATACATTAAGATTAGGTTGCTTAAAAATATTTCTGCTTCCAGAGACATGTTGAAATTGACAAATGTACTTGCTAATACATATATAAGATCTTCTTTTTAATTAACATGCTACTAATATTTTTTTGAAAGACTAAAGTGCTTAAAGACTTGGGCTCTGGAATAAGACGTGAGTTCAAATCCTGACTTTACAGTTAGGCAACTGTGAGACCTTAGGTGAACTTTTAACCTCTTGGGGGCTGATTTTTCTCATTTATAAAGTGGGATTAATAACATTATTGATGGTGGTTGTGTTGGCTTGTGTTTACTCCCAGTACCAGAGGCAGGTAGATCTCTGTAGGTTTGAGTCTAGCTTGGTCTACACAGTAAATTCCAAGTTAGCTAAGGCTATCAGGGCTAACAAAACAAAACAAATTATTGATGTGAACAAATGTATGACATATACTAGTCTGTATATTAATTATTATTAGTCTTTTCAAAAGAAAATATTTTACCATTACATCAGAAGCGTGTGCAGTCTTCCGTCATTTTTCTAACTAACTGACTAGTCTCTAGAAGTGCAGTTCAGGCTCCAGAACACTCTCATATCAGCGGATGGATAATGTGGGCAGCATATTTATAGCTTTAATGAACAGAATTTCAAAGTGAGGAGCTTTAAATCTAAATGACAAGACAGGGGAGAAAGGGGGAGGGAGGGAGGAAGAAAGGTAGGGAGAAGGAGAGAGAGAGAGAGAGAGAGAGAGAGAGAGAGAGAGAGAGAGAGAGAGAGAGAGAAAGATTCATCCTCAAGGCCCAGGGAAGAGGAAGACAGGCCTGGGATGACACTCCCATTTAGAATGTCTTCTCTACAGAAACCTTACCATTCCATCTTTCAATTTAGATGATATTTCCCCCCAATCCTGAGTAAACATGGTATGAGGAGAAAGAAATTTGGTTTTTTGAAACCCACTCCTGACTGAGAATGATGAGAGTAAGTCCAAACTGGGTCACCCCACTCTCTGTGTGTTCACAGATCTTTAACCTGGCTTGGCCTGGGTAATAGGAACAGAGTGGGAGAATTTCCAAACTGAAACTTAAGCGTATTTGCATGGTAAGTATCAATAAAGGAAGTCAACTGTCTGATAAAAGTTTTAGTGAGAAGCAGATCACCTGGTGAAAATTCTTTAGGAAAGAATTCTCTTAGAGCTTTAGAAGTGCTACCACATAGACGAGATTTCAAAGCTTACAAGTTTTAAGAACCTGCAGGGACTTAATGTGCCTGGAATGCTTCTGTATTTTAAACACTGTTGTGTGTCTTATGTTATCAATTCTTCTTTGCAACTCAAATCTCCATTCTCTGTTCCCATCAAGTCTGGAGGCTGAGATTCAGAGACTTATCTTCTGAGCAGCAACGCTGAAGCTCAGCTAAGCCCACAGACTCACAAATCAAGTCTTCACCAGTACATTTTCTTCTGTGGCGTCACACGACAAAGCACAGGCATCAACAGGTCTCTATGTAGACTTGCTAAGTCATTTCTAAGAAATAAAAACCATAATCACCCTGCGAGGATTCCCATCAGTGTTAACAACACTGACCATTGGAATTTCAAATAGCCAATATTGCAACATCGGGGAGTGATAGTTTCCTTCCATGATGACTGAGGTGATCTTCCTTGAAGAAGTTAACTAGTTGTAGCATGGATGGTGGACTCTGGGAGCACTGGGAAAAACATGATGGTAAAACCACTGTGGATGCTGGACATGGCAATGACGTGATACTTCAACGATGAATTCCATGGTCTACTTAATAATTAAAGCAATTCATCTTCAGGTACATCTGGTCCATTTTGCTATTTCAATGTGAAATTCTAGAGGAATAGAAATGCCTATAGAGAATATCTGTTGTGTAAACACCAATGTGAAAAATGATCTGGTGACTTTTTGAGATGTATTAACTATGTGACTATTAAGAACCTGATGCTGGGGGCTGGAGAGATGGCTCAGCAGTTAAGAGCACTGACTGCTCTCCCAGAGGTCCTGAGTTCAATTCCCAGCAATCACATGTTGGCTCACAACCATTTGTAACATCTGAAGAGAGAGTCAGTGTAGTCACATACATAAAATAAATAAATAAATCTTAAAAAGAAAAAAAAAACCAACAACAAAAAGCTGATGCTAATCTGACAACAGGAAACCTGCTGGAAAAGACTCAGGTACCAGTGCAATGTGACCATGGAGACACGCCCCCACTCTGCAGGACACTAATGCTGTGGCTGTACAAGTCTTTGCCCAGAAGGGCAAATTACGAAAAATAATAAGAAAAATGGTAAGTTGGTCACTGCAAAGGCTATAGAATTCTGAAATAATACAGTATGTTGTTTGAGCCCGGGCTTGTTCTGTCCAGTTTGGTAGTCAGGCAGCATGTGCTACCCGGCAACTGAAACGAAGTGAGTCCTCCCTGAGAGGTGCTCAAAGTGTGAAAACTGAACGTGATTCTGAGACTCAGTATAGAAAAGGAACGTAAAATAGGTTTATATTGACTATATGTTTAGGTGATCATATTTTACACATATTGGTTAATAGACCATTATTAATTTTTTTCCCGAGTGTTTTTTTACTTTTAGTGTAACTACCATAACTTTTAAATAGCATGTGTGGCTCTTATTATACTTTTACTGAGCAGCACTGTACATGGCACCAGCATCAGGTGAAGCACGAAGTCAGATTTGTCTGTCCTTGCAGTGAGAGACTCTTTAAGAAGCAGGGGGGGATATTTCGATGGGCTCATTAAATATCTCAGTCTTGATTTGTTTTTCATTTATTAATTTTTCTATTCTCTGTCTTATATCCTTTCTCTCATGTTCATTGGGTTTGTCCTATCCTCACTCTTCTAGAAGGTTCTGGTATTTACTGTATTTTTACATCTATTTAGTGACAGTAAGTAGTAAGACATTTCTATTCTCATTTTCATGAGCTTCCCCTTTGGTATTTGTAATTATCCTAATATTTTCCTTTATTTGAAAGTGAAAATTTTTGTCTGTGGTTACTCATGTAAGGCACAGTTAAAAATACCACCACCACCACCAACAAAACCCCACATATGCTCATGGACAGACACACATAACACACACACAACTGAATAGAGGTTCTTATAAGAATATATAACATTTTTTGTAATATTATCTATTGCATCTATATGTGTCAGTCATGTCTGACAGAGTATTTGTTACATGGTAGGCATGGAAAAGATGTTAAAAAAAAATGAAAAGAAACAAAACTTCTATATTTTTGTCTTGAACCACAGGACTACTAGAAAGCCCTATAGAGATTGTTACCATTCAGATCTCTAAAAGTAGCAATAAATTTTTGGCATGTCTTTCCTAAATTTTAATGCGTAAAACATTTTATCTATGGTTGCCATGATTGTTGTGAGGACCACCAAGCTGTCTGAGTCTGTGATAACACTCACTGGAACATACTTCTCAGGGATGCTTACAGGTTACTTCAGTGTGGAGGGACTAGACAAAATGTTATGTGTCTCCAAACCTACAGATTCTGTGATCTCTTCCTCCCCCAGAATGTTGGAATTATTTATGCTCTCTACTCTACTGTTTCATCAGAAGTAACAACCAGAGCCTAGGAAGGCTGATGAGTGATTACTTTCTTAAATGTCTTCCCTGTCAACAGCACACTGTCTTTCTACTAAGTATAGCATGTAGATGTCACAAATCCTATGTCTCCAAGATTTCATAGCTTCAATAAGCCAAAGAACTTACTTTGGGACCACTACATATTTTATAATGAAAGTTAGATTTTGATCCATATTTAACTTAAAAAATATGAGATCTAGCAAGATGGTTCAGCAGGCCAAGGCTCTGGCTTCCAAGCTTGGTGACCTAAGTTTGACCTCCGGGACTCACACAAGGAAAGGAGAAAGTTGACTTCCACAAGTTGGTCTCTGACCGCCATATGCATCCCACAGCGTGTGTATGTACAAAAACATACACACATATACACAAACAAATATATTTAATTAAAAAGTTTAAAGAATTAAAAAAAAAAAGAGATGTATATTTAGAACAAAGTAGTTGTACACCCATGGAGAAACATTTCACTTCTTCTAATCACTAAGCACAGTGGCAAATTTAAGCAGACTACTAAATGCAGTTTTGTAGTTATAAGATTGCTCTTCTAGAGCTTGGACTTTTTACTCAAGTTCATGAAGTTTGTATATGGGAAACAAATGAAATCTCTGCATAGGACTTTGAGTTCCTCTGCTATCTTTTCAGTGATTCTGGAATAACATCTTGGGATCTTTTACTCATTTTCTTTATGGTCAAGAAGATGCCTTCTGCTTCATATAACTCTAAGCACTATGTGATGATAAAGTCATTCTTGTGGAGTTTTAGGAAGGCAATATGTCAGACACAGGGAAATATCTTACCTTTCTTTGTCTCTAAATGTGTTTAAATTCTTGTAGTAGAAATCATTAAATAGGAAAAGCCTATCAGGAACATTCTACTGAGCACTGCAAGTACTTTCCATACAGTAGCCTCTTCAAGTCATGATTCACATTTTTGGAAGAATTAGCTAGCTAGTTGTCTTAGTTAAGGTTTCCATTGCTGTGAAGAGACACCATGACCAAGGCAAGTCTTATTAAAAACAACAACAACAACAACAACAACAACAACAAGAAACAACATTTAACTGGGACTGGCTTACAGTTTCAGAGGTTTAGTCCATTATCATCATGGCAGGAAGTATGGTCAATTGCAGGTAGACACAGTGCTGGGGAAGGAGTCTATGTATTCTACATCTTGATTCACAGGCAGCAGAAGGAGACTGTGTGCTACACTGGGCCTAATTTGAGCACAGGAGACCTTAAAAGCCCACCCCCACAGTGACACACTTTCTCCAGCAAGGTCACATCTTCCATAGTGCCACTCCTCATGGATCAAGGATTCAAACACATGAGTGTGTGGGGACCATACCTATTTAAACCACCACACCAGTCAAAAAAAAAAAAAAAAAAGGCAGCAGGAAATGGACTTTGCCAGCAGGAAAATAGGAAAGGCGAATAGAATAACATAAACAAGAAGCAGCATCTCACTTTCCCCACACCAAGTTTTTTTTCCTCTTCAGAGTGGAGTATTATCTTTTGGAAAAAAAAAATAAACCCACAAATGCTGTTTGCATGTTTAATATCTAAAAAACTAAAGACTGACAGTAGATGATGGGACAATGAACAAAGAACTGAACCGAGATTTTCTCCCCTTCCTAAACTTCCAACTTTAAGATTCCTAAGAGGGAAGAGTGCAGATGTGAAACAGAGCTGGAAGATGGAGTTCTTGAAAGCCATGTCCCAGCTCCCAGAGCTGAATTCCAGGAGGATGCTGGGTAGCCTCATTATGGCCTGCTGGCTATGTTTCTGGAAGTTATCCAGAAACTGCCATGACCAGAAAATCTCTTTCTAAACCAAGTAATTTCACTGGCAAAAATTCTGACAAGAAATTACATCTTATCCCCAGGTAAGAATGGATATCAGAGATGAACTGTCTGAGGAGCCTGAGTGTATCTGCCTGTCCCTACACCTTCCTGAGAGAAGCTGTAGTCTGGTCACCATCATGGGCCATGAAGTCTTCTTATAGACCTGCCTGTTCATTCTTAAAAGAGGCACTGTACTGTATCGTACCCTATTGTGATGGTTTTGAGTAAGAAATATTTCCCATCCCTAATGTGTTTGAACACTTGGTCCCCTGCCATTGGCGCTATTTAGGGAGGTTAAGGAAATGTTCTTTAATGGTTCAGCCTTGCTAGAAGAAGTGTATCACTGAGGTGAGATTTGCAAATTGATAACCTTGTCCTGCTTCCAGTTACACTCTCCCCTTTCCTGCGTGCAGTTGAACTATGGTCTCTAAACTCCCTGCTACTGTGCCTTCCTTGCCATTATGAACATCCATCTCTGGAATCCTAAGTGAAAATAAACTCGTCCTTAAGTTGCCTTTGGCCATGGTACTTCATCACAGTAACAAAAAAGTAACATACAGGCCTATTATCTACAGATCTGGTCTGCTTTGGAAATGGTGTTCTAGGAAGGAGAAGTCCAAAAGAAATAAATGTGGTACTACTTCTTGACACAGCCTAGTCCTTCCAAATGGCCACAGAGATGCTCTCAACAACCCTTGCTCATCCAACCCCGTGTTGAAAATAAAATCACCTGGGATTCAGCCATGTCAGTTATTTAATTATTAACAATGTTGCCTCACCTTAATCAAAACTAGCAATTGACAATGGCAAATTATTACTCTTCATAATTTGAGGGCTGTGTATCTATAGTGAGGGAAGGAACAGGTTCCATTTCTGAGAGTGAAGATAAGAATACAACTTGGAGCAAGACAAGCAGTTCCAGCCTCGGAGACTGACTAGTCTGGGTGTGAGGACTGAACTGGCTACAGCCACATTTCTACTTCACTTTAGACAAGTTACTTTCTGGATAGACTTCTGAAACTTTCATCTCTTCCTTTGAAAAGTAGAACTAATTCTACCTATGTGGTAGGGTAAAATTTGATTAAATACATCACCTTGGACAGGGCTAGTACACAACTGGTTGAGAAATGGTGTTTACATTTGTATTATTAAAGCTGGAAGAGATAAAGTTAGGGATTAAAAGTGTGAAGATGTAAAATATCAACAAGATTTTTTAGGACTGTGAGAGTGTGGGACTGTTTTATGTTTTCTTTCTCTGAATTAAGCAACAAACAAGATCAATGAAGCTTATGATACTGATTCTCTAGACCTAGCTAGGACCCCAGCAATGACACTCTAGCATGGGGCAAGATTCTTATGAGGGGCTTCGGAGATTTTGGGGTTGGCTTACTCCATTCCTTCAAATCATTTGGGAAACTTTCAACTTAGTCCCTTTCCTCCTCCCTATGGGCTATAGTCTGTAGACATAATTATTAATGTCTTGTTGTGCTCTAACCCCTGTGAGTTGAGGCTGACCACAGAGGACAGATATCTACTTCCATACTTCCTGATCAGACTTTGTACCTGAATGGAAGGCAGAATGTATACTTTGGTTTTAACATGGAGAAAATGGTCCATGGGGATTTCCTGTCTCCCAGCTGATGGAAAGGGCCGCAGCATTCCTCTGAAGTTTCCTGATTTTAGAGTCATTCATAGCCACACAGCTGACACTGTAGGCATTTGGTTGGTGTCTAGCTTCCAGACTGGACTCAGTCTGGTTAAGGCTGGTTCTGCCTGCTCTCTCAGTTGGGCGCCTGCTCTTCCGTTTCACTGGACTGATAAATCATGAATATTTTCCTTAGCCATTTAATAGTCATTTCCTCTCATTTCCCCAGGCACCAGAGGCAATCTTATACATGAAGACGTGTGTGTGTGTGTGTGTGTGTGTGTGTGTGTGTGTGTTCTATCTTCAAACACAGCATACAATAGCAAATATTACTCAGAGATTTTCAAGCTGAAATTTATCAATAACCTAAATTCTAGCACCCTGCTCACCAAAAAGCAAAGATGTATACCTTGTATTACTTAACCTTTCCAGACACCTGCTTCTTATTATATTTTTTTATTTCATATTCAGCTTCCTATTTGAAATTCAAACATCTTATTATAATCATGTGTATGCTTTTTGAGCTTAAGTAGAACATTCTAAAATCTGGTGTTCCCTGTATAAAAATTGATTTTAGGATAATCCATTCATTCAACAAATATGGAGTGCCAGATGTAATCCACATCCTTCGATATTAGGGATAAGTCAGAAAGCACAAGGGAAGATGTCTGCCTTCATGGATCTTAGAATTCTGGGAGCGATTTCTGGGGACAATGAGGGAGAAACCAGGCAATAGTTTATTAATAATGTACATAAGAATGTGGCAAGCAGTACAGAGAAATAGCAGGATAGAGGCATGCCAATTCCAGGAGTATGTATGAGCTGTGGGAAGAAGTGGGGCTCAAATTTGAATGGGGTATCATGGAAGATTCCATTGATAGGGTGGCTTTTTAGCACAGATCTGGAGCACATGAGAGGGTTGGCTATGAAAGTGACCTGTGGACAACCTTCCTACCAATAAGGAAGGCCCTGAGCCCAGAGATGCCTGGGATGTCCAGAAACAATGCCAGGCTGGAATGCAGGGAGAGAGAGGCACTGAAACATGAGATCAGGTAGAAATGAAAGATTGTAGGACCACCAAATGCAGAGTGGTTCAAAGAGGAAGAAATGAGCAGTTAGTCCAACTATAAATGAAGACAATATCAAGGGACAAAATAGGAAACACTTATTTCCTGAAATTGATACACCATCAGCTGTAAGGCAGAGTTTACTACTGATATTAAGCTAAATGATTCTGTAGCCAAACTGCCTTCTGTATATTAATATATATGTTAATTAATAAATACATATATTTGAAATCTTTGACTAATGCCACTATCCACATTGGGCAGAGAAAGCTTCTTTTTTGTAGCAGGCGACAGTTAATACAGAGACTCACAACTAGTCAAAATGCTGCGGAAAAAAAAATGACAGGTGCTCAGATTTTAACTGGACATCTATGTCATCCCCTTCCAGAGACAGGGAACATAGCAGGAAACGGCATGGGAAGATCGTAAGAGCTGGAGGACGGTGAGGAGGAGCCCCATGAAATTCTGTCTTTCAGATAACACATGGTCACTGTAATCACAAACACACAGTAGCGATGGCTATGTGAATAAAAAAAAAAGACATGAAATTAGGAGAGAGAGTAGTGGGGGAGGGGGTCTTCAGGAATGGGAGGGGATGACAGAAGGCAATGGGGTGAAGATGTTCACACTACATTACACACATGTATGAAGCTGTCAGAAATTAAATTTAAAAACCAAGAAAGAAAGAAAGAAAGGAAGGAAGGAAGGAAGGAAGGAAGGAAGGAAGGAAGGAAGGAAGGAAGGAAGGAAGGATAACCTGTCTCCTGGAGTTGATGCTCCAGTGAGGGCTGAGAGAATAATAAACTAATACTAATAAAAACGTAAACTCTCTAATATGCTGGAAGTGATTCAAGCCATGGAAAAGAGGTGGACACAGATTGCAGGAGGTAATCGCTTAATAGTATATCATTACCTAGAACAATCTCAGGATGCAGAACTCTTTGTTCCTGATTATATTATTCAGTTCTCAGCACATTAGGAGTCACTAATACAAAATCATTGGTAATAGACTTGATGACATGTTCTTTGCACGGGGGACAGTGCTAGTGATCAAAGGAGGTGCTTGGCTTCATGGAGTTTATAGGCTGAGGGCACAGACAACATTGATCCAGTAATCACCCAGATCAATTTAAAATGGCGGAGCACCATGGTGAGAAGTATTTGATATTAGGAGAGAAAATAATTTTAAAAGGGTATGTGAAAAAAATATCAATCTCCCTTTAACTTTTCAATAGTAATATTGACCTTCCCAAGCAAAATGGCTGTGTGTCATGATGTGAAATGGGAGCTGGGAACAGTGCAAATATGTCCCTTCCTATTTGAAAACACACTGCAAGCTGCTCTTTGGAGAACCAGTACCTGCACCTCCAGAGATGCCCTGCAGCATGGGCTTAATCAGAATTTGGCTAAGGAGCAACCATCTCTTGTTGGTATCACTGGGACTGTACAAAGCAGACAGCATCCTATTCTGAAGCTGGACAAACTTGACTCATGATCTAAAGAGGCCATAGTAGCCGAGCAGTGGTGGCGCACGCCTTTAATCCCAGCACTTGGGAGGCAGAGGCAGGCGGATTTCTGAGTTCGAGGTCAGCCTGGTCTACAGAGTGAGTTCCAGGACAGCCAGGGCTATACAGAGAAACCCTGTCTTGAAAAAAAAAAAAAAAAAAAAAAGAGGCCATAGTACTTTGGGGGTTCTTAGCACAAAGCTTTCCCTAGATTCTAGGATAGACATAAGATACACATGTTTATTCCTTCTACGAGGCCAGCAAGTCTGCCTCTAACTCAATAACTCACTTTAGATAAACCCATTCCAACCTTATTTGGAGGATGTAACTTGGGTCATTCTTCACTGTCTATTATTTTCGCTGACTGGTGACATGATCCAACAATTGGACCAGAAATATATTCATTCACCAGCATTCTGCATTAGGCTTGTCCTTGGCAAAGGAGGCCTCAGCGGCTCCATTGCAGTCTTGCTGTCTTGCTTGATAAACAGACAGGCTTCCTTCCCAGCAGGGCTGGTGGGAATCCAGGCTGCAGTGATTGTCCCTGAGCCCACTGGAGTGCACAAGGGGACATTCCAGAAGGTGATGGCAGCCTCGGACCAGCTCAAGGAGAAAATATAGTTTTGTTCCATACTGCTAAATGTCTCTACCAGACTTTATAGAGATTCGATGCCAGAAGAGTAAAATGAAGTTAACTTTGTCCATTGCACCGAACTACTTTGTAAATTTACTGCCAGGCTCTTGCAAAGGATATACTAGTATGTTTTAGCTCTTCCTTCTAGCAGTGTTTCTAACTCATTGGTGATTCATTCATGGGTGGACTTTTAAGAAGGCAGGAAAGAGCCAAATAAGTGTATTAATATGAATAGTTTTTAATTGTATAGAGAGTGAAATGGGATTGTGGTAGAACACAGAGACTGATAAAAATTTATGCACAGAAAGCCAGGCCTGCCTGAACGTTTTAGCACAGAGTTCTTATCACTGGCAGTGAGTTAGCCTCAGCAAGGTAGCAGTGCTTCCCCTGTGTGCATGCTACGGCTCAGATAAATGTATCTTCAACCCTATGTGTTAAAGACTTGATCTGTGCCCAGGGTCTAATTGGGAAGTAGTAAAAGCTGCAGTAGATAGGGCCTAGGTGGAAAATCTGACTGTGTGGGGTTATGATCTTGAGAGAGTTATTGAGTTCCTTGTCTCTCCCCTGCCTCTGCTTTGCTTGTTTTCTGTTGTTTGTTTAATTTAGAATTTTATCTATTAGCTATCTATCTACCTATCTATTATCTATCTATCTATCTATCTATCTATCTATCTATCTATTATCTATCTCTCTATCTATCATCTCTCTCTCTCTCTCTCTATATATATATATATATATATATATATATATATATATATATATATATATAAAATCTGTTTATTTAATTGAAAATAGATTTTCTTCCTCTCGGATCCTTCTCACTTCCTCACTCACCCAAATCTCCCCTCATTAGAATCTAAACAGGCATTTTTAAAAATAATTAAATAAAAGCAAACAAACTAGAATGAGTCAAAACAAACAGAAGAAAAAGAGCCAAAGAAAAAGCACAAGAAACAAATATAGATGCACACACACACACACACACACACAGAAATCCCCCAAAACACAAAAGCAGAGACCATAATATATACTTCAGTACCTTGGGCATGATGATTTGCTCATTGTGCTAAGCAGCAGAACAAATGGAAACTCAAACCTGTGTACCAAAAGAAACCTTTCCCTATCTTAAGTTTGTTCCTTGGGTGTTTTATTACAGTATAAGAAAGCTTACTAATGAACGGACTGCCTTTTTGTCTACTTTAGGTGAAACAAGAAACCACACCTTCCTGGTATATTATCTTCCTACTCTCCTCACTATGGTGCTCCTGCAGGGAAGAAGAGCTTTTGCTATCATCTGTCAGTAGAGGAAACTGAGGACCAATGAGATTTGGCCCTGAGTTGCCAAGATCATCTAGCAAGCAGTGAGGACTGTGCTTGTTCCCTGGCTATGTTCCTTTAAAAATAAATTAAAAAGTAAGACAGTATACTTATATCTGATTTTCTGGATGAAAATTAAACATTAAAAGGTAAGTTCATTACCTTAAACTAGGTAGAGGATACCTAGATTTTTTTTCTGGCATTTTTATTTCTAACTATATCTATACACCATGTAGTACACATAGCTTTTGTATATGTGGTGCATTTCATGACTAGAAAGAGATAACAGTTAGGGAAAGCAACAAATTTGTTATATCCCTAGCACTGTGGTGGCTACATTATATATGGAATCTCGTCTTTTTAGTATTAGTTGGCTTGTATTTTTGACTCTTTCTTAACCATTTTAAGAGTTAATGACAAGCATCATTAATGAGAGCCCATTTAATTCATCAGTTTGAGAAACCTCAAGTGTAGCATTCCAGCTTTTCTTGTCCTTGACAGAGCTGTTATGGAAAAGCCAACCTTCTCCCATGGTTGCCACGCCCACGAATTCTCATTATACTTCCTCATAGATTGTGTGCAGGACTGGGAGGACTGCACATACATGGTTGGGCGTGGCCCTCAAGCTGGTGCCTTAGCTAGGCCTTTAACATTTGAGTTTTTGACACAAGACACTGAAAGGACAGCCCCACTCAAAGGGCAGAAGAGTAAAGAGAGTTTTCTCAGGGATAGAAGTCTGAGAGATCTCTTGATCATTCCCCAGGGAGAAACTGTGTAAAGCAGAGATGCACACTGACTTTTGGGCTGCCAAAGTTGCTGCTATTTGGGTTCTTCAGCCTAACGTGTTCCTAGATGGTAGGTTGGACTCTCTAATCATGCACTTCCTGTGTTACCTTCTCTATAAAATGTATTCCTTGGCCTCAGGAAATTTTATTGTGATTCTGGGTTGGTAATTTAGATATGCTCTCAGAGGATGATAACAAAGGTACCATGCTTAGGAAAGGAAAAGCTCCCAAAGTGTGGGAATTTTTGTTGAGAATATATTGTTCTCTGCCTTGGAAAGAAAGTAACCAATGTAGTCAACAAATGATTTCCTGTTGATACCACTAGATAGGTCTCTGCTGCCAGCTCAGCAATTTATCAGTGCTGGGTAGATGAGCATCTGTGGGAGAAAGTCCTGACTTTGGTCTATGCACAACCCCTATACCTGCTACCAGATATACATCCTAAAACTCCCTGGTGAATTCTGGGGTGGCTGAGATTAAAGGCTGGCATTCACTGGACAAGTCATTCAAGCCACCCGTTGATCAGTGCCTTTCTGGATGTTCTCGCATGTTTTCCATGGGTTTTAAACAAGACATAAATACTCATACATGCCGTAGGACTTTGCTCAAAGGTTCATCCATAACTCACACCTCAAACCTATCGTCAAGCTCCTCTCAGGGTCCCAAGTAACCAGGAAAGCTCTTTCTCAGCTTCAAAGTTACTGCACATCTCTGCTTTATGCAATCTCCCCGGGGGTAAGACCAAGTGTATTGTTCAGAGTTTTTTGTCTACTGGGAAAACTTCCTTTCATCACTTGTAGGAGCCACCTTTGAGCAGGCCTCTATTGCAGTGATAGTTTGTTTCAAGTCACTATAACTGTGTTGAGCTAATAGATCCAAAAGCCTGGCTCAAGGAGTTCCCACACTTGGGCTTGTTATGGTGAAACTTCCATGAGATCACAGACATGCTCCTAAAGAAAGGGTGACTAGAGATCAGACTTCATCATCAAATTCCAAGCCCACCAGGTCTAATCCCATTTGTGAAGAGGGAGCCACATCCCAACAGCCATGCTTCCCAATACTGTTACACTGGCTAAAATGTCATTGTGAAATTTGGAAAAGACAGAAGCATTTAGTCCGTAGTAGCGTCATACCATGGATTACAGCTATACCTGAGGGGTCTCATGTCTTTGTTTATCTCATAATCCCAATGTTTCACATAGTTTCAGCATAGTCATCCTTGATGGCCTATACTAGATGTCTATTATACTAGAGTGCAAAAGAAATGTCAGGAGCTACTTTTACAATGACCCTGGAAGACTTGTTCTTGCTTCAGAATACAGGCATCTGTGCTGCAACTCTGATGTTGGAATGTAACAGAGATACCACATAGAATTTTCACTCATTAAGACTCTTTCTAGTCTTTGGGTCTTGTAAGTCCCTGATACTTGAGTATCAGGTCATCTTATGTTGTAGTCTGGATCTCTTGTGGGAGTCTTTCTTGTTCCGGACAACACGTATACTCGAACGGTACAATCTTCCAAGTCAGTCAATGAGTGGCTCATAGCACACTGTGTGTTCACAGTTGTAAGTAACTTAGCTGACCGAGTGCAGTGCCCCTTTCTTAGTACTTGGAGGCATGGATGCAGAAGTCTGTCACTATGTTAAATGTGACTTTTCCATGCATTCCTGTTCTTCAGATTTTTAGAAACAAATGCACTGATAGGGCTTTGAAATGCTCAGGCATTTCACCTTCTCTTTGGCATGTGTACATTCCTCTTGGCCACCCTGAGTACTCTCTCTTTTCTTCACCAGGTCCAATTACCAGGATGCCATTAGTGTCAATTGCTAGATCTGTGGAATATCAAGGAAAGGAGGTCTCTCAGGACTATAATGCTACAATGAGTAGAGATGTTGACCTGGTCCTAGGGAGGATAGTAAGTATAAAGATCTATCTTTCTTACATGATAACAAGTGATCCTTATTATTTATAAAGACTGAGAACAATGTGTTTGTCTGAGCAAAAGCTACAAATAAAGTCTTGAAATAAATCTATCTTAGCACAGTACCATAATTGGTATAGCAGTTCTATTTGTAGTTGTCAGTTGTTGTTAACTTAGGCCACTGAGATCAACAAAGATCTTTCAAGTTTTTTCAAGATGCAAATGGGTGAATTAAATGGGGGTATCCCTTCACCCTTGAGTTTTTAATGAAGAAGCTAGTTCCTGCACTCCCTCCTAAAATGAGGCACTGTAGTTTCAAAGATATCCCCCTGTCCTTTACAAACACATGGTGGTTCTTATTCCACCATGCAAACAATGAATCTTGATTTCACTGGGGACTGGGTCATCATCACACTGGGTAACAGGTAGACCCAATGGACTAGTGTGAGACAGTTATGAGCTACTACTGACGAAATGTTTGTCTTCTCCAAATGGAATGGTATTCTTCTCACTGCCAGGCTTCTGTAAGCTTCTCTGTAGGGAAAGGTTACTATGGTGTCTTGGATTCCTTGCTGTTAGAGTAAGCTCTGACTCTACATAACAGATGCAGAGCTAAGGATGGGCTGGGAATTCTTTCCCACAGTATGAGCCTGCTCTTCTGATAAACAGGTTTAGGTCCCTGGCGGGAAGTCTGGGGGATATATTGGAGTGATGCTTTTGTATACTGTGTGAATATGTGTCTCTGTCCTTCCTTGCCTACCTAAGACACCTTCTGATTGGTTAAAATAAAAATCTTATGGCCTGTAGCAAAAGGCAGAATAGTAAGGTGGGACTTCCAGACATAGAGAGAGGAACTCTGGGAAAGAGAAGGCAGGTAGGAGAGGCAGCCAGTCATGCACAGAGGAAGAAGCACACTGGGAAGGAAGGAGAAGTAACTAACCAGCCATGTGGCAGAACTTAGATTAGTATGAACGGGATAATATGAGTTAAGAACTACTTGGGGAGCAAGTCTAAGCTAAGACCAAGAGCACTGTAAATAAATATTTTCCATATCATTATTCAAAGGTGGGAATAGAAAGGCCCAAAGTTATAGGGGTATTTATTATACATATGTGCAGTGATCTTGCAGGACATTACCTCAGACAGATCTGCTCTTTTGATTTGTCAGTGAGCAATGGATTACTGTCTTCGATCTAGCTGAGTGATAATGCTTTTCCATTGTGGGGGCTAATGCCAGACCTTTGCTTACCAAGTCACAGCTTCTAGTTACACACTTAAGCAAGATCCTAGATGGCTGCTACTCATCTCATGCCCATCATTTAATTCCATTTTTGCTACAGATTCCTATGGGTGGACACCACGATTATCACTCTAGCCTTTATGTGTGTTTCAACAGTTACGACATCATGATTTCTGTGAGGACAAATTAGTCTCCCCTACTCTAGAATTCTATACACTCTACTGATACAGGGAAACTAGTTTATTGGAGAACCTCTCAGTGCTGATTGCTACACCAAACTTCTCCACAATCCTCCTTCTCCTCTCCACACATAACTTCATGATGGAGTAAAGAGTGTCTTTGAACTTGAGTCTTTGATATGACTCATCACCACTTTCTTACTTATCTGAGGGTTTTGATCATTTCTCCAAAATTATGCCATGCTATCTGATTACTCTGGTAAGGTTTAAGCTTCAGTGACATATTAGCAGCAACTCTTTATGTGTTATTAAGGCGTCAAGCCTTTTGTCATGGGAGAGCAGTCTTCTTCTCTCTTCTTGTCTTCTATTTTAAACTTTATATATGAGTACCCTCAAGGTCTACTTTCATATTGCTTCCTGGTTTCTGTTGGACCCATATTAATTGAGTCTTGCAATTCCTTGGCTATCACCTAGACAACCCTTTCCACATAGCACTTATTTCACAGGGTACAAACCAATAGAGTGTTCTGTTAGCTATTTAGCATATGTGCTAGAGATCGAGAAAATCGCCTTTCAGGTGGGTTTAGTCTGAAAACAGAAAACAGAGCTTAGGCTAAAACAAGAGGGGTAGAAATCTGTCTTGGTGCTCTAATTAGGGTTTCCATTGCTGTGATGAAACATCACGGACAAAAGCAACTTGGGGAGGAAAGGGTTTATTTCACTTACTCTTCCATATTGCTGTTCATCACTGAAGGCACTCAGGGCAGGAACTCTATCTAGCAGGGCAGGAACCTGGAGGAAGGAGCTGATGCAGAGGCCATGGAGGAGTGCTGCTTACTGGCTTCCTGCTCATGGTTGCTCAGCCAGGATTGCCAGCTCAGGGGTGGTACTATCCACCATGGTCTAGGCTCTCTCACGTCAATCACTAAAAACATGTCCTACAGCCTTGCCTACAGGCATATCTTATGGAGACATTTTCTCAAATGAGGTTCCCTCAGATAGCCCTAGCTTCTATCAAGTTGACATAAAAAAATAGCCAGCACATTTGGGAAACACTTTCTTCAGATCAGAATTTTCAGGCTCCAGGTCAGGTTCTCAATATGGCGCAACAGACCAATCTTTTATTCCAAGAAGCTGTCTTGTGCACTGTAGGATGTTGACAGCATCCCACAATGGCTTCTGCCTATTAGATGCCACTGCCAGCTGTGATAAGTAAATATTTCCCGTGGGAGCTATTGCTTAGGTGATGGTTGCCTGCTCTCCTGAAACCAGGCTCTTGTAGATGTCCCTTAAGAGACGGCAGTATTCTTCAAGGTACAATGGAGGTGAAATGTCATCAGATTATCCCTGAGTACATCTGGTGTCTGTAGTGATGGCTAGAATTCAAAATGGACCAAGAAGGTATGAGCCATGGCAGAAAATGTGTCTGACTCAGAAGACCAGTTTCACTGCCTTTCATAGGTGACATCACTGAGACTGGAGGAGAAGAATCAACTTAAAGTGTGGTATTTAAGTTTGGCTCATTAGGAATAGAGATGCACAAGACCAAATACCTCCCCTCAGGAAATGTTCATTCAAGTGAACCATGAAATACCACATAATGTGTGTGTGTGTGTGTGTGTGTGTGTGTGTGTGTGTGTGTGTGTGTGTGTGTGTGTTGGTAAGGTCATACACACAGCATGTGATAGGGCTGCAAATGCAAAGGGTTTATTTGGATTCTAAGTCTTTATTCATATGGTGGACAGAAATGCCTCCTGATTTTATTATATTGGGACACACTAGACTAGTAGCTAAATTATTATCTGATATCATTTAGCATGCCTAGAACTTTAATAAAGTGTATATTTATTCTCACTTCTCACTTTTCAGAAAATAAGGTGGCCGTTTCTTGTACATTTTCACATGACCTAGACACATTATGCTTAAAGAGACATCGCTTTGTGGAGGAAGATGACCTAAGGCTGATAAAATCAATGTCGACCAGCAGAGATGCAGGCACAGGCTAATGCAGCACATTGTAGAAACAGGAGAACCCAGTGGCTGATTCCATTAACTCCATCTTCATCCTGTAGCAGTGTGAATAATTAAGGTATGGGTTGGTACTAAGTTTCTCAGCTCCTTTTAAGAGGGGCTTACAGAATTGTGGAAAGTATCTTAAAATATAGAACAAATGTGAGAGGAGTAGTATTGTTACAAGGGAATGGGTAACTAGGGATAATGAGAAAGAGGAGAAATAGCAAGAAGCAGCTAATTACCAGGGAAAGCCCCTTGACACCCAGAATGGGGAGCCAGAATAATGGTCTCCTGAGTGAAGTGGCAGAATCACCATCAGTTAGTACATTTAAAAATAGGCAACAGAGTGCTAGAAACAGGGCTTTAGGGAATAGTCTTGCATTAGGCAGGAAAAGCGGTAATTGACTAAGTGACCTAATATTAAGAGCTTTCTTTCTCATAAATTTCTTGAATTCCTAAAAAAAAAAAAAAAAAAAAAAAAAAAGATAAAAATCTTCAAGCTGTATACAGGAATGTAGGTATCTAATGTCTGGAAATACCTAAATATAGTCTCAAATTATTCAGAAATGCAAAATAAAAGCAGCTGTGCCTCAAATGTCACATAATATGAGGGCCGGAGGAAATGGAGGAGG
>CM052701.1:106396792-106417003 GCA_028551405.1 Uromys caudimaculatus
CCATGTCCATTGGCTGGCTTTTGTGCAACCTGGATTCTTAGGACATTCATTCCTCGGGCTCTCTGTCTTCTGGGGCTACTACTGTGTCTCTAATGCTTCATCTATGTAATTACCTCTCAATTCATATTGGCAGGCAGCTTCCTGACCACAGAGATCTGGTCTTTCATTTGATAGTATATAGGACTAGGTTGAGCACACAGTAGGCGCTCAGTCAATATTTTCTGATTGAGTAAAGAAGCATCTAAGTGTCTATAAGTTGTCTATATATAGAACACTAGAAGTGACTTTTTTGCTCTAGTACAGTCAGTTGCTAATTTAATTCTTCTCTCAGATGTTCCTTCTGATTTCCATGCTTGCTACTCTGGTCTTCAAGTCTATTTTCCTCAAAGTTGTAATATTTTCCTAATAACTGAGATACTTGTCATTGTCTGGTCCATTTGCCTACAAGGGTGTGTTATTCTTGCTCATATTTTTGAAGAAAATTTTCCTGATTTTGAACTATATCACTTATATGTTTCATTTTAGAGACACTGAGTGCTTTCTCTTCACCATTTAATGAGCTCTATTCTACCCTTTCATATCTTAGCCTACTTATAAGATGACAACGCATTTTTCTTTGTGGTCCTATGGATTGAATCCAAGGTATTGCCCATGCTCTATCACTGAGCTACACTGCTCAAGACAAAGTCTTGGGTCCTGAGGCTTACTGATTGGGCAAAGCTGGTTTGCCAGTGACTCCTAGGGATCTATCTGCCTGTGCCTAACTCCCTAGTTCTGGGACTGCAAGCACATGCTATTATGCCTAGTATTGATATGAGTTCTGGGAATAAAACCCAGGACCTCATGCTTAACCAACAAGCACTTCACTGACTGAGCCATCACTCAGCCCCAGACTTAAGAAAAAAAAAAGAAAAGAATTTTCTTTGAAACAGTGTCTCACTAAGTTGCCCAAGTTGGCCTTCAACTTGTGATCATCCAACCTTAGTTTTCCAGGTCTCTGGGATTACAGGCATGTACCTGTTAACAGGCATAACCTGGTTAACATTTTTATAACTTTCTAACTATATAGTGTTTTGTACTTCATAAGTATTTTTTACAATAGTTTGTGTAGTTTCATGAAGAAAGCATACATAAGAAATGGAGTATCACCAGGTGGTGGCAGCACTTGCCTTTAATCCCTGCATTTGGGAGGCAGAGGCAGGTGAATCTCTGAGGTTGAGGCCAGGCTGGTCTACAGAGTGAGAAGCCCTGCCTCAAAAGAAGATGGAGAAGGAGGAGAAGGAGGAGGAGGAGGAGGAGGAGGAGGAGGAGGAGGAGGAGGAGGAGGAGGAGGGGGAGGAGGGGACAGAGAGGACGAGGGGAGGGAAGAAGAAAAGAAATGGAGTGTCAAGACCAATGAAAATGTTAGTGAATGAGGCCATATTCTCGGTAGGAAAAAAAGCCAGATCATGTGTCATTGACGCAAAGTCACAGACAGTGCCTACGTTTTACAATTAGTAGACGGCCAGAGAAACCTTGTTCGGCTGAGTGAGAAAGGGGAACAAGGGATGCTAAGTATCTGGGAAGACAACACTGAAGCTTGCAGGGATGAGTGTTATAGACTATGCACGATGGCTAGGCATCAATTCTGTACTTTATGATGAAATGATAGAAATCTTTGCAATAGGCAGAAGGAGGGACGGACGGAAAATGAGTGATGAAAATAAGGAATGCAAACTCCTGTAACCAAGGTCTGGAAGAGGTAAAGCAAAGATGTTTCAACAA
Source organism: Uromys caudimaculatus (assembly GCA_028551405.1). Lineage (NCBI taxonomy): Eukaryota > Metazoa > Chordata > Mammalia > Rodentia > Muridae > Uromys > Uromys caudimaculatus. The sequence continues at coordinate 106,398,557 of CM052701.1, forward strand.
AGCAAATTGCTAGGCTTGGGGACCAACAGTGAACTGATGCCTGCGGATACTGTCTGGGAAAGAGGAGCCAAAGGCAGGTAAAGTTGCATCAACTTTGGGTCGGATGACCTGGGAAAAGCCTTTGAAAACCAAGATGCTTTCAAGGCAACAATCTAAGAAATGTTCAGAAGCAGCCCTGACTTGCAGACGGAAGTTGCCTTAGGACTGAAGGCTCAAGGACAGATACTCAGCTCCAAGAAAGGATGACTGCATGGAAGGACTGCCTGTATGCCTCCTCTTTTAGATGTGACATGCACTGGACATCCACTCCAAATGGGAATTCTAATGTTTCCCAAAGCTTGTCAGCCTGTACTTATAACTCTATCTGGGTCAGAGCAGAATTCTCTTTCTCTGAAATGAAATACTGAACATCTGACTCTAAGCTTAGGAGTAAGCCATCATGGAGAATGAGGTCCTAGGAACTCCCCACCAGTTTTTGGTTTTTTTTTTTTTTTTTTTTTTTTTGGTTTTTCGAGACAGGGTTTCTCTGTGTGGCTCCGGCTATCCTGGAACTCACTCTGTAGACCAGGCTGGCCTCGAACTCAGAAATCCACTGCCTCTGCCTCCCAAGTGCTGGGATTAAAGGCGTGTACCACCACTGCCCGGCCCCCACCAGTATTCTTAAATGCTCTACTGAACAAGTCTAATTGATCAATTTCTCTGCCAGCAACTTATCACTAGTTAAATGATTTCAATAGTATTCACTTCAAAGTGATATAATGAAGTTTAATGAATGAATCCCTTATTTATAAATCTTTACAAAGAGTTATTTTCCTTCAAACAAGATGAAATCAAATTGAACTTCAGTCATTTTTTTTTTTTTGCATTAAAGGCTTTCAAAGAGAAAGAAGATCTCTCTCTCTCTCTCTCTCTCTCTCTCATCTCATCTCTCTGTGGAGAAATGAGCGTAAACAAATTTGGAATGTATCTAAACCAGAGCACTGGACATTTTCTTCATTCCACAAAGAAATGAGATTTTTTTCTCATAAAGGAGGTGCTTTCCTATTTGCCATTTAATTTCTACTTGATTTTACTTCCTCCCACTGCCTGTCGATTATCTAGGAGTAGGGAACACTTAGACTTAAGTGGTGAACAAAGTTTATCCAAGGAGACAGAATCAGGGCAAAGTTGCATATTCCATTCATCTTGAAATTTCTGCTCCTTGGCTGTCTCTGGCCTGTAATGATCAAGTATTTTTTTCCTGTCTACCTCTCTTGGGGTATGTGGGTAAATGCCAAAGAACAGAATAGCTGGGATAATATTTCTGAGAAACCTTTCCACATTTTGAAAGCCCGTTCGTTGTATGGGAGAGATGACAAACCTATGTAGCAATCTTTTTGGGTCCTATACAATAACAACACCATGGTCCTCTGTGTTATTTGGACACCTCCTTTTTTTCTTTTGCTAAGGGTAAACAAAGCTAGATAAACCACAAGCAGAGTTCTAGTGGGGTCAAGGTTACAGCAACAGTCTGTGAAAGCCCAGGGCAGTACTGTGGGAAACAAAGAATCGGGAGTTTTGAAAATGGGAGGCATAGTTGTGAAGCAGGTCAAGGCTGCCTGTGATCTGCACCCCATACACCACACCCCAAATCCTACACCCCACACCCCACACCCACACCCCACACCCCAAACCTCACACCCCCCACTTCAAATCCCAAACCCGTTACCCCAAACCCCACACCCCACACCCCACACACCACACACCACACCCCACACACCATACACCACACACCACACCTTTGGCTCCACTGAAGCCCAGTCTCCACATTGCCTTCTAGGCTTCTGTGCCCTCAAAGTTCACCAGAACCAGAAAAGCTGTTGCTAAGTACTGGCTGCTATGGAAGAGAAGTGCGGGGCAATTATGTAGAAGGGCTGTGCGGAGGTGGCTGTCGGCCTCCTTATATAATAGCGAATAAAGTTGGGTGAGCACAGAGATCTTGACTGGAAATGCAGAGAGGTGACTTTACAGCTCAAATGGTAAAATTTTAGACTCTGGACAAACTGAGCAGTGAGTTCTGTTTGAGCCATTAAGTCACAGAATGCAGGGGCTGCTTATCCTGTCTTCCTAAAGCCTTAGTACAGAAGAGAAGAGACGAAAGCATTATGAACTGAGCCGTCAGTGCTCCCGCGCCTCATCCACATGTAATACTGACTTGCAAAATTAGAGTTTCAGAGATTCAAAATAAACCTGATTTTTTTTTTTAAAAGTTTCAGCTTGAACCCAATCCTAAGGTGCTACAATTCCCACCAGAAAGCCACATTTTGCAAGCACCCAGCCCAATTTGGGTGATCTAGAAGGCCATTAGCAACTGCCATCTAAATAAAAAAAAAAAAAATTGACAATTTTGGCTTTTTATCCTGGTGAGGTTAAAGCTTCTTTTGATTTACCAGCTCTAGAATTTTTAAAAAGAACAATAGAGTGGAAAATGCTTTAAAATTATACTGTTTACATACCAGAAACTTATTTTCCATGAACTTATTGGCTCATTTTGTAAGGAAAAGAATTTCTGGCAGAGAATACATGTGGCTATATTATCACACTGTGTAGAACCACAGATTAAGAAAAGCTAAAAAGAAAATAACAAAAATAAATTTCTGTTTTTATCTTCCAGAGCAAATAAATATTGGATTTCTCACAAGAGGCCTGTAAAGTATTTTATAAGCAATAAATTCTTAATCTCTTCAGAAGGCAGCATGCTATGTTGTAATAGGAATCAGAGAGCAGGGTTTTTTTTTTTCTCAATAGCTCTGCAATATTGAGTAAGTGTGGCAAGCAAGCTTGGTTGCTACTCAAAAGCCATTATTCCAGGCTAATATTTCCTCTCATCAATCAACTCTCCCACAGGTTGACAAACTCCAGTTCAAAGGAGCAAGGTTCTCCAGACCTCCAAGGATTAAATCATAGTGCAAGCCAGTCACAGAACACCCATTCCCTTCCTCAGTGAAGGGGTTGGGAGTGACTGTCATCTGTTCTGGCCAGAGATGACAGGGGAAGTCACTGAGACAATTCTTTTGGGATGGGGGTGGGGGGATGGCTTTTAAAGAAGAATATAAGAGATACTAGGGATTCACTGGGGGGAGCAGTGTACAAGTCACAACCTGAAACTCTTGATGTGTTGTCATGTAAAGCATGTAGCTAACAACTATAAAATGTTCTTGACAAAAATATAAAACTTACACTTGTTCATGGGAGAGTAACCATATCTCATCTGTAGGAATTGATTGTGAGGTACCTATATGGATTATTCCAGAATATCATTCTGACAAAAGACATGTCCACAAAAGGTAGAGTAACAATTTATATTGTAGTTTATCAAAGTTGCTTGGTCCTTGATTGAATTTTGGGTATGGGGGGGGAGGGGGAATGCCCTTTGAGATGTGTGAGGAAAGTCAAATGTGGGTTATAGTTTAGATGATGCTTTAAAATATAAGTTTCTGTCACACTTCTCTGTATTCTGGTTATGTGAAATCTTTCTTTTGAAAGAATTATGCTGAAGGAGATAAGCCGATAAACCCCAAGTTTTGTAACTGTTTTCAGATGATTTAAGGTAGGCAGAGAATGGTGCATGACTTCATAGACTCAGATACTTGACTATTCCCTCCCCCCCCAGTTGGTGGAAATGTTTGGGAAGGATTAGGAGGTGTGTCCTTGTTGGAGGAGGTGTGTCCTCCAACAAGGTGTGTCCTTGGTGGGCTTGAGGTTTCAAAAGCCTATGCCTTTCTACCTGGCACCCTCTCTGCCTCATGATTACTGTCTTGACATGTAAGCTCTCAGCTAAGAAAATTCTTGAGTCTTCTAATTCATACATGTAAATGGGAATAAGTGGATTTTAAGGACATAGGAAAGACTATAAAACTACATCAGGCTGGGTCGATTCATATGAGTCTACTGAGCAGTGCTTCTGTATTTTCACAGTTAGAGAAAGATACCAGCAATTTATTTGTTGGTTGGGTGAAATATGGGCCAAAAGATGGCTTGCTGTGAAGGAGCTGGAGATACCTGGTTTTCCTTGGCTTTGAGTATTGATGAAGGGCTTCAAAGGCTCAAGGAAATTGGAAGGCAGGCATGGATTTGCTGGGTAAAGCCCAGTCTTTCACAGTGAGGGGTGGGGTCAGATATGTGCCCTTCACTAGTTCTATGAGAACCATATTTGTAAAGGAAGTGCCATCACTCTGCTACAGTCATTCTGTTCTTCGTGCCAGACATTGTAGTGAGAGCTACAGCAGCTGCTCAATTGGGAAACTTAAATGCAATGGGTCTTATTAGATCCGGAAGTAGCAGGGGCCAAGTGGCAGCACTGAATTGCCAAAGGCAAGGTGAGTGCACTTACCATAATGAACAGCACAGGCAGGACAATGTTCATAATGGTCTGACTTGTGTAGACCTTTGGCACTGGCTAATTAATCATGGTGTTCCCAGAAATGAAGTACGTAAGAAGCCTGCTAGTGTTTGCTCCTTCTATATGAACAGAAAAAAATTCCAAAGGGAATGAACCAAAAGTTACTTTGAATCATAGCAAAATGACTGTCTGTTAACTGATGCCCTGATTTGAGTCAGTGTCAAGCTGAGAACACCTCAGATGAAGGGGAGGTCAAGTCCCTTGAGGAAATACCTTGCTACAATATTTAAAAGAAAGAACTATTGCTAATCTTTCTTTTTTTTTTCCTCCTCCCTCAAACAGACCTATGAGTGACTTTTTACCAGGAAAGCTATGCATTGGTATAAAGGAAATAATCAGACCCTTTGGTATCTATGAGATGGCTTAGAGGTGATTGATTCCGAAAATCTCAAACTGCATGGTGTCTCTTCAATAAAGAAAGGGGTCAATGAAATCAGGTAATCAATAGTGTTCTACCCAAAGTCTGACAAATAATAGGTACAGGGTGGGGAGGGGGTCTCCAAACATACTCTGAGTTATTTCCTCCAGTCTCAGAATATATTACTTGGGATAGATACACTTAGATGCTGCTGGAATTTCCATACTGATTCCTGTGGAGGAAGGGCTATTATTACTCATAAGACCAAATGGAAGCCATTGGAGCTCCCCAATCGGGGAAAAGTGAAGCAAACCCAAAGGCACATCCTTGCAATGATTAATTCCACTACCTAGGACTTGAGAAATGTAAAGGTGTTGGTTGCCACTACATCTCCTTTTAGCTCTTCTACTTGGCCTCTGTATAACCTGGATGGATGGATGGATGGAGATTGACAGATGATTACCAATAGCCTTCCCCCTCTTCCCCCCCCCCCCCCAAGATAGTATCAACAGTACTAGTTGCTTCAGAGAGCAGAGGCTCTGATGTTCTGTGCTGCTTGCAAGCTGGGCAAGAAGCTCCAGGATGCAGCTTTCCAAGTGATCACCTGTGATGGACAGGACTTTGCAGTGAGGTAGTTGCTTTGACTCACTCATGCTCTTTTAAGTCATTCCAATAAATGTATTGGCTCGAACTTGTGTGGCATTATTACTTTAATCCATCATTCGTTCCCTGTCTGAGCTGAGGAGCCGTCCGTTCACTCCTTTCCAGGAAAAGTTACATAATGAGGCTTATTTGGATTTTGGAGGGAGCACATTTTGTTCGCTGGAGTATGTTGCTCTGGCCCCTGAACCAAGTGATGTAAAAAGCTCCTAGTATTGAGTGGGGCATAGGATAGGAAGAGTCTCTTCAGCAGGTTCAAGTTGCTGAGCCACTTGGTCCATATGATCAAGTAGATCAAAAGACACTTGAGGTCTCAATGGTACATAAGGACGATGCCTAGATCCCTTGGCAGGTCCTCATAGATGAATCATGGTAGATTCCCATGAGATATTGGACCAAGGTCTGCTATTTTCTTTAGACAACTGTTCTCCTTTTGAGAGATAGCTCTTGGACAGCCTTTGGGCCTCCATGCAAAGTGAACTCTTGACAATAAGCCAGCAAGTTACCAACGGACATGAACTTCCTATCATCAGCAGAGTATTGCTCAACCCAATAGACCATAAAGTTAGATGTGCACAGCAGAGCAGAAACCCACCATCAAATGGAAGTGGTACATACATGATTATGTCTGAGAAGATCTTGAAGACACAACTGAGTTACACAGAGAAATCACCCAAATATGTGTGTTTTCAGTTGTATGTAGGTAGAATTGTGACTTTGCTATTATCATTTTTTTGGAAATTAAGCATGACATAATAGGATGCAGTTGGGCTGAAGAAGATGGCTCAGTGGTTAAGAGCACTGGCTGCTCTTCCAGAGGTCCTGAGTTCAACTCCCAGCAACATCCATCTGATCTGATGCTGCCTTCTGGCATTCGGCATACATGCAGACAGAGCACTCATGCATAAAATATATAAATATAATACAATAAAATAAAATGTTCAAAGGGCTGAGTGTTGTTGAATGCCTTTAATCCCAAGAGTCAGAGGCAGGTGGATCTTTGTGAGTTTATGGCTAACCTGATCTACAGAATGAGTTCCAGGATACCCAAGACTACACAGAAAAACCTTGTCTGGAAAACAAAACAAACAAAAAGAGGAAGAGGAGAAGGAGGAGGAGGAGGAGGAGGAGGAGGAGGAGGAGGAGGAGGAGGAGGAGGAGGAGGAGGAGGAAGAGGAGGAGGAGGAGGAGGAGGGAGAGGGGGAAGTGATTGGTATCAAGTTGACAAGAAATGAACTTGTTGATCCTAATTGTGAATTTAATGAAATCTGAACTCCACTAAGAGTGACAGACACCTCTGAATTTGACTGTCTGATAGGTGACCTTGGTATAAAGAGATCTGAATAAAGAGCAGTAAAAGCAATAGTGCTTACTTCCCTGCCTTTGATTCTTGTAGCAAAGTATCTGTATCCTTTGGTGACACCAGCTTTAGTCCTTTCTGCCTTCTAAAATAGACTGAAGGTCAGAAACTCACCAGGAATCTTCCAGGCCTTCAGTCCCTGATTGGGACTACTGAAAGTCCTGAATACATCGAGAGCTGTGCAGCTCTGGGGTTCTCAGTTTCTACTCTGTGTAGAGGGCTGTTGCTGAAAACACAGACCTTGTCTGGTTGTATTTAATAAATCTCCTTTTACAATATGTACATATTCTATTGGTTCTGTTCTTCTAGAGTTGTGGTTCTCAACCTTCCTAATGCTTAACCCTGTAATACAGATCCTCATGTTGTGGTAACCCCCCCAACCATAAAATTATTTTGTTGCTACTTCATAACTGTAATTTTGCTACTGTTATGAATCATAATGTAAGTATCTGGTGTGCAGAATATCTGACATGTGATCCCCAAAAGAGTCATGACCCACTGCTCTAGAGAATTCTGCTTAATACTTTTTTTAAAAAAATATATTTTTATTTTATATGTATGAGCATTTTGTTTGCATGTGTATCTGTTTACCCTGTGTGTTCCCAGAACCTGTAAAGGTCAGAAGAGAGCATGGGATCCCCTGGAACTGGAGTTAGAGGCATTTGTGAGCTGCCACATAAGTGCTTTGAATTGAACCTGGGTCAAAAGCAGCAAGTGTTCTTAACCACTGAGCCATCTCTCCACCTCCCTAATATGATTTTTAAATAAAATTCAGTTCAGGAATGCAAGCAGCAATTATTAAAACAAGCATTCTAACAGTATAATCCAAAGATACAACCATTTGATACACGCTGAGGAATGATAGTAGCAAAACATTTTTCAAGTCTTTGTTCTTTGTAACCGGGCCGTCTCTCTCTCTCTCTCTCTCTCTCTCTCTCTCTCTCTCTCTCTCTCTCTCTCTCTCTCTCTCTCTCTCTCTCTCTCTCTCTCTCTCTCTCTCACACACACACACACACACACATACACACACACACAAAGTACAATTAATAACATCTGGAAGTCTTTAATCCAAGCTGAGGTGTTTTAGGCAGTGCTGTTATTATGTGGACTGAGAAGGGAGCACACACAGTGTGGTGTTTTCACATCAGGGCTGCAATAAATTCACATGATGCAACAGACAAGTGCTACCAGCAATGCCTCAAATTCATTACATGTTGCATTTTGGATTAAGTTTTAATTGTTGCATGTTCAGAAACCTTGTACTATTGCCATTGCCCCTAACCCTTTTCAATTCCCATATTTGGTTATATAGCTCCATATGGAATTCAACCTCACAGTTTAAGAAATTGGACTTTACATAAAGACTGTCCATGCTTGTAGGGAGCACCATTAATCAGTTACTATTAGCTTCTGATGATCCGGAGTTTGGAAAAGTTCATCTCTTTGGGGTTTCTTGTGAGAAAAGGTGGGTCTCTTTGCAGGGGGTGGGGATCTTATGTGATTATTACTTAGTTCTAGCTGTAGAGACACCAATGGCATTCTTACGTGCTTGTCTCCTGGGCTGAGAAGTCTGAAAATAGCTGAAGGCCAGTACAGCAAGGCTTCTTGTAGCTCTGTCATCTTCGTGGTCTCTCCAGCCTGGAATCTTCACCATAGCTGCACTTAGATAGAAGGTAAAGGATCTAAAGGGGCAAATTCCAAGATGCGGAGCCAAATATAAGTCACATTGCCACTTGAGACCTGCCTGTGGAAACCACCCAGCACTTTCTCCAGCATAGTCCTCTGTTCGTGAAGGTATAAAGGTTAGCAGTTTCAAGGGATGGCATAAACTCTTCCCCTTGGTTTGAAATTTAGGTTTAGGAATAGCATATGGTAGATAATATATTGCTGTGGCCTATTGGGAAAACAGGCTGCTACAGAGAATCACATAAATTCTCGACCACTTAGAGATGATTCGTCCTCTGTTCTCTTGAATTTTGTCAGCTGCCTATTATCTCCCCACAGAACTCACCTTTCCATTGTGCTACAGAGAGTTAGTGTCTCTTACTTTTAAATAAAACAGACTTGACTAATGGGTATAAGTAATGATTTTAGACACTCTTCTGCATATTTGACATCCATCTTTGAAATGAGTTCATTTCAAATCTGGTTTTATCCTATCAGGTCGTTGTTAGATGGTATCATCAGGAAGCACACACAGTCCTTAACTGAGACCTAGGGAAAACAAGTACAAGTGACTGCCTGGATGGTGGGACTCTTCTTGCTCCAGTCAGACAACTGGTAGACCCAATGGTGCATGCCTAGTAGCAACCACATTGCAGATTCTGTGGCTACAAGTGTCTGTGCAGGGTCTGTTGAGCAGTGTTTTCCGGTGTGGTTTAGGAAGAGCATGGGTTTGAATGGTTATAAAAAGGCACGATCTTGGGCAGAATCTCTAGCACAGAGCCCCCAGGAATCCACATTGAAAGGCTCCCTTTGTGAAGCTCCTCAAGTCTTACTGTGCATCTAGAATGGGGTATGACATTATGCATTTCTAAGGTTCCCCTCCTACCCCACAGTGATGCTGAGGCTCCTTCCAAGGGACAAGTTTGATAGGCAGACCTGGTGGTCTAGAGTTTGAGAAGGTAGGCAGCCTCTTAGGGGTCTTTGTGTTCCCTGAGCTAATAGTGCCTATCACCCGGGAGCTTTCGAGAAATGGAAATTTTTAGACACCACCTCACATTCTCAGACCGGGAAAACTCTGGGTGTGTGTGGTCACTAACCTTTGTTTTAAGTGTGTGTGTGTGTGTGTGTGTGAGAGAGAGAGAGAGAGAGAGAGAGAGAGAGAGAGAGAGAGAGAGAGAGAGAGAGAGAAACGCTCATCTGAACAATGTTTACAATGGAGAACAGTGTCTGTTGGTGGCAGCTGGACTTTTTATAGGGTCATGGTTGCAAGGGCTAATTTCAGGAGCCAGAGAGACAGATGGAAGCCATATCATCTTATACGGCTAACTTTGGAAGTCACCTAGCACTTCCTAAGTGAATTAAAAATCAGCATTCTCTGGGGTGAGAGGGAAGGACCTTCATTATTTTAGCCCCTGCAGTACATTCTAACGGGCATTGTGATCTTGAAATCCGTCATGGGCTAGGACACTGTCCTCCAGGGATTAGCTAGCAAAGCAGTGAGTGATCTAGGAAGGAAGAGGGTCCAATCCGAGGACTTCATAGGTACTATTTGACAAACCCTGGCCTCAGAGTTTGTTTATTTTTTTAACTTTTTATTGTTTCTTTGTGAATTTCACATCATGTCTCCCAATCTCATTCATCTTTTCCTCTCCTCATATGCGCCCTCTACCTTTGCAACCTCCCCTGCAACAGAAAAAAAAAATCTTGTTATGGAAACTTTAGTGTGTCACAGTATACTCTTTTGTCCACACTTCTTTACTTGCAAATGTTCGTTGTAATGACTTGTCGGTCCAGTATGAGGCCCCTGACTTCTGCTACTCTGTCAATACAAGAACCTCACTGGACTCCTCTCAGAAGTCCTGTTGTTCTCCTGTGTCATGGAGATCCTGTAGTTTTGAATCTTTGGATTGTCCTCTTAGTGTATTCCAGCATTTCATCAATGGGGTAGATGTGGGGTGGGCCAACTCAAAGTCCTGGATTTGGGCCTGAGAGGTATCTGAGCTGGTCAGGCCTCCTGCTCACCTGCTCTCATGACCCCTGACAGAGCAAACTCTTTTGCTGGTGGCGAGGACAAAAGGGAGGAGAGGGCAATCTCTCCCTCATTGATGCCACTGCACAGCAGACAAGAGGCTGGGCCAGCTCTCCCAGTCTTGCCCTTGGAGTTGGCTCACCTGCAACTCCAATAGCCAGGGCTAGCTTTGCTGTGCTTCCCAGATGAGATGCAGGGCCTGCACATCTAAGTGCTGTAGCAGGCAAGGGGCAGGGCCAGCTCTCCTGCCTGCCATAGGTGGCAAGGGGAGATAGAGGGTCCTCTCTCTCTTGCCCATGTCACCACATGGCAGACAAGTTGCAGGGCCAGCTCTCCCATGCTCACAGCCTCAGGGCCACTCCTCTCCCCTCCCTCCATCAGGGTTAGCTCTATTGTACTTCATAGGAGAAGTGTGAGTCTGTTCTCTTGAGGGCTATAGCAGATGAGGGGTAGAGCCAGCTCTCCTGCTCTTATGACCCCATTGGGGCTTTCCCACCAGCTGCTGGTGACAAGTGCAAAGTGGGGGGGAGGGGTTGTCTCCCTCACTGCTGCCACTGCATAGAAAACAAGAGGCAGGGCCAGTTCTACTATAGTCATACCCTTGGGGCTGGCTCATCTACCCCTCCCCCCCCATCCAGGGCCTACTCTACTGTGTTGCCCAGGCAAGGTCTAGGGTCTGATTTCCTGAGTGCTATAGCAGGTGAGGAGCAGGGCCAGCCCTCCACCTCACCTGGGCAGCACAGTAGAACTGACCCTGGTGGCAGAGGTGGGGGTTATTTTGGGGGGCGAGGTTGAGCAGGTTCTGAGGATGAAGCTGGGAGAACTGGCCCCACCACTTATCTGATTTCCAATGACATGAGCAAAAGAGAGATGACCACCCTCCCTCCCACCCCTGCACCCTGCAGGAGAGCTGGCCACAAGGTCATCAGTGCTGGTCTCAGAGTTTTATACAATGCAATTTAATTTTCCAAAGCACCATAAATAGCAAGTAGGATGGTCTCCACTTGATAAAGACTGAAGAAGGGAAAATCAATAATCTGTCTAAAGGAACATAAAAGTAATGGAATAGAAAACTTAACCAGATCTCATTTATTTTAAATATTTTTCCACTTGATTCTGTAATTAGAAGGGTTCTGTCAGGCAGTTGAGAGGAAGTTGGGGGTGTTGAGGCAAGAGTAGAGGAGGGCTGCCATGGGAAGTACAGTATTGAATTAATGGTACATGTGTCAATCTCCTGCTTGTGCTGTGCCTTTATAAAGAGTAAGGTCCATGTGGTCAGTTCTTTATTCACTCAATAAGCACTCATTAGAAATCTGCACTGTAAATAGGTGTTATTTCAGGTGCTGAGGATCCATTAGGAGGAAAAACCACCACAGGGAGGTGGTGATGCTGTCCTTCCTTGCTTCACAGTACCAAATACAGCGGGCACCACACACTAGACAGTGTGTGGCCATCATGGACAGATGCTCTAGAATTAACTGCAGAATTAGCCAGAGCTGAGCTAGAAGCCAATGTGTCAACTAGTGTCTAATCTGTAAACTTCTGATTTCATTTTTCTGTTCTGTTTCATGTGGGTTTTGTTTTGTTGGGCGGGGCTCAATGATACTACCATAAACAGCATCCCAGTAGATGGAATGGATGGCCTAGCAGCCCTGAATAGCATAATCTGGGGTAAAGTTTGAAGTAATGTCAACTGAATTTCTATAAACAAATCCTGGAAATGAACTAAGCTTGAGTTTTCTTTTTTGCTTCTAGGTCTGGGTTTTATAGAGAGACAGCTGAATGAATACCTTTTACTTGTTTCTTTGGGATACGTTAGCCAGGATGCTTGTTAAAAGTAAGTCTTTAATTGTCCCCAGAATGAAATGAGACAATAGCAGTGGAGTCATGAAAAACAAATTTATTTAAAGTATTTAATTGAACAATAATCTATGAAAGATTAAATTTGCCTTATTAATATTATAAACCAGCAACATAAAGAATAACAGTAGTGATAAAAATTTTTACTACCAGTTGACATTTGTTCTGGTTTTGCTTTTTGTTTTTGTTTTGGTTTTGAGGCAGCATTTTATTCTTTAGCCCAGGCTGGCCTCAAACTCCTGGCAATCCTTTTATCTCAACCTCCCAAGTGCTGGGACTATGGAAAGAATCACACATGGTTAACACTCATTGACATGACTACTGACAGTATTGAAACTTTATTTGAACAGGACAGTGGTGAAGCACTGACGCTGCAGCTCGATACCTTTGAGTTTCTCCCCATGCTTCCTATGCCTTTCCTTCAGGAAGATGATGAAAGAGAAGCAGTGTCAACCCTGTTCAGGCTCGGGAAGGTTAAGAGGCAAATCCTTAGCCCCTTTAAGATTTGCAATACCTGCTCATGTCCAGTGCTCACCAATCATTGGCCAAGGGGAGTGGGCTATTTGTAAAAAGTTCAACATGCAACACTTAACCAGTGGAAGAATGGCCTTTTTAGTTGTTACCTGACACATGTTGCCCCATTTGATAGCGAAGACAATAGTCTCAAGATCACATGGCTGTAGGAGGCTTGACTTTCCAGCACAAGGTCCTTCTACAGCATACGAAGAAATGATTCCTTAGAAAGGGAATTTGTAAAACCATTATATTCTACTGATAAATACAACAAGGCTATTATGGATTGCTATCCAGAATGAGAATAGAATCTAAGGTATTTAGAGAATCCTCATACCCAATTGTTTGCCTCTCCCCCTAAAATGTACAAAATGATAAAACTAGATCTCTCTGTCTCTCTCTGTCTCTGTCTCGGCATCTCTCTCTGCCTGCTTCTGTCTCTCTCTGTCTTTTTGTGTTTCTTTCTGTCTCTCTGTCTCTCTGTGCGTCTCTGTATTTCTCTGTCTCTTTGTCTCTCTCTGCCTCTCTGTCTCTCTCTGTCTCTCTCTCTCATTCAGCACTGCAGAATGCATTTCTCATTTTCCTTCTGTGCTCCTAACATCCTCTGTTCACTTGGCTCCTGTACATGTGTTTTTCTCATCAAATCACAGCTTCCTAGGAACAGGACGGTGCTTTCTTTGTCCCCGTTTCCCTGGCTTTGGGGAGATGAATCAACAGTTTAACAGAAGTACTTTGATTATTAACCTGCTGGATCTTTTGAATGCACATTGGCAAGCTTTTCAATGTTTATTGAACACTTAATCAGTGTTCTGGGCACCTAGAATAAAACATCCATGATAAGTAGATAGTACATATGTTCCCAGGGCTGCCTTGGTTTAATGCTCCCTGGCTATTAGTTACATGCTATGACATGCATGTGCACTGCAGAGGTGAGTTGTGCCAAGCAACCTATGAGGCCATCAGTGTAGACCACGGTATGCCTCTTACCTCAGACAACAGCAAATCACATCCTTTTATGGAAAAAGAAAGAAAGAAAAAATGGGCCGTGTCTGTGCATGGAAGTTGCGTGGTGAGCATGTGTTTGGTGTTACCTCACATTTTAAATTCAGGACATCAGACTTCATACAACACAGAGGAAAGTTCAGCGACGCATAGGGGAAGAACAGGAGAATGTTTTGAAGAGAATAAAACACTTGACCTTCTCCAGATGGAATGGTGCCATTTTAGACAGGATAACTTTGCGATATTCTGAACTTGAGACTGTCTATGACGTTTAGCTTCCTGCTTTACAGTTCTAGAACAGATGGCCAGGGCACACGCCTGTCCTTAGAATGAGACTCTAAATGCTGGCCACCTGCATGTCTACTGTTCCCCTCTCCTTTCTCAGTTCTTTGCTAACCCTCCCCCACCAATAATCTTTCATAAATGTCTAGAACAACATCGTAGGAGGTTTCTAGTGGATCCGTGTACTTCTGCTTTCAAAATAACATTTTAAATCTCCCTGACTCAAAGGCGGAGTGGGAGAAAAAAAAAAAAAAAACAACTCACACCACAACAAACCCTTACACATTCAAAGGAACCCACGAGGGAAGACAGCATTGGGAATCTTATCGACATATAATTATCCTGTTTACAATCTCTCCGATGTCTTTTCTCACAGAAAAATGCAGATTTGGAAACAAAGCAAGAAAAAGATGCCAGAAAAAAACGCTGGCAAGGCTCTGACCACTGCCTGCTTAGGAGGGTGCAGAGGGAGAGAAATGTGTTTGCAATTAGGACTGACCGGAGCAGGTCGGATTACATCTGCACAGAGCCAGGCTGAAAAGCTTTCCAGGGTGAGCTTGTCCTGTGGGCCTAAGTGGATGAGAAGGCAACTTAGACAAGAACCATTACAGGGAAATGAATGCCCTTCCCATTCTCGTCCATTCCCAGGCTGCCCTTTTCTGGCTCATTCTTTCCCCTTGAATGAAGAGGGATAAAATCACTACCATTTCAGACCTTCTTCTTTTGGTTTTTTGAGACAGGGTTTCTCTGTGTAGCCCTGGCTGTCCTGGAACTCACTCTGTTTACCAGGCTGCCCTCGAACTCAGAAATCCACCTGCCTCTGCCTCCCAAGTGCTGGGATTAAAGGCATGCGCCACCACTGCCCCGCAGACCTTCTTATGTTATACAGCTCACAGGACTTTTATGCAAATTTTTCTTTCCCCGGGCATGGACTAAAGGGAAATAAAATGGCTGTTGTGTAGTGGTTTCGAACTGGTTGCGGATTGCAGGGTGACCAGTGGATATTTTTAAAAGGTCCCATCAAGACCTGGAAGAAGCCAGTGTCCTGTGGTCCCACCCTGCAGCGTCTGCTAGTCACCAGGCATTCAGGCATCCACCACAACTAGGCCAACCACTTTGATCTGGTTGTTCTCTGGGAGCAGCACAGCGTTGCTCTCTGCAAAGAATTCAAAGCTGTTCAGGTTTTCCCAGCTCTAGAATTCCTATCACAGAGTCTGCTGCCACTCCCGCAGTTAAGGTACAAAAGCCTAAAACAAACTTTGAGACTCTCAAGGTGCCTAGATTTTCTGAGCTGGGTGAGGGTTGTGCATGTCTTGCTCAGTGCAGTGAAGGTAACACTCCATTCTCCCTCAGATGAAAAGACAGAGTGACAGCCAGTCAGACATGCATTCCCTCTACCTGATTCCTTGATTAGCTCTGGTTCACACCTTCCAAACCAGTCTTGTCTTACTGTGTTTTATATTTCTTGGATTAAGTATCAAGAGTGGCAATGTTGTTTCTTTGTAGGGCATCTCTGTGGAAAGGACTTAAAGGACTTCTGTGACTTCATACACACATGCACATACAGGTACAGCACATACACACCACACACCACGCACACTACTTCCCCTGCTCCTAGCGTCACTCTCTAGGCAATGATGAAAAATCAACATAACCAATTTTTAAAGATCTAACCATTCTCTCACACTCTTGTTTTAACTGAAAATTTATCAGGGATGGTGCTCTACTGAGAAGAATCTGTTTTAGCTACCTATGTTGGGTTTCTACACATAAACACGTCTTAAAATGTGTAAATACCCCAGGTAGGTAGTTACAACTTGGCACTGATCTTATCCTTAGGTGACTTGTCTAAAGTTATGGAGTAGTGGCCAGCAGGGCTCTTGGCATTGCACAGTTCTGTATTTGTGCTGGGATGTATTCTCTCTCTTTCTTTGATTGGAGTCCAATCTTTCCTGATTTAGAGTCCATGTCCAAGCCTACATGATGGTTAAATAAGCAGAATCTGGACCCTGGGACCCGACCCTGTGCATGTGTTTAGCATGCTCTCTTAGTTCCCAGTCTTTTGATGGTGTCATAGACGGTTGGGAAAGAGTACTGAGAGGGGACGTTAGTGATCCCGGTCTCATTAACATCTGAAAACGGGATGTCCTCGATAGCCCTTATGGAGACATTCCAGAAGTCAACCTTAGACGAGACAACAATGCTTCTCAGGCTTATATGTACATGTATATGTATGTATATATGAAATAGAGTCAAGGCTGGTAGCTTCTCAATTAGTTGCGGATGGACCTTCATTTCTGGTAATCTACTCTTAAGGAGTCATTCTGGGAGAACACTGTCTATTTCCCTGGCTAACTGGCCCAAATGATGTGACTTTGTGTCCCCTGGATTGGTCCTTTGTACCTGCCAGCATTGCCCTTTTCCCCTTACTGGCCAACTTTCCCTCTCAAAATGTTTCATTTTGAGAACTACCTTTGAAAAGAGTTTCATTCCTATATAAATTCAGTATCCTAGCAGTGGAATTTTTGCTATAATTGAGGCTAATGTTTCCCTTTAAAGTTGTAATTTAAATATTGTGGGCTTAAAACTTGTTTCCCCTGGAAATGAACTCATTTTTGAATCAGTCTTTTTTCCCTCCTTGAATACAAAGTAGCAACCTTTGGTTTCATGATTTTTTTTGTGCTCATGATTTAGCTTCCTTTCACACCCTCTCAAATGAGGTGACCTTCTCTCTTGATTTTGGTGGATGCATGCTGGTGGATATGGATTTTCGTTGTCTGGTTGAAGGACATAGGATGAGTGGGACTCTGTGTTTCTTGAGAACTGTTAGAGCAATGCCAGGAGCAAATGAAGGAGGCTGGCTCTAACTGCCACTTGCTGACAAATCAGGGGCTGATTGAATATTTGCATGATGTGGCCGCAGTCCTGGATGACAGCTAGGTGGGGGAGGAAGAGCAACCCTGCCTTCCTTCCTTTCAGAGGCTAACAGAAGAGACTCAACACCAAACATTAAGCTCAGCAATACTGTAATGCAAAGATACAGTATCTTTCCTCAGATGATTCATTACTCTCTATTCTAACATTTAACTACATTTGTATAAAGTGATAATGTCACAGTGTGCCTGGGCTTTTCGCATTGATGCCACCTTTGCCTTGACACAAAGCCATGCATTATTTCCAAGGGAAATTCACAAATCAAATTGCTATCAGTTCAGCTCTGGGTATTTGATTGCGCTCTTGCAGGGATGGCAAAGAAAGCAGAACAAGGGGCTCTTTTGTAATGCCAGCAAAAGTGCAGTGCCATGTGGAGGATGGGGTTCTCTTTGATGTGATGCCCCATTGCCCCTCAGGGTGACATTGCTGGGGCCTGGAATGCTCTACATGGAAACACAGTTTCCAGATAACTGGAGCTTTCACCTGTCAGTACTTTTACATCTTGAGGGTAATGATGAAAATCTTTCCAAACTATGTAACAATTTCTTGCTTTCTTGAGTAGAGAAGAGAAAGCTCAGTGTACGTTCGTTTCCCTTTTGATCCAGGGATATTGTCTTAGGGTTTCTACTGTTGTGCTAAAGTAGAACTCAAAGCAGCTAGGAGAGGGAAGGGTTCCATACCACAGTCCATCGCTGACGGAAGTCAGGGCAAGAACTCAAGCAAGGTAGGAACCTGGGGGCAGGAACGAATGAAGCAGAGGCCATGAGGAATATTGCTTACTGATTTGTTACCCATGGCTTTGCTCAGCCTGCTTTCTTATACAACCCAGAATCAGCTGCATGGAGGCTGTACTGTCCCTGTGACCCGGGCCCTCCCATATCAACCATCAATCAAGACAACATCACATAAACTTCAGGTCAACTTTATGAAGCATTTTCTTAATAAAGATTCGTTCTTTCCAGATATGTCTAAGTTTATGGTAAGCTGACAAAAACCAACCAGCATAGATATCTAGCAATGTTGCCAATCCTAGAACTTCTGTTATATGTTATTTATAATTTATATTCCAAGTACTCCTTAAATGACCTTGAAGTACAAATACAATAAAATTATGTACAATGGATGAGGTTATGCTGTCTGGCAAGTGTCAAGGGTGAAGATGGATTCTCATGGATTCTCCTTTATTTGGAGCTCTGTATTCAACTGACAGAGAGGTGACCTAGGAGAGACATTCAACTGACAGAGAGGTGACCTAGGAGAGACATTCAACTGACAGAGAGGTGACCTAGGAGAGACATTCAACTGACAGAGAGGTGTCCTAGGAGAGACATTCAACTGACAGA
>CM052701.1:106417503-106433516 GCA_028551405.1 Uromys caudimaculatus
AGGTGGAATCTCAGGGTTGTTTTGATTTGCATTTCCCTGATGACTAGGGATGTTGAGCATTTCTTTAGGTGCTTCTCAGCCCTGCGAATTTCCTCAGTTGAGAATTCTCTGTTTAGCTCTGTTCCTCATTTTTTCAATGTAATTGTCCCACTCCATTCTTTCTGACGTTACCTTGCACAGCCATGGGTAAGGTCAAAGCAACTCGCTGCATGATGCCAGGTTTTCTTGAGACTTTCATTCTACCACATAAAACACCTTTGCTTATAAACATCACCCCCACCCCCCAAATTGGGTTCAGAGTGTAGTTAAAACTGTCCCATGTTTTCTTTAACAGGAAAATGGTAAGGAGAAATGTGGCTTCTTTCTACACAGTGGCATAGTTTCTATTGGATATATATAATTCACTTTTCTCCCCTTGTACTTGAGGTGAAAGAATCCTTTAAAAACAATCCATAACTCTTTTTTTTTAAAAAAATATTTTATTTATTTACATTCCCAGTCTGTAACTCTTAAAACTGAAATCAATAGTCAGAAATCCCTGCAAATAAATTGAAACAGATGTTCATTGCTCAATATTATTATTATTATTATTATTTTCTCTACAGGGACATTTTCATTTTAATCCGTGCTCTGGGATACTTTTATAAATCTTTCAGTTTTCGAAAGCTTATTATTTTAACAATATAAACACATCCACTTTAAAAGTAATGTTAACCCACACAGGAGCTACATAGAGATGGTACAAATAGGCTCTAAGAACACATTTAATAGTAACTTTAAATTGAATAATAACATACAGCCAAGAAGACTAGATAATAAATAAATATATTAATAAATGGAGTAGTTCTAAACACTAAAAAAGAAAAAAGAAAAAAAAAGAAGAAGAAACACAAAACTGTATCCACACTCCATTTTGGACATGGATAATCAGAACAGTCTGTAGCTGTCTGTGGCTAATGGGATGTTTCTCCCAGCTTTGTCACCATGGCAAATACTTTATAATACACAAACATTTGTAATGCTAAAAATCCACCCACTCTTGTTGAAAGATGGCCAGGTTTTGTAAAATTACATTTCAGTTAGTGCTTCCCTGCTGATTTGGAAGATACAACGTTCTGTTTGCTATTCATGTACTTAACAAAGGACCGAAACGAAAAAATATCTTTAGCTTGTAAACAATTGTGACTTTCATAGTCCAGTACTTTGTAAGGATGTAGCTGTCAGTAGGTTTTTGGAATGGCCAGATTTGTGGGGGAAGGTCACTCTGCAGTAGCTATACAGGGAAGGTTAATCTGTGGGCTTGTGATCCTCCCTTCAAATTCCATCATAGTTCCAAATAAACATATACTCAAAGTGAAAAATGCACATTTGTAGAACAAACACGCCCCATAGTCCCCTTGAAAATCAAACTGCTGCCCTTAAGCGCAGATGGAGGATTCTGGGTATCTGTCCTTACAATAAGGGACACCAGGGTTAGTGTTCAGGAAGCTGTAACTCATCCCCACTTCCTGTTCCGCCTCTGGAAGGGAGCATCAGGGAACAAGCAAAAACTGTTCCCTCTGTGTTCCTTTTATGCTTTCTGCCTCCTTAGGGAAGACGACAGCAGAGTAGCACTTCCTCCAACTCATTTCTTTACTTTACAGGATGGGGGAAGAAAGCCCTGGTAACTAACACTTCCTGGCAGAGCCAAGAGGCAATGCCAAAAAAAAAAAAAAAAAAAAAAAAAAAAAAAGTAGAATATGTGTGACTGGAGAAAAAAATGTCAAAAACAGTGTTTCCCACAAGTGGGTGGAAGAGAACGAGTCACAGACTCAGAAGCATAACATAGGTGTACAGTGCCAGGAAAGGCCAGTCTAAATATTTACACGCAATAGCAATATATGAGGAAAAGCGTAACAGAATGCTTGGGGGAGAGAGAACGCAAATGTTACTGGAAACTCTAGGCACAACACCGGGTTTGTGGAAGACCTGTCTGAGTTTTACAAGCCGGTTTCCTCTGTCTGCTACCCCAGTATCATTCTGCTACTTCATATGGTCTGTCTCAGAATCTCCAGCATCAAACAGGAAGGCAAGAGCCAAGGGCAGAGATTCATCGCAATCATGGAGGCCCCTTCCAGGAATGAAGGCTTTCTAACAGTTGTTCATTTTCATGATTATTAACTGCCAACAAATTCACTGTATTTGTTTCTACAAACCAGTCTTCGTGGAACTAAAGGGTGCCCTTTGGGGTGGCAGTTCCAAATAAAATAGCTTACCCTTGAGCTCTACGTTAGAAAGCATTCATATGCTAGTTCCAAATTATACCTTTCCAAAAGGGCTACTGCTTAGGGTACCAGGAACGTATGGCATTAATTAACATAGAGCTGAAGTCATTGGGTATGTAAGACATCGACCAATCTTGCAATGAAGTCATCCATTCTTTATATGCCTCGAGTGAAACATTAAGCCTAATGGCTTTGACTGGCAGCAGAAAAAGGACATTTTACAGAACTTACCTTATTTGACTTTATGCTTATGGGTCAAGTTTTAGATTAATGCCTATTAGTTATAATTAAGCCTTCTTAGGAGAGAGAATGTAGGTGTTCTGTCCTCCTACCCCCTAATGATGGTTAGACTTGTCAACTTGGCTGGACTCAGCATCACCTGGGAAGAAAGCTTTAATGAGGGGTCATCTACATCACATTGGCTTATGCTCAAGTCTGTGAGGGATTGTCTTGATTGTCTCAAGTGGTGTTACAGCCCAACCTGAATATGGGTGACTCCATTTTATGGGCCAGCCCTTGAACTGTGTAAAAACAGATAAGAAGAGCAGAGCAGCAGCAAAGATCCACCCCTTTGTTCTCTTTCTGCCTCTGACTGTGGATGTGCTACAGTGAGCCTCTGCCCGGTCTTCCCCACAATAGTGGACGATGTATCCTAGAATTGTAGTCCAGATAAATTTTTTACTCTCCTGTGTTATGTTTTGTCAGGATGTTTGTCCCAGCTACAGAAATGAAATAAGGGCACTCCACTTTCAAGAAATTACAATAAATAAGAAGTAAGTCTTGGTAAATATTAATTGAACTTGAATGTTTTATCATCTCATATAAAGCACTTACATTCGTGATATTTCTCATAAGTTACATATTGCACGTGCCCACAGCAGAGCAATACAAGCAGCACCTGATTTAAAGCTGCCCTTTTGAGCTGCCAGGCTAACTCTCATACAGACAGACTGCTGCCTTCTGCTCTGCTCCAGTTCCTTGCCTGTCTCTAGGATACTCACTGACTTTTCTGCATTGACCACTTTGCTTTTCTCCTTTCCCCTGGGGCTTTCTTTGCAGTTCTCACTGACTTACTCAATTCCTGGCCTCTGTGCCCTCCAAAGAAAATTAAAACCATCCCCAAAATATGTTGAGCCCCAGTTAGTTTTACAGTTTTTCTTAACCGCACTTACATCTCTCTTGATTAATTTGCTGCAGGTCAGCTGATCCATATACCACCTACAGAAACACCTATATTCACATACAGAACAAACCCTATTCTACGAGTGACTTTCTTACAAGTCCTAGGCACAAAATCACAACTTCCCTTAAGCCTATATAAGAATTATCTTGGTGCCTTTTAATTACACCAGTTTTATTCAATATCATTCATTACTCAAAGGCAATATTTGTTCTTATGGATATTTTCTATCATGTTTTTATTAAAACTCACAATAGAATCTATTTTATCTTTTCCTTAGATGCACACATTAAAAAAGAATAATGCAAATAAAAGTAATTTTTCAGTGGGACATAGCCTGGGATCATATTTGGGTGACTATAAATAAGCTTGATATGATTCTCTTTCACCTCTAGTGCAGAAGACGGTAGATAATTCTCATCTGTGTGATAGGATAATTTGCAATATTTTCTTTTTCCTCAGGGCAACTAAACACATGTGTAAGCTTGTTTGTGCTTCTAGAAATGTTTTTTTAAATATTTCCCTGAAATGCACAGCAACATTTTCAGTGAAAAATGGCTCTGCAGTTTGTTTCTTTGTGCTAATTGAAATGAATTATTATACCATCCAAAAAAAGCCTTCTTCTCTTCTAAATTAGGCTCTGCAGATCTCCCTGATTTACCCGCTATTGGATTACAAGAGGGGAAAATGCTCCACAATTACCTAGCTAGAGAGGAAAGTGCATCTTAGCCCAGTGAAGTGGATGACAAGGAGGGACTTCGGGAAAACACTGTCCGTCTGTTCTTATAGTTAAGCAAATCAGTGAGGTGCTCTCTGGAAACAACTGTGTTATGGTCCATATTTTTAGCAGACTGCGATGTTGATTATATCTTCCCTCCCCCACTCTGCATCATGAGCTTCTAGCTATTGAAGCTTCTTCTTCCTCTATATTCTTCTTGTGATCTGTACACGTGAGAAAAAGCGGGCCTTATGCTTATGTTTTGCATGAAGCTGTTGCTCTGTCCCAATGCCTCATAAATTAATGGGAACAGTTGTATTCTGGGTTTCTTAGTGTAAATTAGTGGCTAAATTTTAAGGCCATTTAAAGCCTTCGGGTCTTCGCAATTACCTCTCTCCAAATGTTTCCCTCATCCTCCAAAGCTCCTCCACAACCTCTCGGTCAAGTCACATTCACTATGTATAGAGTCATCTCCTCAGATTCTAGAAGAAGATACGAGCAATAACAAGACTCTAGACAGGCTCTGCTCTGAAAAGGTGGGAATATCAGAAAGCATTTTTTCAAAATTATTCTAAATTTCATATAGTAATCACATATATTGATGCTCATACATGTATGGTATTTTCCATACATGTACACCATATATAATAACCAGACAAAGGTACTTATTTAGGACTTCAGAGCCACTCTTTCTTAGACAAAGTTTGTGGCAGGTGAGCACTTACCTGCCTTCTCTTTTCCCGGCACATGTGGGCACGCTACGCTCTGAGATGTGTAGTCTGTACTACAGTCATCTACATCAGCACCATTTGCTCAAAATCCTTCAGAATGTTTCCTCCCTGTTTCCAATCTTACCAATACCCCTTTGGCATTTTAGAAGAAGACACATCTCAGCCACACTCACTTCTAGAGTCTGATCTGAGACCAAGCCCAGAGGAATGTCGTTCACATGCCTACGCTCCAAGCCTTAATGCTCTTGAAACTAGTTTCACAGGTCCAGTGTATTTCTTTTTTTTTTTGCAATAAGTTCACAAGGTAATTTTTAGGTAAGCATACAGGGGAACTGTGCACACCATCTAGTCCCTCAGCACCAACATTTGCATAGTTCCCCACAGTGAATATTAAAGCCAGGAATTTGGCATTGGGAAATTCTATGCAGCTTTATCTCGAGTGTAAATTCATGCAACCATCAGCATAATCAAGGTAACAGATGAAATAAGATCAGTCTAGACAGTATCACATGCAGAAAAATAAGAATTGTTCCATAAAAATGACCAGTTTTGTGATCATTTATATTCACATACTCACAAATATGCATGCACATGGATTTTTTTAACATTAACTTATACCCATATTTGTATATATGATATATATAAATATAAATATATAATATATAAAAATACATATTATTTATATACAAATATGTAAATATAAATATATAAAAATTATATCCATATTTGTAAATGTGTATATATATATATATATATATATATATATATATATATGAGAATTTATGTCTTGCTATAGAAAATGATACACAAATTTGAAAGTCATCTTTTGTGGAGCTCAGCGGTTAAGTGCACTGACTGCTCTTCTAGAGATTCTGAGGTCAATTCTCAGCAACCACATGGTGGCTCACAACCATCCGTAATGGGATCTGATGCCCTCTTCTGGTGTGTCTGAAGATAGCTATAGTGTACTCATATACATAAAATTAATTAATTAATTAATTAAAAGAAAGTAGTTTTTTGTACTTAAAATGTGACTTATCTAATCCCCAGCAACAGTCATTGCAAAGGGAACTTCTTATAGATAAAGAATCTTAGGACCCATACTTCAAGCCACACTGGAATCTGAGACAGGATCCTGAGATGATTTTCACGTACAGTATGGACTGAGAAGAAGCGGATGGTTCACTGAATCTGCAAGGAGTGAAACATTCTCTTTGCATGTCTTTCAGCATTGGGAATAAGGACACTAGGCTACCATCTGGGCATCCCTGGGATTGTCCCTGCTTGCTTTAACAGGAGGTGGGACCAGAGGTTATCATGCAGGTTGCTGCAGAGATAACGTTAATGTTTATATGAATGTTTAAGTTCAGGATGAAAAAAAAACAAAACAATTGGTCCTTCGGGGTTTCTATAAAATGTTGTTGATGTCTCAGGATGGAGTTTAGTTCATATTAATAAGAATGGTTGGAAGTTCACTGTGTTGTACGCTATCCCACTCTGAACATTATTTCTACTTCTCTTTCCTAAGTAGGTTGATGAAAGAATGCATATGTAGATGAAAATGAGAAGGAACTTGGCCAAGCCTATTAATATTAGAATCAGCGGAGCAGAGAGACCAGGTAGCAGTTAAGAACACTCGTTGCCTTTGCAGAAGGCTTGAGTAAGGTTCCTAGCATTCACCTCAGAGAGCTCACAACTGCCTGTACCTCTAGTTCCAGGACATCTAACTTCTTCCAACCTTCTTAGGAGCCAGACACTCACATAATATACATACATCCATGCAGGTGAAGCACACATACACACTACAGAGCTTCATTCTTCTTTATGATAGCAATACAATTATTGGATATTATTTTTAATGGCATTTACTTCCATGTAAAAGATGACACAACATTAGTGAAAGAAATTGGGGGAAATTAGCCCAAAGAGTGGGGATTTCCAAACCTCAGTGTCTTTCTGTAGCCCAGGAGGCCAGGGAGGCCCCAGGAGGGGAAGGGAGGTTTTGGAATGTCAGTGATCTAGCTGGGATTCATTCCACCAGCTTCAGCTAATTCATGTAATTAGCACATTTCAAGCAAAATAACCCACCCAAATAGTAACACAATGTCTTTCATAGAAAAACAAAAAATGTGGTATCATCATTTTATTTCTGCTTGAGAAGGCAATATTGTGAAGGAATGTGAAATCCTTTAATTGGGCAACGATTTAAAAGCCAGACAGAAAATTGAGATGCTGAGAATTCTACCTAGAGAAGCAATATTTATACTCCAGAACACCAGACAATATGCCACACACAGACAGATGTTTTACAGCGAATTAAGATTATTTTATCACACCCGACTATTATGTTATTATAATCACACTCAGACACACATTGGGCATAAGTTATAGCTCATAACATTTAAAGCCTATGTTGTAGATACCTCCACTTAAATTTAAAGACAGAAATTCTGTTTTAAAAATTTGGGTTTTTTTTTTTTTTTTTTTACGTATTATCTTGTACTTATATATAAAGAAATCTTAAGGGGAGAATGAGAGTAGGTGGAGAGAGAGAGAAAGAGAGAGAGGGGGGGGATGAAGCTGGAACCAGGTAACCAAGGGAGTCCCACAATTATGCCATCTCCCACTGCTTTTGCTTTTGGGTCTGTTTGATGGATTATATTTGTGGTGACCTGGGAATCACCACCCAGGATTGCCCGATTGTTTGCAGTGATATACTGATTTAAAGAACACAGACCTACCTGTAGGATGGAAAGATCGTTGAGGGGTTTGAAACACTCA
This sequence comes from Uromys caudimaculatus, assembly GCA_028551405.1. NCBI lineage: Eukaryota > Metazoa > Chordata > Mammalia > Rodentia > Muridae > Uromys > Uromys caudimaculatus. Next base: position 106,425,178 of record CM052701.1, read on the forward strand.
GCCTTCTTTATGTCAAGTGACTTTGCAGTCTGTCCCAAAGATCCCCAGCATCTTGATTGCTGCACCATTAGTAAAGTTAATTTCAGATCCTGCAAAGCTCTATCCTATGAAGGCCAACATTTTGATGCCTGGACCCCCAATCAGTGATTCAACTGACCTCAAATAGCCTTGTTAATGAAGTAACTCCCTGAGTCCTTCTCACTTTCCCACTGGGCACACAGAGCTGACGACTTGGGAGGTTTTCAAACCTGGGCCTTTGTTTCCATCTCCTACTTCAAATAAACTGGTTAAATGAAGTAGCTTTAGGGCTTTAAACCTTTAACTGCTGGAAGAATTAACTAATTTCCAACCCTCAAACAAGGTTTTAATGACCATTTTAAAAGGACACACGGTGGGCTTGAATTCTATTCTTGTCTGTGTTGATGTTTTCTTCGCTGACTTTTTCATCCTGTTCTCTCCTACATCTCCTCCAACCCCTCGAAATGTAAACTAACCTAAAAATTAATATGAAATTCACGAGGGCACAAATTAATAATATGATTATGATAATGCCCAAGATAGTTGCTGTGGACTAATTTGGAGAAAAAATATTTTAGTTTTCTACCTTTTCCTAATAGATGGCCATCTGTGAGTCACTGTTTTAAGCTAACGGGATTACACACAACCTTTGCTCTATAGCACATAGCTCTATTGTACAGTCTTATGAACTCTAGATATTCAAAAAAAAGCTGACAAGGATGAATGAGAGCCGTGAAACACTCCGCGGCACCTTGAAGCATTGCTATTTGTTGATGGTGAAACCTTAACTCAGAAGAATGACTCTGTTACTAGATTTCTCCAGCCCATTTTAAGAAGCAAAGATGGTTTCCCTATGGCAATTATATGGTGACTGAAAATATTCATGGGAAGGCCTAACAACACGTGATTGAATGCCATGCTTCAGAAAACAGCACCTTAAAATATGGCATGTTGACATCTGAGTACTTTGAACTGAAGGGCACTTGGAGGCCTATAATGCCAAGTATTCTAAGCTACTCTCACCCCACTTTTCCCTATGTACCCCTCTACCAGAAGGCAAGTAAAATTCTTCTTACTCAAGTTGGGTCAGAGAGATTAAAATCTTGTCCTTAAAAACTAGCCATCAAGACTAGAAATACTAGGCTCCTTTTCCTGTGCCTTTCTGGGTAAGAATCTACAAGGAAGAGGTTCTCTGATACGCTTTTCCTCTAAGAGAGCATATAGCCTCATTCTAGAAAGGGTGCTGCCTCATACCACAGAAAAGCCAGAGAGACTGAGACAGAGAAATCTTAGCGACAAACTGGGATGCTTGTGTGAATCCCACCTCCATCCCCACATCTATTACTCCTGGGTGACACCATTTTGGTTTAAGTACTATCACCTGGCTGCCCAGTGTTAATCAAATCTAAGCATAAGTAAACACTTTTCCCTCTGTGTTTGGGTTTCTTCTCTAAAGGCCCCCAACCACTTTGATCAGATAAATGCAAATGTTTTTCTTCTGTTGACTGGTTTTGTTATGGGAGCGGCAGCTGGGATCCTCATGAGGTAAGAGCAGTGTCACGCTTTTTCACCCCTACACAATGTACTTGCTGTGTAATTTATGGCCAGTGAAAAGGATGACAAATAAAATCTGATTTCTATTATAGTGAACTGGAAAAAAAAACAACAAAAGTCAATGTTTGGGCAATACAGGGAGTTGTGAACAATAAATATGAAAATATTTCCCATCTTCCCATAGTAAACAGAGCTCCTTCAGTACCACAGTGTTGTCCAGGACAAAAGAAAGGGATGCTAGCAAGGAGAGAGGAACAACAAAATGGAAATAGAGAAAGCAGATGGTGTGGGAGGGGCAGAAGTTTTACTATTCAAGAGCAGAAGCCATAGTTTGTGTCTAAATGAGAGAACACAGTGTTCTCTTCCCCCAAATACCATGTTCTTCCCCAGCCCAGTGCACAGCCTGCCCAGGGAAGTGTCAGGCATCTGTGGGGACAGATGCCAATGGTGTGGGCCTGAGTTCTACCCGGTTGTTAAACACACACACACACACACACACACACACACACACACACACACACACACAGAGAGAGAGAGAGAGAGAGAGAGAGAGCTAAAACTGGGAAGACTTTTCTTTAAAATAGTTGTGATATTAATTATAAGAGTTCATTTTGCTTACTTACATTAGGAGGCGCTTGTACTTAGAAGTATGATCAAAATGCATTTGCCTACAGACTAAAGTCTTTTGGGGTCAGTAAATTTATTGTCTCTTATGAAAGGGTGGAGAAGAAAAAGGAGAACAGAGAGAGAGAGAGAGAGAGAGAGAGAGAGAGAGAGAGAGAGAGAGAGAGAGAGAGTGTGCACGTGCGCAAGAATTCCATTGTACAGCCAAAGCAACACTTTCCTGAAGATCGGTACCATGTTACCCAATCTGGTGCGATGCTCTATCCAGCTGGCCCATCCAAGGTGAAGATTTGTTCTTCTGGCTGCTGAGGCACTGGGGAAGAGGATTCAACTATTCCCCTTCCTGGTGGAGATGGGGTCAGCATGTAATCAGATCAAGTAAGGTCTCCAAGACTACCCAACACATCTGACCATTTCTGTTAAGGGGGTTGATTTACTTGTTGAATTCACCTGGAAATTCCATCCTCTAGCAAAGAAAAAAAAATGTCTTTCTGCTTGAATATGGATCTCTTTTTGATCTGCATACTATTAACTTTCCTGCCCCATTGTCCATAAGGAAGAAATGTTTGGCTCACATGGTTTAAGTATGAGGAGGGTTGACCAAAGAACAAAAGCAGGTAAGATTTTACATCTCTCAAGTATAGAAGCAGAACTCAGTCTTCCACCAACAGGGAGGCAATCCTTAGGAGTTGCAGGGGGAAGAAATAGGATACAGATATCTAGCAAGGAACCATCAGAGTCCAGGAAACATGAAATGCCTAGGCTGGAGCTGCCTTTGGACAGACAGACGTCTTTCTATAATGTGTGTATACTCTGCATGGAGACCTAAAGTATTGTGACCACTGGTCTGAGAGCTACTTCTGCAATGTGTTGTGGGAGATATTAAGTAAAGAGGAAACAGGAATTACCTTTGCCACCCCCCTTTCCAATCTTTCTGGAAAATGGCTCTGAGACTGGGTGGCATGCTGAAATTACCTTGGGAGTTGTTAAATGCTGATATTTAGGCTCCCTAAGACCACTTAAGCTGTGTGGTGGTGGCACATGCCTTTAATTCCAGCACTCAGGAGGCTGAGGCTGCTGGGTCTCTGAGTTCAAGGCCAGCCTGGTTTACAGAGTGAGTTCCAGGGCAGCTAGGGCTACATAGAGAAACCTTGTCTCAAAAACACAAAACAAAAAACAAACAAACAAACAAATAAAAACAAACCCAAAACCAAGACAAACTTAAAACCAAATCTGGTGGATGTACCTGCCCATCTTTAGCAATTTGCATATGGACCTCAGTTTTCTGTAACAGTGTTGATAGAAATATGCTGTTTAATGCGGTCAGTTGATAGAACACGGTAGCAAAGCTGACTGGATAAGTAGCACCAGAATCTCAGTGCCAGGACCACACAGCAGGATACAGTAGGATAAACTGGAACCTGAGAGACAGGGCTGAAACAAAAGGCACGGCATCCTTCCCAATGGTGGAGGCAGAGGGGAGAACTATCTCCCTAGGGTGGTTATGAAGTTCTTGGGTAAATACTAAGCACTCCATGGCCTATCCTTCTACCTGGTAGCTAGAGTTTCCTCTTTCTTCGCTAGCCTTCCTCATGGCAAGGACCCCCATCACATTCTCATAAAGTTTTGCCATAGCAGTAGAGCTCAGTGGGGCTCCACAGTGGTTCCCTGGGCTCTCTTGTCACTTTAGACTTGTTCTAACCATTTTGTACACAGTACACTGTGATTCCTCCTAAAATGCATAATTCAGGACTCTTGTACCCTCACTAGAATGGACTAGCTTTCCCTAGAGAATCAGTCAATAGTGGCATTTATTAGATCACTGTGTATGATGTTCTAAGGCTATATAGCTAAAGAGAGACAGGAATCCAAAATAATCTTTAATAAGGGGTCAATGCTAGAAGAACTGGCTAACCTTGAGCCACATAGTCAGACTCAATCCCCTGTGGACTCATTTACTCAACTGATGGTTACTGAGCCTCACCATGCGACTACCGTGTGCTGGGCACACAGCAGGAGTACATTTCCATCTGCTTTGCCCATAGCTGAAGCTTCTTCTCAGATAGACTATGTTTCAGTCACATCCATCCCTCTGCTCTGAGCCTTCCTTGGCCTTGGGAAGTTCCTTAGTACTCTACAGCCAATTAGTCCCTTTCATTTGGCTGCTACCTGATAAAACAAACAAACAAACAACTTTCCCTGTTGCAAATAAAAGGTAGCTAAAGTTTGGGATCCACGATGAGAAACAGTTCTTTCTCATTTCTACTGAGTAGATAGGATTATCATGATGCTTCTTGCGATGCCATCAAATGCCACCTGCTCCATGAGCATATTAGCATTTTAAGTCTATTTTCCGTTGCAGAAGAATATTAAGGCTGATGTATGAGGCAAGGATTTGTGTTTCAGTTATCTATGACCTCTTAGATGGCCAATAATTTTAATCATGAAGGAAAGAAACTTTATACTTAAAAAATCACATCCCATAAAACTAGACAATCAAAAAAGATAAAAATCTCACTCACAGAACCTTCTAGAAACTGATGAAAGCTAAATGACAAAGTATTTCAATGAGAATATCAGGGAGAAGAGTAATTTCATTACATCCATTTAGGATAAGTGGAATGAGGCAGTTTTTAGCTTGCTAAGAATGAACATGGGCTGTCTGATTGTAACAAAGCTGTCTGCCTTTGGGAAAATGAATCAGGAAGCACAAATTTACAATGGACTTAGCAATGACTTTGGAGAGACACTAACCTGCACTCCTTATTGTCACATGGAGTAGTCATGGTTATACACTACTAGATATAGGTATTCGGTTATATACTACTAGATGTAGTATCCGGTTGTGTAGACTAGGGAGAAACACTTGCAAACAGAGAAGCCTTAGAGCTGTGCAATCTATCCATGCCTCAGTTATTCCATAGCTCATCCGTAGTATAAATATCCCTCCTCCACCACAGAGAGGAGCCTTTATTGGTCAGCAGTCAGGCAGGCCCATGAACATCTTCTACACCATGGGACCTACCTTGAGGTTAGCTTAGGAATGTGTGAGAATGCCTGAGTTTTTCTACCATATGTGCGCCAAGGCTCTTTGGACATCAAAGTGTGCCTAAGCAGCATGCATAGTGGACCCTGAGAATACCTTTGCTAGTAATGGTGTTGATGTTAATCAAAGACTTTGCCATCTCCCCACAGACGGTTAGCTTACCGACACAGCTCTCTACAAAGCTGTTGAAAAGAATGGACAAAACTGTAAGAGTACCTACATTCATTGTTTGTCAGAGGTGCTTGCAATTAGAACCGAGTGAGGTGATCTTTTACTTATTTTTATAAATATTCTCCCCCACTTTGCATATGGTTATCTTGGCCCAATAAACAATCCCTCTGAGGAAATGATGAAAAACACCATTATTCTATCCAATGGTCAAAAGGCAAATGGGCCTGAAATTCAAAGCTACATATTGCTCTAGTGAAAGTTACAGATCTACCTCTTCTGGCTGCTATGGTTACAACCCAGGGTGCTCAAGGAAAGGTAGACATGTCTCCCCCTATTCCCCAGAGAAGGTCTGCTTACACTGTGAAGTGAAGGTCTCTCTCTTTCTCTATAGGGGAGAAGACGAGCAGATGTGTGGACAATTTCTAAAAACTTGCTGAGATTTAAGAGACTCTTTTTCATGGAACAAGGAGGTTACACATGCAGGAAAGGCTTGGAGGGCTTAGGGCTGAGTGTACAATAAACAGCGTCTCTGATTCAGGTACCCTGTGCCCCTAGTCAAAAGCATGCATGTGTATCTCTCCCTCTAGCCCTGCCCACTTCTCACCCTCCTACACACACACACTACACATCCCCATCAGTCCTTAGATTAGAAAATATAATTCTCAGAGATAAAAAGCCCCAATGGGTTGAGATAAAGAGATGGCTTATTATCTGCCATGATAGTTACTTTTATATGTGAACTTGACTGCACCATGAGTAACCAGATATTTAGTTAAATATTATTTTGCGTGTGACTGTGATGGGGTTTGAGTTGGGAGCCTAAGTAAAGCAGATTACCCCTCCTAATGTGGGTGGCTTTCATTCAAAAAAATTAGAGTCCCGAACATAATAATAATGATAATATGAAAAAGATTAAACTGCAACTATACAAGACAGAAATCTTCGTGTCTGACTCCTTTCAAACTCAGATATGGGTTTATTCTTGCCTTTGAAATTAATCATCAGCTCTCCTGTGTTTCTAGCTTGCTGACATTCTCTGTGGATCTGGGAGTTGCTGGCCTCCATAGTGAAATAGATAAGTCCCTTTGCATCACCGCACACAGATTTATACAAGGAACTTGTAGGCACACACTTGTTGGTTCTGTTTTCTGGAGGATCTTGACAACACACTTGTTTTGAAATAAAAGAAATAGACTCCAGGACAGGCTTTCTTGTTTTATACAGTTTATCTCCTAGTTTTCTTAAGTGTTATAGTTTAAGGCCCACCTCAGGCCTTAGTGGCAAATGAACTGCTGATGTTTTATCAAATAGATATGTGGTCAAATATCTCCTAAATATTATATTTATATCCACAGACTAGTGCAGCTCTCAGCCTTGGTTGGAGAAGCTTCTCATAGTAGATCACAAGTTAACGCAGAGGCTCCCAACTAATCCACGTGCTAATGAGTGACTGCTGAGCTCAAAGCTCTAAGTCAGGCATCCACAATACCCTTCTCAGGGTCAAGGAACATTGAGGAAAAGCCTGAGGATGGGCAGAAATGCCATGACTTGCTGTCTGCTGCTTATGGCATGCATAGCCACTGCAGGCAGGGACACATGGTAATTGTGGCTCCCTGCACCAGACTGAAACCAATATTATATAGCTCTCGGCAGCTCATGGATGGAGCAGAAGAGGGCATCATTGTATTTGGTGGTATAGACTGCTAAATTGCCCGTAGATTCATAAATATTCTGTATGCATGCTTATAGATGCACCCCTACTAAATCTATCAAGTTCCCCACCCCACCCCTCCATCACACACACCCTCATACAAAGGTGTGAAGGAAGGAATGGGAGGGGGATGGTTGGGAAGAGGACAGGGGTCAGCAGGGTTGGGTGGAGATATGGGAGAAGACAGAGACGGACTGTGATCACAGCATATTGTATGTATGTAGGAAACTGTCAAAACTTAAGATCAAGTGCAAATACTAGAATCTTTATGGAAGTTGCCCGGTTTTTTGAATCTATCTACACTTCTTCAAATAGCCCTCCACTAAGGTCTCTCTATTTGAACTAAGCGGTTCTCATTTTACTTCAGAATTCAATACCAGAGTTAAGAAAGGGAAGGTCTATGCAGGTAGCATAACTATTAAATTACCGAAAAATTGTTGCTTCCACTAGAATGTAAAAAGTTGCAAAAGAATTTGCTCCTGTCAGCTTCTTTCAAAATCAAAGCAAAACAAAATCCCAGATAACCTACCTATAAAACCATAGCTATACGGGAGTCAAGTTCTTAGAATCAGGATGCAGGAATGAGTCCTGATTCAAGGCACAGAAGGGAGAGATAACCATGCCAGAGGTGAAGAACTTTGTTAAAATTTGTAATAAATTCCTAAGATGAGGGAGGCCAGAGCAGCAATCTCACATAGCTGGAAACCCCCAAACTCAAAATATTATGGAACTTAGACTTAGGTTGCAGGTCTTCCCCCAAGGACTTTGTCAGAAACAGGGTAGAGGCAAAGCCAGGAGGAGAAAGTCCTTGGTTTATAAAACATGATTGGATGCCACTGAGAGGTGGCCATAATGCATAGCTCATTTTTCTGTACCTTTCTTTCACAGGAAGTAAAGCCTTAAGTACTGGGATTGAGTGGGAATGCACCTTGCCTTCAGCAACTCAGGGGGAAAGCAGAAGTCAGGTCCACCTGCCCTGTGAAGTAGCCAGGCAGCAAGCTGCTATTTCTAAGGACCCAGGTGCCACTGATAGACTCAAAATGCTGAATCTCCCCTGGACTTAGGATTCTGAATACGAACAGTAGAAGTCTTCTGTCTTGGAAGAGACCAGGAATTTCCTTCATCTCAAGACACACTAGAAACCCAAGGCAGAATTTGGCTGGCATGGCACAGGATAGAGATCCAGAGTAGGAATATGGGAGAAGGCACCCAAAG
>CM052701.1:106433616-106471161 GCA_028551405.1 Uromys caudimaculatus
TAATACTACCTGAGGACCCAGCTCTACCACTCCTGGGCATATACCCAGATGATGCTCCAACATGTAATAAAGACACATGCTCCACTATGTTCATAGTAGCCATATTTATAATAGCCAGAAGCTGGAAACAACCCAGATGTCCCTCATCAGAGGAATGGATACAGAAAATGTGGTACATTTACATAATGGAGTACTACTCAGCTATCAAAACAATGACTTAATGATAATTGCAGGCAAATGGATGGAACTTGAAAATATCATCCTGAGTGAGGTAACTCAGTCACAAAAGAATGAAAAAGGTATGTACTCACTGATAAGTGGATATTAGCCCAAAAGTCTGGAAGACCCAAGTTTCACTTTACAGTAACTGCTGGACTGAGAGTGAGGTCCCAGTTGGAGGAGTTGGAGAAGGGACTGAAGGAGCTGAGGGAGTCTGTAGCCCCATGGAGGGAGCAACAGTGTCAACTGGCCTGAACCCCCTACCCCCGTCCTCCTGGAGGCTGGACCACCAACCAAAGAATACACATGGAGGGACCCATGGTTCGGACCACATATGTAGCAGAGGAGGGCCTTGTTGGCCATCAGGGGGAGGAGAGGCCCCAGTAAAGGGGAATGTCAAGGTGGGAATAAGGGAGTGGGTGGGAGGTGAAATACCCTCATAGAGGTGGGGGAGGGGAGGGGATAGGTGGTTTCCAAAGAGGAGACCTAGAAAGGGGGAAACATTGGAAATATAAATAAAGTATCAAAAAAAACCAAAAAAATAAAAAATAAATAAATTAAAAAAAAAAAAAAAGAGCCTAAACTTCCCTTCACTGTCCCCAACGTGAACCTAGAAGTGAGTAAGAAGCAGCAATAGCCCACTGGGGAGTAAGAAGAGGGTCTCTCATCTATGGGGTGACACCAAAACACTCTTCTAAAACTAAGGGCAGGTCTGGGAAATTGAGAGAAATCCTTCAAGCACCTGAGGCCCCACTTTGAGGCCAGAGCAGGAGGTAGTCAAGACAGTGGTGAACTAAGAGTAACTAGGTCCTGGTGTCACCCAAATGTGCTCAGCTGTTCACTTGAGGGCCTTAGTCCCCACATGACTGTCCATCAGAGGATGAGAAGTGGCACCTTTAGATATATGCATGGTTTAAGACAGTCTCTACTGCCCATCAGCACACAGCTTCTAGCAATTACAAAACCAATAACAACAACGACATCAATAACTCGAATTCCAGAACCATTTATTAACTATGCATCTTGAGATAATATCATTAATATTAAAAGACCTAGTGAAAAATGTAAAGAACAAACATAAACAGATGGGGAATTTCAGTGGAGAGAGATTAACTTTCAAATTCAGTAAATGGAAATGTCTAAATTCAATTAAAACACAAGAGAATGAAGAATTCTCCAACGAACGGCCAAGAAGATAGAGAAAAACTAAGGAAGATAACACAGAACTGAAGATAAGTCCCTAAAATTCTCCTAAACTAAACACAAATTAGTAAGAGTGCCTGGGACAAGGAGAGCTCAGAGGTAATCAAATAAGCCAGTGAACAGGCAATGTAAGTTCCAGAGGAAGGAAAAGAGAACCAGAAATAAAAGCAATGCAAAAGAAGACAAGGCCTGGTGAGATGCCCAGTGGACAAGGATGCTTGTCCTCAAGTCTGACCTGATGGCTTCAGGTTGGTCCATAGGACCCACATGGAAGGAGAGACTTGACTCTCACAAGGTGTCCTCTGACCTCCACAGGTATGCCCCTCCCAATGTCCATACATACAAACACTAAACAAGTGTGAAAACATTCAAAGGAGACCTCTTTAAAAATGTAATAATGGTTAGTTGATATTGTTGTTCTTCCTATGGGGATGCAATCCCCTTCAGCTCCTTTAGTCCTTCCTCTAACTCTTCTCTTGGGGGCCCTGTGACCAGTATGATGGTTAGCTGCGAGCACCTGCATCTGTATTGGTCTGGCTCTGGCAGAGCCTCTCAGGACTGCTATACCAGGCTCCGTCCAGCAAGCACTTCTTGGCATCAGCACTGGGCCTCCCAGGGAGTAAACCACCAATCAAAGATTACATATGGAGAGACCCCATGGCTCCAGCTGCAGATGTAGCCGAGGATGCCTTATCTGGCATCAATAGGAGGGGAGACTCTTGGTCCTGTGAAGGCTCGATGCCCCACTGTAGGGGGATGCTAGGGCAGTGAGGTGGGAGTGGGTGGGTGGGTGGAGAAGCACACTCATAGAGGCAGGGGTGGGTGGGGGGATGGGATAGGGGGTTTGCGGAGGGGAAACCAGGAAGGGGGACATTTGAAATGTAAACAAATAAAATCACCGATTTAAAGAAAATCAGCCTGTAAAAAAAAAAAAAAAAAGTAATAATGGAGAATTTCACAGAATAAAAAGGAACATCACAAACTGGTAAATTTTCATCAACTCTATTCAATCTAGAGTTACCTGAGGAGGGGGAAGCTCAATTGAGGACTTGCCTCCATCAGACTGGCCTGTGGGCATGTCTGGGGGCTTTCATTAATTGGTGGCTGCTTGATTGTGGAGGGCCCTGTCCACCATCACCCTGGGCAGCTGGGTCTAGATTGTATAAGGAAGCTAACTGACTGAGCCAAGGGGAGCAAACCAGTAAGCAACATTTCTCTGTGGTTTTTGCCTCTGCTCTTATTTGAGTTCCTGCCCTGGCTTCCTTTGATGACGAACTGTAACTTCCAAAATGAAATAAACCCTCTCCTCCCCGGGCTACTTTTGGCCAGTGCTTCATTACAGCAGAGAAGCAAATGAAATCACAGAAATAACACCTCAATATTTTGGTGGTGGTGGTTTTGTTTTTTAAAATAGGAAAGATAATTTTCAATATTTTAGATTTAGGAAGTGCCTCTGGTCTTTTTATTTTGTGTTGTTAAGTATAGAATCCAGGGCCATGAACTTGTTAGGTTGAAATGTAAAATGTCCCTGTAAGTATTTGTTTGAAAACTTGGTCCTTAGTTGAGGGCATTGTTTTGGGAAATTGTAGGCCCTTAAGAACCATGTTTCTTAACCTGTGGGTCATGACCCCTTTGAGTGTCCAAAGGGGGTCAAATGATCATTTCACAGGAGTCACATATCAGAGATCCTATATATTAGATATTCACATTATAATTCATAACAGCAGCAAAAGTACAGTTATGAAGTAGCAACCGAAGTAGTCTTATGGATGAGGGTCACCACAACATGAGGAACTATACTGAAGGGTCATAGCTTTGAGAAGGTTGAGAACACTGCTTTAGAAGGTGAGGTACGACTAACATGAGCAAACGTAACTTCAAAGGTTATGGCCTAGATTCCAGTCTAATCTCTGTTTCTTGTCTGCCACTACAATGTGACCAGCCATCTCTTTCTCTTATGGCTGTGGACAGAATGTTACCACGCCTGGCCCACCACAACAGACTAAAAGACCTAAAACAATGAGCGCAAATAAATCTTTCCTTTTCTAAGTTGACTCTGTCAGGTGTTTTGCTAGCATGACAAAAAGAACAATCAAAATGTTAGAGAAGCACTCGACCACTGAGCTGTATCTGCAATTCAAGTTCAGAGGTTTACATTCAACCATGTCACTAATGGCACTACTTAACAAGTGACAGCGGTTGTCAGGTTAGATATTAAATCAATATCTAATACCCTGCTCTCTGGAAAATGAAACAAACAAATAAAAACCTCAACTCGACTGTTCATATGAATGTACAGACTAAAAGTGAAATGACATATCAAATTATATCATCTGAAACTAAATTTGTATTGTAATTATTTCTGTGGTGAAAAACATCCATGTATATATCCACAAAACAACTTTTACTTCCTTAAATTTGTCTATTATATATTTTTTAAAAATGCAAAGAATCTTTATTAGAAATAGTAATTACTATTATGGATCTATTATGGATGAATATATAGCTGGGGATGTTGGGCAATTTTACTGGTCAAATACAAAGTCTTTGGTTTAATAAACAATATTTTTTTTTTTTTGCTTTTTTTGACAAATGGAGAAAGGATAGGGAATATTTTAATATTAAGGGAAAACAGGTGAATTATCTATGAGCACTTTCTGTCCTACAGATCAAATGAATGCTTTTCAGTAAGCATGGTATAAAGTGCTCCAAAGAACTCTTTGGCTATAAAACCAAAGACAAAAGCCAGCAAACGTTAATGAGAGTGATAAACCAATTGAAATTTCTCTTCACAATATCTTGTTACCCAGAATCCCCAGCTCTTTAGGTCTAGGCTCTGTGAAATGCCAAGATAATAAAATAAAGCACCAGCGAAGACACAGTTTCTTCTTTATAACAAGCCTGGCTTCCAAGCACCAAGCAACACAACAACAGTCAGGAAAGACAAATACTGAAAACAATTTAAAAACCAAGCACGCTGTGATTCCACTTTCTTTACATGAAAGGAAAGAAAGGCTCTGGACGGCAGGATAATGTATCCCAGAATAATTACTTCATTTATGTAGCAACACCAAGGCCTCAATGAGACTCAAGGCTCCTAAGAGAGAGCTGTAGAGATAGGAAAGTGGGCTGACCTCAACTTGGTGTGAAGAAGTGGTCCATACTCTTTCCTCTATCCAACATATTCCTCTATTTTACTCTTATGTATATGAGTATTTTCCTTCATGTAAGTCTGTGCTTGGTACTCATGCTTGTAGAGGTCAGAGGAGGTGTTGACTTCCCTAGAACTGAGGTTACAGACAGTTTGTGAACCACCACATGGTTGTTGGGAGTCAAACAACATGTTGCTTTTCAAGAGTAACGAGTGCCCCTAACTGCCCAGTCAATTCTCCAGCCCTTCTGTCCAATATTTTAAAAAGGCTTCTCACTGCCTTTAAAGAAGTGGTTCTCAACCTGTGGGTCACAACCCCTTTGGGGATCTAAGAACACTTTCACAGGAGTTACCTAAGACCATTGGAAAACACAGATATTTATGTTCTGATTCGTAACATTAGCAGTTATGAAGCAGCAACAAGAATACTTTTATTGTTGGGGAGTTATCACAACATGATGAGCTGTATTTAAGAGTCACAGCATTAGGAAGGTTGAAAATCATGTTTTAAAGCATGCTAATGTTCATCCTTCACCTCAAAATGTTAATGCGAGTTGGTCAGAGCTGGAGTCATTTTTTGTATATATATATATATTTTTTACCTCCCACCCCACCACAATGCTGGTCATATTTAGAAATACAGACGTGAAGGATTTGCAGAAGTGCTCATTTTGGTCAATACTGCTTCCATTTTGAGTGGGCTTTTCTTCAGTTGGAGCTTATGGAGTCAGTCAATCAGGGAAGCTTTTACTTGTCAGTAACAATGGGGCAATAGCTTGTACAGAAACATGGCAGTCATTAGACTTGTCTTCGGTTCCTATTGCTGTGATAAACACAGTGACCATAAGAAACTTGAAGAAGGAAGGGTTTATTTCAGCTTACAATTCTCAGGCCATCCTCCATCATGAGGGAAGCCAGGGAAGAAACGTAAACAAGGGAAGAAACCTGGAGGTAGAAGCTGATACAGAGACCATGGAGGAGTGCTGCTTACTGATTTGCTCCTCATGGCTTGCTTAGCCAGCTTTCTTATAGCACGCAAGACCACCATCCCAGGATGAGTCGGGCCCTCTCACATCCATTCTTGTAGGGCTAGTGGGCAGGGACACCAGATAGGCTTGAGAACTGGTAAGGATGAGTGAACTCAGAGCCCAGGAGTCTTAGAAATTTGAGAACGGCAGGAGTTGAACCACTTCCTGCCTGTCTCTGTACCTGCTCTGGAACATGTAATTATGCACTGAGAGAACCTTAGGCCGTGAATCATGTAATATAGCATCTGGAGTCCTTCCCCATGCAAATAGATCATCACCAATATCTCAAACCCAGCCAATAGAAAACACCTACCCACTAAATCTCACCCCACTCTCCTATTTCCCCAAGGATCATCTGAGATTGGCTATCTTTACTGAGCTGTATAACACTTGGGAAGAGTCCTCTCCTGAAGCATTCACCACTGGATCTTGGACCCACCTAACTAGTCAAGCTCATGCCACTGCTACCTCTGCCACTGGGGCTGCCGCTGTTGGCTGGGCTACTACTTTGCTAATTATAGTTCCTCTTGTTGGATTTGTGTTTCTCTGACACTGTCCAGATTTAGACTCTTTTAACTATGACGATCCCAGCCAAGTGGTACCTTCCATAGATTTATACAAATTTCAGCATGATTAGGTTTGGCAGATAAAATGAAAGGTATTCAGTTAAGCTTGAGTCTCACATTTGTAGGAATAATAATAATAATAATAATAATAATAATTATTATTATTATTATTAATGTACCTAGTTCTAATAGGAAATTATGAGACTAAAATTTGTATATTTTCTTGAAATTCAAATTTCACTGTGTGTCCTGTATTTTTATTTGATGAATCTGGCACCATAGCATGGTTGCTCACCATGATTATGCAAATCTGAACATTAATGTAAAGGAAAGGAGATGGAAATTAATCCAAATTCCTGTCATAATGGAATATATATAAAAAGTTTACAATAGAAAAAGTTAAAGTTTTCTTGTTTTGTTATCAGACCTTTATCTACATCCATAAATATTGACTTACCTTCACTTGACAAATCATGCCTCAATTTTTTTCTTTCCTTTACACTTTGGTGACCCCAATAGTAACATCTTTTTCTACGCTAAAAACACTTCTCTTATGCCTGCTTCTCTGTCTACAACCTCTTTCTCATTTCTTAAAAAACACAAAACCAAATCCTATTATACTCAGAATTATGACATAAAGAAGAAAGGCCACTGGCAATAGCTCTATGAAAACACAATACAATATTTATGATACTTCTGAACAGCAGCAGGAGAATTTGCTGTCTAATGTGCCAAGAGAGTTTCAAACATTGTACTAATTCTTGCAACCCTCTCTTGAGGAATTGGCACTGTCTTCGATTCTATAGGCAGAGAAGTGTAGGTACACATCTTTAATTACCTTTTCTGTCAAAAGGAGAAATTTGGGGTACTGCTAGCCTCAAACTCATTACCACTTTCCTGTTCCAGACACATAAATCATAGCACTGTGTTCTCTAAAATCCTGGTCTTTGAGTTACTAAACAGTTAAAGAAACTGAAAATTAAAAACGGAAGAAAATTCTAGTAGGTAATTTTAGAAAAGTGTCAAGGCGTGTCATGCCTGTTTTGTCCCTTGTCGAGTTCCTGAGGGGTGAGGAGAAGGGAAGAGCGTGTCCAGCATTCCTCCAAGCTTCCAGTAGCAAATGTGCCTTGCCCTCAAGTGACTCGTTAAAAAATAAAATTAAACCCGATGAATGTAAACGAGCTCTGGTTATTCAGGCTAGATAAATTGTGATTTGTTTTCCCCTGATATTATACTTCTCCATCTATTATGGTGCAGCTAATGCCCATATACTCAATATGTGAGTCAGTTTCTAAATGTCATCCACACACACCCATTTGCCCTCATGGGTTATACAAGTTAAATCAGTCTCCATCTCTGCAGTCATCAAAGAACTGCTTACACTCTGTGTGCAGCCTTCTCCAGACACAAACATGGTGACAACTCTGTGTATGTCTGGGGCCACCTTGGGAGAGCTAATGGCTTTTGCTTTGCTTGGCCAAGTGACAGGTGGCTTGAACATGCAAGCTGTGTTTGATAATGTGGCCAGGTGACTATTTTTACTGCTTCAAAGTGCAAATGTCCCTAAGAATGTAAGCGGTACACAACGTCTTACAGGGAATTGAGCCCTTTTCATGAGAACATGACTTAAATTGGTCAAATATATGTGAAAGCTTTGCAATGAAGGGGGCAGTTGGTGGTGCTGGTGGAGAGAGGTGGCAAACCACACCATTGACAACTTACTGTGCAAGCATGTGTCTTTGCACAGGTTGGGGCACAAGAGTTGCCCTTTAGACTAAGTAAATCTAGAGATTAGTGTGGAGTCTCTTTTGTGCACTAAAATGCAGCCCCTTTTCCCCATGCCCTAAGCCCTGAAATGGGTTTCTAATATTATGTCTGAATTCCTTGTTCACTGAACCTACAAGGAACTTATGGAGCAATGGAATTAAAAGATTAAACCTTCAGCCACTTGTGTTAAGTCCTTAAATGCCTTATGAAGCACAGTTTACATAGCAACGGAGTCTGCAGTTGGAGTGTGCAGACTGAATTGCTTTCAGAGAGTCTTAGAGAGTCAGGTGTTGTGAGAATTTTCCTTAACTGTTTCTGGGAGGGCAACAACCAGCAGTGACATTCCTCTTGGTACGCACCATTCAATTTTCACTTATGGGTATATAGATTTTCAGTTGGGCATTGACTTCATGGGAAATATCGAAAGCGACCTCATGTGGACTGGCCTTGGAGATAAGAATGTTAGTCAGACATCATCACAGGTCGTTGCTTGAGTTCTCTAATCTAATGGCTTGTTAAATCTGGAAAACATTTAGAAATGCATACCAGATTTTAGAGGAAAAACAAGGCCTAGCAAAGTGAATAGTGATCATGAGCAAAGACAGACATTTGCCTGGTACTTTTTACAGGATGCAAATGCTTGTGTTCAGACATTGCTTCCACTCCTTAGAGCAGCAGGCCCATGAGTTCTGTACAGATGCTTGGGCTGTGTGCTTTTGTACCACGTCCCTTGCTCTTTCTGGAGAACTCTGCTCTGGTATTTCTTCCCTCTCTTCTCCATTAGCAATTGTCTTAGGGTTTCTATTCCTGCACAAACATCATGACCAAGAAGCAAGTTGGGGAGGAAAAGGTTTATTGAGCTTACACTTCCATGCTGCTGTTCATCACCAAAGGAAGTCAGGACTGGAACTCAAGCAGGTCAAGAAGCAGGAGCTGATGCAGAGGCCGTGGAGGGATGCTGCTTACTGGCTTGCTCAGCCTGCTTTCTTATAGAACCCAGGACTACCAGCCCAGGGATGGCACCACTCACAAGGGTCCCTCCCCCCTTGATCACTAATTGAGAAAATGCTGGATCTCATGGAGGTATTTTCTCAACTGAAACTCCTTTCTCTATGATAACTCCAGCTTGTGTTGAGTTGACACAAAACCAGCCAGTACAGCAATCATTTGGTTAATCTACTAGCACAGATTTGCCTTCAGAGAGCCATGAGATAATTGCTTTTTATAAGACAAAGCATAAGCCCAAAAGCAAAGCCTTCTTCCAGCCTCTTCACAAATAATTATCTCCCTTTGTAGAAAAGCCACCATTCAGTTCATCTTAATTTATTTTTCTAAATTTGCCTCCTGCCTGGCGCTTGATCTCTACTCCACTGAAGCCATTCTTTTCAGGCCCAGGAACCTCCATGTGTCTAAACTCACCAGTTTCCAGTCTTTAGCTTACATCCTTTACCAGTAGTAGCTCTTGACAAAACCACATCCTCCTCCTAGCATAGCTGTTTCCCCAGAATGAGGATGGGCTTCCTAATCCTCTGGCCATGTCTATTCCTCAGCCAGTCTTCAAGTTGGAATTCGTCAGTTCCAGTTCTACAGTTCCAAGTCTTCCGGGTTCTGTAGCCACATGTTCTCTTGAGTTCTTCTAACCTCAGGACCTGGGGTAACTCTTAATCTTCATCCCCTACTACCTCTTCACAGTCATTCCTCTGCTCCCATTCTGCTTTCACAGAGAGCATAGAAACATGTCCCACCCCACCCCCCACCCCACCCCCCACCCCACCCAGCTACAACCAACTGAACCTTAACTGGTTAGGTCCATGGGAGGCAATAGCAAAGTCAGATTGGACCATTTCTTTTCTACTGGATTACATTCGCCTATGGAAGGTCACCTCTGTGCCGTTCCCTACTCTCCATAGAAACACCACTTTCAGATCCCAAGTATTTGCTTCTTCATCTTTTCATGCTAGCTGGACTGGCTTTTTGAAGTCCACTACCATCCTGTGTAGATTTTCCTGCTCATTCTTCCCCTTCCTGATTGTATTTAACTTCTCAATACCTCGCTCTGAGTAAGCTCTGTTTTCTGCAAGCCCTTGATTGATGCTTGGTTCATGAATGACTTTTCCTAGAGAAATGTGAACCGACATGTATTTACCAACATCGGGCACCATGACAGACCAAAAAAAAAAAAAAAAAAAATTCACCCAAGTCTTTTCAGTCATCAGTGAGTTAACTGAAGTGGTCCTGGTTGCAGCTGAGGTAGTGGGCCTTTGAAAGCCAAGGCAATAATGGTGTGTCTCAAGCAGGGATGGTGGCCAACGGAGCAGAAGCACTGGGAACCAATGGGAGCCTCCCTGCTTATGGGAAGTCTAACGTGGGTGTCTAGAGTCCTGGCAGGTGTCAGGAGTTTTTCTTCTCCAGTGAGCATTTGGCAACCAAGTCCCCAGACAGGTGTTGACTCCAGTAGATTGCCAATGAAGCATTCTGATCTCTTTTTGTTTCAGGGGGCACCAAACACAGCCAGTTCCTGGCTCTGATTGTGAATTTTTATATCAGCTATGCTTTTCTGTTACTTTTTCTGTTGCTGTGGTAAACATCATGACCAAAGGCAACTTGTGGAGGAAAGGATTTATTGCATTTTACAGATTAGAGTTTGTCATCAAGTAAAGTCAGAACAGGAACTCAAACAGGAGCCTGGAGGCAGGAACTGAAGCTCACACGGTGTGGGAGGTGGCTCATTAACTTGCTCTCCATGGCTTATGTAGGTACCTTCTTTTACAACCCAGTACCACCTGCTCAGAGCTGAAGGCTGGGCCCTTCTACATCAATTAGCAATTAAGAAAATGTCCCACACATATGCCTACAAGTCAGTCTGATGGAGGCAGTTTCTTAATTGATGTTCCCTTTTCCCAGGTGTGTCAAGTTGACAGTCATGACAGCTGGTTTTTGTGTTGTATTCCCATGTGCTGCTTGAGTGACAGCTGAGGTCACTCCTACCCCTATCAATAATCCACAAAAATTGCATCACTGGAACTTCCTGCCCACTTTGCAGGTAGCATCACCAAGAGTCACCTCTCCATCAGCAATTATTCACTGTTTACAACAAGGCCTTGTGAGTCCTGTAATTTCTGGAGCTTTCTGAGCCTGGTACCATTCATTACCTTCCTAAGCCTTATGAATGCCCCCCTCTCCCAAGGAAGGAATGTTTCAATTTGGGGGAAATGGGTACACAGCAATGATCGACAGACCCAGGTGAGTATCTCCAGTCCAGAGCTCACTTTTTTGAACATCATATCCCTATCTTTGACTGCTGCCTACATATCGCCATTATGTTTTAGATAGATGCCCCCCCCACCTATCCCACCTGCAGCCTGCATCAGTTAACTGATGACAGTTCTATCTAAGTGATCAGATTGATTACCTTGCTCCACCCTCCAACCCCTCGCCCAACTTCTCTGCTAATACACTGGAAAACATCAAAGCACGTTTCTGCCTTTTAAGTTGTGATGGTTTATAAAGAAGAGATTTTAAGTAAAGACAAGTGAGAGGTTTATTAAGATGAAAATACATGCTTAGATTTAAAGGAGAGAGAGAGAGAGAGAGAGAGAGAGAGAGAGAGAGAGAGAGAGAGAGAGAGACTCTAAAACAAAAGTCACCTAGATTCTTTTTTCTTTTTAAAAACGATATCTAGAGTACAACTAATTCTAAGCATTTCCATTCCTACAGGCCCAAACCACCACCATTTCCTCCCATTTAGTGTGATTTCTATTATTTCTGGACTTCTTCACTCCAACTCACCTATACTTTATGCCCAGACAGAGCATCTACTGCACAAAGCCTTCAGTGAGTCACATATCACTTAGAGTAAAAGCCAAAGTTCTCATAGTACCTGCAGCACCATAGATGAGCTGTTGTCTTAGTTAGGGTTACTATTCCTTACTGTGATGAAACATCATGACCAAAAGCAACTTGAGAAGGAAAGGATTATTTCCTTCACAGTTGCATATAACAAACAGTTCATCATCAAAAGCAGTGAGGACAGGAACTTACACATGGCAGGAACCTGGAGGCAGGAGCTGACAGAGGCCATGGAGGAGTGCTGCTTACTGGCTTGCTCCTCATTACTTGCTCTGCCTACTTTCTCATAGAACCAGTACCCAGGGATAGCACCACCCCCAATGGACTGGGCCTTCCCCCATAAATCACTAATTACAAAAATGCCCTCCAGGCTTTCCCACAGCCCAATCTTTTTTCTTTTTTCTTTTTCTTTTCTTTTCTTTTCTTTTCTTTTCTTTTCTTTTCTTTTTTTTTTTTTTTTGATACTTTATTTACATGTCCAATGTTTCCCCCTTTCCAGGTCTCCTCTTTGGAAACCCCCATCCCCTCCCCCTCCCCAGCCTCTATGAAGGAATTCCCCCTCCCACCCACCTGCCTACCCACTCCCATATTCCCACCTTGACATTCCCCTTTACTGGGGCCTCTGGCCTCTAACAGGCCCAAGGGCCTCTCCTCCCCTTGATGGTCAACAAGGCCCTCCTCTGCCACATATGTGGTCCGAGCCATGGGTCCCTTGATGTGTATTCTTTGGGTGGTGGTCCAGCCTCTAGGAGCACCAGGGGGAGGGGGGTCAGGCCAGCACAGCCCAATCTTACAAGGCATTTTCTCAGTTGAGATTCCTTCCTCTTAGATGACTTTAGCTTATGTCAAGTTGACATAAAAGTGGACAGTACAAATGTAATACCCTCAACCTTCTCTGCTTCTACCCCCCCCCACACACACACATACTCCCTCACTGGCCTGACCACACTGGCCTGTTTGTTGGTCCTAGAACATGCTAAGCATCACTAATTTTAGGGGCATTGGTTCTCAACCAGTGAGTCAACCACACCTCTGGGAAGTTTGAATGAACAATGAGAAAACATAGATTTTAGATCACAATTTATAATAGTAGAAGAATTACAGTTATGAAGTATCAATGAAAATAATTTTAGGTTGGGGGTCACCACAACATGAGAAACTGTTCTGAAGGGTTGCAGCATTAGGAAGGTTGAGAACTACTGCTTTAGGTCTTAGAACTTCCAGCTCTTCTCAATTTTAGAATGTTCTTCCTTCTTTAAGTATTCATCTGTCAATTCCTTCAAACTGTTGTTCAAAATCTCTTTTAAAATGCAACTTTTGAGACTTATTAGACTAACCATCTAATTTAAATTACATCCTTGCTCACAGTTTCCTGCCTTGACCTCCCCTCTCTGTTCTACCTTTCCTTGTTCAAAGCGTGTTTAATATACTAGTATTTGTAACTGCATTAGTCAGGGTTCTCTAAAGTCAGAGAACTTATGGAATGTCTCTATATAATAAGGGAATTTATTGTAAAGACTTACAGTCAGCAGTCCAACTAACCCAACAATGGGTAGCTATGAATGGGAAGTCCAAGAATATAGCAGTTGCTCAGTCCCACAAGACTGTTTCAGCTGGCCTTCTGTATAAGCTGGAATTCTCAAGGAGTAGGTTCCAACAGATGTGTTGGCAAGTAAGTACAAGCAGGCAAAGAAGAGTGAGTCTTCCTTCTTCCATCATTCAGCAGAAGGTATGGCCCAGATTAAAAGTACTACCATGCATGGATTTGGAACTCGATTTGTCCCAGGCCTTAAACTCAGAGATCTGTTTGCCTCAGTCTCTTTGAATTAAAGGCATGTGTTACCTTGCCAGGGCCTAAGCTTTTCATGGTCACCATACCTCATGATCTGGATCAAAACAGTGTGTCATCCATGTCAAGATCTTGGTCAGAAGCCTGTGTATTCCAGCCTCAAGAAAGATCTGTATCATAGGTGTGCCCTCCATTTCTGGATTGTAGTTCATTTGGAATAGCCATCACAATAACTATTTACTTAATGTGCTTATTGTTTATGGTCTCATCTTCAACTGGAATATAAACTCCTAAAGAACAAAGATCTTTGTCTTTTAAAATCAATGTTTCATTAGTATCTAGAACAGTACTTGGCTGTAATCCATCAATTCAAAATTTTGTTAAATGATCCCCTTATAAATCTTAGTAGGTTTCAATGTCAACTAAAATATTTTCTAATTTGCTTTGTTTTTCTTTTTTACTCTGTGAGTAATTAGAAGTATGTTTAATTTTCAAATATTTGAAGTTTCCCACACTGATTTCTATTTAAATTCTGTTGTAGTCAGAAGATTTTATTTATGTGATTTTTAATTCTTTTCATTTATTGAGACTTGTTTTGTATTCTATGTTATGGTTTGTCTTGCTGAATATTCTATGTGCTCTTGAAATGTATTTCAAACCTATTTTATTCACATTTTTTTTATTCCATTTGTGTCTTTATACTCAAAATGAATTTCTTATAGATAGCATTCAGTAAGTATTGATTTTTTAACCCATTCTGACAATCTCTTCCATTAACAGGTTTATTTAGGCTGCTTATATTTAATATAATTATTGTTATTTTTGGATTTAGATCTATCATCTTTCCAATTACTTTCCATTAGGTTTTGTTTCTTATAAGTTAAATAACTTGCATAATTACATTTTCTCTCTCTCTCTCTTTTTTTAAATTAAAAGCTATAGGGTTGGCATATGCAGCTTTAACTTATCCAATATTACTTGATAACATCATTATATGATTTCAACAATGTAAGAACCAGAAGCACTGTCTATTTTCTTCTGACCCTTGCCTCTTTCCTCTCTCTCTCTGCTGTCATTTTTACCAGGCATTTTACTTTGATATAACACCATTATACAAAGTTCCTCTTTTTACTTATATTGGGGAGGGGGCAGAGAGTATGACAGGAAGGCAAAATTATGCCTATAGCTGTCTTTATGTATTCTTTGATTTAATTTTTTAATGTTCACAAAGGACTGTGTAAATAGCAAGAGCAACATCAGCAAGGAACAGTGACATCACAGAGCTTAAAATATAATCTGACCATGTACACAAAACATTTTGCAACCTCTGTCTACATTCTCATCAATCATTTCAAACAAAGCTCCTCTGCGTATGCTCATGTTGTTGCCATTCATGACTCTCTTCATTTTTAAATATAACATTACCCCTTTAGACATAAAAGAGGTTATTCTGGCTTTTCTGTCTCTTTAATTTTTTTCATTTGCACAATTTTATTGTACACAATACTGTGTTACAAAATGATACTTTGTCACATGTATACATTTCTAATACCCTCCTGCTTGTAACACCTTTTATGCATACTGTATGCCAAACACCTTTTATACAAATCTTACATCAATGCATCAGTGCATTCTCTCAGCCTTCTTCATCTGAAAATACAGCTATAGCTTGTGTTTATTGTTGAAAGCTGTTTGCAGTGGGCACAGCATACATGGATGAGTAATATTTTTCTATCAGTCCCTGAAGATTTTGGTTCTTTTCTGACTTTCAAGGCTTCTGATGAGCAGTCTACTGTAATTCTTTGTTCCTTTGTATTCCCCCATCTCATTTTATTGCCTGAGAGATTTTCTCTGTCTTTGGTATGTAGTACATTGATTGTTGGTGTGTATGTACTTCCTCCAATCTGCCTTATCTCAGAGTTTCTAGACTTCTCAGATCTGATTTTCTTTCCTGCTGATTCTGTACACCTTCCAGACATTATCTCTTCAAGTATTTCTTCTGCTTAATTATCTTTCCTCATTTTCAAAATTCTATTTCAATACATGTTAGACTTTCAGTCTGCTTCATTAGCATTTGGATGTTGTTTTTCTTTAATCATTCCTTTTCTCTCTTTCCTTCTTCATTCTTTCCTTTTAAATAAGTTATCTCATGGTGTAGTGGCTATTCCTGATTGTCAACTTGACTATATCTGGAGTGAACTACAATCCAGAATTAGAAGGCTCACCTGTGATCTAGATCTTGCGTCTGGAAGACACAAGTTTCAGGTGTGGTGGTATGCCCACCTTTAATCTGGGCCACACTTGCTGCTGGAGACCTATATATTGGAAGAAGGAAGATCCACTCTTCTTCGCCTGCATGCCTTGTGGGACTAAGCAATTGCTAGATCCTCGGATATTCATTCACAGCTGTTGCTCACCATTGTTGGGTAGTTGGACTACAGACTGTAAGTCATCAACAAATTCCCTTACTATATAGAGACATTACCTATAAGTTCTGTGACTCTAGAGAACCCTGACTAATACACTGGGTTTCTAGGAGTCCACAGATTTATTTCTTTGTTCTGTCTTCTGATGAGTCAAAGATCCTTTCACATATTATTACAATTGCTACGTAGTTCATGGTTTCAACATTCAGGCCCCTTCAGGATCTGGCTCTATTGATTGTTTTTTCTCTTACCTCTAAAATTTTTTGTATATATGTTCATTTTAAAATTTAAGTACCACACATTATATATTTAATAGGAGAGAATGATTTAAGACCAATCTGTATCCACAAATTTGTAGGCCTTTTCTCTCAGGCCCTTAGTCAGGAGCTGAGCTGGTGTTGGATTTTGTTTTGTTACTCTTGATTCTCCATAGGCTTCACAGGTCTCCAGTTTGCTTTTCCTTGGCCTTGTGTAGAACCAGAATGAAGGAAGGCTTTTACTCTGTACTCATCCTTGTTTCAGGCTTAAGCTGTTGTGTTTTCTTGCCTCTGAGAGCCCCTCCCATTCAATAGATTCTGATGCTTGCTACTCTATGCTGGTACCATATTAGAGATGGATGGCTTCCTTTTCATTCTCTAAATTTCAAGTTTACTTCTATACTTTGTTCTTGAGAAATAGTAGCTTTGCGTTATTCTGGTCCCATGTCCCTGTAGCTGAGAAACTCTGCCGTGGATATATGATCAACCTTGAATAGGGGAGCATTTTCAGGTTTTGCTTGCTAGCATAGGCTTAGGCGCTGATGGTGGTCCTTTGTTCCTCCCCTATGAGCAGGGAGTCTGTTTTTCTCTACATCCTCTTCACAGCTATGGATCTGTGCCAGTCTTCTACCCTCTCAAGAGGGAGACAAGATTGGTTTCTTCTTCCATGGGAACAATGGCATTTTGCCTAAGGCCTGAGCATGAGAGGTTTTGCTATTTCCCCAGGCGAATTTAAGGCATTTTCTTCATAGGGCAAAAGAATCCCAAGAAGCAAAGAAGCAGGGATATTTAGTTACCAGCTCCTGTGACTTGTTCATGCCTATTCCTGAGAGTGTTAACTTCCTGGCACTTCTACCCCACTGTAAACGTGAATCAAGCATCTTCCTTAAAGCTGGAAGATGGCTTCTGGGAGGTAATTTCAAATTCTTTCAGTTGGAGCTATCAATGTGGACAGCAACAAAAAACAGTTAAAACATGGACATCAACTACTCTATGTGATCTCCCAGGTGGCAGAAAAGCACACCCTATTTGCTTCTCCATGCTCCCACCCAAGAGTATGTTAATAGCATGTAATTACGCTTTGCCCAAATGGTCCAAGTGAACTGAAAGAGATAAAGTGAAAGATTCCAGGCAGAAGGCATGCTTAAAGCTGAAACATCAAACACCAGTGACTTATGGATGAACCGCATGGAGAAGCTGAGCTTTCCCTGTAACCAAAGCTAAGACAAAAATCAAGATTAAGAAATAGTTTAAATTTTCCCAGAGAAGGACTGAAGTCACTGATGAAAAAAATAAAAGCTCTTGTAGGGAAGGTATTGCTGGCTGACAGTAAGGTTGTGAAGCCACATCTACATCAAATGACTATTTCTGCTTAGCATGCCGGCTTCAGAATCTATAAGTGAGCTAGGAATGAGAAGGGCAGGAGAAAATGTGAAGGAGGATTTAACTTGTACTCTACACCAGCATCAATTCTTTTAGGGCAGGTAAGTCCACCTGCTGTACATCCTGGGCTGCTGGAAGTACCATGAGTGAGTTTCAGGAGGGCATGAGGATACTCTGGAGATCCTCTCTAGAGAGACTTGTTGGCTGGAAACCAGGATGGAAGCCTGGAGAAGGCCCTTGTTACTCTATATCCACGTATTCAGGCCTGTTTCAAGAGGAGAGGCTTCCCCTTTAAGGAACAACTATTAGTCAGTGAGCAACAAAAGCGGTCCCTCTCCACCTTAACTCACACCTCAAGACTGAGGTGTTGCAATCCTGAGTCATAGTGCTTGTGTCTGGGCACATGATTCCGTCAGAGTCACTGAGATGCTCTGTTGAAAGAGAAGCCTATTCTCTTTTCTGATGAAGCTGAACTCAGAGGATATGAGTCAGAAGTGTGCAGGGTCATGATCAAAGGTTTTAGGATGAAGCAAAAGCAATGGAAGGTGGGGACAGCAGATTAGGGAGAACTGATGACATCATCCCCCTTTTTGTCTGGAGCCAAAATTACACCCACCAGAATTGCAGTCACATGAACCAGGAAAAATTGACTTTTGTTTATTTTTATCATATTACTATTGTGTGTGCACACATATGTGTGAGTGTATGTCACACTTATATGTATAGGTCTGAGAACAACTTGTGAAGTTGGTTCTCTCCTTCTACCATGTGGAACCTGGGGCTCAAACTAACAATGACTAGGCTTGCTGGCAAGTACCTTAACCTACCAATCATCTTGTCAGTTTACTTATTTTTAAGTTGAAATTTCTGTCACTTTCAACCAAGAGATCTCATCTTGACTAATATATTTATTCATAGTGAACATTCTAGAGTCATAGAGTAATAAAAGACAGGTATCCACCTGTCATTTCCTGTAGTGTCACTAAGTTGTTTGTCTGAAGAAGTCAAGTTAGGGTGCCCTAGAAATTAACTTTAGGGTGATTCCCTCTCTCTCTCTCTCTCTCTCTCTCTCTCTCTCTCTCTCTCTCTCTCTCCATCTATCTAACCATCTATCCATCCATATCTATCTACTTACCTATCTACCTATCTATCTATCTATCTATCTATCTATCTATCTATCTACATGCTTTAAATAAAGTTTGCTTTGAAATAATTACATATTTATGAGATGTTGCAAAGGCATCATGAGGGGTTCCCACTGGATGCTTTGCCAGTTTCCTCTCTTGTCAGCATGTCAGGGACTATGACACGCTTGTCAGAAGTGTGGTGCTCTGCAACTGACAAGACAACAGCTTTACCTTGGATTCCATAGCTCTCCCACCCAGCCCCCTTCTCTGGTCCAGGATCCCACTCTGCATTCAGTTGTCACATCTCCTTACTCTCCTCTGGCCTGTGCCAGGTTTTCTACTTCCCCTGTTTCTCACAACCTCGCCAGCTTTGCAAGTATGGCTGTGATGGTAATTGTGGAGGCAGTCCTTTAGTTTGAGTCTGATGGATTTGTCATGAGTGAGGTGAGAACTCTGACTTCTGGAGAAGAACATCACAGAGCTGGATAGGGCGAGGCTAGACCAGAGTTGAGTAGGTGATGAGGACATGAACGCAATGTGTGTTGAATGAAGGAAGTTCTCAGTGTGCACATGGTCTTTCTATGGCCTAGTACTGCTCTGAATCAGTGCATACAACAAACACCAAGCAGGGACACAAAGGTGCACAGGGATCCTTATGAGCTGTGAAAATTTAAGTGAGGTTTTACTTTGTGAAACTTCAAACACAGAGGTACTAATTCATTATGGTAAATTAAAATCCTAGCCCTCCCAGAAGGGCCTTAGTATGATTTGTTTCTACATAAGAACACCTTTATCCTGCCAAGACTTCATTGTTGCTATATAATTCCTTTAACTAGATTTATGCCTATGTCTCCGAATGATATTCTTATAAAGTGTTGCAATAGGTAATGACTAAAGTTTACACCCACATACACAAACACATGTATGCATGCACACATGTACACACAAAAAAACCACAAACACACACACACACACACACACACACACACACACACACACACACACACACACACACAGACATACCACTATCATATCCACCAAGCAGTTATCAAGTTTCAGCAATACATCACTAACTTGTCTTCGTATGTTAACAAGAAATAATAACTAGACCATCTGCTCCCTTCCCTCTACTAACCCATCAATAATTGTGATAGCTATTGAACACTCAGGGTGCAGAGCACTGGGGAAAGTCAGTAGAAAAGATGCCAAATGATGCAACCCTTGCCCAAAGGGCCTCCTAGTCCCGCACACATGTTTATCATTCATGTGCCCAAATCAGCCCATGTATGGCAAGTGCTGTAGGACATTATGTAACAATGCTGCATGTTTTACTTGCCCGTCAGCCCTTTTTCATGAAATATGGTAAATCTCCCTTACCTAGAGTTGGGAGGGATGACCACTGTTTGGATGGTAGGGTTAGAAATTAAAAACTAGAAATTAGGATTAGAAATTGTTTGTTTATTTGAAACAGAGTGTCTCTATGTGGTCCTGATTGTATTTGAACTTAAAGATTTTTCTGACTCAGTCTCCCAAGTGCTGTGATGGTAGGTCTGTACTACCACGCCAAGCATAATTGTTTATTTTTCCTTTCACACGTACATTCAATAGAGATAGACAAACATTTTTAAATGGTAGTCCATCCATTATGGTCATATTTGTTTGATCTGGTCAGCAGTTTGAAATATTTATTTCCAACACTTACATGTGAAAGAATTCTTCTGAAAAGATGTACCCTTGACTTCTCATTGAATCAAAAGATTTGCCATTGTTGAGCAGTGCTCCATAAACACAGAGAATGTAGCCCCTAACTTGTTATTATGGCTTGAATAATTTATTTTCCTATCTGTGAACAGATAGGATAGTCCACATTGAAGGTGGCCTGTGCAAAGGGGTAGATGGAATGGAGACTTTATGCTGTGAAAGTTAATGAAGGAACGATTTAATTCCCAAACCACTCTGTCTTGCAGACATAGGGCAGCAACAAAGGAGCATGGTAAAGAGATTTCTGGATCACGGTTGTCTAAGATAGCAAGATGTGGGAAGAATAGTACCCTGTGTGCCCTGATAGTAATCCACTTTGGCCAGTCTCTAGTGACTGAGCTGGTTACAAGGCACCTGATACCGGAGTTGTCAACTTCTTCCAGCCTTGATAGCCTCTGCCAAGCACATGGAGGCTAACGTGTGAAGTCTGAGCCTGTTTCCATTTTCTGGGACCTTATGTCACTGAGAGAGAGAGAGAGAGAGAGAGAGAGAGAGAGAGAGAGAGAGAGAGAGAGAGAGAGGGAGAAGGTGTCTCAAAGACCAGTCATGAAGAAAGAGAAACCCTGTCTTGAAAAACCAAAAAAAAAAAAAAAAAAAAGAAAGAGAACATGAATTTGAAGAAAAAACAAAGCAAGGAGGAGCATATGGAAGGATTTAAAGAGGAAGCAGGAGGGAGAAATGATGTAATGATGTTATAATCTCAAAAAATAAAATAAATAAAAAGACTATTAGTGCAGTAACTAGACTTCTTCCTAATTTTGGTGGGCAGGAAAACAGAACCTATATTTGATTAGATTTAGAAAAACAATAAAGTTCAGCATTATTTTCACAGCAGAGCCAGGAAGAGGCAATTCTTAGGGTCACAGTGTAGATGTTCCTTTTGCATTAAGAGACAGTCATTACTTAATTTAATGGTATGCATATAGTAATCTAATTGTTCAGGCTCAACTGCACAGTCAATTAAGTTCATTCTTAAGGCTATGTGGCTAAGCTAGGTGGTGTCTGAGTTCTCTCTTGGTTCTGAAGGGTAACAATAGCACACTTCAAGGAAGTCATCATAGAGTAGATGGTGAAGGGGGTTGAATTATACAGGCTGGCAAGCAGAAGACTGTAGCAAACAGACATAACAGAATACAGGTGCAAATATCTATCTTCATTGTGAAGCCATTGTCACTCAACAGACAACTGTGTCACAGGGCAAAGATTGAAATTTAATGGTAATTGTGGTTCTTAAACCAAAATTGGTAGCTTACTAAGTTAAAATTTACTATTGGCTCTTTTACAACTGTAAATAATTTTATGCCACTCCAACCTGATAAGCAGGTTTGATTTCTGAGCTCAGGATGCACATGTACAACTGCCTGATGGTATTCCACATGTGGAGGAACTAGATGAGGCACTTCAGATTCACGTGAGAGTCCTGAACCCTCGTCCTCTCCACGTTGCCCTCGTCTACACCCTCGTAATAAGTTCCCTGAATTAGATACCTGGAAGCCACAACCAACATCAAAATCTCACATGGTGTTGGCAGTCACATTCCCTGCCTGGACTCTATACTTTTAACTCTTCAAACAATGGAATGCCAGGAGGTTCTTAACCTTTCTAGCTACTCCTTCTAAACATTCATCATCTCTGACCAGAACCATTGATGCAGGATCTTCACTAAAGTTGATCTTCAGCTTTTAAAATTCCAACCAAGAGCCCTCAGGATAACCTGAAAGAACACTAGAACAACGTGGTAATAAAGCATTTGGAAATGCGTTGACACAGCCACTTCAGAAAACATTAGACTACAGTCTTAGCATACACTATCAACAGTCAAGCTCACAATACTTATACAGTTGTGATGAAAACATGTCTACAGAAAAGCTTGACTTGAATGAAAGTGTTTTGAACAACTTTATTCATGATCACCACAAATGAAAGCAATCAAGACATCCCCCAATAGGTGACCAGAGAGACAAACTGGTATATTCATACAATAGATTCCTACTCAGAACTTCAAAGAAATGTGTTCTTGCACCATGCAAAGATATCTCAATCTTTGGTAAATGATTAATAATATGAAATATTATTAATTATAATTATATTATTAATATGAAATAATAATATGATAAATTATAATCATATATTAATAACAAATAATAATGGTTAATTAATCTGAGATCAATTAATCTCTGATTAAATGGTTTCATATTGTATTATTTCATTGCTATAACATCTTTAGAGAGGGGAAGATCATGGTCATGGCAAACAATAGTGCTTATTAGCGATCTAAGGTTCGGGAAAAGGGTAAATCATATGGGTGAAGCACAGGACTCACTGCAGGATGGTGAAACCATACTTTGCTTTACTGAGTAGTGAATGACTAATACTAGGTAATAGTCAAAAGCCACAGGACTTTACACTGGGTAAATAATAAACATGGATATTTATAACTCATATGAGA
Source organism: Uromys caudimaculatus (assembly GCA_028551405.1). Lineage (NCBI taxonomy): Eukaryota > Metazoa > Chordata > Mammalia > Rodentia > Muridae > Uromys > Uromys caudimaculatus. The sequence goes on from CM052701.1 coordinate 106,456,592, forward strand.
TATGAGGTTTCAGAGTGGACTGTGATATCTTACAAAATATAAAACAACCTCCTTGAGAAGGAAAGCAAAAGGGTGCTTACCCAGGTAATTTTGGAAGTGACTGAGGTATGGACAACTAAAGGAAGGGAGAGCTGTACACAAGCACCGTGATCTAGTTCATGAAGTGTCCTAGGAATCCCTGAGTTAACTGCACAAGTCGAATGAACTTGGACCTGAGCTGACAGACACCTGACGCCTTCTCATTTTGGCAGTAGGAAATGACAGATAGCAAGGAAGCTGAAATGATCCCGTAGTGATGGAATAGAGCTGGAACTGCTAGCATGAGCTCATGCTTAGCTTAGTATTGGTTCAGCCTTTCACATACAGAAATATAGAGAGGTATATGTGTAAGGTTACTCTACAAGTGTTTCATTGCTGTGCCAGAAGCTGTGATCCCTATCTCTTTAGTAGCAATCAGTGCTGTTTATGTCCAGATCATGGCTTCTAATTTGATAATCCAGTGCTAGAAAATGGGCTAGGATTGCAGCATGGAATATAGGTGATGAGCCTGGAATATCTCAAGCCTGGAGTATTCTAAGACAGGAAGTAAGTACGGACACACACATACACAGTTACATACAAACAAGATCTAATTGACTGGACACAAGTGCCATTTGAAAGAGTTTTCAATGGCCAAAAGTGGAACAATTTGAACCAAATGGCAAATAAATTAGTTCTAGATTAGAGAATATAAGATAAAACACTATGGGTTTATAATGCTGTAAATGATTAATTCCATAGAAAGTAGAGAACAGAAATACGCCCACTGTTGCGATGATTGCAAATAATTTACATATATACTCAACCCTCAGGCAGGTGGAAAATTAGTTCCTACTCCACAGTTATGGGCTGTTTATAATAACTTCCTTCCAAAAATATAGAACACAAAGGGGTGGAGAGAAAGACAAAATTTTAATAGAGAAACTTGGCAAATGCTACCTTAGACAGGTGGGCAAAGTGCATGTGTTAGCTAGTTTTACATTAACATAAAACTAGTTAGTTAGGGCAGAGGAATCTCAGTTGAAAATATGCTCCCACCCCCAAGACTGGCTGGTAGGCAAGCCCATGATGCATTTTCTTGATTGATGTGGGAGGGCTCAGTTGGTGGTGCCACCAGTGAGCTGCTGGTCCTCTGTACTATGAGCAAACAGGCTGAGCAAGCCATGAAGGCAGGCCAGTACACCATGTGTGTTTCTCCACGGCCTCTGCATCCAGGTTCCTGCCTTGAGTTCCTTCCTGAGTTCCTGCTCTAACTTGCCTAGGTGGAAGTTGTAAAATAAAACAAATCCTTCCCTTCCTAGGTTGCTCATGGTCATGGTGTTTTTCACAGCAGTAGAAACCCTAAGACTGTACGCATCGACAATGATAGCTCATGCCAATAAGATGTATCCTTGGCATGTCAAGAATTATGGTACTTTTATTGCCTCTCTTCCATAATAGCCAAAGCCACAGTCCAACTACAACAGAAAGAAAAAAAAATCCTAAGTGAGAAATATTCAACAAAGTACCTGACCAGTATGCCTCAGCACTGTCAAGGATAACAAATAAAAAAAATAAAACAAAAATAAATAAAGCTACGACAACAACAATGATAAAACACACACACACAAAAGAGAGGAATGCAAACACAATGACTTAAAATGTAATATTCTGGGCAGACTTCTCAAACAGAACAGTATTACATGGAAAACTAAGGAACTATGAATGGGTATGGGATTTAGTTAATGACAGCAGACCAAGACTTGCTTATTTATTATAAAAATGAAGCATATTGAGGTAAGATAACAATAATAATGACAATAAATGAAACCATGTGCTTTGCCATATTATGTCTATAATTTTTCTGAAATTCTTAAACTTTTAAAATTAAATATTTATTTTAAAAATGTATTGTATAGGGCTGGAGATTTGGTTCAGAGGTTAAGAGCACCTCCAGAGGTCCCAAGTTCAGTTCCTAGCACCCATGTCAGGTAGCTTACAACTGTCTGTAACTCCAGCTCGAGGGGATTTGAAGCCACTGGCTTCCACAGATGTCTGTACTCATATGCACCTAACCACACGAACACATACACATCTATAGTTTTTAAAATAAAAATAAACCTTTAAAATGTATTGTGCTTCTACTGTGTGCCAGCCCATATGAATAGGCCATGTTTTTATGGAAATTGCTATCTGTTGGTGAGACAATAATTAATAAATAATTAGATAGATAGATAGTAGATACATATGCAAACAGTTTTTTCACTAAAGAAAATCAGTGAATGACAAACCAATAGAAGAAATACTTTTGTTTAAGGTCATTGGATTTTCTGAATAAAGTGATTTTCTTCCTCAGATGTGGAGGGGGGGAAGATAAAAATACTAAAACCCAAAGAATAGCATGTGTCAGAGACCCAACAAGAGGGAATTAGAGCTTTGGTGGAGCAGGTGAAAGTCCATTGTTCTTGAAACTCTGAACTCAAAACAAGAAAGAGAGAACAGGGCCGGAATCTTGACTGCTTCCCAACTTGGATTCACAGATATATCATAGGATGGCTGATAGAATCATCAATTTTCATAAAATTAGCTTTCCTATAACTGTATGTAGTTTATTTTATATTAAAAATATTATTCTGTGGGGCTGGAGAGATGGTTCGGCGGTTAAGAGCACTAACTGCTCTTCCAGAGGTCCTGAGTTCAATTCCCAGAAACCACATGGTGATTCACAACTATCTGTAATGGAATCCAATGCCCTCTTCTGGTGTGTCTGAAGACAGTGACATAAAATAAATAAATAAATCTTTAAAAAATATTATTCTGAGAGTTCACAAGCTTTCCAAGAGGTCTCAAAAAACACTCAACACACTATCAGGCAAAGAACATTCAAGTTTATTGCAATGACAATGATTATTGAGCTATTTTAGCCACATTAAATCCTTCTTGGTTTGTCTTTTTTATAAAGTCCAACCCTCTTGGCAGGTACTACAAGACAGTCCATGAAATGGCCACCACAATGTTTCCATTTTGTTAGTGCTGCTCAGCACCTTCTCTCCCAGTGTTCCATGAAGCCAGCCAATCACTGTTTTCTTACTTATTCTCAGGCTGTTAGCCTATTCTTGTTCCTATAACAAGCACTCTTTCTTCTATCTACAGTGTTTCCAGCCTGCAAGAGCAATATTCTTCTCTATGTATAATCTGTGCCCCATGATGTGGCTCATTACATACTAGGTGTGTTAGGCAGAGTGCTGACCCCTAAAAAGACTCATGCTAACGACTTGAAGTCATGACTATGTTATCACAGATGCTGAAAGGGTTTTGTAGAGTGATTAAGTCAAAGAACCTGAGACAGGAAAATTGTACGGAGCTATATAATAGACCCAATGTAGACATGGGGTTCTTTAAGAAAGAGAAGGTTAAAGTTAGAGGTTAGATTGGCAGTGAGATCAGCGGAGATGGGGACAGAGTGTGTATAAATGGGCATGAATGCCATGCTTTAAAGATGGTGGAAGTGGCTACAAGCAAGGAATACAGGTGACCTCTAGAAGCTACAAAATAATGGAAACAAATCATCTCCTAGAATACCTAGAAAGTACATGTTTTGGGTACTTCTGACCTCAGAACTATAGAATAGTAGACTCATGTTGTTTTTAAGCCATCAAACTTACAGTTGCTTGTTTTAGCAAAAGAAACAATCTCCTAAATATATGCCTGTCCCACTCTCCATCTGTGCTAAGATACTTATTCATGCACTTTAATTAGTTATTGCTATTCAGTTACCTATCCAACAATAACAATTGTGCATTGCAGCCCTTCCTGGACCTGGCACTGTTTTTAGTGTAACAAACATGACAAGGTCCAAAACAAATGAAAACATGGATCACATAGAAATTATAACCAATGTCTGATGCATAGCAAGTATTTAAAGAAATGTATTGAGGGCCATGAACATAGCCCAGTGGTAGAGAGTGCTTGCCCAGCATGTGCAAGGCCCTGTGTTACCTCCCCAGAATAAAGGAGGGGGAAGAAGACTAGAGATAGATGCTGAGTACATTGATCGTGGCACCTTCATGAAGATCGATGTGAGTAAGAGAGACACAAGTGGGCTAGAGGTGGAACTTGATGGTAGAGCATTGCGAGGCCCTGTGTTCCATCTGTTGTACTTTTAAAACTGTGACACAGGTGCTTTTATTTAAATGGAAATTCTGTAGGGAAAATGTGGGACTCTAGCATACCAGGGATGTTTAAGAGCTTGATGCTACGGTAAGCTTTAGATCACTGTCTTTGAACATGAAGGGAGTCATAGAAAGCTGGTATTATCATTATGTTTTTAGTTCTTGCAAAACCCAAAGTACATTCTTTACATTTCATATGGGCAGTTTATTTTCACTGATGATACTTGGAAAGGTTAGTGGAAATCACACTAGTTAGTTTACTTACTCTGAAGACTAATGGTGGGAAAACAAGCCCAAGCGGGGAAGTAGTGGGATGAATCCTTAGAATTGTAGGAGCACATTTAGAGGTTGATATATAGCCAAGAAATATAATGAGTGTAGCAATGGTGTGTAGCAAACCAGCACTATTAAACTTAAGAACCTCTGAGAGACAAGTCAGAATGTTTTCTGAATTTCTAAATAACCTACCCTTCCCACTGTTGTGCCTACCAAAAACTAAACACACAGTAGGAACCAGTTGCTCAACAGACATTTAACCTCTGACTTCCTACACGGTTCACTAATCCAGTTCTGAAATCCAAATAGAGTTTCAAATTCTAGGTTAAGATGAAGACCAGCCTGTATGACAATTTGTAGAACTTGTCTGTAAGCAATTTGTAGGAAAGTGAATATAGTGTGAGGGGTAATCGTTATGGAAAAGTGAGATGTGGAATTACAGAAACACGGCGGTAGGAGAACCCATGCGCTCACTCTTATAGTTCTTACAGCTGTGAAACGCCATGGCTCCCAAGAGGACTTCTGAGATTTCAAGAAGAAGATTTCATTGGCCAAGCCTGGCTGGAAACAGCACTCAGCACAAAATCTTTTGTGGTAATAGGAGAGACAAAACTATGGAATTGGACATGTAGAGACAGTGTTTGCTCCCACAGGAGAGAGGACTCTAATAAAGATAATTCCATTCTATTCTAGTGCCTCTCTAAACTGATAAAGAGGATCAAGTAAAACTTGAGCTCATAAGAACAAAGAAAAATGAATAAATGCCTTTAGCGAATGTAAGCTCTGGTTAGCATGTTTTACAATGGGAATGGCTTTAACCTTCGGGAGACTACCTATACACCACCAACTTTCCCTGTAGGCAACAAACACTAAGCTAATCTGTAGTAATTATTCACAATAGACAAGAAGTGCTGACTCCAAGGACTTGATTATATTCTTAAGCTCATGAGTCCCGCTCTTACTCCTCTTCTCTCCCTTGCATCTCTTATCTCTTACCTCTCCCCATTCCCTTCCCCCTTCTCTCCACGTGGTCATGGCCAGCCTCCACTTCTCTACTCTCTCCCTCTCTCTGCCTTTCTCTGCCTCTACTACCCTCTTAACTCCCCTCCCCATGCCCTGATAAACTCTATTTCTATACTAAAATAAATAAATAAATAAATAAATAAATAAATAAATAAAAAAACATGAGTCCCACTAGAATAGCACATCTTTTTAAAGGTCACCCGGGTCCTTGTGTGATATAGCCAGGGAGCCATCAGAGGCATGGTGATTGAGCAGGTGCAGGAAGTCATGACTTCATTGAAGTAGAAGCTTCTAGTTTCTTTGGAAAGTTAGTTATGTCAAATGATGTTTTGTTGGGGCACACAGGGGAAAGGATGTCTTACTAAAGCAAACACTTGAAAGACTGTTTTCCTGAAGCAGACACAAGTGAAAGGATATTTTGCTGGAGCAGACATAGGAAAGAATGTCTTCCTAAAGCAGACACAGGTGAAAGAATGTTTTGATATAGCAAACATGTGAAAGGACCCAGGATAAAGGAGTATAAATATGACTCCACAGACTAGTGGGAGAGGAACACTGAGCTTTGGTTTGTTTTGCTCTGCCTTGCTATTCTTCTCCAACAACACGCATTGTATTGGTTCAACAACATGTATTGGTTTGCCTTACATAGCTTTGCTGAGCTCAACTTGTGGTAATGCCACCATTGAGAGAAGTTCACCCAAGAACTGCTCCTGAGGTTCCCCCATATCCTAATAACTTTTTCTCTTCCACTACCTCTGCTGGGTGGTGGGCTAGAGGAGAGGTTGAACCCTTATTAAAGTAGGTTGCAAAAGACTTATGCCTATACTTCACAGAGAGCAGGTCTGGAAGAAGAGGAGCAGCTCAGCATCCTGGCGGGAAGCTCAGAGCATGGAGGACTTGGAAGTGGAGGTGAGGAACCAGGTAGGGACATGGAAGCTAAATGAAAGACTGTATTTGAACACAGTTTGCCCATCACCAACTCTGCACTCTTTATAGAGTAGCAGTAGGTGCTTGTCTCCTGCACACTTCCACTGTCTCCAAGTTGGAAGAGGCTGGAACTTGATTCTCTAATTCATCATGTTTATCCTAATAGAATAAAACACTGCAAAATATATCTACCAGTAAGGCAATTAAGCTTAAATATCAAAGTCCCTCCTGTGTATAGATCCTTTCTAAAATGGAAGATCTGGGAAAGGACCTCACAGTGTATTTACACAGGCATACACTCTTGAATATTTCATATTAATCATGATGGAGATTGTTCCTTATGGTTCAGATTCCTTTGTTACACTCCCCTTCGACACACCTTTTGAATGAGTATGAGTAATGTTGGATGTGTTTACAGGAAAGTTAAGTTGAAGATATATTCAATTTGGACTTGTTATGTTTACATCGTACTCACATTTCTATATATAGTTATGTTGTTTCTAGATAGTCCCAGGTAGAGACTTATCATGCCAACTGTCATGGCCCAAAGTACAGAGACGGAAGTTACCGAGTAGTATGGAGGTATTCTGTGATGAAGGGATAAACAAGCTAGTTCGTGGAAAACACTTGCACTCTTCCACTTTACAAAGAGTAAGCAGATAATTTGTTTCTCATCATGGCAGATCAAAGGGGAATTCTTTCCTGTCAGAAATATATTTGGTAACAAAGTACATACAGTTAAAAATGCACCATATACATCACTATGAGAATCACATAAAATAGAATAAATAAGAATTCATGTCTGTGGGGAATACAAACATTTACAGAGAGTTCATGTGTATGAAGTCACATCATTTATTCAACCAAATAGATCAGAGTGCCTCAGAGGCCAAAATGGCCTTCAAAGATTGTTCAAATACCAACACTACATGACAGAAGGAAAGAACTCCATACTCCTCAAGCTCCCCTTTGACTTCCACATATGTGGCACGCCATGTGCATATCTCTCCAAGTAAATGTAATAAGAACAAAACCTGTTAAAGAAATATTAAACATGCTTCTGGGTAATTTGATAATCCAATTAATGAGAAATAAACACAAAGTGTTTAATTTCTTACTGTTTTATATGAAATATTGACATTGCAAAGATAACTTAAAAAGGCCGGGCAGTGGTGGCACATGCCTTTAATTCCAGCACTTCGGGGAGACAGAGACAGGTGGATTTCTGAGTTCGAGACCAGCCTGGTCTCCAGAGTGAGTTCCAGGACAGCCAGGGCTACACAGAGAAGCCCTGTCTCAAAAAGCCAAAAAAAAAAAAACCAAAAAAAAAAAAAAAAAAAAAAAAAAAAAAAAAAAAAAAAAAAAAAAAAAAAAAAAAAAAACCAAAAAAAAAAAAAAACCAAACCTCATCATGAGCTTTCATAATGAAGCCATTTATGACAAGCTTGTTAATGAATGTCATCAATTTAAAAATTCTATAAGACTAGCAATTATCCACGACACCTTGAAATGTCCTGAAATTTTTGGTTTTATAATGGAAGAAATATAATAGAAGGATTTCTAAATTTGGCGACTGTCCTAATTTATATGATAGTACCAATGTGTTGTGCAGCAAAAAGTAATCTCTATCTTACTGATATATAAAAAATTCCATCAAACTAGAATAAGCACATATATATTCTTTTAAGAGAAAAGGTGATAGAAAGTTGCAGAAAATACTGTGACAACATGTAACAGACAGTACACATATTAACATTATTCTCTCCTCTCTTCAGATGTTCCTTAAGATAAAATACAGTTGAAGACTCCACTTCATGGGACTCAGTCAGCGAAGCACCTGTCACATAAGCACAAGGACTCAGCATCCACAAAGGAATGCTGGTGTATAACTGGGATCCCAGGGCTGGACAGGTGGAGACAGGAGGGTCCATAGATCTTGATTGATAGCTAGTCTAGCTGAACCTGAACTCCAGGTTCACTAGAGTCTGGGAAAATAGAGGGTGATGTGGGAAGTCCATGCACACTGTGCACACACAAACCACTGAGAGAGAGAGAGAGGTGGGGAGGGAGGGGGAGGGCAGGAGAGAGGGGAGAGAGGGGGAGGGAGAAAGAGAGGGGAGGGGGAGAGAATGAATGAGAAATGATATCCATATTTTATGAGAATCGTGAACTGAGCAGGACTGACCTCCCCTGTGAACCCACCTTTCTGTGTCACAGGCTCTCAGTTCCTCAGGCATCTCTACCTGAAACATCAAAGCTGGTTCTGCCTCTGACCCTCAAACTTAGTGTTTCCTCTGCTCTCAATTGTCTCCTAGATCTCTATGGTATTGTATAGGTTTCTACTCAGTAATACCTTCATAGTACAACCTGTTCTGGCCACTGTCACAAAGAAGCAGCTCTACTCTCCTCCTGCATTACTTTGTGATCTTTTATTTATTTATTCATTTTTCTTTTGGCAAGGTCTTACTATGTAGTCCTGGGTGGCCTGCCTCTGCTTCCTGAACATGGGTTAAAGGTGTGCACGGCCACACAGATCTTTTATGCTGGTTTCTCATTGATTTTCTACGTCATTTTCAGAACTGGGAAGAAAGCTCTTTGTAGGTGGGGCTTCTGTGTCATTATGACCTGTTGTATTCTGAGCAGAGCCTGGTCCTTTGTAAGCAATCAATACAGATTTGTGGGACAAATTCAAATGAGACTTTTCACCACCACTGGCTTTGGGCCAGTCATGGAGCAATGGCTTTTTAAAAAACAAATCTGGGAGATTGTGATCTTAACCTTGGGACGGAACATCCAGCCCAGTGATTAATCAAATGTGAGAACAGGAAAGGACATTTCCTGACATGCTGGAACCAGAACCTGTATTTCTCTTATCTCTTCCTTGAGAAGCTGAGAAGCTTCCACTTAAAAGAAGGACTGAAAGGAGCAAGGGGGAGATGCAGGGATCTGGAAAGCAGGGAGGTACAGGAAGCAGACAGCTTAGCTAGAGGACACGGGGCGTGGGGGCGGGGTGTGTGTCCGGAAAAGGAGCTTCTGATAAGACAGGCCACTTGAAAACAAAAGGAAACAACAACAACAACAACAACAACAACAACAAACCAAGATAAACAGGTGGAAGGTAGACTATTTAGAAGTGATGTTTTCAGAATCACAAAATTTAAGTGGAGATGCGTTGTGCTGAGAAAATGGATTGCCAGGGTTAAATCCCCGCTTAGCCTAAGAAGAAGTTAATGTCTAAAATCAACAGTCAGGAACCAGCAGTTTATGTATATTATTTGAAAATAGGAAAGTTGGCTTGGGAAACTACCGTGAACGATCTGAGAGAATTCTGGACAGTGATCTCTGGTGAGCTGTAAAATGGGGAGAATGGAGTCAGGCAGTTGGCTAGTTTTCTTCTCAGTCTTTAAGGGCCACCCTGCCATATGACTGATGAAAAGCCACCATCCAAAACTACAAACTGTGATTTTTTTCCAGTAACATGCATAACCACAAGACAAAAAGTGAACACAGCCTGGGCTTTCACTGTCTTCATTCTCCCTCCAAATGGAAAAGCCTCATTGCTTTCTCTCAGCCTGGTGGATGACAACCATGTCTGCGACAAGCCTTAAAAAGCAAATTGCATAACGCTCTTTGCAGTGATGGCTTAGAAATAATATAGCTATGCTGGGGGTGGGGGTGGGGTGGGAGAGAGATTGGGGGAGAGGAGGAGGGAGAGAGAGAGTGCAGTTGAGAGATGGGGTGAAAGAGATGTGTCTGGGAATTATTGGGAGATTTGGACCTCAAGAAACTTAAATTCTTCTAATAGAATTCCCAGTTGGCCTACAGCAGGGATGCTCGGGAGAAGATAGAAATTATGCATGTGATGGAAGACTTCGGGAAAAGTCTTTTAAATATTAACCAGACTCTTTGTAGTGAATTTGGAAATATTGAAAAATAACTAACGAAGAATGTACTTTTGAAAGTGGTGGTTTAGACATGTGTAGAAACAACTTTTATTTTCATAACAGTTTCTGAAAGCAAACACACATTTTTTTAAAATAAAATATGAAAAGATGATGGTGTAGTTTTGTGTTTCTGATGGCAGAGGGAAACACTAATAATAATAATAATAATAATAATAATAATAATAATAATAATAAATAAACCTAATAAACAACAACTTTCAACTTCACTTCCAACAGAGCCAAAGAGGACTTGAAATGTAAACGTTTTGACATTTGTAAAATGAAGCATCTTTTGTTATTTGATATAACCCTAAATAGTTCCCCATTCCTAACTCAACAGTTGTTCTTAATACAATACAAAGTTGCTTCATTTTCCCTGTTACTGGGCAGCTCAGGCAGGGTGATTCAACAAGTCCCTGCTGACTAACTTCACCCACAGGAGTGGATTCAACTGCCCTTATTCTCTGTGGGTGAGGAGCCTGTTCCCAAGGCATAAAAGCAGGCGAGTGTCTGCCAAACCCTACTTCCTTCCTGAGTCATTTTAGATATAAACATCCTTGGCTGGAGCTAGAGAGGGGACGAGAAATGGATTTGAAAGATAAATGGGGCAAGAAGATAAAAAAGAAATTACGGCTGCTATTTTAGTGAGTGGTAAAAAAGTGAATATTACCTTACTTTTCTGTTTTATGGTTGAGAAAGAGCAAATAGGAAATGCCTTCTAGATAGGCAGAGGGATGGTCTCCTGGGGACTGTTACCAGTTATCTTCTGGATAAGGCAGTTCTGGGAAAGGAATGCAAGCCCGGTGCCAGGGCCAGTAAAAACAGAATACAACAAACAAACACAGCGAGCGTTTGCATCTTGCCAGAGTTTAGGATTCTGGATGTGATGGAAACTTTCTGGCTAACAGCTCTCCCTTTCACATACCTGTCTCTCCTGACTCCTAAGCCTCGTCTGGACTGCAGGAGCCAGTCCTCCAGACTCCACCTTTTGATTGCCAGCCCTGGATGTGAGATAAGGCTCCACCCCCCACCCCCGCCCCCCACCCCCATGAACTGCAGTTTGGTAGAGAATTCGTTCTCTTTGGCTGTGAGGCTCTAATAAAGTGAGTTGGAAGCTGAATTGGGGCCATTCTTCTGGCCTGTGGAAGACAGCTGATTTGAGACCATAAAACCAAACAAGAACACTGGGAAAATTTAGAATGGCTGTGTCTGTACCCCTGATGCCTTTCCTAGGCTGTTCTGTCTCAGGTTTGCCTCACAACCCCCCAGACCCCTTTAACTTAAAATGCTTTCAGTTAGGTCTCAGATTAGGATACAAAGCTACATCCTGCTTGAAGATAGGGTAATGAGAGGGAAGGAGTCAGTGGTGGCTTTTAAGACCCTCTAACACTCCCTCAGAGGACATTTTGCAATGGGAGCCTCAGCTTTCTCTTGTGACTTGCTGCTAGCTGCTAAAGAAAATGGTTACATCAGGAGACATAGAAAGAAAAAAAATTATATATATCTCCATCCAAGAGAACTATATACTAAGATGCACAATTTGATGAGTTTGCAGGTATTAGGTCACCTATGAACTATCACCAAAATAAAAATAATGAGTATATCTACCTCTCTCAAAAGTCTTCTTGTAAGTTTTTATAATTTCTCCCCTTATCTCCTAACCTATCCCAGTCCCTGGCTAGACAATGAACTGCCTTCATATAAATAAAATTTTCTTATTTGTTCTCCATTACTATTTATTGACTTAGAATATAGATTTTTTTTTAAGCCACAGAATTATATGATTCATTCATGATGGATATGTCCATTGTCTCTGTCTCTCTGTATGTCTCTGTGACCCTGTCGCCCTTCACACCCACCCTATTGTCTGGTATTTTATAGAACACTATGTTTTTTGTTTTTTAAAGCTATTTACTACTTTAACACACTCAGCTTATTTACAGTGAAGAGGATTTAAACAAAATGTTGCTGTGACATTTCTGCATGCTTTGGGGGTATGCTTTCATTTCTCCTGGATACATGTGTAGCCATGGAGACAATGAGCTGTATAGGAGAGGTTAGCTTTGAAGTTGTTTTTGGTTTTGTTTTGTTTTTTCCTAGTAGCAGAGAATTGAAGTCTCCCCCACCCCAGCATTTGACTTGCCCACTTTTCGGTTCAGCCTCTAGGCTGACACTATGTGGCTCTAATTTTCCCTTTAAGCACTAATGATCTTGAACATTGTCTCCTGCTTGTCTGCCATTCTAACGCCATCTTTGAAGGTGATCTGTCTGTTTGAACCTTCAAACGTTCTTTAAGAACTTAAAATAGCTTTTCTCAGGTATAGCTTTCATACAGTAAGTTCACTCATCGTAGGTCAACAGATCAATCACTGTGACACACTCACCTAGCTGTGACAGCAGCACCATAATCAATTTTAGCAGAGCATCTATCAGGTCAAAAAGTTTTCTCTTATACATTTGTAGTCAGTACCCATTCTTGTTTCTACCCCAGGCATACAAACGTTTTCTTTCTGTTTCTGCACATGTGTCTACACGAGGCCATGGCTCTGACTCAGTGCTGTTTCACAGCCTCTCCTTTGGAGACCCTTCACCCTGCTCTCTGGAGGTCCTCATTATTCATGATCACTAAGACTTTCCACGTACCTTTACTAATTCTTTTGCCATCTTTAGAACCTTCCTCTGTCCTTAGGAGACACCTTATCCTATGGCCCTTTCCGATCAGCCAGATTACACACACACACACACACACACACACACACACACACACACACACACACACACACATGCAAGCATGCGCACAGGACCACACCGGTCCATTAGGGTTAGGAGGTAAACTTGGTGCTCTGTCATCTATGTTGACATCTTTGCTTCTACTTTAGCTACTTATCTAAGCGTCTCCTACTTCGGTAACAAACAAACAAACAAACAAAATGAGATTTGGATTGTTTGACCTCCCCAGTCTTCCACTCTGTACTGTAATATCCTTCGTCTTCTATATTTACTGAATACCCACCTCATTCAACTTCTTTGCTTCTGATTCTGCCCACCTCTCTAATGTCTGTCTTCTCCAAAACAACATTCTGTCACTTGTGGACACTGCGACGACACCTCTGAAATTACCTCTTTTGAACACTCTTCTTACTGACAAGTTCCCAACCTTCTGGCATGTTTGGTAAAGTACCTTCTCCTCAAGTGTTCTTTCACCTCCTTGGGACTTCCCAAACATCTCTCAACAGACACTTGCTGATGGATCAGCTGCCTCCTGTTTCCACACACTCACTCTCTATAGCATGTTCCTCACAGCATTATCTCATGGCCTTTTGTCAACTGAATAATCACATACTTCCTCCATGTACTGGCGAGTTTTGTGTGTCAACTTGACACAAGCTGGAGTTATCACAGACAAAGGAGTTTCAGTTGAGAAAATGCCTCCATGAGATCCAGCAAGGTAAGGCATTTTCTCAATTAGTGATCGTGGGGGCAGGGGTGGGCTTGTGAGTGGTACCATCTGTGGGCTGGTAGTCTTGGGCTCTATAAGAAAGCCAGCTGAGCAAGCCAGGAGAAGCAAGCCAGTAAGCAGCATTCCTCCATGGCCTCTGCATCAGCTCCTGCTCCTTGACCTGCTTGAGTTCCAGTCCTGACTTCCTTTTGTGATGAACAGCAGCATGGAAGTGTAAGCTCAATAAACCCTTTCCTCCCCAACTTGCATCTTGGTCATGATGTTTGTGCAGGAATAGAAACCCTGACTAAGACAAATTGGTACCAGGAGTAGGGTATTCCTGTGACAAACTGACCATGTGTTGAGGAGGACTGTAAAAGGACTTTGGAACTTTGGGCTAGAAGATCCATTCGGTGTTAAGAGCTCTGTGGGATGTCGTGTAGAAGCTTGGAAGATAATGTTGAGAACAGTGCAGAAGATGGAGACCAGGCTTATGAAGTTACAGAGGGAAGATTAAAAACTCTTATCAGGGCCATTGCCATTTTGACTGTGAATATTCTGTGGTTTGGGTTAGCTGGGGCTGAAGGATCAGCTGTGATTAACAAGATACCAGAACTACTAAAGCAAAACCATTGCATTGCTGGGACTATTGATGCTGGTTAGCTGGAGCTGGGAAATTGGCGGTGATTTGGAAGAGACCAGCATCACTGAGGTGAAATCTTCTGAGAAGTGTTTTCTGAGAGCACAGAGGCTGTATTCCAGAGATAGCCA
>CM052701.1:106471261-106490787 GCA_028551405.1 Uromys caudimaculatus
TGCAATTGACAGCCCAGGACTGAAGGGGTCATGCAAAGGAGTTGAGGCTTGGCACCATGAAGAGAGCCTATGAGAGGCTGTTGGTGAAGCCTAGTTGCAGCAGAAGACAGCAGTGTTTTGGAGATGCCAGTACCATGAGATGACCACCAAGAACAGCAGCAGCAGTGGAGTACAGGCATCTGGAGCCTAGAAGACAAGGTGTGTGCTACAAAGGGCAGAGCTGGAGAAGTGACTCAAGCCCTTGGAGGAATCTAGAAAATCGTGAGTGGATCCCAGACATTGGATGGTTGGAGTTTGATTTTGCTTTTGATTGTGACTGTGCCCTGATATATATTCTGTCCTGAAGAAAGAAGGTGTTTTAGTGGAGCCCACAGTTAAGAGACTTTGAATTTTTAAAAGACTTTGAATTTTAAGAGATTGGGTGTTTAAAAGGGACTGAAATGTTAATATGTAAGAATTTGCAAAGACTGTGGGACTTTTAAAGTTATTTAGATCTTGGGGATGAATAAGGAAGTAAGGGTCGAGGCTTATTGGTGATGTGTTCGTGTGTCAAGTTGACAAAGGGTCAATTGTACTGGCTAGTTTTGTGTGTCAACTTGATACAAGCTGGAGTTATCACAGAGAAAGGAGTTTCAGTTGAGAAAATGCCTCCATGAGATCCAGCCGTAAGGATCAAGTCGGGGAGGGCCCCTTGTGAGTGGTACTCTTTCCTCCATCTTGGTCATGATGTTTGTGCAGGAATAGAAACCCTGACTAAGACACTCCACACAAAGATTAATTTGCCTTTTATTTTCTAAAAAGGGAGAAAGAAAGAAAGAAAGAAAGAAAGAAAGAAAGAAAGAAAGAAAGAAAGAAAAAGAAGAAAGAAAGAAAGAAAGAAAGAAAGAAAGAAAGAAAGAAAGAAAGAAAGAAAGAAAGAAAGAAAGAAAGAAAGAAAGAAAGAAAGAAAGCTGGCTTAGGAATGCCAATACACACCCTCAGCCTATATAGGTCCAGGCGAGAAAGGGTACAGGTTTCCTATACCCACAATCTCCAACATACTCAACCTTCAATCTCCTGATGACATTTGTCTATCTTTCTTTTTCCAAAACCACCTTTGAACTTTTCTACCTTCCTCAAACTCATTCTTGAGCAGTGTATGTCTCCTTTCTCAGTACCTGGCTTGAGTCTGTTCTTCATATCACACATTAAAACTGTTAGACACAGAGTCCCTTAATTTCTATGATCCCATCCACAGTTCCACCCACAAAGGGTTTACAACCCCCCTACACACCTGCCACTCAGTTACAATGCAGAGGACATTTGTCCCTCGGTAGTTCCTTATGCTCCCTGGACTTTATATGTAGCCACCTTCTTAGGAACTCTTAATTTATTCTGTCTCTCACATCTTTTTTTTTTTTTTTTTTTACCCAGTTCTTCCTAGTAGCATTTAAAAATATGGCAGCCATTTTCATTTAGGGCAATGTTCCCTTTTCACCCCTTAAAAACTATATACACAGCACTAAACCACTTTCAAAAGCTTGCCTCAACCTCTCATCCTCCTTCAGCTGTAGCCTTCTCCCTTCCTTTATCTTCAGAGCTGATGTTGTCTATAGTCACCTACTCTAGCTTCTCCAACCCTCTATATTGCTGAAACTGCATCCACAGAAGTCACTAAGACATCCTACTAGGCTAAATTGCATAATCTAAGGCCACAATCTTACTTGACTATATATATTTCATGTGGTATATACTGTCCCATTCACGAAATAAATTAGGCTGTCAGAGAGCCAAAATGTGTAATAAAACAATACATTAAAACTTGGGGGCTGGAGAGATGGCTCAGTGGTTAAGTATACTAGCTGCTCTTCCAGAGGTCCTGAGTTCAATTCCCAGCAACCACCTGGTGGCTCACAACCATCTGTAATGGGATCCTATACCTTCTTCTGGTTTGACTGAAGATAGAGACAGTGTACTCATATACATAAAATAAATGAGTAAATATTAAACAAACAAACAAAAACTAGAAAACTAGGAACTGAAAACTTGTTTGATCCCTAGAACCTACATGGTAGAAGGAGAAAATGACTTTCCCAAGTTGTCCTATGACCTACATGTGCATGGTACATACATATACACACACACACACACACACACATACACACACACACACACACACACGCACACGCACACGCACACACACACACACACAAAGATAATTAAAAAACATCGAAGTAGACACGTGGATTCAGAGCATATTTTATATATCTTTTTAAGTAGTTTCTTTGCCCTGTCACTTAGTACCTGTGGCCCTGCAGTTTTAATTCGAAGACTTTGTGTATGGGAAGGTAAGGGCAGACCAGATGCGCTTTGTGGTTCTTTTAAGCCCTCAGACTCCATGGTTGCTGATTTTGAGTCACACATGAGTAAGTAGTCACATTTGTATGCATGGCTCAGCGTTCCCATCTTTGAAGTGAGACATTTTCTCTCACTGCCTAAATTACTTCTAGGTCATAAATTCTCCATTGGAAGCAATATTAACACTTTCAGGTACCCTGCCTGCTCCATACTAGGAATTGGATTATCTGAAGAGGAATAGTCATTTAAAATATTGTGAGGGAGTGTCCTAAAAATCTTGACCTATTTAAATTCATAGAAACAAAAGTCTACTTTCTACTTAGAACACACTCTCTGTCCCTAGACCTATCGAGAAGACATATCTAGTGTTTACACTGTCTTTACCACGATGTTACTTCTTTAGTTTTATAGGAAAATAGTATTATAAAAATCCACGGGGAAAAACAAATAGCACAAGTTACAGAAAAAAACATTTTTTTTTTTTTTTTGCATTTCAACATCCAATATGGTGTGGGAGAGGGAACAGACGTGGAATGACCTGGATTTCGATTTTGCCAGCCGCCTTCTCCCTGTGAGCAGGAGCAGGCTTCCCTGATGCTGACCTGTAAATGAGGGCAATGGTGTACTTGGAGCTCCTCTAAGGTGCAGGTGAGCATCAAGTAAGTCTTCTGCAGGGCGAATCTGCTAGACAGTTTAAGAGGTCTACACACAAACAGCAGTGGCCTAGTAAGGAAGATCTACTAGAACCTCTGCGTCCATAGATAATGACAGGGCATGAGGTCAGCATTCAGTCTACCTGGACATCACATAGACACAGCAGGGTCAGAGAAACTGGTAGTAGAGGGACTCACGAGAGGAGTGGTAGGCAGAAAGTCTGGTGGGAGTTGTTGGTTTCAGTGCTCTCTGAACGTTGATCATTTAGATGGCAGCAGTTGGTCTATCAACGTGAAGGATTCAGTTCTATGGCTTCACAGTCAGAGCAATCCTCACCCTTTTGCAAAATATTCAAGGGAACTACTACTTAAAGAACCATCTAGAAAGACATGCAAGTGTTAATGGAACAAAGGTTTTTGTTTAAATAATAATTTTAAAAAATACCCTATGTAAGGGAGTTAGAAGGTTCCTTTGTCTATCTTACTGAAGTGCATCTCAACAATATAAAAATAAAAATAAATATACTATAAAAGTCAACATAGGTGCAATGAAGTATTTTAATTTGGGTAATTGCTCTTCATATTACCTCCCTCTTACATAGTCTTATAAATAACATAGTTACTTTATCCTGACAATATTTCCATAAGGACTCAACAGTTAGATACATTATTTTACACATTGAAACATATCTTATCCCTCTTTTACTACCAATTTTCCTTAGAACCTGGATATTTATACATCTTTCTCTCCATCCCTATCCCATGGGCTTTCTGCTTCACATATATTCAAGAACCTGGTGCTTGACCTTCCGGTTTCCATCTGTGGGTAGAGACCTCTGCCTGGGCCACCAGGGGTCCATAGCCAATGAGCGCCAGGAGAAAGCTACCCTCCCAGGAGCATGGAAAAGCCGTGAGTGGGGTTCAGGCGAGTACCACTGCTCACTGGGACCCACTCGGGACATAGGGGCTGAGGTAAAGTCGGGGACAGGAACTTTCAGGTTTCCATCTGTGCATGGGGACCTCAGCCTGGGCCACAGGGCTCCAGGGGATAGCTGGTATCCCAGGAGTGCTGACACACCTTTGAGCACAGGCAAAACCACCACTTCTGTTCAAATTCACTGGATCAAGAGGGACCCTTGCAGAGCCATCAGGACATAGGAACCAAGGGACAGCTGGGGACAAGATCCTTCTGGTTTCTGTCTGCACCCCAGAGCTGACTCTGTGCCACAGCTCTCCAAACCCAAATACCTCTCAGATAGAGCTGGTCTTCAAGGAGTATTGACACAGAGGCCTGCAGGAGGGACAAGCCACAGCCAGACAGAGTACAAACATGGTATGTACTCATTGATAAGTGGATATTAGCCCAAATGTTCAGAATTCCCAAGTTTCACTTTACAGTAACCACTGGACTGAGAGTGAGGTCCCAGATGGAGGAGTTAGAAAAGGGACTGAAGGAGCTGAGGGAGTCTGTAGCCCCATGGAGGGAGCAACAGTGTCAACTGGCCTGACTCCCCTGGTCCTCCTGGAGGCTGGATCACCAACCAAAGAATACACATGGAGGGACCTATGGTTTAGACCACATATGTGGCAGAGGAGAGCCTTGTTGGCCATCAGGGGGAGGAGAGGCCCCAGTAAAGGGGAATGTCAAGGTGGGAATAAGGGAGTCGGTGGGCAGGTGGAATTCCCTCATAGAGGTGAGGGAGGTGGAGGGGATAGGTGGTTTCCAAAGAGGAGACCTAGAAAGGAGGAAACATTGGAAATGTAAATAAAGTATCAAAAAAAAAAAAAAAAGAAAAAAAAGAAAAGAAAAGAAAAGAAAAGAAAAAGAAAAAAGAAAAGAAAAAAAAAGAAAAACAAAAAAGAAAAGAACCTGGTGCTTGCCCGAAGTCTTCTGGGGGGAGGGGTTGTTTGCTGTTTGTTTGTTTCCAAGATTTCCAAGATTGTTCCAAGGGTTCCCTGTGTAGCCCTAGCTGTCCTGGAACTCACTCTGTAGACCAGGCTAGCCTTGAACTCAGAGATCGATCTGCTTGTGCCTTCCCAGTGCTAGTATTACAGGCACGTGCCACCACACCTGGCTGAGTCTTAAAAACTTGGGCTGTCCAGCTCACTACCACCCAGACCCAGATCCAGGGCTTTGAGTTGTCGCACCTCAACATCAACCCCATCTATGAACTGCTGGAGTGCATGAAGGGGCCAGTCCTGCAGAACCAGAGCTGCAGGATCTCCATGACACAGAGCTACACAACAGGATATCCAA
Organism: Uromys caudimaculatus; assembly: GCA_028551405.1. Taxonomy (NCBI): domain Eukaryota; kingdom Metazoa; phylum Chordata; class Mammalia; order Rodentia; family Muridae; genus Uromys; species Uromys caudimaculatus. The sequence continues at coordinate 106,476,509 of CM052701.1, forward strand.
GAAGAATCTCAGTGAGGATGTAGTATGTAGCAGAAGCCAGAGGCCTGGAACCAGTCCAGTGGCTCATCGCCATGAATATGTGCAAGTAAAGCTGTTTGAGCAAAAGGGTGGACCGTGTGACACACTGCCGCTTCCACAACAAGATGCTTTTTGTTGTTTGTTTTCATTTTTTATTTTATTTTTGGTGGGGGGCTGAGTTGCAAGGGCAAAGGGCAGACACAGAGGAATGGGGAGCTGAGTGGGTTTGGGGTACGTGATGTGAAATTCACAAAGATTCAATGGAAAGTAAAAAAATTATTAAGCGCTTTGATAGGTCGCCCTCCCCACCTAATCCCATTAGGGGAATAATATTTTTGTCTCATGAATTTTTATATTTTTTTGTTTGGTTGTGTTTTTTGCATCTTAGAATCTAACAAAAAACACAGTGCTCTTTAAATATATGGGCCCTCCTATCCTGCTTAGAAAATACTATGCTCCCTAAAGACATGGGTTATCACGTACTACTTACTTGTGTCTGCATAGTTCTTTTGATTGTAGAACTCAATAGAGTTGGTTTAAACAGGATGGCATCTATTAAGAGTTTTCATTTTCACAAATCTTTAGGGCACATGTAGGGGGACATTTTTAGCAAAAGTACCATGGCAGGCAGTGTCTCCCATTAGGCACTGGTCATTGGACAGCATAGTGGAACCTGTGAATCCATAGAACCCATGTCTTTTCTTAGGTGGGTGGCGTGCCTGATTACATTCTTAAATTGGAGAGAGAGAGAGATACAGAATGGTTTTCAGTCTGTGAGTGGACATGAGAAACGGGGTGCTTAAAATTGATGGGTTCAGAAACATTTAAACAATTTAAGAGTTTTATTTCTTTTGTTCTGTTCATAGCAGTATTTTCCACTTGGCCAAAACTCAAGATGATTTAGACAGTATAGAGATGTGATATTCTATAATCCTGAAGCCATGTTTAGGAATGTATTAGCTTTCTAATTGTTTTCATTCTTGATTATATTAGGGGAAAGTCCGATATATTCTATCTTTCCCCTTTCTTTCCAATTTTTATATGTATGGAATGTGTTGTGCATGCATACCCACACATGCGTGAGCAGATGGGCGTGTGCATGTACACAACGTAAACATGGACATGGAGGCCTCAGGTGGATGATGGACATTTTCATCCTATATATTAAAGCAGGGTCCTTCCCTTGAACCGAGAGCTCATCAATTCAGCCAGTCGAGTTTAACCAGCTTGTTCCACAGGTCCCTGTCTCCACCTCCCATGCACTAAGATTACAGGCACCACAGTCAGCCAGCATTTGGGATGCTGGAGATCCGACCTCTAGTCCTCATGCTTCCAGGCCAAGAACTCTGTCCGCTAAACCATCTCCGTAGTCCATATGATTGCATTTTAAAAAGATTTTTTTCTACTCTTACTAACATACTTTTCTTATTAACAAACAAACAAACAAACAAACAAAAACAGGACACTTTTGGTGCAAGTTCAGAACCTTCAGTGAATAAGCAGCTGATCTTAAATTTCCATTAGCTTTCAGGATGGAGCGGTTTACACAGTGACATCTATAATCTGCTTCAAGGTGACCAGCACAAAGGAAAGTTCCCAAAAGTGGCAAAGATCCGAGAAGGTAGGCATTAGACCTCTTATGTTATTGAGGTGAGAAGCTTGAACTCTGAGAAGCCATGTGACTAGCATTAAGCTATGTTTTACCACCTTTGGGTGAAGTCATTTCTTGATCATTGATTTAAATGCAAAAAGCCCAATTTCAACCTCTGCTCTGGTGGATAGTTAAAAAGCACACCAAGGCTTTGACTCAATTAAAAGCAATTAGATATGTTGATTAGATACACGTCAGAGGATGCTATGTGTGAAAACCTGATACTTGACACAACCTTTTCAATGTCTTGTTCCATGGCTACAGAGTAGAGTCATCATGAGATGAAATTCTGTGACAGAAAGTATTCAGTGGAAGGGGACAATGATAAAAACCAATCTTTGTTCCTGGGAAACAAAACGGAATGTGGGGCCATCCCACTTCTTAACCCTTTGATAATAAATCCAGGGAAGCACCAGGTTTTGGAGTGCTTACAAACAACATGTGTGGCAGACGTACACACGTGAAGAGATCAGAGTGGAGTAAGAATCCTTTCCCAGAACCATTCTCAGCTCCTGGGCCTAGCAAGCTCTACCAGTTTCTGGCCAGGCCAGATTGCTCTATGAAACCCAAATTGTTTGCTCCTGACAACACAGTGCCACCAATCTGTAACTGACATTCTGTGACGGACATTCTGTGACATATGTTTCATACTTTTACATTAAAAAGCAACTTTGCTCTAGTCAGAATGGCCATCCTCAAGAAAGTAGATGGCTGTAAATGCTGGTGTAGGGAAGGAGGAGTGAGGTGAACTAGAACAGCTACTGTGGACATCAGTGTGGAGATTTCTCAAAAAATTCAACACAGACAGGGCTGGAGAGATGGCTCAGTGCTTAAGAGCACTTCCTGAGGACCTGGGTTCAATTCCCAGCAACCACACGAGTCTTTGCAGACACCTGCACTAGCATACACTTTTCCACGCACATCTATATATAATTAAAAATAACACCTTTTAAAAAATTAAATACAACACTACTATATGACCCAGTCATATCAGTCCTGGGCACACACCCAAAGGACTCTCTATCATGCCACAGAGATCTCATACATCGGTGTTTACTGCTGCCTTACCCACAATGGCAAGGCAATGGAACAGGCATGGATGACCATTCAACAGAAGAATGGATGATGAAAATGTGGTGTCCACACACGATGGAATTTTATTCAGCTGTAAAGAAAAATGAAAATTCAGGCAAGTGAGTAAAGCTGGAAAGGGTTGTGTTAAGGGAAGCGATCCAGACTCGGGAACAGAAATGGCACATGCTTTCTCTCACACGTGCATCCTAGACTTTAATGTTTATGTGCATGCATGTATGTAAGTAAATATGGATATGGCTATAGGCCACCGAAACCAGAAACAAGGTGCTGGGGAGATGGGTGGGGACTAAGACACATGCGGAGAGAGGGCTGGAGGCTCTGGGGTTGGGGGGTACAAGTATGTGTGTGGGAGCAGCAAGACAGGAAGAAAAGCAGAAGCAGAACCAACCAAACACATTTTGTTTGAAAATGCCATCATGGCATTTTGTGTGCTAATTAAAACTTTTAAAAAAGAATATAAAAGTAATCGGTTTTATTACAAACCAAAACCTCAGAACAGCATGGAGATCAGATCATAAGTCAGTCGGGGAAACAAAGGAGAAATTTGCAAATCCTGATTTGCTTCATAGTTCATCCTGGGCTTGGCAAACACACACACACACACACACACACACACACACACACACACACACACACAGAGCAAATGTAGTGATTTGCTTCCCTAAATGACAAGAGTGGCATTTGTCAGTGTGTACATAAATTGTACTTCTCAGCTGATAATCTTTCTTAACCCTAAAGATGAAATTGTCTGTATCATGTTCTCCTTGAGAGAACTGGCTCACCGAGTTCTTGTCCCAGGGCTGATTATGCTCTTCCGGGCGGTATCAGCAACGCCAGTTACACGAGGGTGCCCATACATCTGAACATCACCAAATGTCATCGGCATAAGGAGTTGTAATTGCCTCCTGAAGCAAGGGATTAGATCTACTTTTCAAATAAATTTTGACCAATTCATTTGTAATTTCTAGGTGACCTTTCTGCTAACTTGTAATTTGATTGCTTAACAGATTAGATATGTAAATTACAGATTAGAGATGGCATCAATGAAAAATGGTGCTTGTTTATTTGGTCAAAGCTGACCAACATGTCTACATAGTAAATGTCTAGGAGAAACACATAATTCTGGTAGATGAAAAAGACTCCCATGAAATAGTTAATCTCACAGAGAAGCCAAGCCTTTTGGTAAATTCAGGCATTTCAGCATTACGAGTAAAGGCAAAGTGGCAAGTTGCCAAGGAGAAATGGAACAGGTTCTCAGAGATGCTTGTTGCAGGCATCATGATTTGTGGCAAACTCATTTGCGGCTGGAAGTCACTGGGAGGGGGAAGAAGGGGAGTAGGACCTCCGGTTGTGTTTACCACTGATCCAGACAAAACAGCAATCAAAACCCAGGAGTTGACATCCAATCATCAAAGGATTCCAGCCATTGGTACAGTGTTATCCAGACAAAGCTGAAAACATCCCAAAGAAGGCAGAATCTCAATTTCAGAAATCAGAAACCAGAAAACAGCATGTAAATACCAAGATCTGAGCTCAGACAGACACAGTAATAGCATTAAAATAGCATGAGTTTAACAGTAAATCTTGATGATACAACTGCATGCACGGGTAGTGAATTTGTAGTGTTCATTTGCTTTGCTGCCTTTTAAAGAGTATACAAGTGTATTGTGCATGCACATACAGTGATGCCATTATATTATGGCAGTGTTGGGGAAATGGCTACAGCTTGATTAATTGTAGAACAGAATTGCTTGACAGCAGAGCTGTCAGATATCAAAACATGTGCCAGGCTCTTTAATTGGACAAGTTGAAGAATATGTATAGTGTTGCTGCTATAACCAAACTCAATCTACAATTTCAGTAAAAATTAACTCTTTAATACTATCTTCTTCCTGATCTCTAAATGTCGAGAGAGAGAGAGAGAGAGAGAGAGAGAGAGAGAGAGAGAGAGAGAGAGAGAGAGAGAGAGGGAGAGGGAGAGAGAGAGAACAAGAGAGAGAGAGACAGAGAGAGAGAGAGACAGAGAGAGACAGAGAGAAACTGACCCACAACCTCTACAGAAATGATTCCACACACAGGTGCATTCAAGGCTGACCACCGATAAGCAAGCACAGGGCTAGGATTTGGGAGGATCTTCCAAATTTCCAAAGAGTTTTCATATACAGTATTTTGCTTAGTCCTCACAACACTCTGAAATTGACACAGAAACATCTTCACTCAACCACCTATAAAGTCCACTCTGCAGCAGGTTCTATTTGAGTACTTGAGAGAACAACATGAATGGCATTCCTGTAGCCAACAGATTTAATCAATGAAAAAATGGAACAAAGCATTGGTGAAAGTCTGTAAGCTTTTTCTCTAGATGTCACAAATCTCTATCTTTGGACTAAAAAGAAAAACCCTAATTTTTTTTATCTTTTTACTAGGCTACCTCTGAACCAAATAGGTCAAATTAGACAAGAGAGAAACATTTTTTTGAAAGTTATTTTCCAAGGCACTCTGAATTTCATACCAGAAAAACAGTTTAGCAGATAACTAAGTTCTAAAAGCACCTGCCCATTAGAGCAAGGCTTCTAGACCACTGATTTTATTTTCTTTAGAGCAATGCCAAAGAAACTTGCATTAAATCAGTGAGTTTCATCTTCACCATGTAGAGAGCTCGGAAGACATCATCTCTTGCCTTCCAAGAGAGAGCACATGGCAGACTGGAAACTGAGGACTTTTTTGGGCCATTCAGAGAACAGGACTTTCTAACAAAAACCACAGGTCATTTGGAAAGATCAATCTTTCTCTACTATCTTATCTATAAAAAAAATTGAGTTCCATCTTGGAGAGATTGAGATAAACATGTTTTGGTGAAAGTCCATCATAGATGCCTGTGTCCTTCCCACCACATCACCTCAGACTATCCCATGTCACCTCTGCACATTGGTGACTGAAATGACGAGGCTTGATGATAGGACTAAGGTGGCAGTCACCACCTCTCTCCATCGTAGGTGGAATGTTTTATCAAGCACCTGTGGGATGATGCTTTGGTAATGGGCACACACCCTGGTTTTGAGCAGTGCTTCACCCAGTGGCTCTGACATCCATTGATGTCCCTTGTCTGAGTCAGCTACCCACTGCAGCTCACAAAATAGTAATTTTTCTAGCTTCCCATTCCTTATCAGTTCTTACTTCCCCCAAAGGAAAAAAAAAATCTAGTGGATTGTGGGAACAAACTTGGCGTGGTGGGAAGAAGCCCTATGTGTCTGTCCTGGGCGCTGTGGCTCTGGGTGGGACAGGAGACATGCAGGAAGTGGCCACATATCTTCCCACACAGTCCGTTGGGCAGGTGGGGGCTGTGGAAAGCCTTTGCGGGCCCTGCCAGTGGGTGGGGGGAGGGGGCCATTCCTGGGGAACGTGTGGCAGCTGTCTCCATGGGTTCTCTAGTCTGGGACACTGCAGTCACAGCAGGGTGCCACTGACGGGCTGGTCGGAGCACAGCTGGGGTTCTCCGCCAGAACTGGGTTTTGGTGGGACTCGGTGCTTAGGCTTGGGTGAATGAGTACCATCTGGGAGCGCTGGGAAGCCCTCGGTGAGAGATTAGACGCAGCTCCTTAATCGAGAGATAGATCCCTCGCTTCCCACGGCGGGTCCAGATGAAGAGACAGTCCACAATTCTAAGATGTTTATTTTCATTGTGGAGAGTGGCGTGGATGGAATTGTACCTCCCAATCTCTGGGATGGGCGAGGCAGATATAGTAACTGGTAAGGGGTGTGGCTAAGTCTCCAGGTGTCTCATTAACCTGAGGATGACTTGGGGCCACGCCTCTACCTTTGGCAGGGCTTGGGCGTGTGACCATGCCTCTACCTGAGGAGGGGTTGGGGGCATGACCGTTTTTTACATGACCAAATGTCACAGACCTATGGAGAGATGTAGCCACGTGTTAGAAGCTGTAGTCTAGGAGCTTAGGCAAACAGTTGCCATCCCTTGTAGGCTGAGGACAGCCCATTGGGCCTGCAATGTTCAAACCTTAGCTCGACCAGAAACACAGACTTCCAATCATGGTCCGACAGTGCATGTTAAGTTCTTCAGCATTAATATCTGACATCATGTGTGGGATGGTGAAATAGTCTATCCCAAAGTGGCAACCTGGGTTTTAAGTCTCTCTCTCTCTCTTTTTCTCTCTCTCTCTCTTTCTCTCTCCCTCTCTGTCTGTCTCTCTCTCTCTGCCCCTCCCGTTCATTCATTCATTTATTCATTCATTCATGTACTATTGGTTCTTTGTGTATTTCACATCATACCCCCTAAACCCATTCCTCTCCCTCTCCCCTCCTACCCACCCTCCACCCTTGCTACCCCACCAAAAAAAAAATTTTCATTGTGAAAGCTGTACTATGTCACACTGTGTCCCACAGTATCCTCTTTTGTCTACACTTCTTTGCTTGTAAATGTTCATTGTAATGAGTTGTTGACCTGGTATGTTCATCTGGTACAAGACCTCTGGTTTCTGTTACACTATCAATACTGGAACCTCACTGGGAGTCTTCTCAGATATCCTTTGGTTATCCTGTGTTGTGGAGATTCTGTAGTTTTGGGTCTGTAGGACTCACCCCTTCATGCACTCCAGCAGTTCACAGATGGGGTAGATGCTGGGATAGGCCAATTCAAAGCCCTGGATCTGAGCCTGAGAGGTATCTGAACTGATTAGCCCTACAGCTTTCCTGTTCCTACATCATCATGCTGAGTTCTCCTGCCCTGCCCTGGCTGGCCCATCCAATGCCACCACCAGCAGGGGCAGAGCCAGCTCTCCTTCTCCCATGCCCTCAGAGCTGGCTCATCTGCACCCAGATCTACTGTGTAGCCCAGGCAAGGTGTATGGCTTGTTCTCCTGAGTACTGCAAGAAGCAAGGGTCAGGACCAATTCTTTTACTCTCATGGCCGGGGGGGCCAGCTCTCCTGCCTGCTACAGGTGGCAAGAGACAAGAGAGAGGAGTAAGGAGTCTTCCCCTCATCTGTACCACAGCACAGCAGACAAGAGTCAGGGTTGGCTCTCCTGTGTTCATAGCCTCCATCCAGTTCACCCACAATTCCCACGTCCAGAGCCAGCTCTACTGTGCTGCCTAGGCACGGTGCAGGAGTGCAGGGCTGGTTCTTCCTAATGCTGCAGCAGGTGAGGGGCAGGGCCAGCTCTCCTGTTCTCATGACCCCAGTGTCACCTCCTCCCTTCCCTGCTGCAGTTGGTGAGGGCAAAAGGAAGGGAAGGGATCTCTGTCTTGTTGATCCCACCACACAGCCGACAAGAGGCAGAGCTGGCTCTTTCATGCTTGGCCTCAGGATTGGCTCACCAGCAAACCCCACATTCAGGGTCAGATCTACTATGTTGCCCAGATGAGGTGCAGGGCATACTCTACTGAGTGCTGTAGTAGGTGAGGGGCATGGCCAGCTCTCCTACTCTGATAACCTCAGGGCCAGGTCTCCTGCCTGATGTAGATGGCAAGGGGTGCATGGAAAGGAGCATCTCTCCCTTGTTATGAAAAAGCAGACAAGTGGTGGGGCCAGCTCTCCTATGCTAACACCCTCAGGGAGGCTCACCCCTAACCCTGCCATCATGATCTGTGCTGCCAGGGCAAGGTTCAGGGCCAGGTCTCCCATCTGCTGCAGGTGGTGAGGGGGAAGCTGGGAGGAGGGTATCTCTCCCTTGCCCATGCCACTGCATGGGAGACAAGTGGCAGGGCAAATTCTTCCATTCTCATTCATGGGGATGACTCACCCAAAATTCCTGTAACCATGGCCAGCTCTACTGTGCCTCCTGGGCAATGTGTGGGGAGCTCTTTTGAGTACTGCAGCTGGCTAGAAGCAGGGTCAGCTCTCTTGCTCTTGTGTTTCCAGGGCCAGCTCTCCCACAATGCCCAGGTGAGGGGTAGGTCCAGTTCTGCACAGCCCTAAGATACCAACATGTCTCCAGGCTATAGCTCAGACCAGGGATGTCTACCTGCCCTTTGGTGGTGACAGACTTCTGTTGCTGCAGGACCATGGACCCAGATGTGGCCTCCAGTGGCAGTACAGGCCAGGACTCTACCATGGTCCTAGATGGCATAACCAGCTACTCACATCAGGCTGTTCCTCACTACCCTCCAGTCTCCAGTTCTTCACTGTGCACACATCCTTCTGTTTCTCATTCTCTTTTTATGCACCACGTATTTGCTCCTCTTAGTGGCACCCAGGATCTCTAAGTGTCTGGGGTCATCTCAGGAGAGGTCTCAAGAGTGCTATGCCCTATCCATGCATTATGGAATCAATCAGGGATCATCTGGGGCATGGTCACCCCCCTGCAGGCCTGTATGATGCCAGGCTGGTGTTCCCCTCCAGCCCATGGTGGGCATCTCTGGCTCACTTTTTTGAGGGAGTATTAGGCTACTAATCATTCAGATGTTCTCAGGTGAGAACACTGAGGGTAGTCATTGCTTCTCTCTTCTCTGCCACCTACTGACACACATGTGACACAGTAGTCACACCTGCAATGCTGCTAAGGACAGGTTTAAATCTTTTTCTCATCTTTTCTCCCTTCATTCTGTCTTCTCTCTCTCTCTATTTCATGCGGAGTCATAGACTGTTATTTACATACATCATTTTTCCCTAATGGTCAAACCAAGTTTTAGCCAGTGGACCTTCTGAGTGCCCCCATGCTGTGCACAGTACAGTCTATTTTCCAAAAAGATTCTTTGGAATCAGCATAAGCCCATCTCTGACTTCTCTAAGACCTTGATTAATTTTATTTAGAAGCTGAAGTCTACAGTTTGCATTGTGCTTATGGCTTCTGAGATGTTCTCAGTGAAGAACTAAGGAATATCTTTTATAAAACCTCCTTATGGAGATTCAGAGCAAACTGCACAATGGCAATAGAAGATATCAGTATCAGTGACCTTATGAAGAGTAAGGCTCAGGAAAGATAACCTAACTTAGCTCTTAAGAACCAAAACTGGGTTTGACTTGAACCAGGTCTGTAGCTTCCAAGTCTTCAGCTAAGCTATTTATAGAAGAAACTTCCATGGTGCTTATGTTCATCAAGTACCTTTCTTTATATGTCTGGGAATTTTCCATAATGGTGACTCCTTATTCTTTTATGTAAGATACTAGAATTTGTTATTTTAATATCCCTGGTAGATGCACACACTGCCAAGTAGTTGAATGCACTAAGACTTCAATTTGAAAACTGGTATGAATATGTGGTTACTATACAATTTTATTTTGATTGTGGTTAAGGTACAGATCTTTGGTAGTGGGGACCCTGGAGAAGGGTTTCTGGCATATACTGCCTGGAATCCAAAGTACAAACAATATGATCTCCCAGTAGCAAAAACAAACAAACAAACAATCAGAAAACAAAACAAAAACAAATAAACAAAAAACAAACAATAACAAAAACAAAAAATAAAACAAAAACAAAGCACCATCCATCCGTCCATCCAATCAAACAAACAAAACAGTGGGGTATTTTCCAGAGCAATCCTTCGGCATAGAACGTCCAGTTTCTGGTTATATATTCTCCAAGCCTGAATGTTATCTTCTCAGTTATGGTATTTCTATGCTCTTTACTATGGCTGGTGGAGGGTGCTGCTTTCCCAGTGTGTCCTGGCAGACTGGTGGGCCCCAAGTGGGAAGTATGTATGTCACGAATTTAGATCATTTTGGAGCTAAGTTATAGCTCCTTATCCAGCTGCCCCCACCTTAAGTGAGTGGCTCTTGAAGTAAATTCTTACAGTTATGACTCCTTACCTTCTGTAATCAGTATGATGAAAGTGAAGGAGACAGACAGATTTGTCACTGCAAGATGGAAAAAGATGCCAGCATCCCTGGGAAGTCAGTGTTATCCATAGCTGTGAAGAGCTGGTTTTGAGTCACAGTAAAGATGCTGTCTTGTGAACACCACTTAATGCTCACTGTTTCATTGTCTCCCCAACATTTAAAGGAGGTGATTTACAGTCTAGAAAGAACAAGTGACAGATTAAAAAAGAAATTATTAATTTTTATCTTAAGATAGAAACTGCAAGGTTAGTCTCCTCATTGAGCAGAACAAGAACTGGGGGATGCATCTAGTTTAGAAGATTCTAGAGAAGAAATGACTACTTTTAATAAGCAGCCAGTCCATAACTCTTCTCAGGTCTCTTAGACTTACTGCTGCTGAATGTCTAGAGCAGCTTCTGGGAGCTTGTTCAATAAACACTTTAGGTGAACGCCATTGCTTATGAATGCTCACCTCACTAGGTGGATATTGAGATGCTGGGGAGCTCCTTGAAGGAACATCTGACCTCATTTTGTATCAGAAGGTTTTCCTGGAGTACAGGCTAACCTGCGACATGAGTGTGTATGAGCCAGTAGAGAGCATGAAAAGGAAGGGACCAAGTTTTCTGGGGCCTTCTTTGTGTATTTTGGATGTGAGTGAAGAAGCTAGAGGCCCAACCTAGGCTTCTGTGAATAGACAGAACATCTGAGGCTCCCTTCATAGCAAATAGGACACAGAGAACATCACTATTTCTCCAGGCAGGCTTGAGATTGACCTTTGAACAACATGATAGAAGCAAAAGTCAGCAAATTACTTTTGGTTTCTCCAAAACTTAACTAGTAATAGTTTGTCTCTGGCCAGGAGTCTTACCCAGATCATAAACACTCGGTTATATATATTTGCTATATTACTCATGGTTTTATATAATGAAAACACAAAAAGAACTGAGACTCACCTTTCGAAAGTCAGATGCAATTTACCAGACAGACAAGCTGCCTCAAATAGACAAATCAGGGTCACCGCATTTGCTACAGCAAGAAAAAGCAGCTACAAAGTGGTCATAGTACAGAAGTCATAACCACTGTTAGCTTTTCAGGTAGGATTTAAAATGACATCTTTATGGTTGTTTATATTTCTCTTTATTGAAAATGGCATCATGTACATATAAAATACGTTTGGGTGGGTAAGTTCTGATCAATTTTAACTGTTTTGAAAGATGAAATGGTGTATATTTGAAGGCAGGAAATGGTGAAAGATGATTAGTATCTAGATTTATTTTTGGCATTCTTGACATATCTAACCTCATTTTCCCTCAAAAGTTTAGGCTATAATGTGCATCTGCAATGATTTTCAAGTTGTCTTACGTCTCAAGGGGAAAAAAAAGAGCGTTAGTGGAAATTTGCAGTTCAAACTCGTACTATGTAAAAATCAATTATTGTCGGAAATACATATGGGTAAAGAAATACATGGCTGGGAAGGAAGGACCATAACCCCCCAAGCACAAGTAGGCTGGTAAGGGGAGGGTCTAGCTTTAATGAGGAGACACAGATAACCCGACCCCTCTCCCAGTACTCCTATTTCATATTGTGTGAACTTATTGAGGAGTGGGTTAGTGGCTCCTTCCTGCTTTCTCTCTTGGTTAGAAAGAAGAGGGCAAGTAAAGACAACTTGTACTTCCTCATGTGATATTCTTTGAGGTCTAGGTGCAGCCTGTAGGATTATGGTTTTTTGTTTGTTTTAGCTTTTCGTTTCAAAATATGTTTACTATTCATCCCAGTTTCTTGATAAACTAAGAAAAACAGGACAGGAAACATCCTGATACTATTTTGACACTGTTCCAAAGCTACTGAATCTTAGGAATCACCCAATAATATTTAGATGCTGCCCTCACCAATGGCAAGCCTTCAAGCAAGCGAACCTGCCCTAAAACAGAGGCTAGAGATTCTCAACAGTTTATTATTCTCCTTGTGCACAGTTAGAAAACATCAATATACTAATTTCAAAATTAAATTGTGGTTTCCTTGAGCCCAGCACAAATTACCTACTCATTCTGAAATAAAAACTAATAGTAATATCTCATTATTAAATAACAGCAAGAAATCTAACAAATTTCTTGTTCTTTTTTATCCATAAAAAACTTTTTAAATGCTTCTCTTTTAGCATTTATTATAAATAACATTTTAGTCATTCTTTGAACATTTCATACTTTTATGCAATTTACTTTGATCATCTACATCTACATCAACTCCTTCTAACTCCCATAATGTCCCTCTGTCCATTTTCTTCCTAACTTTATGTTCTTTTAAAAAATGTTGCCAACAATTTCCTGAAGCTGATGAGCATTGTCTATTTGCTCATGGATGTGGGGGCGTCAACTGGAACATGAGCAACCTTCCAGTGACCACATACTCAAAGGAGAGTGACTCCTGCTTCTCTTAGAAGCCATCATCAACTTCTGGTGGTTCTTCCACCAAATAATTCTCCCTCAGCCATGATTGAATTTTGACTTGTTTGATCTTGTGTAGATATTGTACAGGTAACCACAAACACTGTGGGATAACATTTACAATATGCATATCATGTGTAGAAGTCAGTATTTAACAACATGTGTCCCCATCCATCAGCTCTTATATTCTTCCTGCTTCCTCTTTTGTAAGTTCTTCAAGCTTTGAATGGGAATATAGTGATATAGATATCCATAGCTGAACATTCACAATTTCTTATAGCATTATCTGCACTAATTGTTCTACTGCAAAAAGAAGTTCTTTGACCAAAGTCAAGAGAAGCACAAATTTATGGTTATAGAACAAACAAATGTTTAAAAGGCAGCTCGGCAGCTTGACCATTTGGCAGATCATCAACAGTAGAATTCCCTGAAGGACCTATGCTCGCCCCTCCTACTGGCTTTTGACCAGCTTTAGGACCAGGTATGAACTCTGTCCTGTAGAGCAGTCTTCTATCCTATCAGAAAGCTGTTGCTTATCTCCACAGCCACATTATTGTACAGGTGCATCCGATTTGCCTGGAAGGTCAGTTTTATAGCATGCAAGGTCTAGCACTGGAGTATTGATGTCTTTTCATTCCCAGCAGCCTACATAGCTCCTTCCGACACCATGTAAGTTGGCCAGCAGGGAGAGTTTTCCAGTCAGTTGGAAATTGATTTCTTTGTCTTTCCTAATTCCAAAGTTAGTGTACTCTTCACCAATAGGGTCTTACAATCTGGTCATGCTGAGCAACAAAAGGCAATGGGAATAGCCTATATTGTTTGGGGTGCCTCTGGGGCTTCACTGATAAATAATTCACAGTGAAGTGTCTTGTGTTTGATACTGAAATTTTCATTTAATAACCCATGTGGGACTGAGGTAGGCGGGCCTAGAAACCCCCCTGGATCCCAAAAGCGGGCGACTGTGGCAGGAAACTTCTGCCTGGGACACTAGGATTCCATAGACAAGCAGCTCCGGGAGAAAATCCTCTCTCTCCCAGGAACGCAGAAAAGCCCATAGCAGGGGCAATGCGTCCCCAGAGCTCACTGACTCTGCCCGCTTTCTGCGAGCCAGAGATTGACGGCCAGCAGCTTCCGGCGACGGCCGGAAACCTCAGCTTGAGCCACAGGGCCCCACAGCTAATCAGCGCCGGGACAAAGATCCCTCTCAGGAGATCGCAAGACCTAGCAGAGGGCCAAAGACACGCCCCACAGCTCACCAGATACTGCCCCGAACCTGCGAGACACAGGGACCGAGGTAGGC
>CM052701.1:106491287-106504081 GCA_028551405.1 Uromys caudimaculatus
CCAGATGGAGGAGTTGGAGGAAGGTCTGAAGGAGCTGAGGGATTTTGCAGCCCCATGGAAGGATCAAGAGTGTCAATGGGCCTGACCCCCCCACCCCCGGTCCTCCTGGAGTTTGGACCACCAACCAAAGAATACACATTGATGAACTTATGGTTTGGACCACATATGAGGCAGAGGATGACCTCTATGGCCATCAGGGACAGAGGAAAGGCCCTTGCGCCTGAGGATGTTAGAGGCCTCAGTAAAGGGGAACGTCAAGGTGGGAATATGGGGATGGGTGGACGGGGGTGGGGGGTGGGGTAGGAGGTGGAATTCCCTCCTAGAGGTGGGTTGGGGAGGGGATGGGGGTTATCCAAAGAGGATTCTCAGAAAAGGGGAAACATTGGAAATGTACATAAAGTATCAAAAATAAAAAAGGAGGAAAAAAAAAATAAAGAAAGAAATGAACCCATGCACCTATGGTCACTTGATCTTTGACAAAGGAGCTAAAACCACCCAGTGGAAAAAAGACAGTATTTTCAACAAATGGTGCTGGTTCAACTGTTGGTCTACATGTAGAAAAATGCAAATTGATCCATTCCTTTCTCCTTGTGCAAAGCTCAAGTCTAATTTATCATTTTAATGCATACATTTTAGCCAGATATCATTCAGATGAAAGTGTGACTGCGGGCAGAAACACTTCCATGAGCCTGAATTGTTCCAGAAACTTCTATTTACTTCAACCCTATTTTCATCATCACCATCCTAATTTTTTGTTTAAAAAATAATAGTATTACAGACATGCAAAAGTTAGACTACAGAGCTGTAGAGAGAGATTCTTAGTACAAAATGAACATTTTTACCACCATGATCACTTTTAATAGTGATGCCTGAAAAGACAGAATTATTCATTTGTCAAGGTTATTTTAAAGATGAAAACTCTCATATAAATACATTTGGTGTATAGAATGTAAAATCATCTTTTTGAAGCATAAAAATTAAAAAGGTTAGTGTTTCAAATATTTCTTTGCTTTTCAGCTACATGTTGGGCTGATTGACTTACATAGTTGTTGCAATTAATACATTTGAAAAAATGTTTCCAAGAGACATGGCATGTTAGTCTGCTTTTGGTTGCTATGACAAAATGATTTGAAAATCAACCCTCAGAATGCCTATAAAGTCAAAGCAAAAGAGGCTTCCTGTTTCAGAGACTTTATTCCATAGCTACATGGCCCCGTCTCTGTGGACCTGAGACAAGGCTGAACATCATGACTGAGAATGAGTAGTAAAGCACAAGTACCTACCTTGTGACTCATGATGACCAGAAAGGAGGGAGGGGGAGACAGAAAGAAAATGGGACAAACTTCTAAAGTAAGATCTCAGTAACACACTTTGTCCAAGTGAGCAACAGGTCTCAGAATCCAATGGCAGGAAATTATAAGCTCATCAGTGCATTAACACACTGACCAGATCAGAGGCCTCAAGATCCAGTCACCATCATAAAGGCTTCTCAGCTGAAAACCAGGCCTTGAGCTTGTGGCCTGTGAGTGATAATTTGGAACTAAACTACTACAATGGACAAACACAAAATATCCTTGTTTGTGTCAGGTTTGATTACAAATGACAGACATCCACAAATAGTGGTTGAAACAAAATAAAAGGTGATTTTTCTGTACAAAGAATTCTAAAAGTAGGTATCACCTGAGAAACTAATATACCCACCAAGGTTCTGTTTTGGTTTTGGTTTGGTTTGTTTTTAGCTGCATTGGCTTTAGCCATCACATCTGCTTCTGAGCTCTAAGATGAGAAACTGTAGGGGTAGGGAAAGGAGTCAGTCAGTAAAGGGTGTACTCTTCATTCAAGCATTGGGATTCAAGTTCAGATCTCTAGTACCCATGTAAAGGCTGTGCAGAATGGCACTTTGTCTAGTTCCCTGGTGATTGTACAGGCAGGTACCTGACCCTCTATTTAACCATCCACTCTATTTAATTGGTATGCCCTGGGCTCAATGACACTGTCTCAAAAAATAAGATAAAACGAAATGGAGGAAGATACACAATGCTGATCTCCGGCCTCCACACACGTGTGTGCACATCCAGGCACACCACACACAAAAATAAAATTTAAACAAAAGAAAACCCCCAAGATATATAGTTGGTATTAAAGGAATAATCAGGGTTAGGAAAGGGGAATAGGAGAGAGCTGGAGAGAGAGGTGAGTTTTAAAAAGCTTAGGCTATGTAAAAAAGGCTTTCTGGAAACCCACTAAGTAGTAAGCTAATTTCAAAATACATATTTTCAAAAGTTTGAATGTCTGTCCATCTTGCATAGGTGGACCATCCTGCTCTTTGATGACATTGGTCATTAAACAAAAATCACAGTGCCATAAATGGGTTATCTTGCTATGAATTACTGGTCAGGGGCCTAGAAGTCCCCCAAACCACAAAGGCTACTGCCACTACTTTTCACTGCTCAACATAACTACACGGTAAGACCTTATTGCTGAAGTCACCATTCATTTTGGATGTAAGACATAGAGAAATCATCTTGAACAAACCAGTAACTTCCTCCCTCCTGGCCAACTTTCTTGGTACCAGAAGATACAATGTAGGTTTCTAGGGGAGAACAGATACTAATGGTTGTACCCAGTGCTAGACTCTGCATACTATATAACTAACCTGACAGGCTAGATGTGTCTACTAGTAAAACAGCAGTATAACTGTTTTGAGACAACCAAGTGCTTTCTGGTTAGATATGAGGTCTACTCCACAGTAAGGAATTCATTCTTAGTACTATAAACGTGGTTAAAAGCCCATGGCTGGTCATAGACCCTAGGGAAGAACCCACTGTTGTTATTTTGCTAAATGGTCACATGCCAAATTAGCCTTTTAAATATTTATATGTGATGCTTTCTGTCTTAGTCAGGGTTTCTATTCCTGCACAAACATCATGACCAAGATGCAAGTTGGAAAGGAGGAAAGGGTTTATTGAGCTTATACTTCCATGCTGCTGTTCATCATGAAAAGAAGTCAGGACTGGGACTCAAGTAGGTCAAGAAACAGAAGCTGATACAGAGGCCATGGAGGAATGCTGCTTACTGGCTTGCTTGCTTCTCCTGGCTTGCTCAGCCTGCTTTCTTATAGAGTCCAAGACTACCAGCCCCCAGATGGTACCACTCACAAGGGGCCCTCCGCCCTTGATCACTAATTGAGAAAATGCCTTACACCTGGATCTCATGGAGGCCTTTTCTCACCTGAAACTCCTTTCTCTGTGATAACTCCAGCTTGTGTCAAGTTAACACACAAAACTAGCCAGTACACTCTCTATAATATAATAGCTTGTCTATAATAGCTTCTTTCTGAGGCAAGCAGAAGTCAATACAGAAGAGGCTCAACTATTCAAGGTGCTGAGATTAATCATATGTTCATCTCTAAACATCCTTGTTAGTCTCCTGCCTCCCACAGAGCTCAGGGAACATCATGGAAGAGGAGACAGAAAGAGCAGGAGAGCTGGAGAATTTGGAGGGAGTCTATGAACTGCTGGTTCTGAATACGATATGGTTACCACACTTAAGAACTAACAGCATCTGTAGTTACATAAACAAGACCTACAGAAGTTCAAGCTAGGCAACATTCTGGCATAGAGGCTGGATGGGGAGGTTCTTCTCCTAACTGAGAAACTATCAGCCCTTGTTAGCTGCTGAGTATAGCCTGCTAGTCTTCCCATGCCCCAGTGGATGGCTCCACACTTATGCTCATATGTGCAACACTGACTGTCCTTAGTTGGTTAAAAACAAAAGAAGAAGGCATGAAGTTGGGAGAGAACGCGATGAGGATCCAGAGAGAAGATGGAGTATGGAACTGAGGGGTGGATATGTAAGACTCTGGGGGGCTTAACTTACCGAAGACCCTCCGAATGGACACACGGAGTTGGGGATTGATGCAAAATGCAAGACAATTTATTGATTCATCAGCATGCAGAGGTCGCTCTACATATCAAGACAGGAGGGCGACCTCGTAGAGCCTGTTCAGGGACCTTATATAGGATTTTAGAGCAGCCGCCATTAGGTACAATGTAATTGGCAGAGCAGTATGACTTTTAAACTGATTGGTCTTTAGGGAATGAGGTAGCAGGGGCTTAAGCAGCCCCTCCCTTCCAGCCCACATGCTTTCTAACCTGTTTCTTCTATGTGCTTGGAGGGGGAGAGGGGACCCTGGTGGAAACTCTCAAAGTTTCTGAGTTGACTTCTCATTCCCCCCTTTTTCTTGTGCATGCTTCAATCTTGAAGCTATTGTTGATAGCTATAAGATCATTAACTGTACTGCACCTATGCGTTCCTTAACAAAAGCAACCAAGTGGTTCAAAATATAGGGGTCAAAACTGAACAATAGGAGAACAATTGAGGTCTTAACAAGGTAAATATGAGGGCTGTTAACTAAGAGGTTAAACCAAGACTTGAACCAGCCCTGACTCTGTTTCCTCTCTCTCTTCCACTTGGCTAACCCTACTCTCACCTTGGTGATTGTATCTTTAACAACCCCAGAATGGTCTATATAAAAGCAACACTCTTCAGCTAAGGCAGCACATAGCCCTCCTTGCTGGAGGAAAAGTTAAGTCTAATCTCCTCCTATTCTATAGTACTA
The DNA here is from genome assembly GCA_028551405.1 of Uromys caudimaculatus. Lineage (NCBI taxonomy): Eukaryota > Metazoa > Chordata > Mammalia > Rodentia > Muridae > Uromys > Uromys caudimaculatus. Next base: position 106,495,909 of record CM052701.1, read on the forward strand.
CTTCTGATAACGAAGTCAGTGATTCCTTAAGATGATTGATGGTTTTTCCTTTGTAAGACCAAAGCGGAGGTCTTGGTGGCTGCCCCAGCCACCCCCAACCACAACAGAAGGGAGACAATGAGTGCTGTCTAAAGGTATTACAAACAGTCATGATAAAGGTCAAGTGATCTTGAGCTTGAGCAGATTGTCTGTCTTCTGTACCATCTAATGAGGGTCTCTGGGGAATGGGGCATCTGCAGGTTTCTCGAGGAAAGCGTACACCCAGGCCTCAATACCGTCTACCTTGAGGTCTGTGGGAGTAACTAGCAGTGCCAGGAAGGGTCTCTTTTTTCTGGATTCCAGCAACTGTGTCCAATGTCTCTTTACATAGATTCTGTCACCAGTCTGGAAGCGGTGAGGGGTTTCTGGCATCCCTGGAGCATTTAAGGCAGACAGTTTGGGCCAAATCTCATGCTGTGGGATACCTCCTGGGAGGGTCCAGTGTAGACCAAGGGAGTTGGGGTACCACACAGGATCTCAAAAGGGGTCAGGTTAAAATGGTAGGGGGTGTTCCGAGCTCGGAACAGGGCCAAGGGGAGGGGCACCTCCCAGTCCAAGCCAGCCTCCAAGGTCAATTTAGTTAAGCTCTCTCTCTCTCTCTCTCTCTCTCTCTCTCTCTCTCTCTCTCTCTCTTTCCTACCTGTCCTGAGCCTTGGGGACGGTACTCACAATGAAGTTTCCAATCTGTCCCCAATACTTTTGCTACCCCCTGGCTTACCTGACAAAAGCAGAACCATTGTCTTATCCACTTTCCTTGGGCACTCTAAACCTCAGGGAAATTTCTTTTAATATCTTCTTGGATACCATGGCAGCTGTTTCCTGCTTGATGGGGAATGCCTCAACCCATCTAGAGATAGTATCTATGAACACCTGAAGGTATTTGTAACCACATTTTCCCGGCTTAACTTCTTTAAAATTGACCTCTCAATATACTCTAGGCTGTTCCCCCTAGGTCTTTTGCCTTGTTTATTCTTGGCTGCATAAACATTCATTTGCTGGCATACCTTACACTGTCCTACTATCTTTCTGGCCCCAAACCTGAGTCTTATTATATATACTCTAGGTCTCCTAACTGCTTGGACAAGCTTTTTATCCCATAAACGAGTCCATCTGTGCATTTGGCCTAGTAAGTCTTTTGCTTGCTTTCTGGGGAGCATAGTTTACTTTCTTGTGTGCCATTTCCCTTCCTTCTCTAGGTGGTAGTTGGTAGGGTGGCTAGCAATCTGAGTCTTTTCTTCTTCAGTGTATTCTATATGAGGTCATCCCTTAGTCCAGCCCCATTTCCCAGCAGGTGTTTCTTGTAGGCCCATAACCAGGATAGGCTCCTGCATTTCCACTTCTCAAGCCACTAGATCTGCCTGGTTATTGCCCCAGGCCACTGACTTTCTTCCTTTCTGATGTCCTGGGTGTGAATAATACTCAGGGTTACCAGCTTCATTGGGACATCTAAGAGATCCAGGATTTCTTGTTTGTTTCCTCTGGTGTGAGCAGTCCTCTCTCTTAGCATATAGCTCTGTGGTCATGGGATGTGGCAAAGGCATGCCTGTTATCCGTATAGATGTTGATTTTCTTACAGGCTCCAAGTTCTAAGGCCTTGATGGGGGCAGTTAGCTCCACTTCCTGCGTCAACGTGTCAGGGGGTAGAGGTTCCGCCCAGATGACATTTGTGCTGTCCACCACAACAGCACCTGCTTGTCTCTTCATGGGGAAAACTGCTCCCATCTGTAAATCAGGTAGCCTCAGCTTTTGGTGGGGGTCAGTCAGAGAGGTCTCTCCTTTTGGGCCAGCTAGTCATGGCCCATCAGGCAGGAAATGTATCTGAGCCCCCATTTTGGAGAGTATGTCTCACCCCAACAGAGGGTAGGGACAGTCTGGGGTAACCTTAAATGAATGGGATACCCGGCCCATCCCTAGGTCCACTGTTTTTTGGGTAGTCCATGAATACATTTTGGTGCCAATAGCTTCTTGGACCCAAGATCTTTTCTTGAAAAACGGGGCCATTGGCTTGGAGGACCGAGTGTTGAACTCCTGTGTCCACCAAGAATTGAGTGGGTTTCTCCTCCACTCTCAGAGTTATCCTGGGTTCGGGGAGAAGGTCTCCCCTTTACTGTCTTCACTCAGGGCTAACACCTTTTGCCGATTGGGGGTGCTTTTCCCAAGGTCTGGGATTTCTTGCTTCTGGCTTCCGTTAGGACACCCTCAGGCCCAATGGCCTTAGTCAATTCTGAGTTTGAAGGCAGGTATATTTTTTCCCAATCTGCTTTTATACTATTTTAATTACATGCAAGCAATAAGGTCAGTTCTAGGTTGCAATACAATAAACGCAAATAGCCAAGGAATGAGCAAGGCAATAAGCAAAAGTCCATGATCATTCCTGTGATAGCTATTTCTGAGGGCGTGTCAGGATGACTGAAATATCTGAACCTACTTCCTTGTCCAAGCCAAAATCAGATTCTTGCCTGAAGCCTACTTCTTTTGTTCCTCCCTAAAATTAAAATTCTTACCTGAACTTACTTCCCTGTTCTAGCCTAAGATTAGATTCCTGTCTGAAGGCTGTTTCAGGACTTCTTGTACATTCCTTTCCTGTCACTTTTCTTCTTTTTTTTTTCTTTCTCTGCTCCTTCTCTCCTGTCTCCCTGCCATAGCAGACCTTCTCAGCAACTTGTGCTAACTCTCTTGACAACCCACCCTGTCTTTCTAGCCTCTGAAGCTTTTTCTGTTATCTCAAGCGGTTCCCCTGAGACCTGCCAATGGAGTCTGGTGATAGACCTTCATTCAGGTCAGGTGCCCCTTACCTTCTGCCAGTCAGGAAAAGCCGGATGTCGATGACAGCCTGGTGTCTGAGGGGACATTCTTTCTAACTTCATCTTAGGTGGGCTGATGAGTAAATAAGACAGTTTTAGAGAGATTAATTGGCCCCTTGGAACCTCCCGCTCTTCCCTCCAGGAAAGGGGGGGTAGGGCCATAAGGACCAGGGTAAGGGGATATAGAGGAGGAGGGTCTTGGAGTAACAGGTTCACTGTTGAAGGTTCTTGGAGGATCGATTTCTACTCAGGTCTGGATCTCTCCTCCTGGGCTTCTTTTTTTTTCCCTGATGGCCAGCACCTGTGAGGCAGGTCTTGGGGAAAGAAAGGCCTTTATCTATGAGGGGGGGGGCCTCTACTAGATTTTCTCCCTCCTTGTCTGTCTCTGTCCCCACTCTAAAACTCTCAGCCTGCCTCTTTTTTTTTTTTTTTTTTTTTTTTTTTTTTAACTACCAAATCACAGGTTCTAGCCTTATCTTTCACCTGCCCTCACCTGCCTATAGACAACTCCTTTTTGTCCAAGTTAAAGGCTCTTTTCTCTCAGATATAAATTGAGCACAACTATTAACATTCTGTAATTTATAAAGTATAAGATACACCTAACACCCAGTTCATCTGCCATCTATATATCCTAACTTAAGAAGTCTTATGGTTCCACACCTGTTATGTCCTGGTTTAGCTTGTATGCTATCTGAAAACCATCTTCTCAAGTCTATATCATCTTTCTTAATATTAAACAGCTTGGGTTGGCTATGAGACTATAATCAGTCTTTAATCCCGTCAGAATTCTGAGCATATTCTGTGGATTTCTGACATAATTGAAAGCGATCTATCTATGTGCAGTGATCTACACTGTTGTCTTTTAACTATTCCCAGATATTTTTAATTAAATTATCTTGAAAACACCCTAACAATTAACTCAGAGCTATGAATTTGCTATCTGGTCCTTAGCTTGTATGCTTAATAATCTAAAATCAGTTTGTAAGGCAGTCTCTTTTTATGAGTCAATTTTAATAATAACCAATAATAAGTCTTTATTTGTGCCATGTGAAAGATGGCACAAAGAATGTTTATCTTTTCTTGATTCTTTTGAATCTAGTTCTTTAGGGGGTCTCCCTCTATCAAATCTGATTCATATAACTCTGGGAGATGTGTAGAGTCTAATCACCTTTTCTAAAACCACAAAGACAAAGCCTTTCTCTCAAATCAGCATGTCCTTTAGCAGTAACTAGGTAAACTTTTAGCTTGACCTCTCTCCCAGAGAAATAATAAAACAATCACAAAACTTAAAATCACACCCATTTTGATAATTAAAACAATTCAAAATAAATGAAGTAAACTCTACAAATACTGTATGGACCTATTCCTTGGCATTTTCTAATTTGTCATGCCAGCATATTAACCCAAAATTCCCATGGAGTCTATGTTCAAAGAATATGAGATATTTTGTAGGACTTTATTATACCAATCTTTAAAATTATGTCCTATGATTACTTGCTTGTAGGAAGCAGGCAGCTTTTACTGTCTGGCTTTTTGCCTATGGGCAATCATCTTGTCTTTGTTCACAGCAGAGGAGCACAGAGCTAGAGAGCTGAGTCTGCTCCTGTGTCTCTTTAAGGTTCAATGCTTGAGCCACCATGTGACTCCTCCTCCCGCTGATCAACCACCTCTCCCCTCCTTTTTTTTTCTTTCCTTAACTTTCCTATGTTTAACTGGATGAATCTGTCCTGTCTGACATCCAAAAAACAAACAAACAAACAAACAAACAAACAAACAAATTAAAAAACCCGTTGTCAGTTTTAAGTCTTAAGAACACAGAACACAAAACGATTAGAACAGAAAACGATTAACAGTCAGTTCGCCCCAGCTCGTCCCTGCCACCGGCACCTGGTGCAAACAACCAATACACAGCTCGTCCCTTCCACAGACGCAGAACAGACTTTCCCAGCCAGCTCCAGCTGCGCCATAACCAGAGCCAGGTGGCCCTGCCGAATGCATCAGCAGAAGTCAAATACTCAGGCAAACTGAGAGGGTCCGAGGTGTCCCTCGGTCCCTCTGTGGCCACGGCATTCAGGTACATCTACCCACTGCAAACATCACTAGACAGGCGGCACAGAAGTGCCCAAACAGGTGGCACAGAAGTGCCCAGACAGGAAACCAGGTGGCCCTGCCTAATGCATCAGCAGAAGCCAGATAACAGAGCTTGCAAGCAAGACTTTTAACCAGAGACCTTAAATAGGATTTTAGAGCAGTTGCTATTAGGTACAATGTGATTGGCAGAACAGTGTGACTTTTAAACTGATTGGTCTTTAGGGAATGAGGTAGCAGGGGCTTAAGCAGCCCCTCCTTTCCAGCCTACATGCTTTCTAACCTGTTTCTTCCATGTGCTCGGAGGGGGGGTAGGGGACCCTAGTGGAATATCCCAAAGTTTCCAAGCTGACCTCTCAGATAGGATCATTATTTCACTGTATATATGCACAAAATTCTCAAAAAATGTATTTTATGGTTGGCATAGTCAAGAAAAAGGTCCCTAACAACACGTACCCCTTCTTTCTTTTTTTGGCAGTGCTGAGCATTGAACCCAGGACCTTGTACATTTGAGACAAGTAGTCTACCACCAAACTCTTATTTCCAGTTCCAAAACCAGCTCCCAAACTTTCTGAAGGATGGTTCCAAATACTTTTACATTTAAATGCAAATGAGGCTGGGGAGGCGAGTCTTTGTTCTGAGTAGGCCTGTTCCCGGAAATCAATCTTGAATTCTGCCCCTATGGGGGAAAAAGAGGAAATTGTTACTGGTAGATCCCAGGTTGTCTCGAATACACATCTCCACAGTTCAAAATGGTTCTTTCCTTCTGGAGCTGAGGTGAGGGATGGACAAGAATGGAGAGAATAAACTCCGAAAGAGCAATGGGAATAAACTATGCATGATAATCAGGTTCCTCTCTCTCCTCAAAATTTGAGCCCAAGAATTCCATTTCGTTAGATTTTTTTTTTTAAACGGCAGATCTGAGTTTAAGCCACAGAACTAACCTGTCAATCTACAAGCTCCACATTTGTCAATGAAACTTACATATAAGGTCAAGACAGCACCCCTAAATATTTTTGACTATATAAAGAAATATAATAAGTGAATAAATATAGAGGGTTTTACTTGTAAGTTTCTGGTCTATGAAGACACCAAAGCTGTGTAGCAACCAGGTAACTGCAATAGCAGAACAGACTTCTGTGGCTGCCTCAAGGTTATGCTCCATCCTGGAAGCTGGGTCTTCTCAGGGCTAAGAGTTTTTAATCAGCAAAACCTGATGTGCAAGTAAACCAAGATTCCTTCTCAATTAGTCTCAAACTCACTAAAATTTGATATGAGTGTTAAAATCAATGTAATTTTTATTTCCCGACATGACAGAACACAGGAAAATGCCACTTGGGGCATCTTTGTTAAGCTCGACTCTCCACACCTGCCTCTTCTGCATGCCGGACTGCACTTCAGGCATGGTATAAGCTTTTCGTTTTAATCACTCCAGTTTTCTCTCTTTGAGAGAACCTAATCTTCTCAAAAGTAATGTTTAATCTCTTCAATGAACAATGATTCTTAATCTATCAGAAGGCAAGTAATTATAAAGACATTCTAGAATCTAAGGCATATAAAGCTGGGACCACCTCAAATTCTAAATCCCGTTTGAGTTAATCTGTGGCATATATATATAGCCATGATTGAGATCAATGAAATCTAATGAGGTGTAAAACACAATTTTTACATAGGATTATGCTAACTCTTCTTAGACACTGGATTTAGTGACTTTGAGGTTAACTGAATTTTATGGCAGATATTAAGCTGGACCATTTCATTACATTCCATCAGTTTTAAATTCTCTGTAAAAGATATACTTTAAAATATATGCATATCCTTTTTCAAAGACTTTTCAAATTGGCTGCTCTTTTGGAATTTTTATTTTATTATGTTTTTAAGAAATAAAGAAATCAAGCAGGATTCCAAAGTTTGCTGGAAACCCTAAGCAAAAATGAGAGCAAGAAAGTACACATCTCTGAAATATCTGCCACTGGAAACGTTCTCTCTAGCTTTCACACCAAAGCCACAATCTCTGTCAGAGTCTGTTCTTTAGTTACATGGAACATATTTAATTACAGATCAATTATAGGAGGCAAGCCATTGTTACAATGTGGTTCCTGGTAAACTGCTAGATCCTATTATCTTAAGGTGGCACAGTTAAGGGAAGCTTTGTTCTACAAAAGATGCATTGTTGGCTGTGGCAATGCTAGAGTAGCAACAAGGTTTCAGAGTAATCTGAAGTTGAGTAAGATGTGTACTCCTCTGTCCACTAGGGACCAGTCGGCACAACGCGCGCGCGCGCGCACACACACACACACACACACACACCCCGGGCTTTACATATGACTGACATATTCTCCTCACTGCTCCTCAGTTTTTAAAACGCTCTGTTGTCTCCAAGTTTGAATTATTTGCTAAAAAGATTAAAAGGCAAAGGTGACAATAATTTTAAAAGGATAAAAGAAACAAAATAACTTCATTTTGGTCTCTAGGAAGCAACAGCTTTTTATAAGAAAGAAAATATGATAAGGTGAACCTTCTTGTTGAGACTGGAAATGTGTACAGCTATGCCTGACTAGTTTTACAACTAAAATGACTTTCACATTACAATGCAAAAATGTTAAAGTACTTTCAAGCCATCACTTTTACTTCATTTCTGAACACAAAAAATAGAAGCAAAACTAGTGAATATTGTTATTTGTTCTAAGTTTTAACATATTTGTTTAGTATGGGTCTAAGTGTGTTGACTACATGTATGTATGTGTATCTGGAGTGCCTGCAGAAGTCAAAAGAGAACATTGAATCCCCTAGAACTGGAGTCACAGTCAGTTTTGAGCCAGCCCATGGATGGATTCTGGGAACTAAACCCTGGTCCTTTGCAAGAGCAGCAAGTGCTCTGAACAGCTGAGCCATTCCCCAGTCACTCATTATTTTTTTATTTTTGAAATTAATTAATTAAATCAATGAAATAATTCACAAATTAATAAATTAATGAAATGACTGAATGAAATTAATGAATGAAAGCATATCTCAAAGTAAAGCTAGATTAACTTGTTTTCTTAATTACGTTTGTTCTTTGACAACTTCGTACATGTATGTAACGCTCTGGGTTATGCTCACTCCCACTCCACTACTGTTCCTTACCTTACCCTACGGGTACCTTTCCTGTGTTCAAGACTTTTCATTTTGTTTTGTGACCCAGTGAATTTAATCAGGGCCATTTAAAAAACCATGTGTATTGTAGTGGTTTGAATGAAAAT
>CM052701.1:106504181-106520861 GCA_028551405.1 Uromys caudimaculatus
GATTCTGATCCCGCATGACTTTAAATAGCCACAGGTATGATATATGAATATCATATAGGGATACATTAATTGGGATAACTTGTTTAATCTAGGTGGGCAGCTTGTATCATTATCAATTGGCTCAGAAATTAGTGTGTGGGCATCTATTGAATTGAGAATTTGTTGATATATAAATCTGACTGATTAATTATAAGTTTCTAGAGTTTTATATTACTGGGTTACTGGAAGGTGGGATCACCAACCACAGGGGGATTATAGCTGAGAGAGTACAGGCAGCACTGAACCAGCGAACCAGAGCTGGGAAGACAGCGATTGGATCAGTTGCTGTTGGAGATAGGCCAAGAGCCGTGGAGGTAGTGGAGTTGGCGAGCGGAGAGTAGTTGTTTCAAGTGTGGGAACGTGCCAGCTCTTTTTTTTTTTTTTTAAATATTTCCTGCAACAGTTCCCCGCCTGATACTTGTAGATCAGGATGTGAAGCTTTCATCTATTTCTCCAGTACCATACCCGCCTGCCACCACACTTTCTGCAACAGTGATCACCGAACAAATCCTCTAAAAATGTAAGCAAGCCCCTAATTAAATGCTCCCTTTTTATACGAGTTGACTTGGTCACTGTGTCTCTTCATAGCAATAGACAGGTATGAAATTATCCAGTGGATCAGAGTGAGCTCAGCAGTGGGTATACATCTCAAGACAAAGACTCCTTCCCCTAGAACTCAATGAGCAGCCAACAATTCAAACCTGGTGGGTCAGAACTTCATGAGCCCCATCCCTATCTATCTATGGCTGGCTGCTGATAGGCCCAGATTTGCGCAAACTCAGTACAAGCAACTGGAGCCTCGGTGAACATGTTGCCAAGTCTGTGTTATCCCCAGATTACTGCCCTTCACTATCTTCTGGCCTTACATTCTTTCTACCCCTTCTGCAACAACTCCCAAGCCTTAGAAGGGGTTATAGATGTCCTGTTTATGGCTGAGCACTCAGCTTTCCCCTTTTCTCAGCCCCTTGAGCAGCCATGATTTTTTGCACTGGCTGGCATTTACTATAAAGAAAGCTTAATGGTAAGGTTGAGGGTGGCATTTGTGTTTGAGTATAAACCTAGATGTTTAGAAGGCAGCGTGACAGCATGTCAATTTAGATAAGCAACAGTCTTTGCTGTTCATTGTCTTTGAGAACCTACAACCCTCTCAGCTGTGGATTTTTGGCTGGGTTGATTGTATTAGACTCGAAATTCTTCTTGTGGAATGGGCAGGATTCTTGAATTCTATAAGAGGTTATGGTTAGTTAACACCATAACTGCCATGATACTGTTGAAACAGTAGGCATATACTGCCTAGAGCACTGTCACTGAAGTTCCCAAGTGTCACAGCTGGTAAGAACCGTGGATGCATTGTCTCCTCCAGCAGCCTATGCAGCACTTTCCAACGTTGTTAGAATTATCATATAATATAGAATACCATAGAAGAGAACTCAACACTTACCATTCTCCAACAATGTTTATGTACCACCTACCATAGAGTTCCGTGTACTGTGTCATAGTGATAAAGGCTTCTAGTCTCAAGAAGCACACAGGCAAGTTGAAGTGATAAAGCAAACCAATGAAATGAATAGATGTATAAAAAGGAATTATTTCTGGACATCAGGGGAAAATAACTAAATGGAAGCATATAATTATTATGATTATTAAAGCTTATAATATTTTTACAAGAAGTTAGGAAATCTAACTATTAGTCAAAGTAGGTATGAATGTTAATATATCATCTTGGCTAGGCTATGAGGCTTAAATATTTGGATTCTCTATCTGCCCATTCTTAATGGAATTCTGAACTGTATTTGTGTGAGGCAAGACTCTATGGATCTCAATAAGAAGCAATATCTGGAAGATTGAAAGCACAGGGAAACGATCAGATGCTGCCTGTTTCCGGTGAGACAGCAATTAGATTCCAAATTAAAGCAACTTATAAATAAAAGCCAGAGCCTTCTGTTATAATCCAGGAATGGCTAAGATTTATGTAAAAAGTTCAGATTTAAACTTGAACTAAAAACAAAACTACAATATACCTGCTCTAAAAGGACAGCAAACCAATATTCTTTAGAAATCAAGGGACTTTCTAGTAATTTCTTTGCCTGGTAGAGCTAAACTCCAAAGTTAACAAACTAAAACTTCTAAACTTCTAAAACTTCTCATTCATAATTCTCATTATTCAATCAAAAATCACCATGCATGAAGAAGGGAAAATATAAGTAATATGGAGCAAAGAAAGATTAATGAAAGCAGATCCAAAAATGTTTCAGTGTTGGAATTAATGGACTTTAATAACTAAGGGTAAATCAATAAGGACATGAAAAAATGGAGATGTGTGATGGGGTGTGGGGAGAAATAGTGCATCCAAAGAACTGAATGGAAGCTGAACTGAAAGATACATCGTTTGAACTTGAAGTAATTACTGAATGAGTTCACCAAAGATAAAACACTATGAAAGAAAATAGCCTGAACCTGTGTCAGTGGAAATGATGTGAACTGATATGAGACATCATTGAATCTGCTTCTATTTACCTTTTTTTGCTCTATGTTACTTATATTTCCCTCTTTCGTGCCTAGTGAGTTCTGACTGAGAGAAGAAAGATTACAGAAACAAACTATTCCAATGGCCTTGGGACAGTGTCAGGTGATATAATATATTAATATATATTAATATTATATAATATTCTATACATATATGATATAATATTATATACACATATAATAAAATATACATGTATAATATATGTTATTATATACATATATAATATATATATTAATATATATATTATATATGTATATATATGAGTGTCAAAGAGAAGACATTTAAAAATACTAGTGAATCCTTAACAAAGAGTTATTTTAAATTTAATTGGAAACATCAACCTCATATCCAATAACCTTAACAAATTCAGAATTCAAAGAAAACAATGTTTAGACTGGTCATTGTTAAGACACTGAAGATGAAGCCTAAGGAGGAAGCTGGTCTAACCGACAAAGGAAAGGATGTCACAGGTGGAAAATCCTAAGAAGAGTGGCAGCTAACTTCTAAGTTAAAATCTAAAGCAAGAATATAAGGAAGTATTTCTATGCTGGTTAATGCCAGAAAAAGTAATTATCAATTTAGAACTTTGTAACCTTTGGCATATGGGATGAAATCAAGGTCATTTCACAAAAATGGAAGGCAAGGAGATTCACAGCCCACAAAACAGTCCTTCAACAAAATTTAGGTTAGGTTTCTTAGATTCAAGAAAACGGGCTGGAGAGATGGCTCTCCCAAGGGTTCTGAGTTCAATTCCCAGCAACCACATGGTGGCTCACAACCATCTGTAATGGGATCTGATACCCTCTTCTGGTGTGTCTGAAGATAGCTATAGTGTACGTAAGATAAATAAATCTTTTTTTTTTTTTTTTAAAGAAAATAATGTCAGCTATGAGTTCAGATCAACAAAAAGAACTAGAAAACACTGAAATTGGCAAAGGTATCAGTACTCTTTTTCTTTCCTTTCTCAAATTTTGGGAACAAGCTATTAGATGTGCAAAGCTACAACAAAGGCAATGTATTGTAGAATTTAAAAGATACAAAAAAAAAAAACCCCAAGAAAACAAAAAACAAAAACAAAGTACACATCAGTAGCACAAATGACAATAGAGGTAATCAGAAAAATTATGGTATGTGAGATGATACGATACTAGCTCAAGCTATGCTGGAATAATTTAAGGATACAATTTTCAATCCCTATGGGAGCCACTGAAAGAAGAACATGAGTAAATGTAACTAAAGAGCCAATGGAGAGATGGAATGGAGTAACATAATAGCAGGATGAAATGATGAATGGAAGAACAAAGAGACAAAAAAATAGCAAGGCACTAAAGTTAAACCAAGTCGATAATTACATTAAATGTTCATGGGCTGTACCCTCCAATTAAAATGCAGAGATTATAGACCTGAAGAAAAAGGCAAAACCCACCATATTTTATTTATAAGAGATGTACTTTAAGTACAAAGACACAGATGGATTAAAAATAAAAGAGTGGTTCCAGTCTACAGTCTGTCATGTGAGGTGCTTAAACATTGTTACTCCAGCCAAACAACAACTAAATAAATAAGTAAATGAAAATCTGTACAAACTGGAAAAGTAACAAGCTTGATGTTCATCAGAAGAAAGATCATCCCTCGCTCTTATCATTCCCAACATGCCAATTGAGAAACAGACAGAAGGATACAGAAAATTATAATTTACCAGAATTGAAAGTCAGTTCTGTTGGAATCAGTATAAAGAAACCTGCATTGTGGTTAATAGATTTGTGGTTTTCCGAGTGCATAAACTTGAAAGATAAAACCTGGTGAACTCTACAATAGAGGGAACCTCAGACTTCCTTTATCTCCAGACGTTCTCACCATGGAGATCAGAGAACAATCTCTAAAGCCTTCTGGTGTGCTGAGAACTCATTTTAAAATGTAAGGCATTCTCTCCCTCTTGACATGCCCAACCTGCTGAGTTAGAGGCTCATTGACTTGAGAACAGATAGATATACCCAATTGTAGCCTTCCATGTTGAAACAGGGGATGATAAAGTCTATTCTCTAAATCATCCTGAATCACTGATGGGGACCAAGAAAAAGAAAAACAGATGTGCCTGTAAACTTCACAGCATGAAGGTAGAAGCTCACCAAAAGTTCTCATCACAGGACTATACACCAAGTTTCCTCCCTGCACCGTCTTACTAAAATCCACTTACTGCAGCTTCTCTAATCACTGTATCACTCCACCTATTAAGGAAAAGTCAGAAGGCATATGGAAAGGCAAAACCAGCTGCGAAAACTGAAAAATACAAGAGCACTAGAAACACACATGGAATTATCATAGTCCAAATTTAAAATATCTGGGTTTAATTTTTCAAGATCCATAATGGAAGAAGACAATGTGTAGGGACAGGTAGATATGGTAAGAAAACAATGGAAATTCTAATAAATAAATAAATAAATCCTGATTTTTTTTTTTCAATAAACACAACATGAGAAGTGAAGAATGATCCTACCAGTAGATTAAGTGTGGCTGAAAAAAATCATCTCTGGTATTAAGAATATGACAACCAGAATTTACAGAACTTAGACAAAATAGTAAAAAATGTGGAATAGGATAGTCAAGAACTATTTACCAAAAGGTGCAGTTTATATGTCATGAGATTCCAGGAGAAGAGGAGGAGGAGGAGAAGGCGGGAACAGAAGCAACATTTGAAGCAATGATGATTAAAACTTCCTCACAGTAACACCAGATGTGAAACCACAGAACTGTAGGGGTGGGGGGAACAAGCAGGGTACCCATCCAGAAAACAAAACTAAATGTTACATTTAGGAATATGGTGTTCCAATTGCAGAAGATCAAGGACAAAGAAAACATTCAGAAAGAAGCCAGAAGAGGAAAACGCTTTCTATCTATGGAAGAATAAATATAAGAATGAATGTTGTCTAAATTGTGAGAAGCTGCGCAAAACAAGCATCTGAAGGGTTGAGAGGGAAGGTCCCGACTTAGAATTCGGTATATATATTGGGAGGCTGAGGCACAAGGTTCTCTAGTTTGAAGTGAGTCTACAGTAATGTGAGGCTAGCCTGTGCTATACAGAGAGAACTACTCTCAAACATCCACCCGTCCACCCATCTCCATGACCACCATTAAATAGAAAAGGGAAAGATGAGAAAGGGATTTATTTGCTCAGAAAAAAAAAAAAAAAATTGGGAAACTTGTCACAAGTAAGCTTGCCTTGAAGGAATATTAAAAAGAAGCTCCTCAGAGAAAGAAAACAGTTATATAGACCATGAGCTTAATGTTTCAGGAAACAAAGGCTGTCAGGGAAGAAATATACAAGTAAAATATAAGCTTTCATTATTAATTTAGTATTTATTTTTTAAAGGTTTTACTTACCATGTGAGCATGTTCCTATGAGTGTATGTCACATATGTGAGGGTACCTGCGAAGGCCAGAAGAGGGCATAAGATCCCCTAGAGCTGCAACTACTGGACACGAGGCAAATGAAGTGGGTTCTGGGAGGCAAACTCAGCTCCTCTGAAGAGCAGCACTCACTCTTAACTGCTGATTATTCTAATCTGATCTAAGACAACAAAAATTTCAGAGCAACGGCAACAACACATGAAGTGATTGGTATTCATGTGTGAGTGACATTAATATCAATGACCATATAGGGGACAAGAGAGAGAGAGAGATGTTAGGACTCTTCTAATATTTGAAAGCAGATTTTTACTGACGGCAAATGTACATTGGGAACGCTAGGCCAAATAATAAAAACAGTTTTGAAAAGTAAAATTAATTTTCTGAGGAAGGAGAGAAAATGGAGTCATAAAATGCTCAATAAAAACTACCAAAGGGGACTGGAGTCATGGCTTAGTGGTTAAGAGCACTGGCTCTTCCGGAGGTCCAGAGTTCAATTCCCAGCAACCACATGGTGGCTCACAACCATCTGTAATGGGATCTGATACCCTCTTCCGGTGTGTCTGAAGACAGCGACAATGTACTCATATACATTAAATAAATAAATAAATAAATCTTTAGAAAAAACTACAAAAGGGAGAAAAAGAATATAAAACAAAATAGGAACAAAAATGCAAGAAAACCTATAATGAGTATGATAGAGATATTAATTTAAACATATGACTAAACATATAAAATTAAAGCCGGGCAGTGGTGGCACACGCCTTTAATCCCAGCACTTGGGAGGCAGAGACAGGCTGATTTCTGAGTTCGAAGCCAGCCTGGTCTACAGAGTGAGTTCCAGGACAGCCAGGGCTACACAGAGAAATCCTGTCTCCAAAAAAAAAAAGTTTAAACATATAAAATTAAAGTTAAATATTATACATCTATAGTATTTTAATATTATAAATGTATGGATATTCTGGTTATTAGTACATTATTAATTATTGTTAAAGTATATTAATTTAATTATATATTATTTATATGAAATAAAGTAATTTAGTAAAAATAAGTAATATTGATATTAATCCATTATCAGGGTGGATAAAAAATAACATTCAACTACTCATAATCTACCATAAACCTTTCTTAAATATAAAGATACATGAAGATTAAGAGTAGAGAATGGAAAAAGACACTGTCATGGTTTGCACATGCTTGGCCCAGGGAGTGACACTATTTGGAGATGTGGCCTTGTTGGAGGTGTGTCACTGTGGGTGTGGGCTTTAAGACCCTCATTCTAGCTGCCTGGTAGTCCATCTTCCACTAGCAGCCTTCAGATGAAGATGTAGAACTCTCAGCTCCTTCTGCACCATGCCTCCCTGACTGAACCTCTGAACCTGTAAGCTAGCCTCAATTAAATGTTGTCCTCATAGGAGTTGCCTTGGTCGTGGTGGTGTCTGTTCACAGCAGGAAAACCCTAACTGAGACAGACACCACTGCCAGGGACCGTGTGGATGTCCATGAGCTATGCAGAACTGGCTCCACCCCTCACTGGCTGCTCAGCTCTGGAGAGCTGGCCCCATCTCTCACCAGCAGCAGCACCCAGGCAAGAGGGCTCTGCACCTTGCCCAAGCAGCACAATGGTGCTGGCTCTGGAGATGTGGGTGCAGGTGAGCTGGCCCCATGGGCATGAGAGCAGTTAGAGGTGACCCTTCCTCCTGTTGATGGCAGCATGGGGTGGCCTCACTTGAGCAGTGCTGAAGAGCTTGACCTGGTGGTGCAGATAAGGGAGAAGCAGCTCACTGACCAGCTCAGCTACCACCTCGGCCCAGGGCTTTGAGTTGGCCCACCCCAAATATATATCATCTGTGAGCAGTTGGGACACGTGAGAAGACCAGTGCTGCTGATCCAAAGATATATGATCGCCATGACACAGGGCAACAACAGAATAACCGGGAGTAGCCCAGTGAGGATCCAAAATTGATGGGGTCACAGAAGCCAGAATTATGGAACCAGACCAGTGACTCACTGCAGTGAACATTTGCAAGGGAAGATGTGTGGACAGTGGGATAGACTGTGGGACACACTGTGACACACTACAGCTCCCACAATGAGATGTTTACTATGTTTTTGTCTGATTATGTTTTTTATTTGGAGAAGGTTACAAGTGAAGATATACTATGGGACACACTGTGACATATTATAGTTTCCATGGTGAGATTTTTTTTATGCTTTTATTTGTTTGTGGTTTTTATTTGGTGGGAGAGGTTGCAAAGGCAAAAGACAGATATGAGGGGATGGGGAGATAAGTGGGACTAGGGTGCATGATGGGAAACTCACAAAGAATCAATAAAAAGTTTTATTTAAAAAAAACCAAAGCAAATGTTAACTCTAAATTGCTGATAGAATAGATTTCAGATAAATAAATGATCAGAAGAAAAAGAAAAGAATCACAAGATCTATGTCCATTTAGAAAGCATAAAAATATTTAATGTACATGTATGTAATGATTGTATCTAAATATGTTAAGCCAAATAGAGAGAATTTCAGGGAGAAATTGACTTCATTATGGAGAATTGTAAAGAGAGATATGGGAATCAATTTCCCTGTAGCTCAACCATCCAACTCTTCTGTATTCAAAATGGATGAATTAGGAAGGCAGATAATACGGTGAAATCTAACACCAACTTTAATAAACTGGATATAATTGGCAACTATAATATATTTTATATAACAACATCAGAATCAATATTCTCACCAAGTATATGAGGAGCATTCAACAAGATAAATCACATTCTGGGCCATAAAACACTTTAACACATTTTTTGTTTGTTTTGTTTTGTATTATAAAACATTCAATATCTATTCTTAGACAATAATAGAACTGAACTAGAAGTCACTAAAAATGAATTGATGGGGAAACCTTAAAATATTTAAAGGTTAAATAGCACACTCCAAATAACACATGAAAAACGAGAGAAATCAGTGGGAACCGCTAAACTACTTCGAATTAAATGAAACAAAACAAAAGATCAAGAGTGTGGGAAATGGTTCAAGTGATACTTTGAAAGATGCTGGTGATAGTGTGTGTGAGAAGAGACAGAGGTTTTAAATTGATAATTTAAGCACCTTACAAACACTAGAAAGAAGAACAAATTAAATCAAAAGGAAGTATACTAAAGAAAGTAGAGTTTAAATCAATGACGTTGAAAAACTGCAAGTCAACCAAGAAAAAGCAATGAAACCAAATGATGCCAACTGGACAAGATCAATAAATTGATAGACCCCTTACAAACAAGAAAAAGAGAAGACAAAATATTAATAAAATTGTAAAGGGAAAAGAAACTGTATTGCGAATCCCTTAGACATAAGCGTTTTGAACAACTTTTGGTTTACCAATCTGATAATGCAGATGAGCTAAACCAATTCCTTGAGAGATATAATCTACAAAAACTTAATTAAGAAAAACTAGGCTGTCTAATAAGTCTGTAATCTAAAACACCAATTCTAGACAGGTTTACTGATGAATTCTGTGAAATATTTTTGGAAAAAAATGTATCATTTCCCTATAATCTCTTCCCGAAAATGGAATTGAAACCTTTTTGAATTGATGATGAGAATCCAGCATTATTTACATGACATAACTAAATAATGACATACTTTAAAAAAGAAAAACAGAGCCTATTTCATAAAAATACATGCAAAATTTCTCAGCGAGAGGTTGGCAAATTGAATCCAATGATGTATACTAAGAATTAGGCATGAGGAAAATATGGAATTATTTAATTTTGGGCATGCATGGCTAGTTCAACATTTGAAATCAATTAATGTAATCCATAATATTATCAGGCTAAAAGAATAAAAATTACCCATTCATATCAATGCATAAAACCACTCCCTTTCATCTAATAATGCTTTGTAAAGTGGGAATAGAGAGAGCCTAGCAAGTAAACATATAGAACCACACTAAATGTATACTTTAGGGGAGAAATACAGATTTCTCACCAAGATAACTTATACAGGATGATTCCTTTAAGTGCTTCTTTGTGAAGTCTTATTAGAAGTCCTGGATAAATTCATAAAGAAAAGGAAAATACGTATTATATGATTAGGAAGGAGTAAATTAAACTCCTTTTGCTCCTGGAAGGCATGAAAATATATGCATAAGAAACCTAACCACCAACCAAAGAGTACACATGGAAGGACCCAAGCTTGATGCCCAGTATCGGGGAATGCCAGGGTGGGGAGGTGGGAGTGGGTGACTGAGGGAGCACCCGCATAGAAGCAGGGGGTTAATCAGAGGGATTTGCGGAGGGGAAATCGAGAAGGGGAAAACATTTGAAATGTAAATAATGAAAATAACCAATAAAAAAAGAAACTTGAAACAATGAACAACCCCTCTTTTTAAAACAACTGCGCTGTTTTGACAAGTTGTAAGGTACAGGGTTAATAATTAAATTATCTTCCTATAAATAAACAGTAGACAAGAGGAATTTGAAACAAAAAATGATACAAACCATCTATAACAGCATCTCCAAAAATGAAATAATTTGGTATAAAGCTAGGAAAACATTCTTAAAATTTATGTGAGGAAAATTAAAACAAAGACAAAATAAAAGCCACCCCTGAGGAACTGAGGAAATGGACTGACCGTTCATATTCACGGACAGGAAAGCTCTGTAGGGTCAATGTGCCATTTTCCTCATCCTTGCCTGCATACCTGATGTGCCCAATATAAAGCTCTGTAAGTTATTTTGTGGCTACCAGCACACTGACTCAATGACTCTGAAGGTTGGTGAGAGGTAACTACCCAGAATAGCCAGAGCAATATTAAAGATGATAAAATGTAGACGATTAACACCATGTGACCTGAAGATGCCACAAAGCTAAAGCTACAGTAATCCAGACACTGTTTTGTCAGAGAAAGGTAGGTTGACTGGTAGGATGGGCATCTAGAACAAAGCCACCCACATAGAGACAGCCAATACTTGACAAAGGAACAAAGGCAACAGCCTCTTCAACAAAAGATTCTTGAACAATGGGACATACACAAGCAAAAAATGAATCTATACACAGACATTTCACCTCTCATAAAACTGACTGAAATAGTTATAAATAAAATAATATTAAAAACATTAATCACCCAGAAATTACAAAAGCAACAATCTAGATGCCATTGGGTACTGTGTTTTTAAATCATCACGAGAAAAAAAAGAAGAAAATATTTTATTTTGGATCCTAATTTTAGTGATTGCAGTCCACTCTAGCTTGAATGGCTTGTTCATGGGCCTGTTTTGAGGCAGAACATTATGAAGGAAGGATGTGGGGGAGTAGAAATGCTTGCCTCTTGGTAGCCAGGAAGCTGAGAAACTGGACCAAGAGAAAATGTATCACCTGAGTGCACACTTCCAGTGACCCAGTACCTCTAACCAAGTTCTGTCAACTAGGGACCAGTCCTTCAAGTCAGGAGACTTGGGGGTCTTTGTATTTAAACCACAAGAGCTGTGACAATGCTTTTATGTTTAGACACACTTATAACAGGCAAATTACTGTTTTTCATGATTGGTAGTGAAATGAGATGAAAGAGACTAGGAAGGATAAAGAACCAACCGACTTGCCATCATTGATATTTAGAATATTATCAGATCATTGATGTAATCCTGAGCAACTCAGTGCCCAAGGTCGTTAGATGTCTCATCATTATTGTTTCTAAATAATGTGTGGGTTTTGATCTTACTGCTCATTTGGTTAGTTTTTGTATAGATTGAGCTTTTGTTGCATGAGGCTATGTATAGAATGCATATTGAATTACTATAGAATATGCATTCTGTGTGGGGGACAGTATATAGAATTATCTCCAAAATAAACCACACACTAGATCATAAAGCACAAAAATCATAAATAATCAAGAGGCATATGAAACAGTATATCAAAAAATGCAAATAAAAGACTGGCAAAAATTAGAAAGAAAAATTATAATAATGGATATTGGTGAACAAATGAAAACAGCAGAAACCACATAGCTATGGCAAATGGCGGCTTGAGTTTATTGAAGATACACTCAGAAGAGAAGTAAACACTTGCCGGCAAAATCTTATATGAAAATATCTGTAGTGTATTTTTTAAATGGTTGCCTCAAACTGAAATTAACTCAAATGATCATCAAAGTGAGAATAGATAAGGAAATTGCAGTATGTTCATTCAATAGAATTTAACTCAGTAACACACACAAAAAAATAAGTTTCTGATACCTGTAAAAGCGTTGGTGTGTCTCAGAAACATTGTGTCAAGCCTGGTTCAGTTCTCAGCACACATGCAATGGCTCACAGCCACCTGCAGTTCTAGGACCATGGAATTTAACTCCATCTTCTGGCCTCTGCCAGCACCAGGCATGTGTGTGGTGCACACACGTGCAAAACACTCATACAGAATAAGCAACACAAAAATTTTTGAAAAGAGTATCCATTATTTAATTATACTTATATAATGTTGGAAAGAGATTTGTTGCCAAAACATTGGCTGTTTCATAGAAGAGAGATTAAATCAGAAAGTCCTATGGACCAAAATTTTCTGAGTTGTAGAACTCATGTATGTGATGATTTGAAACATTATGAATGGTTTTCTTAAGGGCTATGATTTTATTACATGTAAATAATAGCTTCATAAAAAATAATTGCAGTAAGGGAACAAGGGATTCTTACTTTTCTTATTAGAAATAAAAATTCCACCATCAGTTAGTCACACAGTTTGAACAATACCCTTATTGATTTCTCCTTCTTTACATAAATAACAGAATTATCTGATGTGTAGTGTTAACAGAATTGGTATCCAGTTAGAGGCTTGCAGGGAGAAAGTCCAGAAAAACAAAGAACGAACCACATCATCTCAGTCTTGTCAGGATGCAAGTGGAGTTTTCCTACACTGTGGAGGGATGGATACCCTTGTACATATTCAGCAATAAAGATGAGTGATGTCACTGCGTGACGTTACTTCAGCTTGCTTTCCATTTCTCTCTTCTTACTCTTTTTTCTTCCTTGGGGGAATTCTATTAGAAAGGAATTCCAAACTCTAGTTCTCTGTTTCTACTCTTACCTAAAGGGATGGCAAGACATTTCAGAGACTGTCATTGTCTTGCAAGGGAAAGCAGTATCACTAGTATCTATTAGAAATCTGCCCTAAAATAATTTATATTTTTCTTTAGCTTAGAGGTCCTTACCCCAACGTATATTTTGCTTCCTTATATATCAATAAATTCAGCAAACATTTTTGTCAAGTGCAAAGGTAAAGTAATTATTTCCATAACACGGTCAAGGCCATTTCGGTCAGATTCCTTTAACTTGAAAATTCCTGCCAACTATGTTTTAGAGAATTTGATGACTCTTTTCAACTCTTTAGAAGAAGGCTGCCAGATGTATTGCTGTGTTCACATATGTGCACGCATGGGTGAATAAAGTAATTAAATGATCCTTCAGTCGTTTGCTAAACCCTTACAGAGAGACTTTGTTAGAAAACTTGGCATCTCCTCCTCTGCTACTCATCTTGCTTCTCTATTTCCACCTAAGTGTTTGGTGTCTAAAAATTATACTTAGAAATTAATTTACCTTATGTCAACTGATGAGTGAGATTTATCTTAATTTGAATAAATCACAAATGTCCATTCATCGATTATAGTCCTTGTTAAGGCACCACGCCAAGAAATACCAGGTGTCTGGGCCAGAGTTGACTCAAACATAAGATGAACCCTTTCCTGGTGTTCAAAAGCTATGAATCTGACTTTGGGCCAAATATCTCTTAGTTTTCTTGTCTGGGAAGGAAAAAAGCTGACTAAATGGGATGTAACTTTCAGTTCTACAGTTCTGTAGACATTCACTGATAGCCAAGGGAGAGATTACTTATACCATATCAGGACCTGACTTAAATCCTTTGTATAAACATGAAAAGTTAAAACCAGAAAAGATGCCTTGGTCATGTATCAGAGTCTAGTATATTATAAAAGCAGTGATGGATATGGCCTTTATCTTTAAGAAGCCTATCTTCTAGCTTGGGCTGGAGGCTAACATAAACAATAAAAGCTAATGGCAGTAAATAACAAAGTAGAAATACATTACTTAAGTGCTAAAGGTTAGAGGCATGACCTTAACTTCTAAGTGACGGCTTCCAGCCTCAGCTCTAAGAGACATCTTATCCCTAGTGTCTCTTTCTTGACCATAATATTTTAGTATAATATAAGTCAACTGATTTTGTTCCATATTCTCAGCAACCAGGCAGAATCACAGCGAATGGACAAAATAACAGCCCAGGATTCGACAGTAATTTACTGAGTTCTGCATCACAAATCAAACTTCAAATGAGCATTCTATTAGAAGGAAAGCCAGTATAAAATAAGGAAGAATTGCTATATAACATTGGAGTTTTTCTCCACAAAGTTAAAAAATAATCCTTTAAACACTGTTTCACTTTGTTAGTTCTGTTCTACAGTTGAGTGGAAAATCTCTAATAAGATTGGCCTAAGCAGGCACAGTGTGAGATATTTACTAGCTGTGAGGATACCCAACAGAAGTAGCTCATGGCGTTTACAGGAGATAATGACTTCAAGTAGAGGAGAATGTCTGTACTGTTCTCCTTGCTGGGCCTCTGGTCAGCAGGGTACTCTAGCTCTGTGCTATGAAACAGGGACATATTCTCTTCCCATTCATTTCCCTGCATTCCTTTCCTTCAAAGTAGCTCGGATTTTGATTCTCTTTTCATGGATTTTTGTTGTTGTTGTTGTTGTTGTTGTTTAGTTTTTGTATTCTTTGACACTCTTTATTAAAAAGAAATAAACCTTTAGGAATAAATGTTTTCATATGTTAAAAAGTTTATTTGGCACCATTTTAGATAGATGAACTTCAGACACACTGTAATAATAGTTTTCATATAGATCTTTATCTGGTAACAGAGTCTCAGAATGAAAGAAGGAAGTTTAAAGTTCCTTTCTGGTCTGTACTTGGGATAGATTTGTGACACAAATTAGATGTAGTCATTTTGGAAGAGGGAGCCTCAGTTGAGAAAATACCCTCACCAAATTGCCCTGTGAGCTAGCCTGTAGTGCAGTGTTTGATTACTGATTGATGTGAGAAAGGCCCAGCTTACTGTGGGGGTGGCATCTCTGTTGTAGGTTCTACAAGAAAGCAGGCTGAGCAAGTTATGAGGAGCAAGCCAGTAAGCAGCGTTCCTCCATGGCCTCTGCATCAGCTCCTGACTCCAGATTCCTGCTCTGACTCTCCTCTGTGATGGACTATGATATGGATCTGTAAGTTGAAATAAATCCTCAAATTTCTCCCCAAATTGCTTTGGGTTTTATCACAGCAATGGAAACCCTAACTAAGACAAGACTCTATATAACAAATACTTTCTGAATCCTTACTTTCCTATTCAGGACATTATGCCTTTCTTTGTAATTTGACATGACTTAACTATGCCAGTGGTCAGGAGATAAGAGTTGACAGATTGAGAGAATAAATTGTAACTAAAAAAGAACACAATATATCTTTTACATCTTTAAAAATATAAGTTGAAAATATAAAAACCAGCCTCCCTTCCTTCCTTCCTTCTCTCCTTCTTTCCCTCCCCTCCCTCCCACCTCCCCCTCTCTCTCCCTTCCCTTCTTCCATCCTTCCTTCCTCCCTTCCTTCCTTCTTTCCTTCCTTCCTTCCTTCCTTCCTTCCTTCCTTCCTTCCTTCCTTCCTTCCTTCCTTCCTAGATCACTGTAGTCCCTTAACTCTATCAGTATTCTTGACTATACAACATAGTTAGAATGCACCTAGCACACAACCAGCTCCTCTGCAATATATCCCAAATGTTTTCTTTTAAAATTCAGTCCAGGTTTTCTGAAATTGAAATTCACATGCAGCTCATTTGTAGGATTGAACATACATCTTATAGTACACACTGGCATTAAATTGAAATGTGAAGGATGAGAAGTCATTTGAGTGGGCAGGAAGCCAAATCCTTCCTGGAGTTCTGCACGCAGGCAATAATTTACATCGACAGGTAGAAAACATGTTATGTGCTCTCGGTACAATGATACCGCAAAGCTTGGCCATGACTCATGACTCAGCTAGCATTTATAAACGCCCAAAAAATGTGGTAAAATGGATGAAAACTTGTTCTTGTCTCAACTCAGAGGCAATGGAGTCCTTGAGATCTGACAAGAGAATAATGGAACAGGAGCAAAATAGAGGATGGATAGATAGATAGATAGATAGATAGATAGATAGATAGATAGATAGATAGATAGATAGATAGATAGAGTGAGCGAGCAAGCAAGTGAGTGAGCTTTGGATTTTATCTTCTATCATTTCTTGTACCATGCAGGACTGAAAGAAGAGTTAGTGACATCTGTTTTTGTATTTTTTTGCCTCATTTATTTAAGATAATGTAATTGTTATTATTGTTAATCACTGTGATCAGTGATCAGATCTAATGTTTTTCCTTCTCTTTCCTATTTCCTTTGAAATTGTTGACTGTGAACTAAAGAGTTTCAACATAAGCATTTCCCTTAAAATTAGTGACATTTGTTTTCTGTTAACAGCTGGTGGGAGCAGGCTAGACAGAGGGGAATAAAAGGACAAGCCACAGTCAGTGGCCTGCCTAATGCCAGCATAGTCAAAATTCCAAGACAATGATGACTGTAGCCTTATGGTGAAAAGTACTTTTCCAGGGACAAATTGTATTAGTTTTTCATT
>CM052701.1:106520961-106558418 GCA_028551405.1 Uromys caudimaculatus
AAAAGCAGCCACTGAGCACACCTAGAATGGCTTCCCCTACCAGCTGTGTCCTGTTGGGCGCACTGCAAAGATGCTGCCTTCTTTCTCAATGACTGTGTGCCCCCACCAGTTGTCCTACTGGGTCCCAGTGTGCACTGCAAAGTGAAATCTGGAATATTCTGCTTTGTTGTGATAACAAGTTTTTGCTGCTCTTAGACCAAGTTTTTTCTCTCTAGACACTTAGCTCAAAAGGTCTGGGTTTCCGGACAGTCCATCTTGTTCTTGTTTTCTTGCCAGTGCTCACAGTAGCCCTCTTGTGACTAGGGCAAAGTTTAAAGCTTGAATTGGGGAGAGTAGGCCAGGGACACAGTAGGCCCTTCAGCATTAGGTGAAGTAAGACATAGGATGGTATAAGTTCTTGTCTACTGTCATCAGATCCCTTAGACAGTTTTAATGACATGTCTTACTTAGCCTTCTGAGTGTTATACATACTCCTAATTCCTTCACAAATGTTTGTTGTATACCAAGAAATAGTACCCAGCAAACTCCTAAACTTTTCCAGCTTCAGTTATTCCACAGTTACTGGGCAATGCGTCAAAACTTCTCTCCATAGCCTGTTATTGTCTATTTATACTAACACTGTATGTAAGCAGTTGAGTGAGATAAATGTCCCTTACAACAATTGTTAACTTAATAAGTCAACTTAATTTAAAAGGACATCGAAGAATTGACTGCTTTGCATTTAAGTAAGAGTATATCTCCCCCTTGCTCCTCCATTCTTCCTTCAATTCTGTGAATTCAATTTTTTTTTCTGACAATAGTTCTCTTCACATTCTCTATCATCTTTTCATATGAAATATATTAGAACAGTTTGATGGTTTCTGGTAAGATGATTAAGGTTTCAGAGTTAACCCTGGGGCCCTTTGGACTAAGATTCCTTGCTAATTAATTTATAGTTAGGTGTCATAGCACACCTAAAATCCCAGTCCTTAGAAGGCTGAAACAGGAGGATTGTGTCTGAAGCCAGGTAAAAACTATATAGAGAAAACCTATCCCAAATTAAACTTCTCCATACCCAGTCTCTTATCTCTTTATGGGGAGCTAAGTTGATTTGTTTGATCTAAACTTCAGACAGCCATAAACCACATTAATAAGGGTGGGAGACAAATACCCTTTCTGTGTGCTGAGACTCAACACAGGTTTTGCATGTGAGTGCTTTCTGCTGCATCTACCCCACCAAGACAACAGTAGAAGGGGTACCATGGAGAAGAACACAGAGACATGCTCACTGACCTCTCTCAGGACCCTTCACTTCTGGTTTCTTTCTATGCAAGGTCTCTCAAAACATAGTGATAACTATATGAAGGACTACAGAGGAATTATGGGAAGACAAAAAAGAACATGCTCTGTCTTTAAGAAACAATCAAGGAGAGGAAATAAGAGTACTAAGCAAGAGATAGTAGTAATCATTTCAAAGAATAATAATTACTGCTAAAATAAAAATGAAGAGTCCTTTGGAAAAAGTGAAGAATGTCAGAACATTGACTGCAGACCAGTGAACAAAGACCTGTGATGATGATCAACTAGTAAATGAGCTATTTTGAAGTTTCCAAGAATCCCTTATTCATTTGTCTTCTATCATAGTAGAAACCCAGGAAACTGGGCTCAACTGGGATTTTAGCCTAGGAAGCAAGCACATGGCATACCCAGCAAAGTGGTCAGTGTCACTGGAGTTCTAGATGGGGGCTGGGTAGTTCCAAGAGTGAAGGAACCAACTATGTGATCTATCCTCAAAACTGGACTGAAAGAACCACAGTAACGAAATCACAGGGAGATACTCTTTAGTTAAAGAGGAATTTGACTGCTGGTTGGGAAAAAAAAACAAGTGTGCTTTGTGTTAATAAAGTGCTACTTTGAACAGACTGCAGAGGCTAAACCATGGCTCAGGAGAGCAAATGATAAGTCTATACTTTGGCTGGAACATATATCTTTCTATGGCTTTGTCAGGTCCTGTCCACTTAAATGCCAACAAGCTATAACATTACTCAGAGAGACCAGTCTAGCATGAATATAGACTTCTACACAGTCACTAATATTGTACAGTGGGTATATGGGAGTGCTAACAAGTAGGGGAACTTTACAGAGGTTAAAAGTGCCCGGGTGGATATGGCCACTCAACTTCTTATTATGTGACCTCCAAGCAAAAAATACAATGCTTTGTGCCCTCATAGTCCCCCTAACAATGCCTACTGGACACAGTTTTGTAACAATTAAATGGCTTCATAATTCCAATACATGAAAAAGATTTAGTTACAGTGTGATACTATGCCAGTTCTATTAATGCAGGTAAGACACTGGAACAGCAAATTCATCTGGGTACAGAAAGGAAACACAAAGCCAGGAATGTAACAGTTGCATACACTCTTGAATGCTAATTAGATGATTTGTGAGTGGAAAAGACATTATTTAATAATGGAAAATACGTTTCCATCTGTGGCTGGAGACCTCTGCCTGGGCCACCACATCTCCATAGCTAAATAGCACTGGAAGAAAGCTAGTCTCCCAGGAGTGTGGAAAAGCCCGTGAGTGGGAGTAAGACGAGAACAACTGCTCAGCAGAACTCGCCAGGAACCCTCAGAACACAGAGACTGAGGAATAGCCAGGGACAGGAGCCTTCCAGTTTCCATCTGTGGCTGGAACCTCTGCCTGGGCCACCAGGGCTCCATAGCCAAATAGTGCCTGGAGAAATCAAGACTCCCAGGAATGTGGACAAGCCTGTGTGCTCAAAGGGACCCACCTGGAATCCCCAGGACACAGGAACTGAGGAGTGGTCTTCTGGTTTGTTTCGGAGGCCAGGGAGCTATTCTGTGACACAGGGCTCCATACTCAAATAGTGCCAGGGGAGAGCTGGTATCTCAGGAGTGTTGACATACCTTCAAGCACAGGCAAGACCACCACTTCTGTTCAAATTCACTGGATCAAGAGGGACCCTTGTAGAGCCATCAGGACACAGGAACCATGGGACAGTTGGGGACAAGATCCTTCTGGTTTCTGTCTGCACCCCAGAGCTGACTCTGTACCATAGCTCTCCAAACCCAAATTCCTCTTAGAGAGAGCTGGTCTTCAAGGAGTATTGACACTGAGGCTTGCAGGAAGGTCAAAACACAGTCAGAGAGAGTAAGACCAGCTAACACCAGAGATAACCAGATGGCGAAAGAAAAGGGCAAAAACATAAGGAACAGAAAACAAGGCTACTTGGCATCATCAGAACCCAGCTCTCCCACCACAGCAAGCCCTGGATATCCCTAACAAACCAGAAAAGCAAGACTCAGATTTAAAAATCACATCTCATGATGATGATAGAAGACTTTAAGAAGGAAATAAATAACTCCCTTAAAGAAATATAAGAGAACACAGGTAAACAACTAGAAGCCCTTAAAGAGGAAACACAAAAAATTCCTTAAAGAATTACAAGAAAACACAATCAAATGGGGAAATTACAGGAAAACAAAATCAAACTGATGAAGGAAATGAACAAAACCACCCAGGAAATTAAAATGAAAATAGAAACAATAAAGAAAACACAAAGGGAGATAACCCTGGAGTTAGAAAACCTAGGAAAGAGATCAGTAGTCATAGATGCAAGCATTACCAACAGAATACAAGAAATACAAGAGAGAATTTCAGGTGCAGAAGATACCCTAGAAAACATTGACACAACAGTCAAAGAAAATGCAAAATGCAAAAAGCTCCTAACCCAAAACATCTGTGAAATCCAGGAGAAAATGAGAAGACCAAATCTAAAGATAATAGGTATAGAAGAGAGTGAAGATTCCCAATTTAAAGGGCCAGTAAATATCTTCAACAAAATCATAGAAGAAAATGTCCCTAACCTAAAGAAAGAGATGAACATAAACATTCAAGAAGCCTACAGAACTCCAAATAGATTGAACCAGAAAAGAAATTCATCCCGTCACATAATAGTCAAAACTCTAAATGCACAAAACAAGGAAAGAATATTAAAAGTAGTAAGGGAAAAAGGTCAAGTAACATATAAAGGCAGAACTGTCAGAATTACACCAAACTTCTCACCAGAGACTGTGAAAGCTAGAAGATCCTGGACAGATCTCATACAGATACTAAGAGAACACAAGTGCCAGCCCAGGCTGCTATTTCCAGCAAAATTTTCAATTACCGTAGATAGTGAAACCACGGTACTCCATGACAAAACGAAATTTACACAATATCTTTCCACAAATCCAGCCTTACAAAGGATAATAGATGGAAAACACCAACACAAGGAGGGAACCTATACCCTAGAAAAAGCAAGAAGGTAATCTTTCAACAAAATGAAAAGAAGATAGCCACACAAACATAAAAATAACATAAAAAATAACAGAAAGCAACAATCACTATTCCTTAATGTCTCTTAACATCAGTGGAATCAATTCCCCAGTAAAAAGATATAGACTAACAGACTGGATACATAAACAGGATCCAGCATTTTGCTGCATACAGGAAACTCACCTCAGGGTTAAAGACAAACACTACCTCAGAGTAAAGGGCTGGAAAACTATTTTCCAGGTAAATGGTCCCAAGAAAGAAGCTGGAGTAGCCATTCTAATATCAGATAAAATCGACTTTCACCCAAAAGTCATCAAAAAAGATAAGGAAGGACACTTCATACTCATCAAAGGAAAAAGCTACCAAGAAGAACTCTCAATTCTGAACATCTATGCTCCAAACGCAAGGGCACCCACATTCATAAAAGAAAATTTACTAAATCTCAAAGCATACTTTGCACCTCACACAAAAATAGTGGGAGACTTCAACACCCCACTCTCATCAATGGACAGATGTTGAAAACACAAACTAAACAGAGACACAGTGAAACTAACAGAAGTTATGGACCAAATGGATTTAACATTTATCTATAGATCAGTTCATCCTAAATCAAATGAATATGCCTTCTTCTCAGCACCTCATAGTACCTTCTCCAAAACTGACCATATAATTGGTAAGAAAACAACAGATATAAGAAGATTGAAATAATCCAAGCCTCCTATCAGATCACTATGGGTTCAGGCTGGTCTTCAATGGCAACAACAACAACAGAAAGCCCACATACACATGGAAGCTGAACAATGCTCTACTCAATGATAACTTGGTCAAGGAAGAAATAAAGAAAGAAATCAAAGACTTCCTTGAATTTAATGAAAATGAAAGCACATCATACCCAAACCTATGGGACACAATGAAAGCAGTGTTAAGAGGAAAACTCATAGCTCTGAGTGCCTCCAAAAAGAAACTAGAAAGAGCATACACTAGCAGCTTAACAGCACACCTGAAAGCTCTTGAACAAAAAGAAGCTTATACACCCAAGAGGAGTAGAGGCAAGAAATAATCAAACTCAGGCTGACATCAACCAAGTAAAAACAAAAAGAACTATACAAAGAATCAAAAAACCCAGGAGCTGGTTCTTTGAGAAAATCAACAAGATAGATAAACCCTTAGCTAGACTAACCAGAGGGCACAGAGACAATATCCAAATTAACAAAATCAGAAATGAAAAGGGAGATATAACAACAGATTCTGAGGAAATTAAAAAACTCATCAGATCCTACTACAAAAGCCTAAACTCAACAAAATTGAAAAATCTGGATGAAATGGACAAGTTTCTAGACAGATACCAAATACCAAAGTTAAATCAGATAAACCATCTAAACACTCCCATAACCCCTGAAGAAATAGAAGCAGTCATTAAATGTTTCCCAACCAAAAAAAAGCCCAGGATCAGATGGGTATAGTGCAGAATTCTATCGGACCTTCAAAGAAGACCTAATACCAGTACTCTTCAAACTATTCCATAAAATAGAAACAGAAGGAACACTACCCAATTCATTCTATGAGATCACAGTTACACTGACACCAAAACCTCACAAAGACCCAACAAAGAAAGAAAACTTCAGACCAATTTCCCTTATGAGTATCGATGCAAAAATACTCAATAAAAATCTCGCAAACTGAATCCAAGAACACATCAAAACGATCATTCATCATGATCAAGTAGGCTTCATCCCAGGAATGCAGAGATGGTTCTATACCTGCAAATCCATCCATGTATTCTACTACATAAACAAACTCAAAGAAAAAAACCACATGGTCATTTCATTAGATGCTTAAAAAGCATTTGACAAACTTCAACATCCCTTCATGATAAAAGCAATATTCAGCAAACCAGTAGCCAACATCAAAGTAAATGGAGAGAAACTCGAAGCATTCCCACTAAAATTAGGGACTAGACAAGGCTGCCCTCTCTCTCCCTATCTATTCAATATAGTACTTGAAGTTCTAGCTAGAGCAATTAGACAACAAAAAGAGGTCAAAGGGAAAGGAAAAAATCAAAATATCACTATTTGCAGATCATTTGATGGTATATTTAAGTGACCCAAAAAACTCCACCAGAGAACTGCTACAGCTGATAAACAACTTCAGCAAAGTGGCCGGATACAAAATTAACTCAAGCAAATCAGTAGCCTTCCTATACTCGAAGGATAAACAAGCTGAGAAAGAAATTAGGGAAATGACACCCTTCACAATTGTCACAAACAATATAAAGTATCTTGGTGTGACTCTAACCAAACAAGTAAAAGATCTGTATGACAAGAACTTCAAGTCTCTGAAGAAAGAAATTGAAGAAGACCTCAGAAGATGGAAAGATCTCCCATGCTCATAGATTGGCAGGATTAATATAGTTAAAATGGCCATCTTGCCAAAAGCAATCTACAGATTCAATGCAATCCCCATCAAAATTCCAACTCTATTCTTCATAGACTTAGAGAGAGCAATTCTCAAATTCATAGAACAACAAAAAACCCAGGATAGCAAAAGCTATTCTCAACAACAAAAGAATTTCCGGGGGAACCAGCATCCCTGATCTCAAGCCGTACTACAGAGCAGTAGTGATAAAAACTGCATGGCATTGGTACAGTGACAGGCAGGTAGATCAATGGAATAGAATTGAAGATGCAGAAACGAGCCCACACATGTATGGCCACTTGATCTTTGACAAAGGAGCTAAAACCATCCAGTGGAAAAAAGACAGCATTTTCAACAAATGGTGCTGGTTCAACTGGTGGTTTACATGCAGAAGAATACAAATTGATCCACTCCTATCTCCCTGTACAAAGCTCAAGTCCAAGTGGATCAAGGACCTCCACATAAAACCAGATACACTGAATCTAATAGAAGAGAAAGTTGGGAAAATCTCGAACACATGGGCACAAGGGAGAAGTTCCTGAACATAACACCAAGGGGTTATGCTCTAAGATCAAGAATCAACAAATGGGACCTCATGAAATTGCAAAGCTTCTGTAAGGCAAAGGGCACTGTCAATAGGACAAAACTGCAACCAACAGATTGGGAAAAGATCTTTACCAATCCTACGTCTTATAGAGAGCTAATATCATATATATATATAAAGAACTCAAGAAGTTAGACTTCAGAGATCCAAAAAGCCCTATCAAGAAATGGGGAACAGAGCTAAGCAAAGAATTCTCAACTGAGGAAATTCACAGGGCTGAGAAGCACCTAAAGAAATGTTCAACATCCTTAGTTATCAGGGAAATGCAAATCAAAACAAGTCTGAGATTCCACCTCACACCAGACAGAATGGCTAAGATCAAAAACTCAGGTGACAGCAGGTGCTGGCAAGGATGTGGAGAAAGAGGAACACTCCTCCATTGCTGGTGGGATTGCAAGCTGGTACAACCTCTCTGGAAATCAGTTTGGCAGACCCTCAGAAAAATGGACATAATACTACCTGAGGACCCAGCTATACCTCTCCTGGGCATATACCCAGAAGATGCTCCAACATCTAATAAGGACACATGCTCCACTATGTTCATAGCAGCCATATTTATAATAGCCAGAAGCTGGAAACAACCCAGATGTCCCTCAACAGAGGAATGGATTCAGAAAATGTGGTACATTTACACAATGGAATACCACTCAACTATTAGAAACAATGACTTCATGAAATTCGCAGGGAAATGGATGGAACTTGAAAATATCATCCTGAGTGAGGTAACTCAGTCACAAAAGAATGGATAGGATATATACTCACTGATAAGTGGTTGTTAGCCCAAAAGTTCGGAACACCCAAGATTCACTTCACAGCAACCATTGGACTGAGCTTGGGTCCCAGATGAAGGAGTTGGAGAAGGGATTGAAGGAGCTGAGGGAGTTTGCAGCCCCATGGAGAGAGCAACAGTGTAAACAGGCCTGACCCCCCGGTACTCCCAGAGACTGGACCACCAACCAAAGAATATACATGGAGAGACCCATGGCTCTGGCCACATATGTGGCAGAGGAGGGGCTTGTTGGCCATCAGGGGGAGGAGAGGCCCTTGGGCCTGAGGATGTTAGAGGCCCCAGTATAGGAAAATGTCAAGGTGGGAAGAGGGGATTGGGTGGGAAGATGAGTGGAGAAATACCCTCGTAGAGGCAGGGGCAGGGGGAGGGCATAGGGGGTTTCCAAAGTGGAGACCTGGAAAGGGGGAAACATTTGAAATATAAATAAAGTATCAAAAAAAATGGAAAATATTTGGAAAGCCAGTAGCAGAATTTAGAGACCTAATTTATTCAAATTAATAAGACTTTTATAAAGTATCAGCATGTTTTCCCCATCAAACTTCAAAGTTGAGAAAGATTTAGAGTATTGTTTCACTATCTTTTTTTAAAAGTTTGATATGTAAAGTGTCATTTAAAATGAAAACCCAGCATGTTTTGGTCATTTTCCTATTCACCAATATTGAATAAAATCAATATGAACTTCATTTTCATATCATTTTACTCATTTCCTTACAACATTCTTTCTGCCATTAGTGAGCAGGGCCACCTCACTGCATGTGCAGGCAAAATGCATCCTGCTGGAGCTCTTTACGTCTCATCCAACAATGTTGAATGCCTGGTACTGGAATAATCATTCTCTACCTCTCAGGGAATAATTTCCAGCTATTATTTGCTTCAAAGTCCTGATTGATGACAGTTTTGACTGAGTCAGGAAAATTTGCGCATTCAAGGGGATAGGCGTGGGCCATTGTTGGAGAAAGCGTTAGACACCAGACATTGGCTGTTTTAAAGCACCGTACAGTTGGAATTTTCATGACCTAGAAGCTTTTCTGCTTCTGAACTGGACAGAACCAAGGAAGATGTTTTCATTGCAGGAAGGATTTGAGTCTTTGAAAAACTTGTCTCTAAAATCAACCTTCATTCATAGATAGACTCTAAGCTTGATATGGGGCCCAGGACATGGAGGATCGTGGGACAGCTTCATTTCCTCTTTGGCATTTAGCACACCTTTACTCGCCATCTACCTGTCACACAGAGTTCCATACACTTAGCCCTAACAGGACTCATCCAGTGTGAAATGGAATCGTCAAAATCTGTTCTTCCCATGCTCGTCTCCTCTTCAGGGTTTTAGATTTCCTTAATAACTTAATTCAAAGACAAGATGATTTTTTGTTTTTCAAATTTGATTGAGATCTCTCTGAGATACTTCCGGAAACACTAAAGTGACATTCTATCCTTGTTATTCCTTGGCAGCAAGGAAAACTGGACCAGTTTGTCCAGTTGACATGATGCTCATCCTACACAAAGCTGAACTGAGCGACACCTCCCCCATCCTTATCTATTTGTATGTAATGCTTTCAAACTTTCATATCGAAAGCACATTTTCAAGCATTAAGCCACCATATTAACTTCAGACAATGGGCCACTTGGAATTGAAATGGAAACAAATGACTTTCAGGGAATCCTAACAGATAGCTACCTAACAGAAGTCTACTATTCTAAGAACAAGGAATCATTGAAGATGCTTTCTGGGCATCTCCTCCAAGAACATATCCTCTCTATTTCTTAATCCTTCCATGACAACGCCAGGATCCAATTCAAATCTTGGCTTATGGAGATCACTCATAGCTTAGGAAATATCCCAGTTGAAATCTAAAGGAAAATAAACTCTCAAAGGTTAAAAACTGTTAGTCTTTCACCAAAACTGGCATATACATGTGCCTTTGAATTTTCTTAAATAAAAAGACTCAGGAGATTGCATATGAAAATCTGGATTTCTAGTGTCTCTTTGGCAGTTCTGAAGGTGAAGAAGCAATAATAAACTTGGCATACTATACTGGCTGGGGTTCTTCAGACAGAGTATGGCATCTCCTTAGTGTTCCGGAATGTGTGACAATTCTGCTATCACTGGCATTCATTTTCTTCTTGGTCTCACAGATATTGATACGGATGGGGTCAGAAATAGATGCGCCAAGTCCATTATGCAATGAGCTTAGTTCGTGGGCAGCTATTTTGTCGTGTGTATATAAGACTCCTTGTGTGAAATGCATTTGATATTGGAATGCCTCAAGTTTCCATCTTCTTAGAATGTGCCATGAATCTGTGACCAACTACTGCCACTGTGTTCTCTCAGTCAAGGGTTATGATGCTTTCACCAAAAAAAATCAAGCAGACACACCTCTTAGTCCAGACGCTTTGCAATTCTGTTTCCTTAGGAGTTGTCTGTTTTTAATGAGTTTCTTCTTCCTAATTTTCCTATCTTGTATTAAGATTTTTGATCTGCAGATAATAACTAATCATGACAAGTTGATACTTAATTTCAAACAAATGGACATTTTTAGGTTGTAAGATAATATCCACTACTTTAAAAAAGTGTTTTGAGAAATAGCTCACATACTATAAACTCCTACATTTAAAGTATACAATTCAAAGGATTTTGCATTTTAACTATATTATGTAACCATGCTTAACATGCAATCTACCATATTTGTCTTTTTTTTTTTTTTCATTTTAAATATACAGACACAGAACTGAAGACTGCAGGTCCAGTATTCCACAGCAGATCTCTAGAGCTTATTTCCCTTTTTAAGTGACACTATGTAGTCACAGGTAAACAATCCTACACCCCCCAACCATAGCCACTACTATCTTATTGATTGAATTTATGAATCTGAATATTCATAATACCTCAAACAACATGCAGTATTTTTCTTTGGCTTACTTCTTTGGCTTATTATAATATTTCCTAGGCTCGTTCATGTTGTTACATCTCAAAGGGTTTTTCTCTTTCAAACTATGTGTTACATGCTCCTTACCATGGTGGACTGTAGTCCTTCAGATTTTGAGCTGAAATAACCTCTTCTGCCTTTAAGTTGCATTGATTCTTATCAGATATTTTGTCATAGCTGTGAGAAAAGAAATTAATACACTCATTAATCTTTTGACAGACAATTGGGTTATCTCTGTTATGGCTATTAGGAACACCTGCAATGAACGTGGGTGTTTTTAATTTCTTAGGGAACCACCATCTTGTTTTTCATGACAATCATATTTTTCATTCTCACCAATAGCGTACTAAGGTTCCAGTTTTTCCATATTCTCATGAATGCCTCTTTGGGGTATTTTGTTTTTTGGTTTTTTGTTTGTTTGTTTTTGTTTTTTGCTTTTTTGTTTTATGTTTTTTCAAAACAGGGTTTCTCTGTATAGCCCTGGCTGTCCTGGAACTCACTCTGTAGACCAGGCTGGCCTCGAACTCAGAAATCCACCTGCCTCTGACTCCCAAGTGCTGGGATTAAAGGTGGGCACCACCACTGCCCAGCCCTCTTTGTTTTGACATTAGCTATTCTGACTGATGTGGGGATATCTCATTGCATCCTAGTTAGGGTTTCATTGCTGTGAAGAGACCATGACCAAGGCAGCTCTTATAAAGGACAACATGTAATTGAAGCTGGCTTAAAGGTTCAGAAGTTCAGTCCATTATCATGATGGCAGGAAGCATGGCAGCAGTGCAGGCAGACATGTTGCTGGAGGAACTAAGAGATCTACGTCTTGATCTGAAGGCAGCCAGGAGGAGACTCCCTTCCACAGGCAGCCAGGAACAGGGTCTTTTTTGACAGTAGGCAGAGCCTGAGCATAGGAACCTCAAAGCCCACCCTCACAGTGACATACTTCCTCTAACAAGCCTATACCCCCCCCCAAAGGCCACACCTCCTAATATTGCCATTTCTCATGGACCAAGCATATTCAAACCATCACCCACCATGATTTTGATTTGTATTTGTTTATTAGTGTTGATGAATAAACTTAACTAAGGAGGCAAATGATTATATGCTGAAACATTTATTAAAAAACTAAAGAAGATATTAGCAAATATAAAGATACATATTCATGGATTAGAAGATTTAATATTATAAAAATGTACACATTGCCCAAAGTGATCTATAGGTTTACTGCAATCTTTATCAAATCCTGTAGCATATTTTATAGATACAGAAAAACAGTTCTACAGTTCATACAAAAGTACAAATGATCTTTAAGAGGAAATACAACTTTGAAAAATAACAGCTGGAGGCATCTTAGTACCTGGTTAAAATCCACTATTATACAAACAATATTAATCAAAACAGCATGGCATTAAAACAAATATATAAACCAGTGGAATAGAACAGAATGCGCAGGAAAAAATAACACATATACAGTTAACTTATCTTCAGGAAGGGACTGGGAATACATAATGGAGAACAGTTAGTTTCTGCAACAATTGTTCCTGGGATACTTTATAACCACATACAAAAGAATAAACTCGGGCACTTGATTACATCAAATATAAAGTGAACTCAAAATCGGTTAAAGAATTAGGTGTGAGACCTGAAATTGGGAAACATCCCAAAAGAACATGTGGAAGAAAGGCTTCTCAAGGTTGGTTGGTTTCAACTTCCTCCTTCTCTTCCTGATTCCTTCTCTCTCCACACTTCCTTCCTCTCTTCTTCTCTCCATCAACAAGATCAGTACTTACATTTCAGTAACTACATCCACTTAGTTCATTCTTCTGTGGTGTGAGAAGTTCAACCTAATTACTTAGTCCAGCTCTTCTCAGCTCATTTGCTAGACCTCATTTATGGACCTTTAATCCAAGTCTATTACCTATGCATTTGCTCTTTGGCCAACATCATTGTCTTGACAATTGCTCCCCTATCATCCTTTGTAAAACCAGAAAGTCTGAATCCTACCAAGTTGCCTTTATTTAACAAGATTGTTTCAGCTTTTCTGGGATTCTGGAAATTTCATAAGGATATCACTAGCAGCTTGTCAGTGTCCTCAACGGCCTGTAATTCTGATAGAGACCCAGCTGAACCTGAAGATCAATTTTGGGAGAATTGCCATCTTAACTGTCCTTTGTTTTCTGATCTGTAACTAGAGTAATTTATCTAGTTCTTTAATTTCTTTTGATGATATTTTACTTCCTTTTCAGACCAGCTAGAGGTTTCATTCACAATTTTGTTGACCTTTTAAAAACCAGCTTTTACTTTCAACAGTTTTCTGTCAAATTTCCAATCTCTCTTTATAAATATAAATATATATACATATACACATACATATACATAAATATATACAAACGTGCACACTGCTGGGGATTAAACTCAGGATCTTGCCTATGCTAGACAAATGTTCTACCACTGAGCTATAGCTGCAGGTTTTAAAAGAGTAAATTTTTATAATAGTATTCTGATTACTTAATAATATTTCTTTTAATTGTTTTATTATTTCCTTAGTAATCACTTAGGGTTTATCATCAGTTTTAACTTATTTGATAAAAATCCCATTGTTATTGATATATATCAATGTATATGTTAGTGATATATATCACTATATATGTATATCTACACATTTTCATATAGTTATACTTCCTTCCCTTCTTCTCTTCCTCTTGTAACATTGCAAACTGTGCAATATATCATTTGTGTAATTATTATTTTTTAACATTTTATGTTTTGAAAAACATGAGAGAAAAATCATATACTTATGGTTTTTATGATATTAACATCTATTATATAAATTTTGGTCATCTTTATATGTTCCTGATCATTTGAATTGCCATCTGGGATTACTTATTTAGCAAAACAAAACTCAGCTTCCACTTTGTCCTTTGTGTTTTATTGGAAAATACACTATCCATTACTGGCCTAACAGTACAAGCATACAATATTTTTTTATTTTTCAAAAGACATATTTATTTAATGTACATAGGTGGGTTTTTCCTACATGCATATCTGGGTATCATGTTCATGGTTGGTGCCCAAGATAGCCAAAAGAAAGTGATGTATCCCTTTGGACTAGAGTTAGAGACAACTGTGAGCCTTCATGTGAGTGCTGGGAGTCAAATCTAGGTCCTCTTGAAAACAACCAGTACTCTTAACTGATGAACCATCTCCCCAGCTCCCATTTTTAATGTAATTTGCATTAAATAAGAATAGAGAAATATTTATACTATCCTTTAAATAACACAATTATCTTTCATAGTACTCTTCACAGTTAATGTCATACCAATTCCCAAGTGCATATTATATAATATAATATTTCTAACCAGGTGGGAACGTGTGGTGATTTGAGTGAGAAATGTCTTCAGTAGGCACAGATGTTTAAACACTTGGCTCTGAGTTGGTGGAAATGTTTGGGAGATATTATGAAGCCTCCAGGAAGCACAGCCTTATTGAAGGAAGCGTGTTCCTTGAGGGAAGATTTGGAGAATTTTTGTTCTAGCTCCATTTTCAGTTCCTTCTCTGTCTCCTGTCTGTGACTGAAGATGTGGTTGCTCAGGTTCTTGCTCTGGCCTCGCCCCTGCCACACCTACTGCTGCCATTTCCTCCCTGCCATTATAGACTCTCAGAAACCATAAAT
Source organism: Uromys caudimaculatus (assembly GCA_028551405.1). Taxonomy (NCBI): domain Eukaryota; kingdom Metazoa; phylum Chordata; class Mammalia; order Rodentia; family Muridae; genus Uromys; species Uromys caudimaculatus. The sequence goes on from CM052701.1 coordinate 106,535,691, forward strand.
CAAACAAACTCTTCCTCTCATGAGTTGCCTTGGTCATGGAACTTGTCACAACAATAAGGACCTAGTCCAGTTAGTTGGCTATCAAGAAATTACTCTACTTTGCATTACTCTAGGAATGCCTTGAATTAAGCTTTAATTTTGAAGTCATAAGTGCATAGAGTGACAGTTCTTCCTTTTAGGGTTGCCTATATGTTTGTTATGAAGAGCTGTCTGTTAAGCTTTTGGAGGGTCTCTTGATTCTCTCCTATTATTCTTGCCAGCACTTCAACTTGTCTTTGGCTTTTAGACTTTCTGAATATTGTCTGTTGTTGATCTTTTTGTGCTTATCCTTCTTGGTGTTTGTCGAGCCTCCTAGATCAGCAGGTTAATTTTCTGGATGTTTTCAGCTATTATTTCTGTGAGTGTTGTCTTTGATCCTTTGCTTCTTATCTTTCTTGCATTCATACCATGCATACATTTGTGTGCTCAGTGGCAGATCACATTCAAGGTTCTGTTCATCTCACTGTTTTATTTCTCCTCCTTGTTCTTTGAGTAACATAGCCTCTATCAATAAATCTTTTATGTCACCTTTGTTGTTATTGTTTTGGTTTGGTTTGGTTAAGACAGGGTTTCACAGAGCCTCACCCTTTGTAAGGATTGACTTAAATTCCTGAAGGGACCCTCATACAGGGTGCTCCCCTCTGTACCCCAAATTAGGCACAGATCACACCCAAACACCAAATTTCTGGTCTCAAACAAAACACAGAGATCCTTTACTAAGCAAGACAAAGAAAAAAACAAGATGACTGAATTTGAATTGGGCAGAAAGAACAGCAAATATAGCTTTGCAAGTGTTAATTTTAAGATGGGGTGGGAGGAGGTCTGTATTGAAATGAGCTGGGAGGTATTGGTCAGTTCTGATTGGGTATTTTAATTAAGGTAGTCAAATGAGGGGTTGATTACTGGACCTTGATGTTTTGATAATCGAACCTTAGTAAACAACCTTGGGAATGAGTGGGCATAAGAAAATGGCCAAAAAAGAAACAGACCTTGGTGACCAGCTTTAGGAATGTAATCTAATGGTTTAGCAAGGAAGAGAGGAGAGAAAGGGAGCCCTGCCTGTACCATGTGTGCCATGCTTAGACCTGCTAGAGCCCTTCCATTCCTAATAGCCCTGATTCCAAATCCCTAGTGATTGTGTACGTGTGCACCATGCTTGGTCTTTCTATCAATGTGTCTTCAAGTTCATTAATTATTTCTTCTGCCAGTTCAAATTTACTATTGTGCCTCTCTATGAAATTTTTTGCCCTGGTTATTATATTTTCAAAACACAGATTTTCTATTTAGGTTTTTCCCTGCATTTATTTATTTTCATAAGTATCATCTATTTGGTGTAGTATTGCCATAAAGCTTCCTTTACTTTGTTTTAAAGATTTCTACATAACAAATGATAATTGTATGTATTAATGATATATAACCAATTTCTTTTTTCAGTACTGAGAATCGACTCCAGGGCCTTTGAGAAGGTTAGGCAAGTAATCCATCCTCAATCTGCTATCCTCATGTCAGGATGAAATTTGGATGAATATATGGACTAATTAAATTAATACAGCTAATTCATTAAATAACATCACACTTGGCTTATTTTGATAAGAACTTTACATTTTTATTCTGCTAGCGATTTTCAAAGACACAATACATTATTGTCAGCTACAGCTCTGTGCAATAGACCTCAAACTTATTTTTTCACTGATTTAACAAGCTGAATTGCGATTACTATGAACATCCCAAGGAGCGTGAGAATGCAGCGATCCCTTTAACTCACTGACTCGGATCCTGTGACTATATATCAGAAGTCGAATAGATCACATTGTGGTTCTGTCTCTAATTTTTTGAGAAAACTCCAGACTGTTTTCACAGTTATTAATTGCTATTTCTCAGTCCCATCACGTCCCCCCCACCCCATGTCATTGATTTTTCAAGACAGGGTATCTCTGAGTGGTATGTGGTACAGGCTACTGTAGATCATCCTGCCTCAGATTCCAAGTGCTGGCATTACAGCATTCACCCTCATGCATTGCCTGAGTCCATACTGACCACTACAAGGAAGTTCTGTTCTCTACATTCTTGGCAGCACTGGCTAATTTCTCTCCTCTTGGCACTAGATACTTCTAAAGGCACAGGTGACAGTTCATCGTGGTTTCAGGTTGCATTCCTCTGCCAGTTGGCCAAGTAGGACATTTGTTCTTATCCATCGGTCATTTCTATCAAGAACTATCCAATGAAGCCCTTTGTTAAGTTTTTCATTGACTTAGTTTTCTTGCCATTACATTGACTTCCTTATGTATTTTGGGTACTAACTCTTTGTCAGAAGTGATTTACAAATATTTTCCCTCAGTGTGTGGGTTTTGCTTGACTTTTTTACTCAGGGCTGTTATGGATAGCCCTGGGACTGTTTGTATTTTGATGCCAATTCTGCCCTCCTGGGAGGGGCTTTGGAGAAGGAGTGAGTTATATACTCATGTGACTTCTTATGAACCAGTCCCCTAATGAATAAAGGAGCCAATCACTGGGCAAGTAGGAGGGACTCCGAGTTGGAGGGAGGAAGAGAGGAAGCAGGAGAGAAAGGGGGCCCTTTTGGAACAGGACAGGATAATGGTAGGATGTAGCTGTTAGTTTCTTGGTATCATGGAGGATCTGCAAGAATTTGCCACCAGAGGAACCATATTTTAATAAGACTTAAAAGATTAAGTTTTAGTTGTTGCACCCAGAGATTGAGTTACCATTGTTTCTGAGCTAAGTTTGTGTGGTGTTTTTCTTCTCGTGGCAGCTCATCTGGGTTCCAGAGAGAAAGGTACGGCAGCAAAGCGTGAGTTTGCCAGATGTGCACCACAGAGGCCGTGGGGGTATTGAAGCATGGAGCTGGCGCAGTAGTGATCCACCAGTGGGAACCAAGCGAGCTGGGTAGAGAAATCGTGGAACTCTGAGTCAGAGCTCCACGAGATAAAAGCAGCTCGGCCATTGCTCGCCAGTGCATGGCTGGCCAGCCTGCCAGGACTGAGAGAACCAGAATGTAGTTTGGAAACTTGATATAATTCTTCCTTTTAATATTTCCCACCACACAGGGCTTCCTTGTTCAGTTCTTTGAACACACTCACTAACTACCTTAGAGAGGTTGTAAATTGGACATCTGGTCAATCTCGGGAGCAGATTTGTTCATTTGTTTTGTTTTGTCTCCATGAATGAAGACACTGGTGATTCTCAAATGTGTCCTGGTTTACTGGAACCTAGACCCTTTCAGTGCTCTAGAGTGTCAGAGCTGGGACACAGTTCATCTTTCTGGCTTGACGTTGCTCATCTGTTGGTGGCTGACTTGGCTATTTAGTGAAATCTCCTCTTCTCATTGAGTTAAGCCTCTGTGGTTGCTCCTCTAAAGCCTTGAGTCTTTCTGGGATTGCAGTTATTTTTGGGTCACTTTTACTAGCTTCCTGGCAAAAGTAGGTTTTCTAATTTCGACTCATTGATTTCTCATGTGGTAACAATTCACTCTCTAGTGTAACTCATCAAACCTGGGCTCCTTGAAAGGGAATATTCCTGAAATTGGCATTTGACTTTTGTCCTGACTCCTGGCATCTTCCTTTCAGCTGTTCATTTTTCCAAAGTACCCCAGAAAACTGGTTAGACTATAGCTTAATCTACATCTATCCAATAAATCGGCCAATCTCTATTATTTTTGGTAGTGTCCCTAGGATTGAACTACATACTCTTGCAAATGAGCTCAAACAACCAGATCCACGTATACATAAAATAATACTTGAATAAATAAATGTTTAAAAAGAAACACATACAAATGCTGAGGCATACACATTCACACAGAGACAAAACCAAACCCATAAAAACAAACCATGAAACCATAATCTATAAGCAAAAGATCTGTATGGTAAAAAAACAAAACTCCCTGACAGAATTTTTGGGGAAAAAAACAACCAATCAATCAAACAAAATGAAACCAAATACTATTGAGGTTGCTTTGTGTTGGTCATCTACTGATGGAGACTCCACTTCTTAAGACATTCTTCCTGGTGAGTCCTCGGCATGGGGTACCTGGAGCAGAATAAGAAGTAGTGAATGGGAGTGAAGAAAGTTCTGTGGTTTTGGCTGTACCTGGCTCAAGTAAGGTTTCCATGATGCTGGATCAAGAAGAGGAAGAAGAAATAGATTTGTCTCATATACCACAGACTTAACATGATTTCTTTGGAACACTGGCAGATTTTCTTGAATAAAATCTTGTTCTGCTGTTGTATGTCCTTCATATCATTTTTGCAGAGTGACAACAGGTTGTTTTAATTTAAATTTATATTATTTTATTTTATGTATATGGGTATTTTGTCTGCCAGAGTCTATGCACCATATGTCTGTCTAATGCCCAAGGAGACCATAAAAAGGGATCAGATTCTCAGGGACTGGAATTATAGACAGTTGTAAGCTACTATCTGGGTGCTAAGACTTGAACTTGGGTTCTCTAGAAGAGCAACCGGTGCACTTAACTACTGAGCCATCTCTTCAGCTTATGTTTTTGTTTATAATTTCCTCAGCTTCTCTGGACAGCAGACCCATTGAGTTTCTCAAGTCAGAAGTTCCTTCTTGTTACCTTTATAGTGTTATTTCCACCCATGTTCAACTTAGGAAGATATAATGATGTTCAGTATCTGACAGACATTGGGGACATATTAGTTTTGTTCACATAATGAAAATAACTGTATGCCAATATATCAGTCTTGTAGAACATCGATATCTTAGTTGATTACAGTTGTGTTCTATTAATAGCTATGGTTTCTCTGTTATACTTGTGTGGCTTATAGATGTAACAGGACACCTGACAGAAATAGCCTGGATAAAGAAAGTTTCAGAAGTTTAAGGCCATGATCCCTTAGCCCTTTATCTTTGAGTTTAAGAGGAGGCAAGACATCAGGGAGGCAGGAGAGCATGGCAGAAGATGTTCCTCTCATAGTAGACATGTAGCAGAGAAAGGGACTATGAGAAGGAGCCAGGACAAGGTATAGCATTCAAGTACATGCTTTCAATGACGTTGCTCTATTTGGGCCCCACCTCCTTTTGTTTTTTGTTTGTTTGTTTGGTTGGTTGGTTTTGTTATTAACCACTTCCCAATAATGTTGTCATATGATGAATCTACCAGGATATTTTCTACTCATTAGACAAGAGCCCTCACAGACAAATCTTATGTCAAAATGCTCTCACAGACAGATGCAACCCGAGGTGTGCTTTATTAATCTCTTAGTTACCTTTCTATCCAATCAACTTGAAAATAAAAATTAGCCATCATGATTTTTCTACTATGCCACTTAGAGAATAAAAGAATGGTTTTATATTGTAAATTGCACTTTTTGTCTCATAGAATTTATTCTACTTACAAGGAAATCACCTAAAATCATTTTCTGTCTTTCTTTCTTTCTCTCTCTTTCTTTCTTTCTTTCTTTCTTTCTTTCTTTCTTTCTTTCTTTCTTTCTTTCTTTCTGTTTTTGTTTTTTGTTGTTGTTGGTTTTTTTTCAAGACAGGGTTTCTCTGTGTAGCCCTGACTGTCCTGGAACTCACTCTGTAGATCAGGCTGGCCTCGAACTCAGAGATCCACCTGCCTCTGGCCCCTAAGTGCTGGGATTAAAGGCGTGCGCCACCACTGCCCGGCTGAAATCATTTTCTTATAAGGATCATAATTGGGTGACCCCTCTTATAACTCTCTTTACATTTCTTTAACTTGCCTATAAGTGTAATGGAAAATAGGAAAATAAATATTTCCTGACTATTTGTGACTTTAAAGTGCTTATATTTGAGGAAAAAGATTTCTTTTAACAATTTATATGTACAATTGAATTCGTATTCATTTTTTACAGCAAAATAGCTCCAATTATAGAGACTAAAGCCATTTGACCTTTCTACATCTCTCTTCAACCTGAACTGTTCTCTGCCTTTGTATAAATGGCATTGCCATTAAGGTATGACATTCACATTTTAGTCTAACCTTTCTGATGTTTCTAAATGTAAGAGTACTGTTTCAAACCATGTGATTTAACCAGTAACATTAACCAACTGTTTCATAATGAGTTATAGGATCTTTTAAGCAACGATATGTTGCTGTGACGATGTGGCCTAAGAGACCAGAGAGAACATTTGCTTCTCAGAAACCAGAGTGATATCCCATGCAGCCAACACCTAATTACCTCCACATTTTTTCCACCAAACTTGGAATACTATTTTTCTATCCATTTTATCACCTCCTTTTGTCTCTGATTCAAGACACATGAGTGACCTTGAATATTAATCTATCAAACATAAATTTTGGGAGAAGTATTTGCTCTCCAATTCCTGACATAAGAAGCAGTGTCCAGATAGATTTTTATCTCTTAGAGGCCACAGTATGATACATGTTAATGGAGGTAACTGAGAGAGTGTATGTAACACTGCAATGTAATGTTTGGAGAACTTGGGGAGGTATTTTTATTATTAGTTTTCTAGTTATCATACAAAATAATGTGTTTTATGATATTCAATACCTATGTGCTTGCATACTGTGCTCATTTATGGCCACCTGTTGTTTACATTATCTTGACCCTACCCCCTTCCCTCTGGTCCCCTTCCTTCTGGTTCCCTTCCCTCTGGACTCCTTCCTCCTCTAAATTATTCTCTTTTTGCATCCATATCTCTCTCTCACACACACATTTTTTGTATTTTGCCTATAAGCGAAAACATGCGATGTTTGTCTCTCTGACTTCCCCATTGCTCCCTTATCTTCCCTTTCCCTCTCTTTAAACTTATTCCTCTACCCACTTAGTCCCCCTTCTACTTTCATGTCAACTATATATGATGTAAATATGTTTACATATGTATGCATGTGTCTATAAATCTAGATTCTGTATATAAGAAAAAAGATACACCATTTGTCTTTTTGAATATGGCTTACTTTGCTTTGCACTATAACTAATTCCACCTATTTCCTTGTAAATAACAACCATGTTCCTAGTTGGGGCTAAATAAAACTCCATTGTGTATATACACCACATCTCCTGAACCCATTCATGGCTTGATGGGCATCTTGACTTCTTTCTCTTAACTGTTTGTGAATACTACCTCCATAACTTGGATATGCAGGCATCTCTGTGTATGCTGATTTAGATTCAGAAGTATACCCAGAAGTGGTACTGTCTATCATATGCTCGTCTGACTTTTAGTTTTGTGGAGTGCCTCTGTACTGATTTCAGTATCAACTTCACTAATTTGCATTCTTATCAGCAGTGTATGAGAGTTCCTTTTCCAATGAAAACCAATCAGCATGTGTTGTTTCTTTTATAAATATATTTCTAACAACTCACAAGTTATAATTTATAAAGACTAATTGGCAGTTGACCATTTCATTACATACTAAACCAGTTTAGGAAAAGAATATATCAAAGAGAATTGGTAAGTAGGTCCTTAAAATTGTATGTGACTCAATTAACTTTGCTACCAGGGCTCCATAGCCAAATAATGCTGTGAGAAAGCTAGCCTCCCAAGAGTGTGGAAAAGCCTGTGAGAGGGGGTGAGACAGCACCACTGCTCAGCAGGACTCGCCCAGAATCCTTGGGACACAGGGACTGAGGAACAGCCTGGGAAAGAGCCTTCTGGTTTTCATCTGTGGCTGGAGACCTCTGCCTGGGCCACCAGGGTTTCATAGACAAATAGTGCCTGGAGAAAGCTAGACTCCCAGTGTGGACAAGGCTGTCTGCTCAGAGGGACCCACCTGGAAACCCCAGGACACAAGGACTGAGGAGTAGTCTTTTGGTTTCTTTTGGTGGCCGGGGAGCAGATCCTGTGACACAGAGCTCCAGACTCAAATAGTGCCAGGAGAGAGCTGGTATCCCAGGAGTGTACCTTCAAGCACAGACAAGAATACAACACAACTTCTGTTCAAATTCACTGAATCAAGAGGGACCCTTGCAAAGCCATCAGGACACAGGAATCAAGGGACAGCTAGGGACTAGATCCTTCTGGTTTCTATCTGCACCCCAGAGCTGACCCTGTACCACAGCTCTCCAAAACCAAATTCCTCTCAGAGAGAACTGGTCTTCAAGGAGTATTGACACCGAGGCTTGCAGGAAGGTCAAAACACAGTCAGAGAGAGTAAGACCAGCTAACACCAGAGATAACCAGATGGAGAAAGGCAAGGGCAAGAATATAAGGAACAGAAATCAAGGCTACTTGACATCATCAGAACCCAGCTCTCCCACCACAGCAAGCCCTGGATAACCCAACACAGTAGAAAACCAAGACTCAGATTTAAAATCACATCTCATGATGATGATAAAAGATTTTAAGAAGGAAATATAACTCCCTTAAAGAAATACAAGAGAACACAGGTAAACAGCTAGAAGCCCTTAAAGAGGAAACATAAAAATTCCTTAAAGAATTACAAGAATACACAATCAAACGGGCAGAATTACAGGAAAACACAATCAAACAGATGAAGGACATGAACAAAACCATCCAGGAACTAAAAATAGAAATAGAAACAATAAAGAAATCACAAAGGGAGAAAACCCTGGAGTTGGAAAACCTAGGAAAGAGATCAGGAGTCATTGATGCAAGCATCACCAACAGAATATAAGAGATAGAAGAGAGAATCTCAGATGCAGAAGATACCATAGAAAACATTGACACAACAGTCAAAGAAAATGGAAAATGCAAAAAGCTCCTAACCCAAAACATCCAGGATATCCAGGATACAATAAGAAGACAGAACCTGAGGATAATAAGTATAGAAGAGAGTGAAGATTCCCAACTTAAGGGACCAGTAGAAGAAAACTTTCCTAACCTAAAGAAAGAGATGAACAAAAATATACAAAAAGTCTACAGAACTCCAAATAGATTAGACCAGAAAAGAAATTCCTCCCATCACATTATAGTCAAAACACCAAATACACCAAATAAGGAAAGAATATTAAAAGCAGTAAGGGAAAAAGGTCAAGTATCATATAAAGGCAGACCTATCAGAATTACACCAGACTTCTCACCAGAGACTATGAAAGCTAGAAGATCCTGGGCAGATCTCATACAGATACTAAGAGAACACAAGTGCCAGCCCAGGCTGCTATTCCCAGCAAAACTCTCAATTACCATAGATGGTGAAACCAAAATATTCTATGACAAAACCAAATTTGCACAGTATGTTTCCAAAATTCCATCCTACAAAGAATAATAGATGGAAAATGCCAACTCAAGGAGGGAAACTACACCCTAGAAAAAGCAAGAAAGTAATCTTTCAAGAAACTCAAAAGAAGATAGCCACACAAACATAAACACAGCATCGAAAATAACAGGAAGCAACAATCACTATTCCTTAATATCTCTTAACATCAATGAACTCAATTCCCCAGTAAAAAGACATAGACTGACAGACTGGATCCATAAACAGGACCCAGCATTTTGCTGCATCCATGAAACACACCTCCGTGTTAAAGAAAAACACTACCTCAGAGTAAAGAGCTGGAAAACAAATTTTCAGGCATATGGTCCCAAGAAACAGGCTGGAGTAGCCATTCTAATATTGGATAAAATCAACTTTCAACCAAAACTCATGAAAAAAGATAAGGAAGGACACTTCATACTCATCAAAGAAAAAACCTACCAAGAAGAACTCTCAATTCTGAACATCTATGCTCCAAATGCAAGGGCACTCACATTTATAAAAGAAACTTTACTAAATCTCAAAGCATACATTGCACCTCACACAATAATAGTGGGAGACTTCAATACCCCACTATCATCAATGGACAGATGTTGGAAACACAAACTAAACAGAGACACAGAGAAACTAACAGATGTTATGGACCAAATGGATTTAACAGCAATCTATAGAACATTTCATCCTAAATCAAAAGAATATACCTTCTTCTCAGCACCTCGTGGTACCTTCTCCAAAACTGATCACATAACTGGTCACGAAACAAAACTCAACAAATATTAGAAGACTGAAATAATCCCATGACTTCTATCAGATCACTACGGATTAAGAGTGATCTTAAATGGCAACAACAACAACAACAGAAAGCCCACATACACATGGAAGCTGAACAATGCTCTACTCAATGATAACTTGGTCAAGGAAGAAATACAGAAAGAAATTAAAGACTTGTTAGAATTTAATGAAAATGAAAGTACAACATACTCAAACCTATGGGACACAATGAAAGCAGTGTTAAGAAGAAAACTCATAGCTCTGAGTGCCTCCAAAAAGAAACTGGACAGAGCATATACTAGCAGTTTAACAGCACACCTGAAAGCTCTAAAACAAAAAGAAGCTAATACACCCAAGAGGAGTAGAAGGCAGGAAATAATCAAATTAAGGGCTGAAATCAACCAAGTAGAAACTAAAAGAACAATACAAAGAATCAACAAACCCAGGAGCTGGTTCTTTGAGAAAATCAAGAAGACAGATAAACACTTATCCAGACTAACCACAGGGCACAGAGACAGTATCCAAATTAACAAATTAGAAATGAAAAGGGAAATATAACAATAGATTCCAATAATATTCAAAAAATCATCATCCTACTACAAAAGCCTATACTCAACAAAATTGGAAAATCTGGATGAAATGGACAATTTTCTGGACAGATACCAAATACCAAATTTAAATCAGGATCAGATAAACCCTCTAAACAGTCCATAATGCCTAAAGAAATAGAAGCAGTTATTAAAAGTCTCCCAACCAAAAAAAAGCCCAGGACCAGATTGGTTCAGTGTAGAATTCTATCAGACTTTCACAGAAGACCTAATACCAATACTCTTCAATCTATTCCACAAAATAGAAACAAAAGGAAAACAACCCAATTCATTCTATGAGGCTACAGTTACACTGATACCAAAACCTCACAAAGACCCAACAATAAAAGAAAACTTCAGACCAATTTCCCTTATCAATATCAATGCAAAAATATTCAGTAAAATTCTCGCAAACCAAATCCAAGAACACATCAAAACGATCATTCACCATGATCAAGTAGGTTTCATCCCAGGGATGCAGGGATGGTTCAATACCCAGAAATCCATCAATGTAATCCACTACATAAACAAACTCAAAGAAAAAAACCACGTAGTCATTTCATTAGATGATGAAAAAGTATTTGACAAAATTCAACATCCCTTCATGATAAAAGTCTTAGAAGTTCAGGATTTCAAGGACCATACCTAAACATAGTAAAAGCAATATACAGCAAACCAGTGGCCAACATCAAACTAAATGGAGAGAAATTTGAAGCAATCCCACTAAAATCAGGGACTAGACAAGGCTACTCTCACTCCCCCTATCTATTCAATACAGTACTTGAAGTTCTAGCTAGAGCAATTAGACAACAAAAGGAGGTCAAAGGGATACAAATTGGAGAGGAAGGAATCAAAATAGCACTATTTGCAGATCATTTGATGGAATACTTAAGTGACCCAAAAAACTCCACCAGAGAACTGCTGCAGCTGATAAACAACTTCAGAAAGTGGCCGGATACAAAATTAACTCAAGCAAATCAGTAGCCTTTCTATACTCGAAGGATAAACAGGCTGAGAAAGAAATTAGGGAAATGACACCCTTCACAATTGTCACAAACAATATAAAGTATCTTGGTGTGACCCTAACCAAACAAGTGAACGATCTGTATGACAGGAACTTCAAGTCTCTGAAGAAAGAAATCGAAGAAGATCTCAGGAGATGGAAAGATCTCCCATGCTCATGGATTGGCAGGATTAATATAGTAAAAATGGCCATCCTGCCAAAAGCAATCTACAGAATCAATGCAATCCCCATCAAAATTCCAACTCAATTCTTCATAGACTTAGAAAGAGTAATTCTCAAATTCATTTGGAATAACAAAAAATCCAGCAGAGCAAAAACTGTTCTCAACAACAAAAGAACTCCTGGGAGAATCAGCATCCCTGATCTCAAGCTGTACTCCAGAGCAGTAGTGATAAAAACTGCATGGTATTGGTACAGTGACAGGCAGGTAGATCAATGGAATAGAATTGAAGACCCAGAAATGAACCCACACACTTATGGTCACTTGATCTTTGACAAAGGAGCTAAAACCATGCAGTGGAAAAAAGACAGCATTTTCAACAAATGGTGCTGGTTCAACTGGTGATCTACATGTAGAAGAATATGAATTGATCCATTCCTATCTCCCTGTACAAAGCTCAAGTCCAAGTGGATCAAGGACCTCCACATAAAACCAGTTACACTGAATCTAATAGAAGAAAAAGTTAGGAAAATTCTCAAACACATGGGCACAGGGGAAAAGTTCCTGAACAGAACACCAGTGGCTTATGCTCTAAGATCAAGAATCGACAAATGGGACCTCATGAAATTGCAAAGCTTCTGTAAGGCAAAGGACACTGTCAATAGGACAAAACAGCAACCAACAGATTAGGAAAAGATCTTTACCAATCCTTCACCCGATAGAGGGCTAATATCCAATATATTCAAAGATCTCAAGAAGTTAGACTCCAGAGATCTAAATAACCCTATCAAAAACTGGGGAACAGAGCTAAACATAGAATTCTCAACTGAGGAAATTCATAGGGCTGATAAGCACCCAAAGAAATGTTCAACATCCTTAGTCATCAGGGAAATGCAAATCAAAACAAGTCTGAGATTCTACCTTATACCAATCAGAATGGCTAAGATCAAAAACTCAGGTGACAGCAGATGCTGGCAAGGATGTGGAGAAAGAGGAACATTCCTCCATTGCTGGTGGGATTGCAAGCTGGTACAACCTCTCTGGAAATCAGTTTGGCAGACCCTCAGAAAAATGAACATAATACTACCTGAGGACCCAGTTATTCCACTCCTGGGCATATACCCAGAAGATTCTCCAACATATAATGAAGACACATGTTCCACTATGTTCATAACAGCCATATTTATCATAGCCAGAACCTGGAAACAACCCAGATGTCCCTCAACAGAAGAATGGATACAGAAAATGTAGTACATTACTCAATGGAGGACTACTCAGCTATCAAAAACAATGACTTCATAAAATTCTCAGGGAAATGGATGGAACTTGGAAAATATCATCCTGAGCGAGGTAATACAGTCACAAAAGAATGAACAGGGTATGTATTCACTGATAAGTGGATATTAGTCCAAAAGTTTGGAATACCAAGATTCACTTCAGAGCAACTACTGGTCTGAGCATGAGGTCCCAGATGGAGGAGTTAGAGAAGGGACTGAAGGAACTGAGGGGGTTTGCAGACCCATGGAGGGAGCAACAGTGTCAACTGCCCTGACCCCTTGGTGCTCCCAGAGACTGGACTGCCAAAGAATACACATGAAGGGACCCATAGTGCTGGCCTAGGAGGGTCTCATTAGCCATCAGTTGAGGAGAGGCCCTTGGTCCTGAGGGTGTTAGATGCCTCAGTATAGGGGAATGCCAAGGAGGGAAGACAAGAGTGGGTGGGTGGGTGGGTAGGGGAATATCTTCATAGCACCAGGGGGAGAAGGAGGGAATGGGGGTTCCAAAGGGGAGGTCTGGAAAGGGGGAAACATTTGAAATGTAAATAAAGTATCAAAAAAAGAGATGGTTTTACTTTGCTAAAGGAAAGTTATGGACTGATTTCTATGATAAAATTTTCCTTGTGACCAACTTTACTGCTAAACAATTCCTATTACTTAAAACTGTAAAGAACTTATTTTGGTTTGAATGTGGCTTGCAGTTTGAACACTTGGTCACTAGCTGATAGTGCTATTTTGGAAGGTTCTGGAACCTTCAGGAGGTGAAGCCGCACTGGAGGAAGTGAGTCATACTTAAATGCATAAACTATTCTTCTATATATTTTGTTTTATTTACCTTTTCATTATCATACTTGGACTCTGGCACAGTGTTTTGCTGATAAAGGATTAAAAATACATTTTGAGTTATTGTGGTAGTCTGAATTTTCATCACTGTGGAGACATGTCTGACAAAACAACCTAAGGGACAGTAGTTTATGTTGCTGTCTACTCACAGAGGTGTGAGTCCTTCCTGCTGGGATTAGCATGGTGGAGCCTGCAGTGCCATCTTTCTTCTTGTCTAGCTATTGTTTTCTTAAGAAGAAATAAAGTCTTTTGAAAGTCTCACTGTACTTGTGTTGAAGCTGCAGTTCATTTCTGCGGAAGCTGACATATTAACACGATTGAACCTTTTGATTTCTGAGCATAATATTTCCTATTCACTCAATCTTTAAGTTCCTTCTGCAGCACTTATTTGCTTTTAATATAGATGTCTTATTGTTTGTATACAATGGTTTGAAAGCTATCATCCTGTAAGTGGCTTTTTAAAAACGTTTTAAAACTCAGCTGTTAGTACATAGAAATACTATTGAATTTTTTTATTTTGACTTTTTACTTTGTAACTTTAGTAAATTCATTTATTAGGTTTTTTTTTTTTTTTACTCTTTTGTAACATTTGGAGAATTTATCATAAAAGTCGTGTTGCACGATAAAACTATTTTATTCCTACTTGAGTATTTTTTCCCTTTTGCTATTTGTTTGAATCCATTGAACTTGCTAAGTAAAAATGAGGAGTCTAGATATCCTTACACTGTTTTTCTGTTATTAAAGAACTGGAGTGTGTGATATTTTATCATTGAGCATAATGCTAATTACTGAACCTTTATGGTGCCCTCCCACTTCAACAGATCAGGAATTTCCATGGCTGAGATGAAACACCATCCCTGGCTTGCTTATACTTCAGGGCGGGAACTCAAGGCAAGAACTTAGATGCAGGAACTGATGCATAAGACGTGGAGGCATGCTGCTTGAGGGCTTGCTGCCCATGGCTTCTCACCCTGCTTCCTTATAGAACCCAGGACCACCAGCCCAAGGGCAGCCCCACCCACAATGGGCTGGACCCTTCCCCATCAATCACTAATTAAGAAAATGCCATACAGGCTTGCCCCAGAGTGATCTTATGGAGGCAGTTATCAACTGAGGCTCCCTCTTCTCAGATAGTGTCAAGTTGACAAGAGACTGGTCAGGGCAAGGAAGCAGAGACAGATAATGATGGTGCTCATTCCATGGTCTCTTTTCCCTCTTCTGTTCACCTTGAGACCTCAGCCCATGGGAAGGCACAGTCCACATTCAGAGCCACATTCAAAGCAAGTCCTTCCTCTCCCAAAACGCTCTCATAGACATATCCAAGTTATGCTATTCCTTAATGCAATAAAGTTGTTCATCAAAATTAACCATCACAGCCTTTGAAGTTAAAAACTCCTTTAAACCTTGCTTAATCTAAATGCCACATTTTTTTAAATCTTCATTGCTATTCTATTCAAAATATTTCCTAAATGATCTGAAATATGGCTCATTTACAGTTCAGCTAATTTTCAAGTTAAATTTCTTTTGTATACTATTATTTCATAAATTTATTCATTTTGCATTATTTATTATCTGAAGATGTCACTATCTTTATTAGTTTCTTGGGTTAATTCCATTATATTTAAATAATCAATGCTACACAATTTTAGTCTTTTTAACATTAAAAAAGAAGTATTAATAAAAAATTTTGAGGCTTATTCACGAGCCCAAGTATGGCCCACCTTGGTGAATTTCCAATGTGTTCTTGATGTGGAAATGTATTCCCTTGTTTATTCATCTTTAAATTTTGCCCAGACAGGTCAATTTGTAGCACTGAATTGATTTTTGGTTCATTCCTAATGGTTATCAAGAGACGAGTGTTAAAATATTCAGCAAGTGCTACGGGCTGACGAATATTCACCTGTTGAAGCATAATTGTCCACGTGATGGTTTTAGGAGGGGAAACCATGGGGAGATGATTATATCATGAAGTCAGAGCCCTCCTGGATATGATAAGTGTCCCAAGGAAAGCTCTTGATGGAGTAGGTTCTTTTGTTCTTCTGCCAAGTGATAACAGCATTTGAGAAGCAGAGACTAGGCCCTCACCCCAATGGAGCCAGCAGTGCCTTGAGCTTGGGCCTCCCAACCTCTTGAGCTCAGGGAATAAATTTCCATCCTTTATAAATTACCTAGTTTGAAGTGTTTTGTTTCCCATTGGTTTTGTATTTCTGTCAGTCTGGTTCCATGATATTCAAGTTGCACTCACAGATGCGTTCAAGTTTAGGATTGCTCCATGCCTTTGGTAAGCTTCCTGTCTCCCTGGTGGCATTGATCACCTCAAAGTTTGGTTTGTTAGTAAGTTACACCATCTTTCTTATGATTCATGTTAGTGGGGCATATAATTTAACCTGTTATTTTCTATTTATCTGTTTACTTAATTGGCTTTTCTTATAAAAAGGATAAAGAGATAAACAAGATGAAAAGAATTGGATTTATAAAAATCTAATCTGGTAATCTCTTGCTCATATTCTTTCAGGCTTGTCCATTATGCCCATCTGATTTTTTTTTTTTTAATTCTTAAAATTTGTCTTTTTGCTAATCTTTTCACATACACATTTTAAAAACTCATTCCTTCCTTTTTTTGTCTATATGGCATTTAAAAAAAAAAACATTTTCACTTGCACCATGCATTTTTATTGGATATTGGCTATTATAATGATGTATCGTGGAGTCCTGATATTGTTGTGTTTCTTTTAAGAGAGTTCAATTTTGTTCCAGCAGCAAATTATTATGAAATCCTCTGATCTTGTCAACTTTAAAGCTATACTTCTTTATTTGGGGTCTTTTTGTTTGCTTGGTTTTTCATTAGTGTTAGGGTGGGGATCTTATTCCAGCCACAACTGTTTTTTCTGGGATCTGTGTATACTGCTTAGTCAGCATTGGAGCTAGAAGAGATTTCCAATATTACTGAGAACCACAAAACTTCCACTGGCTCCTTTCAGCTGTCAATTCCACAGAAGCCTCTCCAGCTAGTCTCTTCTCCACATAGCGCCTTGTTGTTCGGTATCTTTTTCTGCTACTTCTAGTCACTTCAGCATCCCATAACTATGACCTCAGTCTCATCCATTCAGCAAAAATACTTTCCCTCCTTGTCTCCAGAAGCCTATGCCAATTGTTAAGTGTCTCTGGGAAGAAAGCCAAGGCAAATATGGAGCTCAATTTATGTGCTTTCCTTCTCTCAAAGTTCATAAGCCTGTGGTTTCTGTATCCAATACTAAGAACATTTGCTTTACCTATCATGTCTTGTTACTTATGGCAAGGCCAGGCCAGTGCAGTCAGAAGCAGATATTCCTACCTCCATGTTTGAAAAAAAAATTAGGAGTTAACAATTTATATCTGAGGATTTAATGTTCAAACCTTTATAATATGAATGAGGTTTTAAGTTTCAATAAAGTGAAATTTAGCAGACTTAAACAATTTAAAGTATAAAAATAACAATTGACTCTTTTTTTTGACTTATCTTTTTTTTAAATTATTTTTGATACTTTATTTACATTTCCAATGTTTCCCCTTTTCTAGGTCTCCTCTTTGGAAACCCCCTATCCCCTCCCCCTCCCCGCCTCTATGAGGAAATTCCACCTTCCACCCACGCGCCCACCCATCCCCATATTCCCTCCTTGACCTTCCCCTTTACTGGGGCCTCTAACGCCCTCAGGCCCAATAGCCTCTCCTCTCTCCCTGATGGCCAAGGAGGCCATCCTCTGCCACATATGTGGTCCGAACCATGGGTCCCTCCATGTGTATTCTTTGGTTGGTGGTCCAAACTCCAAGACAACAGGGGGGGGGGGGTGTCAGGCCCGTTGATGCTGTTGCTCCCTCCATTGGGCTGCAAACTCCCTCAGCTCCTCCAGACCTTTCTCCAACTCCTCCATCTGGGACCTCACTCTCAGTCCAGCGGTTACTGTAAAGTGAAACTTGGGCATTCTAAACTTTTGGGCTAATATCCGCTTATCAGTGAGTACATACCCTCCTCTTACAAGATTATAAATCTATGGTAGAGCATGTGCAGACTTTTCTGACCTCGAATCTTCTTGTATCGGATTGAAAACCCTGTCTACCATTCTGAGAGAAAGGTAAAATGAGGGTCTCCTAAAAGCCAGAGCAGGAGACTAGGTCTTGAGGATTAGGTTGCAGATAGCAAACGTGGACTTGTTCTTGGGACACAGATGGTGGAAGATGAACGATGCAAAGGAAACGGAGTCGAAGCTGGTGTGAAGGCTGTATCTGTGGTAGCGACAAGCTCCATTTCAGAAGAAATGCATCTGTTTTATTTTGGCATTGCTGCTGCTCTGGCAGTTTGCTTTCTCCTCAGTGGTCTTGAGCATTGAGGTCTCAAAATAAGGGTATTTGGTGTAGGTTTCGGTGGTTTGAATAAGAATGCCCCCCATAGGCCCCTGTAGTCACCAGGAAGTGGCAGTATTTGAACAAAAGATTAGAAGGACTAGAAAGTATGGGTTGTTGAATTAGGTATGGCCTTGTTAGAGGAAGTGTGTCACTGGGGGTGGCCTTTGAGGTTCCAAAAGCCCATGCCAGACACAGTCTCTCTCTGCCTCTGTGCCTGCACAGCAGGATGTATCTCTCAGCTACTGCTTCCTGAGTATCGCCATACTCCACCTTCATCCCCATGATGGTAACAGATTACCCCTCTGAAAAAAGCCCCAATTAATTTCTTACAAAGGAAAACATTTCATTGA
Source organism: Uromys caudimaculatus (assembly GCA_028551405.1). Classification (NCBI taxonomy): domain Eukaryota; kingdom Metazoa; phylum Chordata; class Mammalia; order Rodentia; family Muridae; genus Uromys; species Uromys caudimaculatus. The sequence goes on from CM052701.1 coordinate 106,554,300, forward strand.
GGCTGGCTTACAGTTTCAGAGGTTTAGTCCATTATCATCATGGCAGGACCACAGGTACTAGAGAGGTAGCAGAGAATGCTACATCTGGATCAGCAGGCAGCCAGAAGAGAGAGAGCCACTGGGTCTGGCTTGAGCATTTGAAATTCCAAAGTCCACCTTCAGTGACGTACTTCCTCCAATAAGGCCATACCTCCTAATCCCTGTCAAGTAGTGCCACTCCCTAAGGACCAAGCATTCAAATATATGAGCCAATGGGGGCCATTCCTATTTAAACCACCAGAGGGATCAAACTTGTCAATCTTTGGCATAGGAAAAAGAGCTAAGAATAAGCTAGCAGCATATAAACTGCATCCAGTCAAAGGAGAAATTCCCCAACTCTAGGGAAACACACAGACATTTAATTTCAAGAAGCATTTGGAACTGCAGATATGTAAGACCAAACAAAACCCTCTCTATGTCATATGTTAAAATACAAACATGAACAACAGTGCATCTCTAAAGCTTCAAGAGACAAGCACCAAATTACTTACAAAAGCAAACACAGGAGTACGGCAGCAGACTTCTAAACAGAAACCCCAGAGGCAAGGACAGAAGAAATGATTAATTCAAAGGCCTGGAAGAAAAAAACAGCTAAACAAAATGACTGTGTGCACCAAAATTCTCCCTTAAAATCAAGGAGAAATAGAGAACTTCTCTGAGAAGCACAGCTAAAGGAGTACTTCATCATTAAGTCACAATTTCAAAGAATGATGGTCAAGAAAAAGAGGTACAGACCCATGAGAGTGTGGGAAAGAAGTATCATTAGAAGAGCACATACACAAGAATTAAGAAAGAATGCAACATCATCTACTCAATAAACAGTTGAACTTTCAAAGACCAATGAAGAAGAAGAATACAGAGTATTTGATAACTACAAAAAATAAAACAAAACCCAGTCGTTTGTGTATAGCATTTAATAACAACCCCAAATAGAAATCTCCAACTAGGAGGCACAGATGAACTAACAAGATTAAAATATTATTATCTTCAAGAAACCCACCTCCTTAAAAATGAATCTTTCCCAAACTGAAAATAAATGGGTAGAGAATGGACCTCTGATTATATAACACCCAAAAGGAAGCAGAAGCGTTATACTAAACATGACAAAGAAGAATTCAAGCCGCAATTAATTATTGGAGGTAAAGATGGCCATTTGATTCTACTAAAAAAAATAATCAATCTGAAAGATATAAGAATTATAAATACACAGATATTGAATGTGGTTGTATCTAATTTCTCAAAACAAAACATTGCTGAACTTATAGGACTGGGTCCAGAGACAAAAATAGTAAATTTGATACTCTCCTATCATTACTAATCTAGATTGCCCCTTTCCCCCTAAAATCAGTAAGACTATGTTGCTAAACTGGACCATAAATCAAACTAATAACAGATCTCTACAGAATAGTCCAGCTGAAGAATCACTCCTATTCTCATCTCCCTGTAAAACTTTCTCCAAAATAGACTACAATTTATGCTGCAAAGTAAGTCTCAGCAAATGCAAAAAAGAGAGAGAAATAATTTCCTTCTTGTCAGATAATAATGGCATAATACTAGTAATCAAAATAAAGAGAAAATTCAGAATATACACAAATACATAAAGTATCAATGTAGTTTTTTTAATATTTCATTTTTATTTATGTGTGTGTTTGTGTGAGTAAATATCACTTATGTGCAGGTGCTTGTGGAGGCCCAAAGAGGGAGTTGGCTCCTCTAGAGCTGGAGATGTAGGCAGTTGTGAATAACTAACATGAGTGCTGGCAATGGAACTTGGGTCCTCTGTGAGACCAGCAAGCACTGAAACCCTTCAACTGCTGAGCCTTCTCTCTAGCCCCAGCAATATACTCCTGAGTGATCAGAAGGTCACTAAAGAGTCAAGGGGAAATTTTAAATTCCTAGAATAAAATAGAAGTAGAAACGTGGCCTACCAAAATTGTGCCATATTAAGAAAAGCTATGCTGAAAGACAAGTTCATGGTTATGAGTGCCTGCATTAAAAAGAGAGATCCCAAAAAGGAATGACAATTATATATCAAGGTTTAAGCAAACAAAAACTAACCAAAGCCAAACTCAATAGAAAGAAAGGAATGATACAGATCAGAGCAGAAGTAAAGGAAGTGACCTTGCAAGTGTAATAAACAGCGAATATCCAAGGACCAAGTAGATTTACTACTGAACTGAACATTTGGTGTTAGTTCAACTAACACCAGTTCTCCCCAAAGTACTGCATAAGACAGAAGGGGAAAGGAAAACCACAGCCAATCAAAATGTGGAGCTGTGAGACCAATCCCAATGGACACATCTACAAAACACTCCTACACCCAAGGCTCGGGGGACATTGAGGAAGATGGGGCAGAAAGATGATAAGAGCCAGCAGATAATAGAGTTTGTTGTGAAATTGTGTCTCCTAGTAATATTAGAAGTTATACCCATAAAGTCTTATTAGACAATTTTTAAAAATGTAACTAAAAGACTCTAAGAGCTGCTAAAAACATTCAACAATTGAGCAGGTTAGAAAGGCAACCCACAAAATACAAGTAGAATATCTGTTACCCAAGGTGAACATGCTAAAAAGGAAATCCCATTCGCAGTCACAATAACCAACTCATAAAAAACTAAATACCCAGGAATAAATCAGCTAAAGAGATTAAATGCTTCTACAATAAAAGCTACAAAATGCTGAAGACAGAAACTGAAGCCAACAGATGGCAAGTCTTTCTGTCTTCATGGACCAGCAGAATTAACACTTTTAGATTGCTGTATCATCAAAAGTGACCTAAGGATTCAACACAACTCCTTTAAAGTGGTCCAATGGCACTCATCACAGAATTTTTTTAAATTTTAATTTCATAAGGAGCAAGGAATCTTGAGCAAAAAGAGATAAAGAATTAATATTGAAGATATATTAAAAAAAAAATAAATGACCCAGATCAACAATCTGATCAACAATGGGCGAAAAAACTCAATAGAAGAAATACTTTCAAAAGAAGAAATAAGTAAACATAATCTATTAATATTTGACAACATAATATTCAACATTCTTTCTTATCAGGAAAATGCAAATCAAACTATTGAAAACACACACACGAGAAACCCCCCTGGATCCCAACAGCGGGCGGCTGAGGCAGGAAACTTTTGCCTGGGACACTAGGATTCCATAGTCAAGCAACTCTGGGAGAAAATTTTCTCTCCCAGGAACGCGGAAAAGCCCCGAGTGGGGGCAACACAAGCCCCAGAGCTCACTGATTCCGCCCGGTTTCCCCGGGCCACAGAGACTGAAGGACAGCAACTTCCCCCGGCGGCCCGAACCTCAGCTTGGGCCACAGGGCTCCACAGCAAATTAGCGCCAGGACAAAGATCCCTCTCAGGAACTTGGAGAAGCCGGGAGAGGGCCAAAGACATACCCTACAGGTCACCAGGAACTGCCCCGAACCCGCGAGACACAGGGACCGAGGTAGGTGGGCTTAGAAACCCCCCTGGATCCCAACAGCAGGTGGCTAAGGCAGGAACCTTTTGCCTGGGACACTAGGATTCCATAGTCAAGCAGCTCCAGGAGAAAATTTTCTCTCCCAGGAACACGAAAAAGCCCCTAGCGGGGGCAACACAAGCCGCAGAGCTCACTGATTCTGCCCGGTTTCCACGGGCCACAGAGACTGACGGTCAGCAACTTCCAGCGGCGGCAGGGAACCTCAGCTTGGGCCACAGGGCTCCATAGCAAATTAGCACTGGGACAAAGATCCCTCTCAGGAGCTCAGAAAAGCCAGGAGAGGGCCAAAGACATGCCCCACAGCTCACCAGGAACTGCCCTGAACCAGCGAGACATAGGGACCGAGATCAGACCGGTGCCACATCTCTCCAAACCCAAACACCTCTCAGAGAGAGCTGGTCTTCAAGGAGTACTGACACAGAGACCTGCAGGAGGGGCAAGCCACAACCAGACAGAGTAAGATCAGCTAACAACAGAGTCAACAAGATGGCAAAAGGCAAGGGCAAGAACATAAAGAACAGAAACCAAGAGTACTCTGCACCCTCAGAACCCAGCTCTCCCACCACAGCAAGCCCTGGATACCCCAACACACCA
>CM052701.1:106558918-106618874 GCA_028551405.1 Uromys caudimaculatus
AAAAGGGAGACATAACAACAGATTCTGAGGAAATTCAAAAAATCATCAGATCCTACTACAAAAGCCTATAATCAACAAAACTGCAAAATCTGGATGAAATGGACAATTTTCTAGACAGATATCAAATACCAAAGCTAAGTCAGGATCAGATAAACCATCTAAACAGTCCCATGATGCCTAAAGAAATAGAGGCAGTCATTAAAAGTCTCCCAACCAAAAAAAGCCCAGGACCAGATGGGTTCACTGCAGAATTCTATCAGACCTTCAAAGAAGACCTAATACCAATACTCTTCAATCTATTCCACAAAATAGAAACAAAAGGAAAACTACCCAATTCCTTCTATGAGGCCACAATTACACTGATACCAAAACCTCACAAAGACCCAACAATAAAAGAATACTTCAGACCAATTTCCCTTATCAATATTGATGAAAAATACTAAATAAAATTCTTGCAAACCCAACCCAAGAACATATCAAAATGATCATTCATCATGATCAAGTAGGCTTCATCCCAGGGATGCAGGGATGGTTGAATACCTGGAAATCCTTCACTGTAATCCACTACATAAACAAACTCAAAGGAAAAAACCACATGGTCATTTCATTAGATGCTGAAAAAGCATTTGACAAAATTCAGCATCCCTTCATGATAAAAGTCTTGGAAAGATCAGGAATTCAAGGCCCATACCTAAGCCTAGTAAAAGCAATATACAGCAAACCAGTAGCCAACATCAAACTAAATGGAGAGAAACTCAAAGCAATTCCACTAAAATCAGGGACTAGACAAGGCTGCCCTCTCTCTCCCTACCTATTCAATATAGTACTTGAAGTTCTAGCTAGAGCAATTAGACAACAAAAGGAGGTCAAAGGGATATAAATTGGAAAGGAAGAAGTCAAAATATCACTATTTGCAGATGATATGATCGTATACCTAATGACCCGAAAAACTCCACCAGAGAACTCCTGCAGCTGATAAACAACTTCAGCAAAGTGGCCGGATACAAAATTAATTCAAACAAATCAGTAGTCTTTCTATACTCAAAGGATAAACAGGCTGAGAAAGAAATTAGGGAAATGACACCCTTCACAATAGTCACAAATAATATAAAGTATCTTGGTGTAACTCTAACCAAATAAGTGAAAGATCTGTATGACAAGAACCTCAAGTCTCTGAAGAAATTGAATAAGACCTCAGAAGGTGGAAAGATCTGCCATGCTCATGGATTGGTAGGATTAATATAGTAAAAATGGCCATCCTACCAAAAGCAATCTACAGATTCAATGCAATCCCCATCAAAATTCCAACTCAGTTCTTCATAGACTTAGAAAGAGCAATTCTCAAATTCATTTGGAACAACAACAACAACAAAATAGGATAGCAAAAGCTATTCTCAACAACAAAAGAACTTCTAGAGAAATCAGCATTTCTGACCTCAAACTGTACTACAGAGCAGTAGTGATAAAAACTGCATGGTGTTGGTACAGTGACAGGCAGGTAGATCAATGGAATAGAATTGAAGACCCAGAAATGAACCCACACACTTATGGTCACTTGATTTTTGACAAAGGAGCTAAAACCACCCAGTGGAAAAAAGACAGCATTTTCAACAAATGGTGCTGGGTCAACTGGCAGTCTTCATGTAGAAGAATGAGAATTGATCCATTCCTATATCCCTGTACAAAGTTCAAGTCCAAGTGGATCAAGGACCTCCACATATAACCAGATACACTGAATCTAATAGAAGAGAAAGTGGGGAAAACTCTCAAACACATGGGTACAGGGGAAAAGTTCCTGAACAGAACACCAATGGCTTATGCTCTAAGATCAAGAATCGACAAATGGGACCTCATGAAATTGCAAAGCTTCTGTAAGGCAAAGGACACTGTCAATAGGACAAAATGGCAAGCAACAGATTGGGAAAAGATCTTAACCAATCTTACATCCGGTAGAGGGCTAATATCCAATATATACAAAGAACTCAAGAAGTTAGACTCCAGAAAACCAAATAACCCTATCAAAAAATGGGGAACAGAGCTAAACAGAGAATTCTCAACTGAGGAAATTCGTAGGGCTGAAAAGCACCTAAAGAAATGTTCAATATCCTTAGTCATCAGGGAAATGCAAATCAAAACAAGTCTGAGATTCCACCTCACACCAGTCAGAATGGCTAAGATCAAAAACTCAGGTGACAGCAGATGCTGCCAAGGATGTGGAGAAACAGGAACACTCTCCATTGTTGGTGGGATTGCAAGCTGGTACGACCACTCTGGAAATCAGTTTGTTGGACCCTCAGAAAAATGGACATAATACTACTTGAGAACCCAGCTATACCTCTTCTGGGCATATACCCAAAAGATGTTCCAACATGTAATAAAGACACATGCTCTACTATGTTCATAGTAGCCATATTTATAATAGCCAGAAGCTGGAAACAACCCAGATGTCCCTCATCAGAGGAATGGATACAGAAAATGTGGTACATTTACACAATGGAGTACTACTCAGCTATTAAAAACAATGACTTCATGAAATTTTCAGGCAAAAGGATGGAACTGGAAAATATCATCCTGAGCGAGGTAGCTCAGTCACAAAAGAATGAATATGGTGTATACTCACTGATAAGTGGATATTAGCCCAAAAGTTCAGAATACCCAAGTTTTACTTTACAGTAACCGCTGGACTGAGAGTAAGGTCCCAGATGGAGGAGTTGGAGAAGGGAATGAAGGATCTGAGGGAGTTTGCAGTCCCATAGAGGGAGCAACAGTGTCAACTGGCCTGAGCCCCCGCCCCCCCCCCGTCCTCCTGTAGGCTGGCCCACCAACCAAAGAATACACATTGAGGGACCCATGGTTGGGACCACATATATGTCAGAGGAGGGCCTTCTTGGCCATCAGGGGGAGGAGAGGCCCCAGTAAAGGGGAATGTCAAGGTGGGAATATGGGAGTGGGTTGGCGGGTGGGTGGGTGGTGGAATTCCCTCATAGAGGCGGGGGAGGGGGAGGGGATAGGGGGTTACCAAAGAGGAGACCTGGAAAGGGGGAAACATTGGAATTGTAAATAAAGTATTAAAAAAAAAAAAAGGTACAGATGATCTGAGGCAATGTGCCCTCCTGTATGTGGGAGGGACTGGACAATAGTTTCCCTAAGCTTTCAATGCAGGAGTGAAATAGAGAGTAGTCAGCATTTGGTTGAAGAAGAAGATTTGAGATATTGAGAGGTGGGCATGTTTAGAAAGTAAATGTAGAGTCTTCTATTAGTGCTACATGAAGGGAAAGAACCCTGGAGGGAGGTAGAGTTTGTAAGCCTTTGTAAGGTAAGATCTGGGACATGTTATGAGAGGAAAAGATAGTGACAGGCCACCCGAAGGTTAGTTTTTTGATTCTTGAATAAGGAGTTCAACAGCTGCTCAAGCACATATGCAGGGTGCCCACCCGTGGATGGTCAGGTCTAATTTTTTTGGCAAATATGCTACGATGCAAAGGAGCGCCCCAGTTGATGACCTAGGACTCCCTGGGTATATCCCTCTTTTTCTGTTACACAGAGGGAGGAGAAGGGACAGGTAAGGTTTGGGAGGTGTAAGACTGGGACCTGAGAAACAGTGAGCTCCAAGCTCATGACACCCTGGAACTGTGTCAGCACAGATGTAAAAGAACAAACCACCACAGTCCAACAAACAAACAAACAAAGAACTCCAAGAGCTGAGGTTCTTCTGTGTGCTATAAATGGAATGTGTTGTAAATCTGACCTCAACATAGTTTGGAGAACGTTGAGATGCGATTACAGAACAAAAGATGAAGAATTCTCCAGCATCAGTGCAGATGCTTTATCTTCATGGAAGGTAATTAACCGAGCATCCTGTACTGAAAAGACGATCCTTTTCTGCTTCACAGTGTAATCCTCGTCAAAGATAATGTGATCAAATCCATAGGATTGTATCTAGATGTTTCATCCTGGTCTTCACAGGGATAGCCCCATTTCAATTCTGTACTGTCTTAGTTTGGGTCACTTTACAATAAATCATGCTGTCTGCAGCTGGAAGCTTTCAGCTTGCCTCTTATTTTTTTTTTTAAGACTTTATTACTTTTGCCACTTTATATTTTTACACACATACACACACACCTCTTCTACAACTTTTCCAACATGAGTCAACATTAGTTTTTATTTTACATATTTTTGGATATGTGTGTCTGTATTGGGCTGGGATAACTGAGTTTTTGTCATTCTTTTGGAAGAACCTGTCTGCTGGACTTTTTGCTGTGATGACATTCAGATCAATTTGGAAGAAAATCGGGAGAAGACACCAAGTCTTCCACACCATGAACACAGTTTCTACATTTTTGCTCAGTAAAGATTTCAGTCAATACTATCTTTTCTGAGAAAATGGACCATCCTGAGTCTATGATTTGTTTGGTTGTCCATTAAGTGAGAGGGAATAGTTCTCAAAGTTTCACTGCTTGCCAGTGCCAGATTATCTATCCAGGTGTAAAGAACACTTTTAGAAAAAGAAGAGCGTTTAAAAAAAAATCAATCATCAATCAATCAATCAATCAAGAAGCAAAAAACGAAACACAGACTTTTCTCCTGTCCATCAACACTCACAGCTGTGTTGGCTGAGACTTTTTCTGCAACCATGCCCCATGTTTCATTTTGTCATAGCCAACTTGGTATATTATGGATGTCACCCTTTGGTAACAGTTAACAGAAAGGTTTCTTGTGAATCATTGCATTGTTTTGGAAATGTGTACTGACAAGTTGGTTTCTGCAAAACAACTTGATATACACTATTAGTATTTTCAAGTACTCCGGAAACCTGTTCCCTGGGTATATTTAGTATTTGCTATGTGATTTAATCATCTAATACTGTACTGATAGTGTATTCTTATCACACACACACACACACACATACACACACACACACACACACACACACACACACACACACACACACACAGACACTACAATTTTAGTTTAGGTTCTTTTTCCTGCTGAATCTGACCATATAGCTACTTTAAAATTCATCAGTGGTAAAAATTATTGATAGAATTGCTTATGATCTGATGTTTCAAACAGTTATGATTGGATACCATTAGACTCTATATCAGTGACTTTAAAATAAAAGTCAAATGTTAGGGTGCCTCTGTTCTAGACCCAATCTTGTTTACACAAATTTACTGAAAATATTTTAGCTTAAATTCTGAAAAATGCTACTCAATTCTCATCCCTCAACCTTTACCAACCCCGCCCCCCATCCTCTACTACCTTCTACATTTATGCTTCTTGGCTGATTCTCAACTTTACTAACAAGCTCGCAACAGAAAACCCAGAATTTGTGTAAAAACTTCATGCTCCCAAGATTTCCTAGGTAGATATAAATCTTTTCTCCACAGGATTCACAAAACTCAATACAAATTTAATTATCCTTCACAACATGGTCAAAAGTTGGGGAAATGAAAAAAAAAGAGAGAGATGAAATTCATATCAAGAACAAAACCAAAATCTAAAAACCAATAATAGCTAAACAACACCTAGCGCATGTGCACTCCCAGGTTAAAATCCAAAGCTTTTAACTCCTACTGTACCTAACATAATTCATCTCATTGTGTTGCCTACAATGTATTTGTTATCCATAAATATTACAAAGTTACATGCTACCAAAGGGCATAGTCTTTAGGAAGGTATGTGTCATTTAAAGAAATACATATATTGCCTTCAAAAGGATACTATAAATAGGGACAACCAGCTAAGCAAATTTTAACACATAAAATTTTTTAAAAAAACATAAAATGTATTTACTTTAATAAATAAATGGATTTGGCACATTTAACAAGGCAAGATACTCTAATGCTTATGGGTAGTTCTAAGGGATATCCATACTGAGGTGTACAAGGCCATTGTTGACATTTGGCAAGTTGCCTCATGAATTTTCAGGTGCGAGGTTTGATTATTTTCCATTTTCCAGTGTAAACTGAGATGCTGTGTGCAGCTGTTTTCTCCAGGACCGTCAGGTGGCCATGGGCTGTCAGACTCCATGGATGCTGGTTTCCACGGGAACCAGAGCTTCATCCAGCAGATCACAGACCACCCACTTTTACAAATGACTTCTACAAAGAAGCTGTTTTTTAAAATTATTATTAAATAGAAATATATTTAACTCTGCAAATGTTATTCTTAAATTGGTTTACTTTTGGAAAGAGAGAGAGGTTTTCACTCTCCCGAAAATTAAAGAATATTATGATCATAATCCATAAACTCAAATTCAGAAAGCAGCTGTCACTATTTATTTAGCATTGATAAAACTTGGTGCTTTGAATACAACTTAGATCATTAACTCTTTTAACAGGGCAAAAGACACAAGGGATAGGAGATGTGAAGCTAAAACCTTTGTCAGAAGCAATTGTTTCAGACAAGCTACTGACCAGGAAATGCATTTTTTTTTCTTAATGTCTTCCTCACTGTTCCCCTTATTTTAGCTTGCAAGATTTAGAGATTAGCATGTTGAAAAATGATTCAGAAAATACAAGAGCATGGAGAAAGGACTGGTAGCCAGGCATGAGGGGCCTTACCTATGATCTATTGCCTTGACCTATTACCTACCCCGTGATCCAATGTAATCCCATCACTTGGGAGGCTGAAGCAGGACTCTGAGAGGCCAGCCTGAACTACACAGTGAGGCCATATGTCTAAGGACAACAGACCAGAATTCTCGAGAAGAAAGGCTTTTGACTCTGCGATCGCTGAGCCAGAGATAGAGGGGAGGACCCTGTATTTTTCAGGTTCATGATCCTTCTTCTGCAAATGAAGAACTGAGCTGTCAAAGTATCCAGATTTCAATCAGGATGTTATTTAATGTTACAATGAGGACAATGTTACAATGAGACCTTATACAATGTTGTATAAGGTCTGCTATACACGTGTGTGCTCATGGTCTAGGTGGTCCTGGGATGTTCGTGGTCAACCACCTGTGTCCTTGTTAAAACTCCTCGCTGAAACCCCACTATCATAAAGTGCAGAACAACTGTCCCTCTATGACTAAGAAACAACACTCTGCTCTTTGCATCAGTATAGTCCTAGTTTGGAAATAAGGACTCTGTTGTCTCATTTACAATTGTATAGTAAATGTTTGTTTACAAATAATTTGTTGCTTTCCATGAGAAAATTTATCTCCGTATGCTCTCCTCCCTCAAAGTCATTAAGCATGTCCATTCAAGAATATTCTTGTATTCTTTCTACCAGACCATGCTTCTGCTGTGCTTAATACTCTGAGTAAGGGTTGTCAACAACACAGCTTGTGAAGGTTAATTCTTATTAGAATGCTTCCTCTTCTATCCCCCATTCCATCTCTTTAAATAAAACATTTTTCTTCTCTTTATATGACTTTCAGTTACAATTGTATGTATATATCAGCTAGGTTATTTCTACTGTAATTAATTAAAAGCCATGCTAACAGTAGTTTAAACCATCAGGATACCAACTGTTTACATAAACAGGTCTGGAGGCAGGGCTGTGCCTGGGAGACCAGAGATCAAATTAGACCCATAGGCTGTCTTATGGCTTCTGTGGTGGCAGAATCCAATCTGATTTCTGTCAGTTTGGGCTGAGTTAGTAAAGAAAACACTTAACTGAAGTGAGAGCAGAAGCAAGCAGCAGGCAGATCATGTCAGAGCTGGGGATAACACATGCCAACCTGTTAAGAGAAGCTATTATAAAGGACTTGACAACAACTTGGTCTTGCAGAAATAACAGGTAACAAATCTGTTTCCTGTGGAAACCAGATGGAATGGGCTGGGGGGGCAGCTGGAATGTCCATGGGTAACTTGTATTCATTTATCACACATTAAACTACTTCTTGATACTCGTGAGCCGTCCTAGCCTGAGGAGGTCGGGACACTGGTGGTTAAAGACTATTCTTACTTTCATGCTCATATTCTCATTGAGAAGGTATGCACATAAATAATTACAATTCCATGTGTTGAGGGTTCTAACGGTTACATATAAAATGATAGGAAATCCACACAGACAGCAACCCTCCCATGAGTGCCACGGAAGGCACCACTATAAAGATGGCTTCAAGGAAGGAATGTCTCAGTTACCTTTCTTGCTGTTATGACAAGTACAGCTTAAGGGAGAAAGGGTTTATTCCTGCTCATAGTTGAGGGGTACATGGTAGAGAAATAGAGGAAGCAGGAGCTTGAAGCAGGGTCATGTTACACCTACATTCAGAAGTGAGACCAAGGAAGGCAAGCATGTGCTGAGTTTGCTACCTCCATTCTAAACAGGTCAGGGGTTCTCTGCCCAGAGAACCATCCCATCCACAATTGAGTTTCCCCTATGTGATGGTTTCTATATGCTCAGTCCAGGGAGTGGCACAATTAGAAGGTATGACCCTGTTGGAGTATGTGTGGCTCTGTTGAAGTAGGTGTAACACTGTAGGTGTGGGCCCTAAGACCCTCATCCTAGTTGCCTGGAAGCCAGTCTTCTGCTAGCAACCTTCAAATGAAAATATAGAACTCTCAGCCCCTCCTACACTGTGTCAGCCTGAATGCTGCCAAGTTCCCACCTTGATGATAATGGACTGAACCTCTGAACCTGTAAGCCAGCCCCAATTACATGTTGTCCTTGTAAGAGTTGCCTTGATTATGGTGTCTGTTCACAGCAGTAAAACCCTAACTAAGACACTCTATCAAGTAATGCAGCTGAGAGAGTCCTCCACAGGCATGCCCAGAAGTCCTTCTCCAAGGTGATTCTAGATTTTATCAAGCTCACAGTTTTATAGGAACCATTTCAAGGGGGAAGATAGTCCAAACACCAGGACATTTTAGGAAATGAATGCAGGGAATGAGCACAGAAAATTATCTCATGAGAAGACTTAAATGTTGCTTTCATCAATGCTGTCAATGCACATTTATGATGCAAAGATTAGTATGTTAAGAAAATAGTAGATGATCTGACTCTGGTTCTCACCATATTCAGCTGATAAAAGTTTTGGCCTCTAAGAGACTCCATTATTTCTCAAAGAGATAGCTACATTAGCTACATAATAGCAATCTCTCCCCTCTCCCCTCTCCCCTCTCCCCTCTCCCCTCTCCCCTCTCCCCTCCCTCCCTCCTCCCTCTCTCTGTGGATTTTAGAGGCAGGGTTTCTCTGTGTAGCCCTGGCTGTCCTGGAGTGTGGTCTGTAGACCAGGCTGGACATGAACTAAGATATCCACCTGCCTCTGCCGCCCCAGTGCTCAGATTAAAGCCATGTGCTGCTACCATATTTCAAATAAGAGAAAGTCACACAAAACTCCATGTGCTTGTAGTTCAAGAATTACATTCTGATTTCTGAAGTATTTGTAGTTTCTACATGGAACAGTTTGTATAGCAATATGTATATTCTATTTTCCTATTCACTATTCATTTACAGAAACTGAGGTGGGAACAGGCTTTTGTTCAAGCCGCTAGGCAGTTAAATGTGAATGTTTGCTTAGGGAATGGAATAAAGGAGAAAGTAGATAAGCTGGAAAAACTGTAACTCCAACCTAGCTTGAAGTGACCTGGTCCCCACTGAAGCACAAATCAAGCACTTACAATTTTATACTATTTTTAAATACCATGTGAAACGTTCCTTACCATCGACACTGTCCCCTGAAAACATCTGTGCTTGCCTTGTTTCTGCTTCTGGACTAACTCCACCCATTTAATTCACCTGCCAGTCATAATAAATCATACGCTACACACCCCAGATTAATTCAGTGGAAGAAAAACTCTTTAAAATAGCTGGAGAGAATCTACTGTATATTGCAAACTCTGTGTAGGTGGGCAGCCAGATCATAGTTTTAGGAGATCCAGAGTCCAGTGTTCTAAAGTCATGGTCAGTTACCGGAGTGCTCACAATTCCATTGTCTCAGGCTACAGAAGTCCATCTGTAATCATCTAGGTCTCCTGAGGGCCCTTGCTTACCCAAGTAGTCATCCTTTAGAAAAATATTCTCTTTCTACTTCCTAGGTTTGTTTTTGGTCTATACTTTCTTGAGACTAAGAGTTGCTTGTTCTTATTCATTAGTTACTGTAATTCCTTAATGACCAAATGTTAGCCACATAGGAGATGGACCAAAGGCCCTGCACAGCTTAGTCCTTTAGTCGCATACAGTGGAATTCCCCTCATTTGAATAGCTGAGTCTTCTGGATGAAGAACAAAGGCTGACAGTACATTTCAAGACAATCTTCCACAAGGCAGCTTTGTTTCTACCCAGGCATTCACTAGAAGCCACAGTTAGAATAATGTGGGTCTCTCAGTATCACCACTATGAACACTCTGAGTGAGATAATCCTTCCATTGGGGGGTCATCCTGTGCACTGTAGGGTGTGCATCAGCACCCCTGCCCTCTACCTCTGGATTCCAGTATGCTCTTCAAACTGTGACAAGTGTCTCCTAGATGTGGTCAAACATCTCCAATATTTGTCACAGAAGTAATAAGACTTACACAGAACTTTTGTTGGAAGCAAATGGATGCAGCTCAGGAAAACCTGGTCCTTCATAGCTGCGGCATACATCCTCAGGCCATGAGAAAAGGAGCACAAGGGGACACCACTGAGATGCTCTTATATGGTCCCACAGAATTCTCAAGCAGAGGATGTTACAAACAGGGCCCACCATACCACAGCATCTGGAAAATCACAAGACTTTTCAAAACCAATTTCGGTGTAGAGCACGCTCAGTGTTTCCGACGTTTTCTGACTCAAAAGTCTGAGCTTCAAACCACTACTTGTTTATGATGAAAAGAATTCTTTGGCTTTATCTTCCTGAATAAATATGAACATCGATCAATTTCAGACTTAATCAAATTAAGTAAAACTACTGTTAAAGGCTGGGGAGATGGCTTAGTAGTTAAGACAGCAACTCCTCTTACAGAGGACTTGGGTCCAGTTCAAGCACCCACATCAGAAAGCTTGCAATACCTGTACCACGGCTCCGTGAGATCTGATGCCCCTGACTTCTGAGGGCACCCGTACTGGTTTTCACAGACCTACATGTAGACATATGCATACACATAATTGAAAATAATAAAATAAGGTGAATTTAATTTTGTATTTTAAAGCTAGATGAGTATTAAGTTCTTCATATCACTAACAGTTTAGAGACTGGATGGCCTATGGACTGCCTGCCAAGGTCGCTTCAATGAGAAAAGGAGAAGATCTATGCCACAGCCACTGATGACAGTATAATACTGCTGGGGACATTTAACGTCGTATTTGTTTCACAGTCATTTCCCACCCATCTTCCTCACCCCACCCCCAATATTCAAACATATGCTCAGAGCTTTCAGGAAGGAAGGAAGACTACCCAGGAGGTACGAAATGAGCATGATTCAAATGTTTTGTCAGCTGGAGTCCTAGCCAGCAACCAATTTTCACAAACTCTTATGCGTTATTCAAATTATCATAATATTATTCAAATAATCATAACACAGCATTGGGTCTTTGACCTATTAATTATCCTTTCATCCGTCCCGGCCCTGCTGCCGAGTTAATTAGTCAGATGGTGGGGTCTCTGCTTTATGTGCATTATCTCAACGACAGAAAGCCACAAAGTTGTATCAAGAACTGCAGCGTTAGAGCCATCCTTTTCCGTCCTAATAATCATGCATGCAAATTATTTTTTAATCTTTTTCTTCTAGATAATAGCCTTGCTATTCAGAGGAGAGCCAGAATCCTTCATCTCTTTGCCACTGTGTGTGTTGAAGAAGAAATAAGTGGTGACTAACCACCCGACACCCCAGATTGCATCCTGGCCCAGTTTTCCTCTCCTTGAAACAGAGGAAATCACTTCTTAGACAAGTAAAATTCTCTTTATCCTGTCTTTTCTGCCCCAAAGCCATGATTGAGTGTTTTTGATTGACACTGTTAGTGGGCTACGACCCTGTCTTCTGCTATACCAACACCATGGGCTCATCATTCAGAAACCCAATCTCCAGCAGCTCACAAAGTGACTTCCTGAAATTCCTTTCTCATGTAGCATGGAGCTCACCCCGTGACATCAGCTTCAGTAAGTAAACAACAAACCACATATCTCCTGTCAGAAGTACTGTAAGGCTACTATTTTCTTTTATATATGTCTGGATTTTCTGTCAAAGTTTTTATTTATTTTAGAGTATGAAAGTCCTTTTCAGATTAACAAGTATGACGATTTTAGCAAATGCACCATTGAAGTTGGCACATCTTTATTTCCTGTTCTATCATCGTGAGATTAGTTATAAGAAACTAGCTATTTCAAAGAGCGGAAAAGTGATACGGTGCATTGTCCCGCAGTGATGAAACTAAGAAGTCACTTAGGGGAATGAAGACACCCAAGGGTTCACTGACGGCAAGAAGGCACATGTAGCTCTGGGAATGATGGCACAACCAAGATGCTGGGACCTCTAGCTGAAGTTTATCTCACAGAGTAGCCCCCAGGGAAGAAATACCCTGGTCTCTTCCTCCTGGCTAATCTCTCACCAGAACCTCACCAGTGGAATTCTCTAGAAGCTATGTATAAGGGACCTTGAATTTAGTTATTTTGCAGAAGGATTCCAGATGGATCCAGAGGTTGTATCTCTCTGCTCCTATGGTGATAGTGAGAGCTGTGTAATTAGCACCGGTCAAATGATGGATTTGAAAGGTCCATCTACAAGAACACATAAATTTAGCCTTATACACTTAGAACTGACAAAAACTTACAAGTGTACACCATTCTAAACAAATATGAAGCACATCAGACAAGTTAATAGAATAAATAAAACCACCCAGGAAACCAATGACTTCTAGCACAGCAGTACTTCTTCAGGGATGCAGAACAAACAGTGCTCCAAAGAGCACATGGGGTGTAGCTCCCATATGCTACTTTACAGAACAAAACCAGATACAATCAACACTTTGCTCATGTCATTTAAGGCCTTGAGATCAGGTTATCTGGATCACCTGAGGAGGCTCAGTTTAATCGTATGAGTCATTAAAAATCAGAGAGCCTTTGTTGGGTGCATTGAGAAGCAAGAGGGTGCAGGCAGTGTCAGAGAGGAAAGATAGTCTCTACTGAGATTTTCTGATTCTAAAAACTGTGGAAAGTAACCAGGAATAGAGAAATGGAGTTAGTGTCCAGAAGCTGGAAGATGGCACAGAACCTTTCTCACACCTTGTCTGTTGTTCATCAAAGTTTCCCCTCCCCCAACTGGATGCTTCAGAGGCATGCCACTATTATCTATCTTGAAAATCAAGCACAAGAACCTTCTTGCGTCTTCAACTCTCTGGTGGTGAATTGTCTCTTACAGCAAGCCTCCCCCTTTTTAACTGAAGAACGCGCTGTTCAATTCCTCATGTCTCATTTTCACTGAAGCTCACTCCAACCACAATAACTGCTCCATGGAGTGATCAATTTTCAGCCTTATCTGACTTGGCTTAGCAGACACATTCAACATAGTTAATCACTCTCTTCTCGGTAGCTCTGTCCTCTTGCTACCTTCTGGAACCCCGAGAGTGCTTCTGTCCTCCCTCTCCCTCAGTGGCCCTGCCTATTGTGTCTTCTTTCTTTACTCTTCTTCTGTCTTTCCTACCCTGTTGTTATTCCCCAGAAGCTGGAGCTTTGCTTGTTTTTTTGTTTTTTTTTTTTTTTTCATTATCTACTCTCATTCTCTTTACAGCTTAAACCCTTCTGGAATCTAATACACGGCTAGCTGGCATATTTTATCTCTAGTACAGAATTTTCTGAAGAACGACACACTCAGCTACCTGCTCTGTTGACTAGTGCCTTTAAAAGGCATCTCGGCCTTGTAAGGAAGGCCATCCTCTGGGTTCTTCCTCCAAACTTTTAGTTATTTCCATGGTCAGTTCATGATTGACCCATTCTTCCATTAATTCAAGACAGAGACCTTGATACCATGCTTGGCTCTTCTTTTTCCTCATATTTTCAAAACAAATATAAGCCTTCAAGAACAGTGGATATACTTATCAACTATATGCTAACTTTTTACTAAAAGAAGAGATGGATGATTCTTGGGGAAGAACTGTGAAAGGACAAAATGAGTCAGGTCACCTTACTGTGTCATGACTGAGAAAGTGCTCAAATGAACTGCAGACATACCAGGAAGGCTTGGAAGTCAATCTGAGCATGAGAATAAATAATGATTTAATGGATTATAAATTGCTGCTAAAAGAAAAATCAATTAATTTTCATCAATTAATAGAGAAGAAAATGCCTTATTTCAGTAAAAAACAAATTAATGAATTTAGACAAAGTGAATTAGAAAAGTCACCATTTTGCATTGTAATAATTACCTGTGTATACACGAGTAATTCATGCAAGACAAAAGCAGCAATTGCATCTGTGATGGGTAGAAGGGTATTGCTAACAGCATCTCAAAGACTCGCCCTACACATCGTTATCAGTTACAAAAGGAAAACAGAGAAATGTGTCAGATAACAAGTAGCTTTATGGAAACCAGACAGATGAACAGCCCAGGCCTACCCCGATATAACACACTGGTGTAAGGACACAGCACCAATTCCATGGTGTTCCTGCCCCAAAATGCAAAGCCTATACCTAATTACGAGGAAAAATTAGAGAGACTCAAATTGAGGGGCATCTAAAGAACAACAAACAAAATATTGACCTGTGTTCTTTCAGTAATCAGTATTATTAAAGGCACAGGAAACTGAAGATAGGTTACACGGTGTGATACATGGCCCACGGTGTTCTTTTGCTTTGGCCAGTATACTTGGGGGCAATAGTGACATCCGAACAAGGTCTCAAGAATAGATGACATTATGGTATCCAAGTTAGTTATCTAATTTTGAAACTTGTTCTAGAATTTGTGTGTTTGTGTGTCTGTCTCTGTGTGTGTGTGTGTGTGTGTGTGTGTGTGTGTGTGTGTGTGTGTGTGTGTGTGTGTGTGTTGAGAGAGGGGAAGTATATAGAGGAACTCATTATATTCATTTTTGAAACTTTCCACAAACCTAAAATTATATGAAAATAAAACTATTTTTAAATATTTGGGAACACTATATGTAGATCATGGTCCTTCTGATCACTCTCCACTGCCACCCTAGCCCAGACGTCAGCATCTCTTGTCTGATTAGCACAATTGCCTCCTCACACTTGTACTGACTCTGCACTGTCTGCTTTCTGTTCTCAACACACAAGCCAAAGGTCCTTTCAGAGCACAGGCAAGACCACAGAAACTCCCTGCTTGGAACTCCACTTACTTTCTCTCCTTGTAGCCCCCATATCAAGTTTCACAAGCCCTCCTCTGCATCCTCCATCCCTTGGCCATGCTTCCTACTGAGCTTCTCTATGGCATCAACTCTCTCCTAACTATCCATACTGGTCTTCTCCCATATTTAGGGCTTCCATTCCTCAAATAAATAAATACACCACATTAAATTTCCTTTCATCTTTAATAAATGTTAAAATTATATATATGGATGGACAAAGGTTGGGGATAATTTGATAAGAGAGGTGAGGGACAAGAAGTGGGGGCTGCGCAGAATACAAAGCACTTTCTTCTCAGAGCATACCGATACTTTGGTTTTATCCAAGAAATGCCAGTGTATGACTTCTGCCCTATAAACCAAGAAGATAAAAATTTCAAGTTATTTTAACCCATTAAGTCTACAGTAATTTTAGAACATGAAGAGTGTAGCAATAGAAAACTAGCACACACTCTAGCATGACGAACACCCTAGTTCTTCAAGGTCCTCCCTTGCTCTGGTTTTCCCCTTAACCTGGACCGCTCAGTGTCATGTAATCATTCGTTATGAATGTCTGTCTCCAGTATGTTGCAAAATGTAAGGGGTTTTGGCTTGTGTGTTCACCTTATTCTGTCCTGTATCAACTATACCTAGTACCACGGTACCTGAGTAGAAAGGACAAGGACTGATAAACATTGGTTGAAAATAATCTTGAATTGGAAAGTTTACATTAACAGGGAAAGCCATTTCTGGAACTGTGCTCAAGCTGCCAAGCTGAACCGCAGAAGACAGAGTCTACCACAACACCGTATCTCCAGATTCCTTGGATTTAAACAATCTCTTTAAGGGTGATTTTCATTTTCCTGTAGTAAAACTTACAGAATAGCAGTGACTCAGCATCCAAGCTGATTATGTCCATGACCTGCACTGATCAGGAGGAGGAACCTCACAGCCCACTTTAATAATAGATAACATTTCTCCAATTTCATCTTCTGTTTAGAGACTGCCTTTCAGCCATAAATCAGCTCTGTGGCCTAAGAGCAGGCCAGGGGATTGTCAAAGTCCCTTTACTGAGTAATTCCAGAAATGCCTTAAAGCTCAACAAAGGAGGGAGCTGACATTAGAATCTGGAATTTATAACAGGGGAGCCTTGGAAGGGCATGGCAAAACAGTAGGCTAAAAACTCCCTGAGATCTTTTCAGTCTGTCTTTTGAGACGTCTCCATATCTCTGGCAAAGGCCAACTTACTTTCAAGTAAAAAAACAAAGCAAATTCAATTATTTTTAAAATTTTTATTGATTATTTATTATTTATAGTTTAATTGTATTCAATTAATTGAATACAATTACCTTAAATTGCAGCTGTGGCTGAGTCTTTGCCTTTGCCATGGGTCTTTCTATGTTAGAGGAAGCACTCACAAAAACCCCAGTGTAGGGCTGCTTGGCCAGACAAGGCATGAAGCAGCCTTCTCCTGAGCACTGGATAGACTCTTCCACCACTGATGGCAAAGCATACAGGTTGCATTACCTTCCATGATCTGTGAGCCACGTGCGCCACTGAGAAAAAGCACTAAGAAACTGAACACAACTCCCAGTGTGATAAAGTTTTTTAGAACACAACTTGACCTAAGCTACCATTGACTTCTAATAAAGATGTATTTTATTATATATATAATATTACACACACACATAATATATATAATATATTATATATATATATAACCCCACAATGACTTCCTGTCCTTTGTGGTCATATTATGTAACTATTTTTTTTCACCAAATGAAACAGTGGAAGTTTTTGATCTGGTTGCTTACCTTTTTCTTCAGAGTTAGCTGTTTATATTCTACCCAATTAAAGTCAAGAATGCTGATTAGTTACTAATGATGTACATCCATCATTCTCCCCCAGGCCTGGGAGCTGCTCAAACACACCACACTAGATACTGTAGCATATTCTTAATTGCTGGCTTGCTGAATTTGGTTGGGACATAGATGAGATCCATTTTGTCTACCAGGTAAACTCAGATGTGAGACAGATTGTAAGTAGACTTTAAACAACAAAAGCAACTGCAAATCACATGAGAGTAAATTTGGAGTTAATGAGCTGAAATATTATAGTACAGGTTACTGAGCAATTAAGCAAAAAAAATTAGTGAGCCAAGAATTGGCTTTTTCTCACAATTTAAAGTGTTTCTTACAGAAGTGTGTCTATACTGAAGCTCTTACTCTCTTTACACGTGGTTTCTGGTGTCCCTACTCTTGACCTCAGTGAATTGGAGAGTAATAGCTTGTTTTTTTTTTTAAAGGAAGCAAAATCTGTGTTTTACCTCTTGTGAATGACCTGGCTAGAAAAATAGGAAGTTCATTAATTCAGTTGAGGTCATCACCTAGAGAGAAGTGAACCCCTTAACAGATGGGAAGGGAATTCAAAATGACCTTGGTAAACGATAGACCAGGGCAGAAAGACAGTCAAGAATGATAACCACAATAGTTGTGGTACAAATAGAGAAAAATAGAGAGACAATACAGAGTTGCAACCTAAGAAAAGACAGTTCTAAAAGGCCTGAGATTTGTGGTGCCCACGCTAATTAAATAGCTCAGAACAATTAATTGAGCAAATGAATAATTTAAACAACCATAATCTCACTATAGATTTATGCCCACGTGTAGAAAAAGAGATTAAAAAGTCTAAGTTTAGAGAATGAAAAATTTGCAAGACTATTTTAGAAAAGGGAACATTAATTTCTTCATGCTTACTACACATTAAGTAATAGAGAGACAAAGCTGTACTCCCATTTACTGTTTGGTAACAAAGGGTCTGGACAAAGAACTACACGGGGCTGGGAAGAGAGTCTTGTTTCTAGAGTGTCTGCCTTGCAAGCATGAAGATCTGAATTTGACTTTATAACTCACAGTTTTACAAAAGGTTAAATTGCGTTGGCAGGATGGCTCAGCTGGGGCTTGCCATGCTACCTGGTGGCCCAAGTTTAATTTCTAGGACCCACATAAAGGTAACCAATTCCATAGTGTTGACCTGTGACCTCCACATGTGTGTCACGGCATGCATGCTCCCCCCAACACACACATCTTGCTTTCACACACAGACAGAATAATAATAAATTAAAAAGTTGTCTTTAAACAGTACAGGAATGATAATGTGAGCTTGTGATCTCAGCAATGAGTAAGCCGAGACTGGCAAAAGGCTGAGGCTTCTCGGACAGCCAGCCCTGTCAGTTTACTGAGTTCTGGGCCAGTGAGAGAACCTCAAAAAAAAAAAAAAAAAAAAAAAAGTGGACCGTGCTTGTAGAATGAACTTGAGATTGTCCTCTAGCATCAAATTCCAAATACACCTGTGCACACACATGCATGCACTCCAAATACAGAAAGAGAGGAGAAAGAGAGAGAGAGAGAGAGAGAGAGAGAGAGAGAGAGAGAGAGAGAGAGAGAGAGAGAGAGAGGAGAGAGAGGAGAGAGAGGAGAGAGAGAGAAGAGAGAGGAGAGAGAGAGAGGAGAGAGGGAAGAGAGAGGAGAGAGAGAGACAGAGAGAGGAGAGAGAGAGACAGAGAGAGGAGAGAGAGAGGAGAGAGAGAGACAGAGAGGGGAGAGAGAGAGAGGAGAGAGGAGAAAGGAGAGAGAGAGAGAGAGAGAGAGAGAAGAGAGAGAGGAGAGAGAGGAGAGAGAGAGACCTACAGATAGGCAAGCAAATACATGTTTTGATCGAGGAGTGGTACAATATTTGTAGTAAACTTTAAGGGTAAACAATATAATGAAGAAAGTGTGATGTAGAGAAACTAAGTATTTGCTCAGATAGGACCGCAAGCAATCCAAAGCCATGGCCACACTCTAGCCTCTCTGCACTGGACACCCCATGTAAGGGCGCATAAACCAGAGGCTGTGGGTTGAGCGGGTGAGTGAACACCAGCGTCTGACACCTGACCCTCAGGGTTAGAACACTGACTCTGCTGGCTCGTATTCAGAAAAGACTGGACAAATGAGCCCCTTGTAATGAACGGGCCATTTCCATAGCCAGCATGGGACGCCACACACAGAGGCCAATTTCCATCAATAATAGACATCCGTTTCCTTGGTACAGCATTAATTTTGGAGAAGCTATAATAGGAATTATTCACAAAGCCCTGAGTAAAATAAGATTTTATTCCAAGAACGGAAATAGAATGGATGAAACAAGAACCTGTTCTGATCATCCCCACCCCCCATTCTCATGGGGAGAACATTACTGTAAAGGGCTAGCCTGGGCAAAGTGAACAGGCTAGGAATCTATATCAAGGAGGTGCTAGGAGTCTGTGGTCAGAAGGTAGCTGAGCTTCTGCCAGCAGGGTGGCTTGCTCATCTTAGTGATACCCAGGCCTCATGGTGTAAGGCTGTGGGCCGAGGGTTCACTCCCAGTATATTACCTTTTTCCTTAATTCCACCTGGTTTTGTTTCAGGCTGCTTTAAGAAAGATCCCTACATTTGGTGTCTCAAAAGCAATGTAAATTTATCTAGAACTCTGAGATCACAGTGACAACATAGTTCTGTTGAAGATCTCTATGTTCATGTTGTAGACTACAGACTTTGTGTCTCCCCAGGATTGAAAGGTGAGAAGATCTTTGTTGGTGCAATTTTAAAAATGACATTTCTTTCTTTGTACAGACTAGCTCCCAGATATATGAGACAGAGACTATTAGATTTACTTAATAAGCTTTACTGCACAATAACTGAGCAGTTATTAATCTATTCTAATCCTGTAAACTAATTTAGCTACCTCCCAGGCAAAATCCCCAAGATACTGCATTTTAGTATTGATCTCTGCTCCATGTGTGTTCTCTTGGTGACTCCTGGACCCTCTCATCATGGCAAATCTTCTCTTCCTCTCTCTCTCCTCCTCCCCTTGCTAGGATCAGAAGTCCACCCCTAGTCTCTCCTATGCTCAATCATTGGCTGATCAGCTCTTTACTAGCCAACCAGGGAATAACTGAGAAGCAATGTTTACACCACAACATTGAGACAAAAGATTCTTAGAATAAACATTACAATGCCGTGTCCAGATTGCAATCAGATATGGGGGCCCAGAAATCAGCATTTGAGCAACACAAGGATAATCTCTATACAGTACACAATAATATTATGCTTACAAATCCTTCTTTGTTCCCTTTCTATAAGGTTATTGTGGTAGTAAGTGTCAACTTGATGAAATCTAGAATCACATAGGAGATGGGCGTCTAAGTGTGCCTGAGAGATTACTTTGATTATGTTAATTAAGGTGGAAAGACCTGCTCACTATGGGTGACACCATTCCCTGGGCAGAGAGTCTTAGACAATACAATAGTAGAGGAAGCTACCTGAGTACTAGCCTGCATGCATTCATTGCTATCTTCTTCTGACTGCAGATATAATATGACCAACAACTTCAAACTCCTAATGCTTGTCTCCTCTACACTGATGGACCATAACCTGGAATTAGAAGCTGGAATAATCCATTTTTCTCTTGAGTTGTTTTGGTCAGGGTATTTTGCTACAACTAGATGGAAAAAAAATATTATAGGGTATTGATCACATTCATCAGGGATTTATCCACAAAATATTGTGACCTTTGAAAGACCCCGTATCCTAACACTGGGAATGTATTTCAGCATATGAACTTAACATGAACACAAGTTAACTGTACTGTCTCAGCTTGTCTAGCACGTGGATTCTTCTTTGTCATTATTTCAATATTTTTGTGAGTCTGACCACTTAAGACTTTCAGACTTAGCTTTTGTTTATTCCATCCATAACCTAATTTTAATTCTTTTAGTGAAGCAGATACTAGTTATTCTGTTAATTACATCATCTCTGTTAAGAAAGAACTTTTTGTGCTGGTTGGGTACAGGTTTAAGTCAACCTTTTTGGTTTAGCTGTGTATTTATGAAGTTGTCTGAGGTATGTTGGGTATAATGGCAGGGCTTGCCAACAGAGGT
Organism: Uromys caudimaculatus; assembly: GCA_028551405.1. NCBI lineage: Eukaryota > Metazoa > Chordata > Mammalia > Rodentia > Muridae > Uromys > Uromys caudimaculatus. Next base: position 106,580,080 of record CM052701.1, read on the forward strand.
CAGAAGTTGGCCACTCTGTTCAAGGAGTGAGATTATCAAGCTTGACTGTCAACAGGAGTAGATTAAGAAATGTCATACCAGGTTAGTGAGGCACACCTCTGGGTATGTCTCTAATGAAACTTCTGGAATCAGACCAAAGGAAGACCTCTGACCTAATCAATATTTTTATCTCTTTATAGATTTATGATATGATGACATCATTGAAGATGGTGGAGAGTGGAAGGTACAACCTTTGAATGGCATGGATGACTGGGGGCATGAACTTGGCCTCTTCTATATCTCTCCCTCTTCTCTACTTCTTGTGTGTAGAGAAGTAAAGCTCAGCATCCATCACTTGTTGCCACAGCCATAATGTTCTGCCCAAGTGCATTGGACCGAGCAATTGTGTACTGAATTCTAGAAAGATTAGCCATAACAAATCTTTCTGCCCTTAACTTGCTTATGTCAGGATTTTCTATCGCAGCAGTAAGAAAACTAACACAGACAGTATTCAATCTCACAGCTTCTGTTCTCATGAGGTAAAGTAGGGTTTCAATTTGACCACATCTGCATCAGTTCAAAAGCTTCTCAGTACACACTGCTTCCCATCCTTGCACATCTACCATTCTCATCTGAGAAAAACCTGAGGTGATACTGAAAACTAAAAACAACATTTTAAATCAGGTACTGTAGAAAAATCTGAATAAAATAGATATTCACATCTATATTTACTTTCTTTGTTTTATTGAAGGCTTAAAGAAAATGGTAGACAAACAGCTTTAGGTTGCTGACATTAAATCCTGCTCAAAAGAAGATAACGGACCAGCTGGTCTCAGAGATGCAAGAAGAGTAAACATATTTGAGCAACTTCCTTTGTCCAGTGTAGATTAACCCTTTAATCATCACAGCAACTCCGTGACACAGACACTTGGCTATCTCCATTTTATAAATGTGGAAACTGAGGCAGAAGAAGGGAAAGTCACCTGTCAGAGATGAGCTAGCTGACACCTATGGAGCCAGGACCCAAATACAGCCTAAATGGCTCCCTAGCCCATGAGAACTGTGTTCCTCCATTGTTTTGCTATTTTCTTAAGCATGTACAAATTTTGACTGAGAGTAGTGTGCCCTGGTTCTCTGCTGAATATATAGCAAAAGTTATACTTTTAGATGAAAAATTTCAAGTTTTCTGTAATATCAGAGGTAAATCTATCATAGGTAAAAGCCTGTCAAGATTATTTTTAAGCAGAACCATGTTTCAATCTTGTAGAATTACCTTTCCATCCATTTTGTACTGACATGTGAAGAGCTATGAGTCACACTGAAGTCTGTAAACAATACGGTATCAAGCATTAATTGTATCATTTACTCTTGAAAAACGATAGTGCCTGAATACTGAAGTGTTCTCATTGTTGCTATAACAACTTCAGCTTGCTGTTATGATTCCCCCTGATCAACACGAACGCTTATGTTTATCAGAACAAAGGTTCATGTGGTTTAAAAATATGATGTATCTGTGATGCACGTCACTTAGCCACCTCATTTATAAAGGAGAATAATGAGCAACTGGCAATGGGTAATGAATAAAATTCCTCAAGAAATGAACCCTGAGAAGTTCATTATGAAACATGGTTTGTGTCTATGTGATGAACACTTGGACTTTGGTCATGCATGAGCCCAACCCTACAGTTGCCTGGATGTACCCAGAATGATGCCTGACAGAGCCATTTGCCAAATAAATGCTATGTACATGGTAGAATACTCCCACTTAACACTGCATTAAGTCTCTGGTCTCGTCAGTTCATGTTATGTTGATAGAGAGTCAAACACCTAGAACATTTTCTTTAACTTAAACAGTCAGATTTTCTTTTCTGGGGTCTTGTTTTAGTCTTGATTTTCCTAACAAAAGAAGCATACTTAGCAAGTAATTAAACACTGCTGACCTGTTAATATTCAAGGAAACAGAGTGATTCACATGATTTAATATTCAGAAATACCAATAAATTGCTTAAATTATAGAGCTAATTTGGTCTTTATTGCTTCCTTCAAATATGAATGAGCCTGATGAGACAGCTCATGGTGTAAGTCAACAAGACCTACACTTAGGCATCCAGGGAGCCTTGGGACATACTTCATATAAAAGAGCAGTTCCCAAGGTGTCACTCAATAAGTACAGATCTTTGCACAGTCCGGGGTATGTAGTTGGAGTATCTACCAACACTGTGTCCAGGAAACAGATATCCCTGAATTCCCTAAGGTAGGTCTTGCTGTGACACATGGATTCTTCACCAACAACATGGACAGAAACAAAGGCAAGGCCCAAAATGGTGGACAGCAAGGTCTGCCAACCCCTACCATACTAATGTAAAGGAAAGAGCCAATCTAACAGCCACTGTCATTTCATTGTCACCTGTCTCTAGTCTCATGCAGACACTACATTTGAAGACAGGTGCTTAGGTTTGTACTCTAGGCAAAGCAGGACACACTTGCCAGCAGTTTTTGCTGTTACCTTTTCATGGTCTCCCTCCACCAACTACTAACTCATTTATTTCTGTTCCCATATTACCTATACCTATAAAGCTCATAGAACCAGGCAAAAAGACTGAACCTTAACTGTGTGTGTTGTGTGTATTGCATTAAGTAATGTGATTTCGCATAGGTGTAAATCAAAGTTTTCAGCAAAGTTAAGATCTAGTATAAAATAGTTTAAGACAAAATCTAAGAAATTTAGGATGTTTTGAGGTTATGGAACCATATAGAAAACAGAGACATGGCCAAACCAACACTTAAAAAATAGCTCTAAGGGTTTCTTGAATGAAGAATATGGTAACTGGAGAGCCTATTTTTTATGTGTATATCTAGAACTCAGTTTCTAAGATGAAATAAATTATAAACTGTATCAAATATTTAATAAAGCTTTTTAGGAGGTGATTAATTCACAAATTAATCACACAAACATATACTTTTGAAAACAGAGAAAAGCACTCATGGGCCCACTTAATTGTATACAGGCAAGCTTCCTTCAGTACTGAGCAGTTTGGGTTGGAGGTTTGCTTGGTGGACTGTCTAGAATCACTTTCAGCTTTGACAGATCTGTCTGGCATCATGGTGACAAGCTGTTTTTCATAGCACCATCTATCACGGCTTCTGTAGACCTCGGTGATTGACAGTATGATTCTGAGCTGTATTGAAAAATATTGGAGAGGAATTTTTTTCCATTTTCTATTTTGTTAAGCTAATAGTTTCATTTTTTGTCCATCATTAAATTACACATCCTGGAAGTTTAATGGCCTTTCTTAAAAGTCAGCCCAAAGTGCTTGACAGATATGCTACTCACAAAGTTGAGCCTCTATATACCCTATCCTGGCAAGGTGTCACTTTCCATATAAAAAACAATCTTAGTCTAGAAATAATAAAAAGCAATTCTAATCTTTAACCTTTAGTGCAATATTTTTTTTAATGTGAGGATTTTACTTACAGCCCATAGAAAAACCTATTTAAGATACCCTGGTCTCTATTTACATCCAGGACTTCACCCCTCCCCCCACCAAACAGAACAAAACAAAACAACAACCAAGATCTGTCTAAATACTATTCCTTTCTAAATGGTTTCCTATCCCTTCCTTTTCCTCTTCTTTCTGGATCATTCTGCATTTAGTAGGAAGTCTTCTGTCTTCCCTAGTGAGACTCTGGGAGGTTGTCTCTGGTTGCCCACATCCCCTCACTGGTGACCTGATGCAGTCTTAGCAAACATAAGCAGTCAGAGCTTGAGTTATAATTGTTTAAGTCCCCAAGTTCTCTTACCATTCCAAGGTTTGCTTATTCAGGATCTAGCCATATCTGCTTCCTTAATTGCATTGCCTGGCAGGTGTCAATCATAATAACACGCAGTTAAGTATGAACATTTTGAGAGCATTTTAAGCAACACTCACCAGACCCAAGTCCAAGCAAAGGTCAATATTAATTGCTCAGAAGCTAATCTTGTATATTTTGTGCTTTAGAAGGTAATTACAACTACATCAAAACGTATTGATCTACATGCAGCTGCTCCCTTGCTGATTTCAAGAAGTATCTTAATTCTAGAATGGTTGCATTATCCAGTTGAGGAAATATGGTATCTGGAGTTCTCCTTTGCCTTTTTGTGGATTATACATAAAACATATGTACATACACACAGCACATCTATGCACATGAATACACATGTTGCATGTATATCCATCTCTATATATACTATATACATATTATATTTTAGAAGTTTTCTGTACATTGTAATACACACACACACACACACACACACACACAAAATTATGAGAAATTTGGTTTTTGAAGAGCTAAATTTATTCTTTTCTAAATTACACCCCAAAATTTTCAGGGAAGATATTCCTAATGAAGATAATGAAGTACCCAGTGCTAACCAACCTTGTTTTCTTTATCCACTTAAATATTATCTTATAATTTCAATTAATATTATTCACCTGATTGGTATACATAACTGGATTTTTAAATTGTGTTTGTTTGTTTGGAGACAGGGTCTTGCTGTATAGCTCAGACTAAATTTGTACTCAGAATCTTCCTGCCTCAAACTCCTAAGTGCTGGGACTACAGGTGTTCACTGTCTCACCAGGCTAACACTATAATTTTGGTCCAGCACTCAGTCACATAACACTATGAAAATCAAAATATAAAATGTAAAATGGTCCCTATGGCTCTGCCTTTTCCAGTCCCACACAAATGGAATTAAATACTATGTTGCCTTTTCTTTGGCTTTCTCCACTTCTCAGAACACATTTGAGGTCCATGAACATTGCAAAGATATTAGCAGCTCACTTCTTTTTATTGCTAAATAATATCCCATTACAATATATCACATTCTACTTCATTCTCTGGTTAAGGCACATGGATTTCAGCAAGGTTGCTTTGTGTGTTCTGCAGTGAGCAAGTTCTTTTTTAGATGGTAACTCTAGGTCCCTGGTCATGGCTGAAATATCTCTATAGTGATGTTTGCTAGTATAATCCAAATTTAAATGATAACTTTTGCACATTTCATTGTCTAGATAGGTTTTACTCACCATCATTTTTATGGGGTTAAGAGGTAGAACGAAGTAAGTACAGGAAAGTACCTCAGCTCTTACAGTACCACAGCTGTCTCAGTACCTTAGCTGTCTCAGTACCTCTCAGTATATTATGTCACAAAGTATTTAGAGATGGGGGGGAGGGAGAGGAAGTACTTGCTGGGGTTTTTATTTTGTTTTGTTTCACCTTCTTTGCCTCCTTTTTCTTCCTCTGTTTTAAGCTGGGCATCAGCCTTAAATAATAGTAGTGGTATGGCAGACCACTGAAGGTACCTATAAGCATTTCACCAAACATGAAGAGAGAGGACTTTCCTCATGACAGACTGTTGTTTCCTTGAGGGTGAAAAAATGGCAGGCAGAATGTAAGCTCAGTCTGAGGAGGTACACCCCAACAGGAACACCAGACATGAGATGAAACAGGCCTCATGTCCAGCAAAATGAGAGTTCAGGTAACCTCATCCAAAGCTCCGCCCTAGCCCATCCTATCCCACCATGGATTTGTATGGCCTGATGAAGCCACAGAGACAGGAATAAGTAACATCTCCATGGAACCTTGTGGTACTAATGCCTGAACTAAAATAAACAGCATCCTTCCCTCCAAATCTGGGTACCTTGCAAGTTCCTGGGAGTCTTTGGAAATCCCCTGGGAGGAGGATTCCTAACAAAGGCCTGGAATTTTTCCCCTTTCTGCCCATAAAACAGAATCACTGCTCAGACCCAGGAGTCAAGTCCCCGAAGATAAAGTGAAGATGATTTTGCATCTTTCAGAGCGAAGTTTTTGAACCTACGGTAATCACACAGACAGATCAGAAAGTTGAGTTCCTCTCTAATGTGGTTTTATATGCTCCTCAAAATATATGAGGGCACAGAATTGTCAGGAGACGCAGACACATGATCCTCAGTTACAATGGTTATTTTCAAAGTATAGTTCTGTAAGAAAGCACGAGGACACTAAATAAGTTCCAAGCATCGCTTCTCTAGGAACATTGCACCACCAGATTATATAGCCCTTACGTGGAAAGGGACCAGGTTGGAAACTAACACATCCCATTTTATGACATCTCCATTTACTCCAGGTGACTGTGTCGACAGCAAGATGTTTTATCACACATATAATTAATTGCTTCTCTGAGTATTTGCTGCCATTTTTATTCATGATCTATTCATTCGTTCGTTTGCTCATTCGCTCACTCACCAAATGCGTTGCCGGGTCCCAGACACTTTGGTCAACACATTAATGTCATCTCTGGTTGTGTGCGAAGCCTTTAGCTACTCTCATCTGACCCTCCTTTTATTCTTGACATGTATCTGACCTCTATTTTCTGTGGATGAAAATCAGGCCCGGAGAACATGCCTAAGTCCCTGACAGAGTTCAAGGGTTCAGATTCTTTTCATTAAGAGAACGGAATTCTAAATGGAGAGAGCACCACGGTTAACCCACTGTGAATTCCCAGAATCCTACTAACAGCTCTCAAAAAAATAGAGTTTGTGCAATAATGGAAAGACATACTAACACTGTCATTGTATGCGTACTGCAAAGAGCCTCTGAAACTGCCCAGGTAGGAAGGGCTTGTGTATGAATTAAGAAGCACTCTGAAATAAAAACAGTAGCTCAAACATCAAAAAGAAAAGGTACTACAAAGATTTTGATGACTATTTTTCTAATTTAAAAATGTTTTTACATATGTTGGGATCAGTGATATTTAACATGAAAATCTTAAATAACTAAGGAATATTTCTTGTTGAAATATGTTTTAGAAAGATCTTTAAACTTCTACAGTGATAATCTTCATATTTTTTTCCTCTTCAAGTTTCAGGTTTTAGTCATCTACATGAAACTGACCCTAATTTCCTTAGGCCTGTGTTAAAATTTTGTGTTTAATCTAGAATACTGATTGGTTTGCTAAATAACACTTCTTTATATAAGCAAATTCTCTTGCATTCACACAAAATACCCAAAAATGAGAACTCTAGATTCATTTAAAAAAAATTAGAAGCTGCCACATATACTGCAAAAATTTTAATAATACAAGATTACAAAGTAAATGTGTGAAAGGTCATGTAAGAATATTAATAAATGCTGCAGTCAGAGATGACACAGTGGATCACACTCTGACAGGGGGACCTGCCTGTGGTCCCTTACAAGTGTCAGCTGAGCAGCAGCTGGAATGGATCTCACTAGTAAAATAATCATAGCAACAAATGCCATGTGCGATGTGCACCATTCTGCCTTGAGTACAAGCAATACAAGATGTGCGGAGACTTAGCCAGATGAGTCTGGGCCTCAGCTTCTTTGTCTGTGAATTGGGAAGGTTGGGCTCAGCCTCTTAACCTGTGTGCTTGCACTCAGTGCAGTCTAGGTTGTAAGATACAGAATAATAACAGACAATGAAATAAAATGCTTCTCAGCTACTTTGACCACTTAGCCTCATGATCAAGTGTCCCTGTGATGCTTCCTGTTTAAGGGCTCCCAACATTCTTGGCTTTAGGAGATGAGATTTGTGATTCTGAGACAGTTCAGTGAAACTTTATAAACCTCTCTTGTAATTCACTGACCTGCATGAAAGGGAGAGGACTTTGATTTCATCACAAAAAGTGTTGGGAAAATAGGTCAGTTGTATTAATTTATTTAGCTAGAAAGATTTATTTAGCTACATAGATATAGATAACAGCCTTGTAGAAACTTTAAGAAATGTAGATTATATTTTATACCTATATATGAACTCATTTTAAAAGCACAGCCTCAGATTGAAGGTTAAAAGAATACTACCAAACACCAATGAAGAGAACAATGAAATAACTATGTTGATTTCAATCATAATAAATTTTTGAGGAAAGACGTTTTTCAGGGCATAACCTATGAGCTCATGTGGGCACAACACAATGGCGAAGTAAATAATTCTCCCAGAAGACATATGGATCCCCTAACAACAGATCCGCATAATACAGTAAACCAGGGGTTCTCAACCTTCCTAATGCTGTGGTCCTTCAATACAGTTCATGCTGTGGTGACCCCCAAAACATAAAATTATTTTTGTTGCTACTTTATAACTGTAATTTTGCTACTGTTATAAATTATAATAAAAAAATCTGTTTTCTCATGGTCTTAGGTGACCCCTGAGAAAGAGTCACTTGACCCCCCCCCCCAAAGGGATTGCAACCCACAGGCTGAGAACCCTGCATTAGGCAAAGTGTGAGAATCTGAAACAAGAAACAGACAGATTGAAAGATAAGGTTGGTTGGATATTTCAACTTTCCTCTCTTGGGAACTGATAGACAGAAATAGGCAACACACACACACACACACACACACACACACACACACACACACGAAGGGCTTATAATTGATGTAGACAAAGCATCCCATCCTATGAGAGCTGAGAACAGATTCATCTTGCATAACTATGTGATGGTCACTAAGAAACACTACACAAAACACTATACCAAAACCTTAACCTTAATACTCATGACAGTAGAAATAACACAAGGCACATTCTCAGACCCCAGCAGAACTGAGGAAACCATAGTGGAGTGATTCTCAGTAACACCTGGATTAAAGAGAATTCTGATAAATTCACAATTATTTTGAAGTAAATGACTATATAATTATTGATATTAAAAAGTAACCAAGAAGTGTTTAGAGGGAAATTTGTAGCATTAAATATCTGCATTAGAAAACAAAAATATCTACGTGAATAGCCTGTGCCTCCAATGGAAGGAGTTATAAAGAAGAGAAAGTTAAATCTAGGATGAACAGAAGAAAGAAAACAAGCAATATCAGAGCAGAAATCAATGAAAATTTCCCTTCGGTCAGGTTCAAGTCAAGCATGCCCACTCTTGCACCTCTCACTCAACCTTGTTCCTGAAGCAAAGCCATGAACTAGATTTGAAACGGAGAAATAAGAACAATTTCTATTTGCAGATTGTATGCTCTTTTAAAAAGAAAATCCTGAGTTCTAGTACACATAGCTACTGGAAATAATGAACACATTCGCCAAAGCTGCAGGATGGAAGGTCAGGATAAAAAAGTCAGTTGTAGTCTTGTGCACTAGCAAAGAAAACGTGCAAAACTGAAGAAAAGAGCCGCTGGGCAAGCGAGAATGCTCTACAGATAAAGGCACTTGTGGCCAAGCCCGACGGCCTGAGTTCAATCCCCAGACTCACATGTCAGAAGGAGAGAATTGACTCCCACAAGTTTTCCTCTGACCTCCCTACAAGATATGTAGCACAGGGACAGCCACACATAAGTAAGTAAATAAGTAAATAAATGTTTTGTTTTGTTTTTTAAGGGAAACAATTTCATTTGTAAGGGTACCTAGAGGAATAAAATATTTAGAACTAAATTTAAGGACCATACAGCATTGTGAAAAGACACCAGTGAAGACAGGAATAAATGAAAAGATAGCCCAAATTTATGGGTCAGAAGGCATGGTTAAGAGGGCCATCTACCCTAAATAGATTGATAAACTGGATGTAATCCATACCGGAATTCCAGCTACGCTGTCTTGATACTCACGTGCAGCAAGATGCAGGCCGAGGCAATGAAGTTCAAGGACCTTACAGTGTGTAACTTATAAACAGGGTGGCAGACGCTTCCCACTGCTCCAATCTTACTCTAAGTCAGGAATATTAAAGCATGAACATAATTTAATGCTTGTTTATTTTGTTTTGTTTTTTGAGATAGGGTTTCTCTGTGTAGCCCTGGCTCACTCTATAGACCAGGCTGGCCTTGAATTTAAAGGTGCACACCACCATACCTGGTATTAGTAAGCTTTTTTTTTTTTTTTAATCTAATCTAGACTATAAACTAATGATGTATAAGGTTTAATAGATTTTTCACAAACTCAGGACAAGATTATAATCCTATCTCAGCATACCAGTTCCCCACAAGGGATGTACATAGAACTGACTTCCAAACTATATAAAAAAAAATTTACATTTGATTATGAATGCTACAATTATGTCAGACCAGAAGCTGGACTGGGATATTCTTAGTTTCAGTCTTGCATCTTCTTACACTGTATGAATTTTTTGCCTTTATGTAGCTATTTGCACAAACTTAAACACCTCAAAGCGTCTTTAATTGCTGATGCTTAGTGACTTGTATTTCCCCTTTACTCTTGCTTCCAGTTTCCCTGACCACATCAAAGCCTCGTCCCCGTGGTACCATGCACACTGAAGAGCCTCTACCACAGTAGCTCTCCAGCCCTATTACATCACTGCTTTAGTTTCCTGAACTCCGGTCGCCTCTTCCAGCCCATCAGGGACGGGGTTGGGGTGATAGCTATTGTCCTAGAAAGAGGCCCATGCGAGGACTACTGTGATAAAAATACTGTAGTTGGTGGTCAGGGGTGACCTTCTGTAGTGCACCCTGTTCTCTGGGGGTGGGGGGAGAAAGTATCTACTCTCTGAAATAGAACTGAAGAGAAGCAAAATGTTTGGTCATGTCTTAAGAAGCCCCTCTCCTCCTCATTGCTGAAGGCTTTGCCAGTGTGATTGTTCTAGAAAGTCACCTCCAGTGAAATACTTGGCCCTGTTCTGACACTCAAAGCATGTCCTGTATATTAAATCTGTCTTGTTTTCCCTCATTCTTTCTTGACATTTCCTCTGAGCTTCTGTGTCTTCTTCCTGTTTGAGAGGCATGCTGGCCCCAGGAATAACGTGTCCCTTTAGAAGTTCCTATGTCCCTATGTTTTCTTGTTCTTGTAGAAACTGCGTGTGTAACTTCCTTGTGCCTGATTGCTGGACAGCTGATACTTATCAGCAATGAAAACCTGCCCCAATGTGATAAATATCATTTCCAACTCCTTGGCAGCGGGTTACACACAAGGAAGTGCAAAGAAAGCTGTGGAAGAGCACATAGCACATGGGTGACAGTGTGGGCATGCAATGACCTGGGAAGAAAAATTAATACTGCAAAGTGGAAAGTGGGAGAGAGAAAGAGAGGGAGGCAGGAGATGGAAGAGAGAGAAGCAAAATGAGACTTGCTTAGACTTATTAATTGGCAACATTTAACACATACACAGACACACAAACACATAGACACACACACACAAACACACACATATACATACACAAACACACACACACAAACACACACATACATGATTTGTTAAACTTTGTACTGAACGATTAGGCGTTTCATTGATCTTTGCAATACTTAAAAGCCAAGATTAAATATCTCTACTTTAAAGGACTTCTCAGTGTTGTTCTTTCTGTCTGTGTCCATAGTCTGCCTTCTACAGGGACTCTGTGTGTTCTGAGCCAGCATTATTGGGAGGGTGTCGTGGGTGTGTTCTCTGGTTATCTGCACCTGTATGACCACACTAACTCTAAGAGACATCTGGTTTAAATGATACCCAACACTTGGGTGCCATTTTGAAAGCCCTGAAGGGATTAAAATCAGAGTTACAGAGCAGGAACCAAGGGTAAGAAGATGCTAGATGTCTTAGCTGTTCTCATCGCATGGTGGAGGAACTTAGACCCTTCGAGACCACCCAGCACTGCACCCCACCCCCACCCCTCAGGGTAGCAATCTGGAAGTGCAATCCCACATCTCCTCCTAACCCAGGTCTGAACTACCACACGGGGCAAGGGTCGTGGCTTCCCATTCACAGCACATTCTCTGATTTGCAGTCTCACCTAAGGCCTCCGAGTTGTCATTCAATTCAGAGAAAGCCTTTCAACAAGGCCACAAAGGTCACTAAGATGTCTTAAAGCTCCAGGAAAGGCGGGGTTTCCCATTTCCTGACTTAACATCTGCCATTCAGTTTGAGACTCCCTTTTCTTCCTCTCAGCTTTAAAGAAGCAACATTATTGAATAGCCCAGGGCTAAGGGGAGTGAAAAATCTCTTTACTTCTCTTCTCTGCTGTCTTCTCTCAAGATGCAATTCCTAGTCAATATTCATGCAACAAATCATTTTTAATTTGAAAGTCACACTGCACCATAAAAAAGGTACACAAATACTAGGAAGCCGGGCAGGGAAATGCTATGCTCAGCATATGGTAAATCCAAGAACTGCTTCCCCAGTGCAAGAGGAATAAATTATCAATTCATCTTCCCATGGCTGTCTCATCTGGTTAGAAATGATAGCAAAGCTTTAACTAAATATAAATATTGAAGTTCATTAAACTGCTAAGATTCCATCCAAAACCAGAAGCAAAACAATGGAAGGCTGGGATTTCTGTCCCATCTCAGTAAATATGCACGGAGTACAAATTGGCTTAAATTAAACAAAATCGTATTTAAATGCTTCTTGGAAGTAGATTTTAAAAGAAAGTAATTCAAAAGACTTCCATAAAAATGAAAGTGACTTGTATCTGTCCATACTTCATTGCAAATAAGAATAAAGCTAATTATTTACTTGCAAATAATTATACAAGCAATTCTTATAAGTCACTTTTCATATCTTATATTAAGAAGATTGAAAGATATGTTTGTGTACCCACCCCCCACCCCCCATCACTTCCCACTTGTGGAAGCCAACCTAAAAATACCCAGGAATAAACTCACATAAAACAGAGCCAGTGTCTCCCCTTTCTCTGGTTGTATGTGCCAGTATGTGTAAATTATGTAAGTATGTGTATGAAAGCATATATAAACAAGAACTTGATTGGAATTTGTCTTTTACTTACTAGTGTATAGTCTGACATTTCAAAAGTTAAATAAATTACTGGTAGGTAAACTAAACAATTTTAGCATAATTCCTATGGCAGATCATTCTAGAATCTAGAAGCTGGATGAGACTTTTGTGAGTCTCACTTCCTTAAATCTACCACTGAGCCAACCAAGACCAAGTGAAGGTCAGAGATTCCCACAACCCTGAAGTGTAGGGATCAGTCTTGGTGTAGTGCTCACGGTACAGTTCTCTCGTTACCACATTTTAAGTAGAAGGGGAATTGTAAATTTAAAGCCCAATAGAATCCACATGTAAGGAAGCCAGCTGCTGCCCATTCAATGTGCAACAGTGGTAGATCATCCACACTGAGATGAGCACATTGCTGACCAGGCTCGAGAAGACACAGATCTTAGTTCAGGGGCCTGCAGGGTTGCATTTGACTTTGAACATGGGCACAGAGTACAAGAGCTGGAAAACTCCAAGATCCAACCTTAAGGATAGCTGAGAGTATCAGGTGAGTGGATCTCTGATCGCTTGTCAATCAAATATCAGACTAGAGAATGCCAAGTTGGTTATTTACTCTCGGCCTTCCCAGAGGCTGCAAAATCAACCAGCATACAGCAAGTATCAATTACACTTGGGGAAGAAAATCTGAAAGATCAGAGGCAGAAAAGTCATTGTGTGTGTCACATATGAAGGATGGGGCAGGCAGTAAGCAGACAAGGAGTCAAGAGGTTGAGAAATGAGTGGAGGAAAAGGCTTGGGGAGAGACCAGGAATCTTGACCCTGTGTGCCCCTGGCTGTGAAGCAAACAAAGCTCCTCAGATCCTCATTTATTCCTACACCCTTCTTAAAATCAGTGGCCAATGGATACTTGAACAGTCCCCTTGTAAAACTGGTCAGTTTATCAGCTCCATTTTATTGATAGATATATTATAGATTTGATGTACACATTCCAAATTGCCTAGATCATTCATCAATTTGCATATTGATTATAAAACATTTCCTAATTGGGTGTCCTTGTGTTCCTCAATTGTATTACATGCAACAATTGTGCAGTAATGAGGGCACCTAATAAAGATATTTCATAACGGGTCCTTAAGGATGCTTACATGAATCACTGAAGAAATGAATGAAAGCAAAGCTATTCATTTATTTATCAGTCATGTGTTTATCGTGAACCTATGATGTGCGACTACTGATGTAGATAAAGGAGACAAAGAAACTAATTCACAAGGAAACCAATCCGTGTTCAGAGACTCCTTCTTTGTCAGGTAAATTACCTTTGTCAGGTAAATTCAGCTTTTTGGTATATGACCAGTGCCATACAGGAGTCCAATAGGAGTTAGGAACAGCATGCATTGTTTCATGGAGTGTATTTTATAGATTAGTAAGTGTCAAAGACATTTTAAGATGGACAAGGTTTTATTTTGCCAAGTTAAATCAGTTTTCTAAATTTATATTTACAAATGTCAACATTTCATAGTTTTTTTAATATCAAAAAGTAGAGAAGACATAATCCTAGAAAATTAAAAATTCAGTCCTAAATTTTTATTTATGTTATATATTATGTACTCCAATGATTATCTTCTCTTGTGGTTTAGTACATTAAAATATTTATCAGGCCTCTGTTGTAATCAATGAGGGAGCTGATAAAAATTATTTTTAGAAAAGAATTAGAAAAACATTTTGTCCTAAATCAAAATATCAGGAGAAAGAACTTATTGTTCTTCTAGGACCGTTAGCCATGTCCTAGTTAATGTAATTGCCTACTTATTGTTTTCAACAATATTAGGACTGATGACAGTTGTTTTTGGATCAACAAACTCAAGGGGCCCAGATCTGACTTCAGATTTTTTCATACACCAAAGTTTGTTATTGATACAGAGCAAGACACTTCAGGATGTCACATCAGATTAAGAGTACTACATACAAGCTATTCTAAAACCATCTGAAAAGATAAAATGTAAATCAATTTTAGATAAATCTGTATTGCTGTAGACTTAGGACAACTTGATCTGCCCGTCTGTTCATTTTATATTCTTAGCTTCACAGAGGAGTCCAAGGAGCCAACTTCAAGAGATCTTGTATCTTTGTGATAAATGGTGACATACAACCCCTAATCAGAGACATGCTAAATGATGGACGAAATCCCCAAGCTCTCCAAGTTAGTCCACTTGGAATCCACACCAAAATGTTCACAGGCATATCCCAGGCTCATGCTGAAATTGCTAAATCGGGCAATAAATCTCATGAGAGTTCAGAACATGAAATCTCTGGTATTTCCTGCTTTTTAATTTTGTCCAGAAATATTTCCAATACAGCTTTTCTTATCCTATTCCAGCACATGCTCTTGTAAAATGGGGGCATGTAGGGAAAACTTGATGTTAATTAGGTTGGTTCAAATTTGGATCAAGACCAGTCATTGTATTACTGCAACCAGTGAGTATATTGTTTAAACTAGGAAGAAAATGGAAATAGTTTATGGATACCAAGATGCCACTTGGTAAGATAACATGAAAGAAGCAACCAAAAAGAAAGCTACTTACCAATCCAAAAGTAGAGCATGGAGTAGAAATTCAGAGAAATATCTGCTATCAGAAGAACTGAAACACTACCCCCAAACCCTGAGACACTTTAAGGTCAGCACACAGTGCTTTTTCTGCTCAGTCTGCGCCAGCTCTTATATTTTTTTCTTCCTCTTCTTGGATAGCTAAACTGTCAAAGTCATTGACCCTGCAATCCATATTTCTTTAAGTGGTACGTCCTTATTTTTCTTAGTGAGTGGTTTATTCCTTTAAAAGGAGGCATCCGTATTCAGGAAGCATGCAAAGAGAGGCAGGAAATAAGCGTGGCACAACAAATCACTTCAGCATGAATGTTGATAATGTCCGTGGGGAGCTGATACACCTCAACCTGAAGACAAAGAAATAGGCAGACGATTCTAGTCGGTTTACTGGCTATTCCATACAAACCTCAGACCAGCTTTGTTAGTAGGCCGTTAATTCAACTTTTCAGGGGAATGAATTAGTGGACCCCCAAGTGAAAGAATGATCTCCTGCTTCATCTGACCACCAGAAGAGAGCCATTTTTAAAAAGTACAAACTCATTACAGATATCAAAAGGCACAAAATAAACACATGATGACCTCGCGGAGGAAACATGCTGTTTTGGGTTACAGTCTTGGACATGACAGTGATGTCACCTTTGGCTTACAGCAAGGCGGCAATATTACAGTACACTTGGGTGGAAGGACAAAAATCTTCTGTTTTTTATGAGTAGAAAGTGACCAAGACAAAGAAGAGCCAAGACCCAGCCACCTCTTTTAAGGATGCATTCCCAGGCTCCTAAAACCTCCCACTAAGCCCTGCTTCTTCGATTTTCCTCTGCCATTAACACTTGGGGCACTCAAGAACCAAATTATAGCAATGAGATTTTCCCAGTTCTTACAGACATAGGCAAATCTTTTAATCTGGGTGCTGGCCAAGTAACTTGAATTTAGAAGATCAGTGCTAATACATCTTCTGAATTATATGAGAATACTACCTATCGTGAGGAAAGTCTTCTGACAGGGGATTTGATTGCAGAAAAGGGTAAGAAAGACTCTGGGCCAATCTCTTCAGTCCTTTTGTTGTTTATTCAGCTACTGAGCAGGTTAGCAAATTAACAGTTTCTTTTATATGTAGGTAACATTGTTTTTGTACCAGAGTGTAGCAGAGAGTTTAATTTTTAAAAACTGGAAAATATGTAAATATTATCAAGAAAAAGGAACTCTATGATTCTAAGACCTAAACTTTTCTGTTCTGAAGCTAAAATTGTAATTTTTTATTTCCACTACTCATATCTGATCTATGGATACTTATTTTCAGATATCAAGTCTCTATTTAGCTTCTTTAGAATATGTCTTACAGATTTATTTCAGAAGTTGTATCAAGGTATCAGGCTATTAGTATTCCTTGGAATACAAGAAATAGTCATGGGGACAATATCAACCACTGTAGACTGTTGTAATGATTAAACGTCACTGGCAACTTGGCTGAATTTTAAAAGCATTTTTTTTTCATTTTATTTGTAGTGTGTGTGTGTGTGTGTGTGTGTGTGTGTGTGTGTGTGTGTGTGTGTGTGTGTACAGCATATCGATGTCAGAAGAGAACTTGTTGGTTTCCGTTTTCTCCTTCTACCATGTGAATCCTGCGGATCTTCAGACTTGGCAGCATGTGCCACGGCCTGCAGATTCCTCTCTGTAGCCCTTGGCTGAATTTAGAATCAAGTATCAGAGACATTCCTAGTCTGAAGGTGTTTACAGAGACGTTTGTCTGAAGAGGGAAGACACGATTTAAGTGTGATACAGAGGCCTGTACTGAATCTAAGCAGGGAAAGGATAAAGTCTGAGGTGGAACAGTCTTTATCGGTTCCCTGACTGGATACAATGTAACCAGTAGCCTCTCGCTGGGCCTTCTCTATCCTGGTGAAGCATAGCCTCTCTATCCAAACACTCCGCCTTCCTTCTCTTAGGTTTCTTACTAGTCACAGAAATGGGAAAAGCACCTAATCTACCTGAAGAACATGCTCGTGTGTTGGTAGCCATTTAAAATTGATTGAATGAGGGCCCTTCAGCTCAGGACAGCTTGAAGAAAGACACCCAAGTGCCAGCCCCCAGCCCTGAGGTGGACACCATTACATGAGCACATGGGTGATGGAGAGAGAGGAAAGATGGAGTACACAGTGGAGTGACAGGAGAAAAAGTGAAGCCGGTGGTGCATCATGGAGAGGTGGGACTGGAGATGGACAGTACTGAGGAGCACACAGATCTGAGAAGCCTGCATGACCACCTAAGGCCAGCGTGATGTCCCAAGCTGGGCTGCCACCACAGGCCGTGTTTGGGTCTGTGATCCTGCTATAGCTGGGGTCTGTGTTGATGTAAGTGGCCCAACTGATCTATCAAAGGCCATGCAGATGTCTGTAGTCTGGGCAGCCTCCTGAGACCATGTGGATGTCTGAGGGCCATGCTACTGCTGGGGGACACACTAGCTGATCAGAGTGGCCTGTGTTGCTACCTGAGGCCATGGTGACATCTGAGCCCATGCTGCTGCCGGGGCCATGTCTTGGTCCATGATCCTACTGCAGCCAGAGTCTGTGTTGATGTCTAAGACCCATATTACCACCAAAGACCTTTCAGAAGTGCCTCCCAAGGCCATGTTGATGTTTGAGCACTGTGCTGAACTGGCCCCTCACCTGTGGGAGAACTGGCCCTGTGCCTTGTCTGCCCTGTGGTGGCTTGAGCATAGGAGAAATGCCACTCATCCCCTGTGGCAGGTAAGACAGTTGGCCCCACCTCTCATCTGCCATGTAGTGGTGTGAGTACAGGGGAGATACCCCACCCTACCCCTCACCACCTGTGGCAGGTGGGACAGTTGGGCGCAGAAGAGCTAGCAGGATGACCAACTCAGCTTTCATCTAGGCCCAGATCTAGGACTTTGAGTTGGCCCACCCTAAAATCTACCCCATCTTTGAACTGCAGGAGTGTATGAAGAGGCAGGTCTCTCAGATCCAAAGCTGCAGGATCTCCATGACACAGGGCAACAACAGGACATCAGAGAGAAGTCCAGATGAGGATTCAGTAAAGATAGTGTAGCAGAAGCCAGAGGCCTCAAACCAGATCCACGACTTATTGTACTGACATATGCAAGTAAAGCTGTTGCGCAAAAGTGTACACTCTGTGACACATTGTGACACACCATGACACATTGTGACACACCATGACACACTGCAGCATCCATGGGGGATTTGTGTGTTTGATTGTTTTGGTTTTTTCTTCTGAGATGTTGCAAGGATGGATATGAAAGGACAGGGAGATGAGTGGGATTGGACCACATGATGTGAAAGTCACAAAGAATCAGTAAGAAGCTAAAATATAAATAAAATTGATTTAAAGAAACAATGTCCCAGTCTAGTCAGTGAGAGTCCGGACATTGCAGATATCTGTGGATTCGCAAATGTATCCTTGTATGCCCCATAATCTTCATAGAAAGAGGCATGAACACTTAAAACACACACAGAGAGAGAGAGAGAGAGAGAGAGAGAGAGAGAGAGAGAGAGAGAGAGAGAGAGAGAAATAGAGAGAAACACAGTATTAAGCTATATTATTTCACATGTACACACACATAGCTACCCCAGTACCCCAGCTTACCTAGGGTTGTCCTGATTACAGTACTAAATACTGCATGCCAAGAAAGCCTTCAGGCTTGGATATCCCGGGTCAGTTGCTTACCTACTTCATATGATAGCATGGACATGTTGCAACAGAAGTTTCCACTTCAGCTAAATGTCAAGAATTTGTGTAAAAGCTTCATTCTTAGGTCAGAGTTTTCAACCCTTAAAAGTCTGTAACACCTTGAAATGGCAGGCTAAATTTGGAGGTGTGTGTGTCAGGGGTGGGGATACATGCAATTTTTCTAGGAAGTTTGTGGTTCTCGTTGGGTTTTTGATGTGGTTTACCTAAGAAGAGTACAGGAAGTTTAGCTATGGAAGACTGTCTGAAAGGTGTGTGGCCCATTCATCGCTCTAAATACGCTGATCATTTTGCCTCATTGTACTTTGGAGGAGACCATCAGTTACCACAACCAATGCAAACGTTTATCCATGTAAAGACATTCTTCATTCTGACCCACTGTCTTCCCTTTTCTAAGACATCTCAGAAAGAAAACTCTGTCTTGTGTTGCTTTCAAAATTAACCTTCTTCTTCAAAGTTTCATCTTCTCTTATAGAAAAGCACCTAATCTCATTCTCCCTTCCTTACAGTCTTCCAGACATTCTAGAAACAATGACCTGACCTGTCCATATGTATGCAGCACTTCATGGTGTGTGTGTGTGTGTGTGTTTGTGTGTGTGTGTGCATGTGTGTGTGTGTGCATGTGTGTGTGTGTGCATGTGTGTGCATGTGTGTGTGTGTGCTTCCTATTGATATACCTTGCTTTATGCTTTTGCCTTTGATTTCCTTTCATTTCCTGTCCTTCACCAGCTTCTGTATTTGTTATTCTGTCAGGTAGGAAGATCTAGATTGAGCAAGAGTTGCTCTGCACACAGGGGCTTAAGCAAGTAGCCGTATGTTGCTCACTTCCATTCACTTCATCTCCTGTTCCTAGCACAGCTGTTCCAATCCCACAGTTGAATGGAAAGACAGCTCACAAATGTCATTAAGCACCTGGTATTCATCTTATCTCATGAGGAGCTCCTTAATATGACCAACCGTGATTAGATGGGACAATAGGAACTCTCATAAGTTGATTAATTTATTCACTTGGCCTATGTCTGCCTGGAAAAAAAAATAATCAGATGTTGGTTGATAAAAAGAGAGTAATTACAACTCCCAGTCACCAGCTCAATTATCCTCTGAAACTTTGCATTATCTTTACAAGCTACTTCATGTCTCTTTCAGAAAACACAGAGAAGATTTTAATAATAAATTAAATGTATCAAATTATAATAGGTGATGGAAAAGGGGTCTTATATGTTTTCTGTTGTGATCTCATTACAGTTCAGCTGTGAAGTTTGATTCCTCAGTAGTCTGCCTTCTAATCTGAAATCTCAATGTGGTTTTGTTGTGAGCTTGAACCTCTACTCTCACTTAACTGCCAGAGAAAGTGATCCCATTCTCCTTTCTTGATGACTACTAACCAGGTACTATGTATGCTAGATTCAGGGAATCTCAAAACCAATAACTTTCAGTTATTAAATATGTCTAAACAGGAGCAACAGGGAACAGATCCACAATCATGACAGTGTTGTTAAGTGCTATGCGTGATACTTGCAAACAGCCACATGGCCCATGGAGAAGGGTAGTAACCTGCCAGAGGAGGGAAGGGCTAAGACTTTCTAAAGGTGGTGGGAATTGTTCTGAGGTATCCACCAGAGATGACCACTCGGTCATGGGTTTAAGCCAATAGAAAGTCTTCATCAGTCAGAGAGCAACTCCACTGGATGATCAGGACCCCAATACCATGCCAAACATTTCTCAGGTTGAGCTTGTAAGCACAAAACCTACACCCTGGGTTGACACACCTCAATTAGCCAAGAGCAGAGCTGAAAAGCAACTATGGACTCTGATGGATTAGGCCTTTGTGTTTGTTTTGGCAGGTGGACCTGCCTCTGTGCTGGGTTCTAAGGCCTGAATGGTGCTTTTATCATGGCATCAGTTGTGCTAAGGTCTGGGGGCCTATTACAGAAATAAGTTAGGATGACTGCTTGGAGATAGTGAAAAGGGAATTTACAGCCTGACTGGTCATGGGCAGAAGCATTGCCAACAGCCTGGAAATATGTCTGATATAGCAAAGCAAGGGGAAATGTTGAAAGGTTTCAGATGCCAAGAGGCGGAAGTCAAGCACAGGAGTCTAGACTCTACCCTTCAGATAGTGGGGAATGTGTCAAGGGTTTCTCTTACAGAGATGATTCACATCTATATATCTGAATATTAAAGACACTTGTGAAATGTCTCCTCTGTGGCTGGGAGGCAGGAAGAGGGTTGAGAAGCTGCAGAGGTGCTCCAAACAAGGAAGAGAAGAAGATAAAGTGGGACTATGGCTCTGAGTCAGAGGGAGGGGAGAGATTTGAAAGCTGTTCGTCCACTTGGGAGGACTGAGTGACAAAGGTGAGCAGGAAAGTCCTGCTAGGAGCCTAAGGTGATCTCTCCCAGCAGGGCTACCACTTTCTAAAGCAGACATCTCAAGCAAAGGTTAACCTCCTGACCAGGAAGAAGAGCAGGGCTAAGTGAAGAGCTGAAGGCAGAAGCTCAGGAAGGAAGCTCCAGGAAGGCTGGAGCCTAAACCAGTGAGCACAAACCAAGAAGGGGCTGATTCCATTCTTTGAGAGGTGACATCAGCGCCAGAGCAGCACAGGGAAGCTGCCTAAAGGGCTCCATTTCCTTCTGACTTCTCCAGGAAGCTCCTGTGGCAATTAACCCTTTCCTCCCCATTTGCAAGGATGTTATCTTCTCTGACCCCTTGTCTGCAGCCATTCCAATTTACCTTAATCACTCCCCACACCTTTCTTGGCTTAAGTCATACTATAACTCCTTGGTTATACTTAGGTACTATATTCTCACTGTCCCTCCCTTGGGACATTTGCATATTTTTTTTCTATTCCACCTGAGTACTCTTTCACACCATTCTTCTAACCTAACCAACCCCCTTTATCTCTCCTCAAACCCACGGAGAGCTCCTGTATCATATTCCAAGAATGCCTACTACTTCATGGCATTGTGCCTTATTATTATGTCTTTATAATATAGAGTCTATATAATTATTAATTATAATTACTATATTATAATTATTATTGTTAAGTGTCTATTGTTTATGCTGGGCTTTTTCTTCTTAAAAGCAAGAGCCCTGGGGGCTGGAGAGATGATTCAGCAGTAAAAAGCACTTACTGCTCTTGCAGAAGACCTGGATTCAATTTCCAGCACCCATATGTCAGGTCACGACCTTCTATAACTCCAGTTCCACGGGATTTGATGCCCTCTCATGACGTCCAAGGGCTCGGACTCTCACATGGTGTACATACATACACCCAGGCACACAAACACACATAGGGTAAAACCTACCAAACAAAGCACAAACTCTGGCTTCAAGTTTTCTATAATATTGGTCAATCTTTAACAGTATGCAAATCCTTTCCACCTTGAAAAGTGAAACTTCCACCTTCCTAGTCCCACATTCGTCTTTAGCTCTTCTATTTCTCTACTGCCTGCGGCCAACAAGCATCTTGAAAGATGCTGTAGTTTTGTCTTCAGGAGCAAAGCTGAGAAAGTGGCTAGTGGTGCGATGGATGAACTCTGCCAATCACGGCGTTCTATAGATTCAACTCCCACAGTGTCTTCCGGCACGGTTCCTTTAGCACACAGTAGTCTCGCTTTACGGCACACCTCTACTGAATCTTCTTGGGTAAACATACCTGTTGAAGCTTACGTGAAATCTAATAGTTGGGTTTCAGTTATCATGTTGACCCTTAAGCAGTACTAACACTGGGCCTTTGTTCTTTGAATGAGCTCTTCCCATGAGCTTCTCAAACTCCACATTCTCTTGGACCCCCCTCCTTCTCTGCTAATCTCTTCTCCATTTCTTCATTATGCTTGTTCCTTAAGTCATCTAATAAACGTCAAGTTCTACCCTGAATTCCCTGTCGTAGCACTGAGCTTGGATGTAATCTCCCTCAAAACCGAGCCGAGATTGTGGAGGCTTTCCAGCAAATTTCCCAATGGAAGAGTTACTGCTTCCTGTGAAAAGTTGAGTCCTGAAAGGAGTCTTGTGGGGAGATAAGATGAAACAAGGAAGCTCAGCTTAGATGTAGTTGAAAGGGAGCAGGAGCGAGGCAATGGAGGGAGGTGAGGAAAGCAGTAGGGATGTGGGGGAATTGAGATGCACTTGAGCGGAGCTGTGAGGCCGACAGTCTGAGTACTCCGTGGACACCCTAGCACTAAGGTACAAAGAACACCGCAGGTCTCGGGTTGGGGGGGGGGGTGTCTCTAGCCAGTTCTAATGACTAAGAGCCAGTTCAGTTTAGTACAGAGAGCAGTCATGCCTGAATCCACCCAGGAGTGGAGATTTAGATGGTAAGAACACCGCGGGGTATGTAAACCGCAGGGATGGAGAGGCGGTGGGCGAGGACCTAGAATGTACAGCTAAACTGCAGGGAGAGAAAGAGCAGCTAGAAAGGTGTCCACAGAGCAGGAGACATAAATGATTTATCCAAATTTCTATCAACAGGAGAGCGGCTCTTGAAAAAACGGTCTCCATAAGAACAGATAAAAGAAGACACCCCTCCTCCTTTCTGGACTTGGCTCGCTCTCCTTTTCTTCTTCTCATCCTCTTTGCCTGTCAGTCACGGAAACTATTACACCACAGTCCTCGGCTTTGAGTTGTATGGGTCTGGCTGTCCTACTTACCACCTGACTTTAGGAAAACATTTAACTTCTATAAGCTGAAGTCTTATTCACTAAAAAAAGCTCATAAGAACAGGCCTGCTCTCAGGGGCTTCCCTTGGTGTTCACGTTCAGTCTGCATACATAAACCTTAATAAGGTGCCCAGTAATCAGCAAAGCAATAACTACCACTAACATCTGAAGAAATTAGTATTTGGTAAGAATTTCCTTTTGATCAGGAAACAGTTTAGATAACTTGTTTTTATTACAAATGGTAGAGTCTACACACTGGGCATATAAGCCCCTGCTGAATTAGCAGAATACTTGACTTGGTTGTGATTTGTTGGCCCTAGTCCCCATCTGAGTCCTTAATGCCCAATTGGGATTTTATTTCAATCTTGGGATACAAAAGTTTGAGATTTACAATACTGGAAAATTGGGCAACATTGTTCAGAAAGCATACTAAGGGTGACAATGTCTATTCCTCATTTGTCAAAATAATGTCACCAGCCTCCTGGCATCTGTTCAGGGGGCCTAGAGTTGGAGTTTTTTCTGGTTGAGAATTTTCTTGAGTTAACCGTATTTGTCAATCACTGGAACCAAGCAACTTCTGGTTTGGCTGCATCAGCACGACACTGAATTCGGTTACCATGCTTCATAAACCAGAAGGCCACCAAGCTGGGCTTGGGAGGCACAGAAAACTAGTGTCTGGTTGTGCCACTTATTAATTTGTGATCTAAAGCAATTTACTCCAACTCTATAAGCCTCAGGTACTCACCTGTATGGCTGAATGGTAAGAAGGTTGTCTATGTTATGGATTGGTGCTAACCACTAAGCAAGAGAATGTATAAGAAGACACATATTGCACAGTCCCCGTACACAGCCAGAACTCCGAAAAGGCCTAATTACTAATGTTTAACATCTTCATCAAGTTCATCCATTTACGTGAAAGAGCTGAAGGGAATGCTGAGTTATTTGATTAGTCTTACAAGAAGAGGAGGAGGAGGAGGAGGAGGAGGAGGAGGAGGAGGAGGAGGAGGAGGAGGAGGAGGAGGAGAAGGAGAAGGAAGAAGAGAGAGAAAGATAAAAGGAAATCGTTGCCTTAACCCTCAAACTAGACTTTCAGTAGTTTTAAGTGACTTAAAGCATAAATGTGTGAATCATTAAAACAGAACACTTATTTTTAAAACAGTGTATGAATGAAATGGAAAAGTGTCGCTCTGTATGACATTTCACGGATCAAGGACACCCATTTCCATTAGCAGGTTCAGCTGTCTTTGTTGTGGCTCCAGGAGCTGCTGTGAAGCTTACCATGTCTACACCACCATCTTTAGGAAGAAGGTAGTGTGATCCTGAAGTAGTGTTGGAATGCAGAATAAGCTAACCCCGTCTCTGTGCCTGGGAATAAGGCCCTTTCTCTCCCATTTCTGTCTCCCTGAGACTCCTGGAGTCTATGGAACAGGACTGGAGAAGTATTCACTGATGAAGAAGTCCTCCAACCATTCTTTCTGGAGCAGGGTGACAGTCACCTTCCCAATCTGGACCAACTTGTAAATATGAGAGTATTATTTGCAAGCATTCACGGCTGTTGACTAACAGCTCTTAGGAACAGGTTCTCCTGCCCCATAATTCATCTCTTCCTAAGAATTAAACTGCTTCTTCGGGTAGAGATGGACAATAGAAACACGGGTGGTTGTCAAGGAGAGTGTGGGTAGCAGTATATCATAATGACAGCTTGTCCTGCATGTTTCAAATTCCTAGAAATTTCAAATTATGCCTTGTCGTTCATTACTTTGGTTTCTTAAGAATTATGTTTTTAAATTAATAAAAATAAAATATTGCTATAAGAATTACATGTAAGCTATATTTATCTTAACTGAGAAAATGTTCACTTTCAACAAAGTAGAAAGCCCCTGTACCAGATGACTAGATTTGAGACACATGCTGTTCTAATAGAAAGGTCCTGGTAAATTTTTACTTTGTCTAAATAACTCCACTTCCACCAGAACTACATTTACAGTTGAGAATTTACAGATTGTATTTGAGTGTAACAGTTAAAAAATATTATTCTATGAATCTGTTACTATCTCAGCTAAATAAAATATTTATGTAGGCTGATTTTTGCAGAGCATAGAGTTTTCATTGACAGCTGTTCCCTGTTACTTCAGACTCAGTAATGTCCAAGTTGAGCCCACTCAACACAGACTGAAGTCGGATTCATCATGCACATTTCATGCCATTGATTTCATTTCACATTTACACTGCACTGCTGTAAATTGGCAACAAAAGTCTACACAAAAAATATCAATGACTTCAGAACAAAGTCTTCAGCACGTAAGCCAGTATTTAAGGAATATCTAGACATTGCTGTTCTGGACACAGGCAAAGAGAAGCCATTGCTTATGTCACCAAACCTATGAACAACCTTATCAAAATATTAAGAAAAAATCCTGGACTTGAAGCACAGAGATAGGCTGGTGCTGAGTTCAGATAACCAACCTTCTACCTCCCTGCTCTAAAATAGTAGATTTACTCTTGGAATGTTCATTAAGGAGTCAGAAGAAATCCAACTAAAGAGTTTCTTCCATTCCATCTGCTCCTCTGAATATGCCTGGATAGTCTCCATCCAGAAATGAAATTTCATCACCTTCTTTTGAATCTGGTGTGACATTGGAGACATGCTAGTAGCCCATAAAATATGGGAGAAGTGATGTCATATGATTTCCCTGAGTGAACTGGAAAAGGTCACCTAATGTCCATTTGACTTTCTTGAAACAGCTGCCTTTAAGATGGTCTTGTCTCAGCTCCCTCTTGGAACCCAGTCCCCAGGTTTAGGAAGACCCAAGTCCCATAGTGAGGTCACTCTAAAAGTTTTGGTCTACAGACTCAGCTGAATTGACCCTGTTTGTTCTCCTAGCCCAGGTGCCAAGAGCTAGAAATAAGATTACAGCTAATATCAGGCCCAGCTAATAGCTCATTTGTATCCATTCAAGTTTTCCAGGCTGAAATTCCAGGTACTGCAGAACAGACAAGCAATCCCTGCTGTTTATGTGTTTTAGTCAGGGTTTCTATTCTTGCACTAAACATCATGACCAAGAAGTAAGTTGGGGAGGAAAGGTTTATTCAGCTTACACTTCCACATTGCTGTCTATAACCAAAGGAAGTCAGTACTAGAACTCAAGAAGGTCAGTAAGCAGAAGCTGATGCAGAGGCCATGGAGGGATGCTACCTACTGGCTTGCTTCCCCTGGCTTGCTCAGCTTACTTTCTCATAGAACCTAGGACTACCAGCCCAGGGATGGCATCACACACAATGAGCTGGGCCCTTCCCCCTTGATCACTAATTGAGAAATGCCTTACAGCCAGATCTCATGGAGGCATTTCCTCAAGGGAGGCTCCTTTTTCTATGATAACTCCAGCTTGTGTCATGTTGACACACAGAACTGGGCACTACAGTATGCCTGATCTAATCTGTGGGCAGATTAAAATGATTGTCATTTTGGACTCCTAAACTATTTGCTACTTAGCAAGAGGTAGGAACAAAGGTCTGTGGGAGCATCACACAAGGCTTTCTAACCTCTCTCTTTTCCAGTTGGCTTTTGTTAGTTACCAGCATGTTTGTTGTCATAGGAAGGTGTATTCAAGAAATAGGAAAAAAAGGCTCTACTTCAGAGCTGAAAAGCCCTGGCTTCCTGAATAGCTCAGGCAAATAACTTGCATGTTCCAAGTCCATTTCTTCATCTTGCACTGGTGATCAGCACTTACCTGTTAGGATTACTTTGAGGATTAAAATAAATCCCACAACAATGCCTGCCATGATGCTGGTGTCAGGTTTCAGGAAACAGTTCCTTTTTCCCTTATGGGCATCATAGCTTTCACTCTGTTGGCTTCTATAGCAATACAAAGCCATGTTGCCAACTTGTAGTCATTCATCAGAACGCCATGAAAATAAAAACTTAAGGTGTCTTTAAATGGTATCTTGGGCTTTTCTTCCACGTGAACTGAGATGTTATCATCTTATGTTATATACGTACTTTTTCCTTATGATCCAGAGTTAACACTGGATGTGATTTAAAAGCTGACTGTCATTGAATGAATGCTATAGATGTCATTAACTGCTACTTACTACTTACTACTACTACTACTACTACTACTACTACTACTACTACTACTACTACTACTACCACCACTACTACTAATTGCTGGTTCCTGACTAGTGTTCAACTTTATTAATTTTGAAGCTAAACGTGTCCATGGTTGACCTTACTCCATCCAGTCATGTTCCAGAATTAACTTTTTAAAAAAATGTTTATTTTATGTCTATGGATGATGTTTCACTCACATGCAAATCTGTGAAGTACCCACGGAGACCAGAAGAGGGCAGGGAATGCCTTGGGGCTGGAGTTATAGA
This sequence comes from Uromys caudimaculatus, assembly GCA_028551405.1. Taxonomy (NCBI): domain Eukaryota; kingdom Metazoa; phylum Chordata; class Mammalia; order Rodentia; family Muridae; genus Uromys; species Uromys caudimaculatus. Next base: position 106,608,072 of record CM052701.1, read on the forward strand.
TGGTTGTGTACTGCCATATGAGTGCAGGAATTGAACCCTAGTCCTCTGGAAGAACAACCAGCACTCCCAGCCACTGAGCCATCTCTCTATTTCCTGTACTGGCATTCTTGTTCATCCCATTAAATACAAAGTGGAGTTAGCCTGGAGTCTGGCTTGCTTCACCATTTGTCTCTTGCAGTCTCTGTGGTGATGTATTGGTTTGAAATGTAAGCCCTGCTTTAAGATCCATTCTGTCATCACACTACTAACAAAAGTGAGGCTCTGCACCTACGACCTAACCCTCAGTAGCACTGTCTTTCAGATCTTCCTTTCCGTTGTAATTCAATTAGTCAGGGAAGTGAGTTCCCAAAGAAAGAGCATCTGTCCCCTCTGAGGGTTACACAGCCCCTTGTTTCACATCTCTAAGACCAAGGGAAAGGAGTTTAGGAGATTATAGCCCAAGTTTCTCCTGCCCACATGAAGTTTGTTCTTTCTTTAGTGAGTCATGCAGGACAGACAAGTTTCTCTAAACATCTGCCTAGTGTCACTATACATCCCTGAAGCCATCAACTGTGCCCACACCATTTCATCTAGAGAAGCATGTTACCAGACCATAAATTCTTTTTATGACACTTCATGTGGACAATGAACTATTAATAATAATTCTTCCATGCATTCTAGGCTCAGTGTCTGTCGCAAGAACTCTGCCAGATTAATCCTCCCTGAAGTTCTTCTTGTCCCAGTGTTGATGGTGACTAATCGATGTCTTATCTGGGGATTTAAAAATGGAACATTTTATATTCCTTCTCAGCAGCTTTTCTAAATTGAATTAAGATAATCTTTATGTTGTTAGAGTTATCTTCTAAAATAAAACAGTGGTACCTTCCCAGACCCACCACAACCATCAAATTCTAGAGTCAAAACAAGCTCACATACACTGACCTCAATGTATTTTTTCAAATATTTGTCACATACAATTTATTTTTCAATTCATCATCAAGTTAAGTCCTTGTTCCTGCTCAGTCTCCTGATTCGCTCATTTTTTTGTTGTCCATTCTGACATCCTGATCTCCTAAATGAAGCATAAAATGAACTATTAAATGAATGAGCCACAATGTTTGTGCACACTTTCCTATCTGTTTTCATTAGTTACAGAAACCCACTATCTCTTAACCATTTCCCCCTCTGATTTGCTTTTTAAAGACTAGTATTTCTTCCTGGTATCTTTTATTTGAAGTTATTATTTAAGTCATTTGTAATCATTTTATGTTTGTTTGTTTAAACATTAAGAACCCCTTTCCTTTTTTTTTCTTTTTCTTTTTCTTTTTCTTTTTTTTTCTTTTTTCTTTCTTTCTTTTTTTTTTTTTTGGTCTGTCCATTTCCATTTTATGAATTGAATCACAGTAATCAATATAAACCAACTAGGGAGGAGTGCTTCCTGGTGACTTTTTGAACACCCAGTTTTCTGTTCTATCTTCCTTGAGTTTTCTTGAAAGGTTTCTGCTTTGGAGACCCAACACTGACTGATCCACTGCCTCCAAACTTCTTGGAATAACAAAATGGTTTAAAACAGGACTAATAATGCAATGTGTTGTCTATTGGAAAAATAGGTTGGAAATTTTGAGTTATGCTTGCACTATACCAAGCAGATGGAATCGGATCTTTATATAGAAATAATCAAATTGAATGAAAGCACCATCCTAAGAAGTGCCTTGAAACAAGGCTGAGCAGGTGACAGTGACATGTTGTGAGTGTTAATCACAACTCAGAACTGCTGGAAAGGAGGGGGAACAGGACACTCATGAAGCAGATCAGAGAATGGCATTGCGAATGGTTCCCCCATCACTCTCTCCAGGACTTCCTGCTTGTGCTGAAGCAAGAGACCAAAGTGGATGATTACAGAGTAATGTGAGTTTTCAACTTGACAGCTCTAGAGTCACCTAGGAGATGAGTATCTGGGTGTACTTGTGAGAAATTATCTAGATTGGCTTAGTTCCTGGTCATGCCTAGGACAGGTTGTCTTGATTATGTTGATTGAGATTGGAAAAATCACCCTAAATCAGGCTAAGGCCCTGGAGTGCATGCAAAGAAGGAAGCTAGTCTGATGCAGAGCAACTTGACCAGCTGCTTCATGCTCTTGCAGTAGGACTGCCCCTGCATACTGGACTGAACCCTTGTGCTGTAAGGCTCAACAAACCTTTCCCAAGCACAGCAGTAAGAAAAACAACTGGTAGGAAGTCAAAAACGAGGATGCTACAGCACAGAGCATCTCTTCCCAAGACGAGGCAACTGCACATCCCCAAGAGGGCATATAAAACTGCTGGATAAAGAGATGAAACCTGGACAGGGACCTACAAGCATCCTGGGACAACAGACTTCCAGTCTCCTTCTGCGGTCGGGGTCCCCAGTCTGTGCCACCAGAGCTCCATAACCAAATAGAGCAGGGAGAAGGCTAGCATCCAGGGAGTGTGGACAAGTCTGTGAGTGGAGGTAAGATGGGCACCACTGCTCAGTGGGACCCGACCTGAATCTGCAGAACACTGGGATGGAGGAACAGCCTGGGACAGGAGCCTTCTGGTTTAAGCCTGTGGTCTGTGCTGCAGCTCCATACCCAAATACCGAGGGGAAAGAGCTACCCTCCCAAGAGTGTGGGCAAGCCTATGATCAGGGGTAAGGCCAGTACCTCTGCTCAGAGAGACCCACTCAGAACCCTCAGGACACAGTGACTGAAGAGTGGCCTTCTGGTTTCCTTCTGAAGCAGGGAGACCCTCTCAGAACCCTCAGGACACTGAGAATGAGGAGTAGCCTTCTGGTTTCCTTCTGAACCAGGGAGCTGATCACGTGACACAGGGCTCCATACTCAGTGCCAGGAGAGAGCTGGTCTCCCAGGAGTGCTGACACACCTTAGGGCACAGGAAGACCACCACTTCTGTTCAAATTACTCAATCAAGAAGGACCCTCACAGAGCCATCAGGAACAGGAACCAAGGAACAGCTGGGAACAGGATCCTTCTGGTTTCTGTCTGCATCCCAGGGCTAACCCTGTACCACAGCTCTCCAAATCCAAATTCCTCTCAGAGAGAGCTGGTCTCCAAGGAGTACTGACAAAAAAGGCCTGCAGGAAGGACAAGCCACAGTCAGAGAGAGCAAGACCAGCTAACACCAGAGATAACCAGATGGCGAAAGGCAAGGGCAAGATATAAGGAACAGAAACCAAGGCTACTTGGCATCATCAGAACCCAGTTCTCCCACCACAGCGAACTCTGGATACCCCAACACACTAGAAAAGGAAGACTCAGATTTAAAATCACTTCTTATGATGATGATAGAAGGCTTTAAGAAGGAAATAAATGACTCCCTCAAAGAAATACAAGGAAACACAGGTAAACAACAAGAAGCCCTTAAAGAGGAAATTAAGGAAAACACAATCAAACAGGCAAAGAAAATGAACAAAACCATCCAGGGTCTAAAAATGGAAATAGAAACAATAAAGAAATCACAAAAGAAGACAACCCTGGAGATAGAAACCCTAGGCAAGAGATCAGGAGTCATAGATGCAAGAATCACCAAAAGAATACAAGAGACAGAAAAGAGAATCTCAGGTGCAGAAGATACCATAGAAAACATTGACACAACAGTCAAAGAAAATGCAAAATGCAAAAAGCTCCTAACCTAAAACATCCAGGAAATCTAGAACACAATGAGAAGACCAAACCTTCTTTAATAGTAAAGAAGAGAGTTAAGATTCCCAACTTATAGGGCCAGTAATATCTTAAACAAAATTATAGAAGAAAACTTCCCTAACCTAAAGAAAGAGACGAACATAAACATTCAAGAAGCCTACAGAACTCCAAATAGATTGGACCAGAAAAGAAATTCCTCCAGTCACATAATAGTCAAAACGTCAAATGCACAAAACAAGGAAAGAATATTAAAAACAATAAGGGAAAAAGGTCAAGTAACATATAAAGGCAAACTTATCAGAATAACATCAGACTTCTCACCAGAGACTACGAAAGCTAGAAGATCCTGGACAGATCTCATATAGACCCTAAGAGAACACAAGTGCCAGCCCAGGCTGCTATACCCAGCAAAACTCTCAATTACCATAGATGGTGAAACCAAGATACTCCATGACAAAACCAAATTTACACAATATGTTTCCACAAACCCAGCCCTACAAAGGATAATAGTTGGAAAACGCCAACACAAGGAGGGAAACTATACCCTAGAAAAATCAAGAAAGTAATCCAAAAGAAGATAGTCACACAAACATAAAAATAACAGCAAAAATAACAGGAAGCCACAATCGCTATTACTTAATATCTCTTAACATCAATGGACTCAATTCCCCAATAAAAAGACATAGACTGACAGACTGGATCCATAAACAGGACCCAGCATTTTGCTGCATACAGGAACGCACCTCAGGGTTAAAGACAAACACTGCCTCAGAGTGAAGGGCTGGAAAACAATTTTCCAGGCAAATGGTCCCAAGAAAGAGGCTGGAGTAGCCATTCTAATACCGGATAAAATCAACTTTCAACCAAAACTCATCAAAAAAGATAAAGAAGGACACTTCATACTCATCAAGGGAAAAAGCTACCAAGACGAACTCTCAATTCTGAACATCTATGCTCCAAATGCAAGGACATCCACATTCATAAAAGAAACTTTACTAAAGCTCAAAGCACACATCGCACCTCACACAATAATAGTGGGAGACTTCAACACTCCACTCTCATCAATGGAAAGATCTTGGAAACACAAACTAAACAGAGACACAGTGAAACTAACAGAAGTTATGGACCAAAAGGATTTAACAAATATCTATAGAACATTTCATCCTAAATCAAAAGAATATACCTGCTTCTCACCATCTCATGGTACGCTCTCCAAAACTGACCATATAATTGGTCACAAAACAAATCTCCACAGATATAAGAAATTGAAATAATCCCATGCCTCCTATCAGATCACTACGGATTAAGGCTGGTCTGCAATGGCAACAACAATAGAAAGCCCACATACACATGGAAGCTGAGCAATGCTCTACTCAATGATAACTTCGTCAAGGAAGAAATAAAGAAAGAAATTAAAGACTTCCAAGAATTCAATGAAAATGAAAGTACAACATACCCAAAGTTATGGGTCACAATGAAAGCAGTGTTAAGAGGAAAACTCATAGATCTGAGTGCCTCCAAAAAGAAACTGGAGAGAGCATACACTAGCAGCTTAACAGCACACCTGAAAGCTCTAGAACAAAAAGAAGCTAATACTCCCAAGAGGAGTAGAAGGCAAGAAATAATCAAGCTCAGGGCTAAAATTAACCAAGTAGAAACAAAAAGAACTATACAAAGAACCACCAAAATCAGTCTACAGCAAACCAGTGGCCAACATCAAACTAAATGGAGAGAAACTTGAAGCAATCCCACTAAAATCAGGAACTAGACAAGGCTGCCCTCTCTCTCTGTATATATTCAATATAGTACTTGAAGTTCTAGCTAGAGCAATTAGACAACAAAAGGAGGTCAAAGGGATACAAATTGGAAAGGAAGAAATCAAAATATCACTATTTGCAGATGACGTTATGATCATATACTTAAGTGACCTGAAAAACTCTACCAGAGATTTGCTACAGCTGATAAACAACTTCAGCAAAGTGGCCGGATATCAAATTAACTCAAACAAATCAGTAGCCTTCCTACACTCGAAGGATGAACAGGCTGAGAGAGAAATTAGGGAAATGACACCTTTCACAATTGTCACAAACAATATAAAGTATCTTGGTGTGTCTCTAACCAAAAAACTGAAAGATCTGTATGACAAGAACTTCAAGTTTCTGAAGAAAGAAATCGAAAAAGACCTCAGAAGATGGAAAGACTGCCCATGCTCATGGATTGGCAGGATTAATATAGTTAAAATGGCCATCTTGCCGAAAGCAATCTACAGATTCAATGCAATCCCCATCAAAATTCCAACTCCATTCTTCATAGACTTAGAAAGAGCAATTCTCAATTTCATTTGGAATAACAAAAAAACCCAAGATAGCAAAAACTGTTCTCAACAATAAAAGAACTTATGGGGGAATCAGCATCCCTGACCTCAAGCTGTACTACAGAGCAGTAGTGATAAAAACTGCATGGTATTTGTACAGTGACAGGCAGGTAGATCAATGGAATAGAATTGAAGACCCAGAAATGAACCCACACACCTACAGTCACTTGATCATTGACAAAGGAGCTAAAACCACCCAGTGGAAACAAGACAGCATTTTCAACAAATGTCGGTCAACAAGTAGAAGAACGCAAATTGATCAATTCCTATCTCCCAAGTGGAGATAGAATCCATTCCTAACAAGTCCAAGTGCATCAAGGACCTCCACACAAAACCAGATACATTGAATCTATAGAAGAGAAAGATGGGAAAAGTCTTCAACAATGGGCACAGGGGAAAAATTCCTGAACAGAACACCAATGGCTTATGCTCTAAGATCAAGAATCAACAAATGGGACCTCATGAAATTGCAAAGCTTCTGTAAGGCAAAAGACACTGTCAATAGGACAGAACAGCAACCAACAGATTGGGAAAAGATCTTTACCAATCCTACATCCGATAGAGAGTTAATATCTAATATATACAAAGAACTCAAGAAGTTAGACTCCAGAGAACCAAATAACCCTATCAAAAAATGCGGAACAGAGCTAAACAGAGAATTCTCAACTTAGGAAACTCGAATGGCTGAGAAGCACTTAAAGAAATGCTCAACATCCTTAGTCATCAGGGAAATGCAAATCAAAACAAGTCTGAGATTCCACCTCACACCAGTCAGAATGGCTAAGATCAAAAACTCAGGTGACAGCAGATGCTGGTGAGGATGTGGAGAAAGAGGAACACTCCTCCATTGTTGTTGGGATTGCAAGCTGGTACAACCTCTCTGGAAATCAGTTTGGCAGCAGACACTCAAAAAATTGGACATAATACTTCCTGAGGACCCAGCTATACCACTCCTGGGCATATACTCAGAAGGTGCTCCAACATCTAATAAGGACACATGCTCCACTATGTTCATAGCAGCTATGTTTATAATAGCCAGAAGCTGGAAACAACCCAGAGTCCTTCAACAGAGGAATGGATACAGAAAATGTGGTACATTTACACAATGGAATACTACTCAGCTGTTTAAAACAATGACTTCATGAAATTCGCAGGCAAATGGATGGAACTTGAAAATATCATCCTGAGTGAGGTAACTCAGTCACAAAAGAACAAGCACAGTATGTACTCACTGATAAGTGGATATTAGCCCAAAGTTTCACAACACCCATGATTCAATTCACAGCAACTGTTGGACTTAGCATGGGGTCCCAGGTGGAGGAGTTGGAGAAGGGACTGAAGGAGCTGAGGGAGTTTGCAGCCCCATGGGGAGGGAGCAACAGTGTCAACTAGTCAGGCCCCCTGGTTCTCCCAGAGACTGGACCACCAACCAAAGAATGCATTTGGAGGGGCCCATGTTGCTGGCCACATATGTGGCTAAGGAGGGCCTTGTTGACCATCAGTGGGAAGAGAGGCCCCTGGACCTGAGAGCGTTAGATGCCCCAGTATAGGGGAATGCCAGGGAAGGAATACAGAAGTGGGTGGGTAGGTGGGGGAATATCCTCATAGAGGTGGGGGGGGGATGGGGGATGGAATAGGGAGTTTCCAAAGGGGAGACTTGGAAAGGGGAAAACATTTGAAATGTAAATAAAATATTAAATAAAAAAATAAAATAAAATAAAAAGATGGAACCTGGTCCACCTTCATGCTCCTGGACCTGGCTCTTGCTTACAGTCATCAGGGGGCTTGTAAAATAAGCATAGCCAATAGTCACAGATAAGTTAAAAGGCATTTCCTAATTAAAAAGTTAAGTAAACAGACCAGCATTACCTAAATATTTGAGGAAAAGCAATAAATACCATCCTAGAGAGGCCTGAAACTACTTTCACAGAGGGCTTATTCTTGGTCATATGCTAAGGAGCAGACTTTCAAATAAGTAAAATGAATGTAGGCAAGATCTGAGAAAGGGGGAAAAGTATTCAAAAATTTCCACAAATCAATTGTGTCATGGATAATGCTAACATATATTTTCGTATGAGAATATTAAAGATAATATTTGAATAGGAGAATATTCACAGCCAAAGAATAGCTTAATGAGCTAGGTCAGCCCCAAAATGGCTCACAGTCCATCTTCCGTGGACAGTCCCATGAAAGCATGAGAGTCATCCAGGAGACACTCAGAAGATACCAATCTACCAGACAAAACTCCAGGAAAAGAAGAGACAGTGAAGAGTCAAGCTATGCATGTAGCCAATGAAATAATGAGATAAAATGAAATGTTGATTTCTTGTGTTTAAAAGGCAAGCAGAAGGATTGTGGAAACAAGGTAGGGACCGGAGAGATGGCCCAGTGCTTGAGAGCACTTGTTGCTCTTGCTGAGGACCTGGGTTCAATTCCTATTACCCACATGTTAGCTAAAAATCATCTATAATTCTAATTCCAAAGGATCTGATGCCCTCTTCTAACCTCTGCTTCTGCCCTCCTCAGGAACTATGAAGGTACATGGTTCTACATACAAGCAAGCAAAAACCTCATACATATGGAATAAAATAAACAAATCTTTAAAAAAAAAAAAAAAAAAAAAAACACTGGAAGGAGACATCATTGTGAAATTGAAGAACTACAGAGAAAAATCTTGATTGTAGAAAGAAAAATAAACCATATAAAATATGACATTGGTAGGACATAGCAATTGTAAGAAAACAGTTCAAAAAGCTTATCAAAATGCCTGGCAGTGGTGGCGCATGCCTTTAATCTCAGCACTTGGGAGGCAGAGGCAGGCGGATCTCTAAATTCAAGGCCAGCCTGGTCTACAGACTGAGTTCCAGGACAGGCAGGGGTATAGAAAGAAATGGGGCTTTAAAAAAACAAAAAGAAAAGAAAAAAGAAAAAGGAAAAAGAGTGATTAAAGTACTGAAGTGCCACTCAAGGCTCACTCCCAGTGACCCTCAAGGCCTGCCTCTAGTGATAGCCTTCCTCCAGCAAGCCTGCATTTCTTGAACATGCCATAACGTCCCTAACCAGTGCCACCACCTAGGGATCAAATGTTTAATACTTGAGCCTGCAGAAAGCAGTGGGTTTTTTTATATACATATAATAAAATTTAATTGTTAGGAATTTTAGAGAAATGTTCCATATAACAGTACAAATCAATACAGTACTTCTAATAAACAGTTTACCAACAAGTACCAAAATATAAATTGTGAATAAAATTTTATCTAGTAACCTTATTTCTAGGAATTTATGTTGACAAAAATATATATGTACTGTGGGATACCTATCACAGTATTATATATAATGAGAAATGTGTCAAGATTAAATACAGAAGTAATAAGTTATGAAATTACTTGTAGACGTTTCTATAATAATTAAAATGCTATTTTCTAGGCTAAAATTTTAGAAGCCAATATTATAATTTCACATTATAAATATGATTAAAATAAATTAAATCACTTTGTAAAAACGTTATGCAATTGGAAATTATTTCTGACAGATCAACTCTTACAGTTTTATAGGCCATTCATTTTTTCTCCTTTGAAATGACAAAGGAAAGTTGACTTCAGCCAAAATAGCACACAATGTGATCTTATAAATCACACGTTTAATGTTACTTGTTTTCAGTAGGTTTTGAAAACCTTACTACTGTCACACACAACTAGAAATAAGTTGACAACTCCTGACTAAATTCAGAGAAAATAAATATTAGTCTTCTAAAATATACAAAACTCACCTTGCTAATGTGAACATAAAATTCAAATACCTCCAATGTTCTCCCTTGAAGATATGTTAGCTTCACTCTGAGCAAAGAGCAACATTCCTTTGCTTTTCCCAAGGCCATTACACTGAGATTCATCAGATACCTATAACACTTGCTGAAGTTACCCCTTAAATATTTCTATTTGACCAGTACAAAGCGTCCTTCCTTATCTTTTTTGATAACTTTTGGCTGAAAGTTAATTTTATTCAACAGTAGAATAGCTACTCCAGCTTATTTTTTAGGACCATTTGCTTGGAAAGTTGTTTTCCAACCTTTTACTCTGAGGTAGTGTCTGTCTTTGTAATGAGATGCATTTCCTGCATGCAGCAAAATGCTGGGTCCTGTTTATGTATCCAGTCTTTTTGTCTATGGTTTTTTATTGAGAATTGAGCCCATTGATGTTAAAAGATATTAAGGAAAAGTGATTGTTGCTTTCTGTTATTTTTTATGTTATTTTTACATTTATGTGGCTATCTTCTTTTGGGTTTGTTGAAAGATTACTTTCTTGCTTTTTCTACGGTGTAGTTCCCCTCCTTGTGTTGGTGTTTTCCATCTATTATCCTGTGTAGGGCTGGATTTGTGAAAAGATATTGTGTAAATTTGGTTTTGTCATGGAATATCTTGTTTTTTCCATCTACAGTAATTGAGAGTTTTGTTTGGTATAGTAGCCTGGGCTGGCAGTTGTGTTCTCTTAGGGTCTGTATGAGTTCTGCCCAGGATCTTCTAGCTTTCATAGTCTCTGGTGAGAAATCTGGTGTAATTCTGATAGGTCTGCCTTTCTATGTTACTTGACCTTTTTCCCTTACTGCTTTTAATATTCTTTCCTTGTTTTGTGCATTTGACGTTTTGACTATTATGTGACTGGAGGAATTTCTTTTCTGGTCCAGTCTATTTGGAGTTCTGTAGGCTTCTTGTATGTTCATGGGCATCTCTTTCTTTAGGTTAGGAAAGTTTTCTTCTATAATTTTGTTG